>CAMZMU010000046.1:41431176-42031176 GCA_947311845.1 Poa pratensis | reverse complement strand
AGAATGCATTCTCCACATATGGCCATATCTGTCTTCACCGTATTGGAGATATCCTAGTTTGTTAAAACCTGTTATGTGACCCATCAACTTTTGGTAGTCCAGTACGAAGCTGACATAGCAATCGCCAAGAAAATTAATTGGTCTAGCAATTATCATATGTATCATAACCTTATGTATAACCTAAATGGTCAGTGCTTTCATAGCTCAGTTGGTTAGAGCACCCGTGTAGTAAGCGGGACGTCTCGAGTTCAACTCTAAATGAAAGCATTTCTGTATTTTTGGCCAAAGTTTGCTCAACTCCAATTCCTTATGATTTTTTTACCATAATAATGAGCCGGGCCCAAAAGTTAAAAGCCCATAAGGCTCACACAGCCCGAAGAAATAAACTCTCAGTAGAACCTCCTTACGCGCGAAGCCTTTCCAAACGAGCGCCAAAAACCAAAATAGTCGACACCGGCGCACGGCGCACCCACCACCAGAGGCTCTCGCCGCTCGCCGAGGAGACGAAGCCGCAACCCGCCGCCGCAGCCGTCCAGGACCGCAAGCCATGAAGTTCAAGGCCTCCTTCACCGACGACGGCATATCCCTCCTCGACAAGCGTGAGCCCCAGCGCAGCGCACTCCTGAATTCCCCTCCCCTCCCTCTCGCAATTCGTCGAGCACCTCACGCGCGTCTTCCGTTTCTCCCGCAGGGTTCCTCCCGGCGATGGACAAGGTGGGCCGCGTCTGCCACGTCTACCTCACCCCCACCCACGCCATGCTCCTCCACAACCTGCTCGGCTCCACGGGGCCCGACGGCGACGGGCCGCAGTGCGTCGCGCAGTTCGCCAAGGACCTCCTCTTCCGCGACTACAGCGTCTCGTCGCGGGACGCCAACCGCGTCGCCTTCTCCATCGACGTCGCGCTGCTCCAGCGCGCCCTCCGCAGCGCGCTCGCCGTCCACGCGCAGTCGCCGGCTGCCGGGGACGCGATCCAGGTCAAGCTCGTCAACAAGCAGACCGCCGGGTCCCGGTCCGCGTCCCCGTTCCTCACGTTTGAGACCAAGGGCGCTCGCTCCGCCGTCGTGCAGGACGTGCCCATCTCCAAGCCACTCTCACGCTCAGACGTTGCGCGCTTGCAGGCTGCCCTTGACGCCGCCCAAGAGCTCCCTCAGGTGTGTTGTTTTCACATACTCCCTCGCTCAGGAGTAGTTTTTTGCACGAATATTAAAACATGTGAATTTTGCACATGGTGGACTCATTTTCTTACAGAAAAAATTGGGCGAGAGGAGTCCCTAACAGTCACAAATTGAAAACAGTCCTTTAAATCTCTCCGTTATAAATTCAAACTTATTTTTGGGATGCGTAAAATTGTCCATAAATCGCAATACACCCTATATTTTGATTTTTTTCTCAAAAAACTATACGCCTTACTCATTTTCTTACAGAAAAAATTGGGCGAGAGTAGCATTTTGCAATTTCTTATGTTCGTGAATAAATTTCCTAGTATGGTTTATCTAGTTGAATTCCTCTACAATATAATCTATCCGTCCGAATGCGAAAAGAATTAGTCAGATTGAAGTAGGCTGTGGCTGGCAACTTTTGGTGGCATTATTATGCCGTGCGAGCG
The DNA here is from genome assembly GCA_947311845.1 of Poa pratensis. Classification (NCBI taxonomy): domain Eukaryota; kingdom Viridiplantae; phylum Streptophyta; class Magnoliopsida; order Poales; family Poaceae; genus Poa; species Poa pratensis. Next base: position 42,029,569 of record CAMZMU010000046.1, on the reverse strand, counting down.
TGGAATCAACATTTTGAACCTCTGCATACATGCTTCGAAAGATCAGTCGTGGAATTAATAACGGCCTCGGTCCATCCTACAAACTATTTTTTTGTTTGAACACGTGAACTAGATATTCACATAATTTGCGGGTGGTAAAGATAATTTTGTTTTAGTATGATGAAGTTTGATTGCGTATTCGTGTCTAATTACTGAAACACTGTCTAGATGTCTAGTCAAATTCTGATGCACATATACCTGTCTTAAATTGGAGACCTTGGAAGATATCCATCTTCCAGCAAGATACAGGACAAGATGCTATCCATATAAACAATAGTTAGAAAATAATTAATAACTGAAATGCGGAGATAGCAAAACAGTTAATCGGTCTATGAAATATTCACATAATTTTCTGGTAGCAAAGATATTTTGTTTCCATAATTATACGATGAAATTTGATAGTGTCCCATTACTTGAAGTAGCTAATATAGTTATCTAGACATGCAATCCATTCTAATTGGTGGATATACCTGTCTACTGTTATACCTCTTGGAATATGCTAAATATGCATCTGCCTGCAAAGATACAGGACAAGATGCCATTCATGCCATTCGTACTAACTATAGTCAAGAATTTTTTTTAAAGGAAAATGTAAATGTAGCAACTATGAAATATGTCTATTAAATAGTTGTTATTAGCACCCAGTGTGTGTGTTCTTTTTGGTTTTGAAGTCTTTGTCTTTCTTGTCGTGTACCATGTTAGACATACTAATATAGACTCAGCTACTAAGCTTTCTCAGAGGTCTGCATTGATTTTGATCCTTAAGCTATCTTCAACTTGGATGATTCTGCTGGTTAGAAGAAATTTATCTTGCTATTGTAAGCTACTGAGTGGTCCTTGTAGATTTGCATGCTTGGTTGGTGTTATCTTCCTATTATTGGCTGCTTGTTAGAAGAAATTTATCTTTCTGCAGACTCTAGTCCAGGTTCCGGATCTGCCACAGTTACAGAACTTAGTGGATCGTCTGAAAAATATTGGTGATTTACTGACCGTAACTGTTACCCAATATGGTGATCTTCATCTACAAGTTTCCACTTCTCTTGTTACCGTCGGTTCAGAATTCAAAAGGCTTCGGATTCTCGGCAATCGTGGTAAACTTTGACCACTGGGATTTAATCACCATTCTGCCTTAAATTCCAAAGTCGGTGTCATTACTGTTCAAATTACTTGTTGACATTTTTATACCAATGGTTTGTGTTTCAGCAAATGCACCTGTTGTTGATCAAAATGTGAGTGCTACCACTCGTATGGAAATGGCGGTTGAGAGAGGGGAAGCACTCTCAGTGGTATTGTTCTGAGCCTCTATTTATTTAGTCACCGTTTTCTTCTTTTCATTTCAGCTGTTCACACGTATCTATCATTCTATTTTCTTGCAGCAAGTGAGTATGAAGCACCTAGTTAAGAGCCTGCAATGTCATTTGGCCAAGCCAGATTGTACCTTCTATGGTTTGTTTTTCAGCCGTTTCTTTAATCCCATCGAAAAATATTCTAAAATTTCTGTTAAACATTGCCTTATTCTTTTTATGTAGGTATTGCTCCTAATGGTGCTTGCTTGACAGTGATATTCCAGTATTTCATTCCGGGACACGGTTGACGGATAAATCCATTAGCTTTTACTGTAGGCTTCCAGTCCTTGACCCCGGCACCAGTTAAAATAAAATATATCGCAGCATACTTGCTTATGATATCAGTAAATAAGGTTAGGTAATATTATCGACATAGCTGATGTACCTTTATGTACCCAATCTTATGACTTGTTTGTGGCATAATATATGTTGGCTTCTGGATTGCAAGTTGCAATGTTCTGCTAGTTCATATGTAAACATGAATGCAAACAATTCTTGTCTTGGTGACATCCTGGTGCGGGCACCTTGATATCAACACTGAAAATACTTAATTGCTACCTCGGTCCACAAATATAAGACGTTTTGGTGGGCTTCTTATATTTGGGGACAGAGGTAGTATTTCTTAACTAAAAAAAATCGTTCTGATAGCTTCTTAGTTCCAGACTATCACTTGCACGCACCCCTTTTCCTCTTCAACATAAATATATTAATCTTTTCAAGTATAGACACGCATCTTTTCTGTTGCCATGTACTATTCTCTCGTTGCTTCTACCATGTCATTCAGTTTTTGAAATGGGCAGAAGAAACCCACTCATTCATTGTAAGGATGAATAAAAGTTAGAAGTTACCACACCTGTTCCAGATAAACTCAGTGAGGAAAACACTGTAAAGACACCAGTTCCAGCCACCAGTCATAAAACACCCATGACATTCAACGATCGTAATATCTGACTGACACTTCCATTCCAGGTTCAGTAAATGTTTTGTTAAGTATTACTACCCCATTTTGTGATGTCCTTGTGATGTTATGTGAGTACGAGTTATATGTACTTTCTTTAGATGGGAGCGACTATTGTTGGCGGTGATAGCAGCAGGCTTTGAAGCCATGTCCTTAGCCTGCTACAAGGGGACCAACATAAATCGTTAGGCACTAGGAGAAGCAGTTTGACACCAAACTTCCTGTACACTGTACATGCGTCCACGGGGCCGAGGCCGGGCCGGCTTCAAATCTCTAGATTGCGATGCTACTACTCACTGCACTATTATTGTTGGTCAGCGGCGACCTGTGTCAAAAACGCCAGATATTATGAACGCAGCTTGAATGATCCCATGTGGATTGTTAGAAAACCTGTCAATCCACATGTGGAATGCCTGAAAACCTGTCAATCTATCTAACCACAGTTATGGCATTGATCTGCTGTCCACTACGTATGGATCCTTACTGTAACATCAATACTATCATTCCAGCAATTTGCAAGCGAGCAACATCAATGCGCTAATACAGTGCAGCCATGTGCCCTGTATCGGAAAAAAAATGTGCCCTGTTTTTCGGCCTTTTAGTGCCCAACCATTTCCGCCTATTCTACAGCCTTTCAAGTCAACAATAATTTGTGAACAACCAATTATTTGTCACTGCATCGCCGATGCCATTTTTGCACGCATTACATGTATGTATGTACCTGTACTCAAATGAGCTTCACTTCCAAAACGTATAAATTACCATTTTCTCTGATCTTAGATACATATTACGCCAAGAACCAGTACGAGATTGCCTATTTGTGCTACCCAGCAACCAGCTTATCTTCTAGCCTTCATTTGGACCAAGCTCCGGATCCACAACATAGCCTCTTAGAGATGGTGTCTTGCCAATGGCAGGCGCCTTTTTCTGTAGCCTTTTCCTCGCGATGTAACCCCGAATCCATGGCATCACATCCTCATTTACCTTGATCATGGCGAAGAATAGCATGCGGTAGATGAAGATCATGCTGAAAATGACCGATAGATCGATCCACTTTGACCGCTTCACGTTAATTTCGAAGATGTACTTCAGTATGAACTCCCCAGGGATCTTCGGCTGGTCTGGGTATTGGTTGTCGAATAGGAGACCATCCATGTCATTCTGGCATTGGCCCTGAAGACGGACAGAGTTCAACGCTAAATTTTCATATTGGAATCCACTATGCTGCCCAGTAATGAAAGTGGCCAGTATCTCCAGAAAGCTATCTGTAGTAAGACGAAATTTACCTGTAGTGCCCAGTAATGGAAGCTAATGTACTGCATGGGGTATCTCCAGAAAACTTTGGGATGTCGTACGGAAGTCTGAAGTATCCAGAGACAAGCATGAATATTCCCTGTCGATGAAAAATCGTGAGAAAATTTCTTCATGTGGAGCTCTCAGGAAGAAAAACATGGAGGGAACTACATTTACGTTTCTTTCGTCAGTAACAAAACATAGTAACTTAATAATGGGAAGTCAATGCGTGCAGTATCTATAGCCTGGACCAAAATAAGATCTTTGAAAGATCCGATGCCTGTCTTATATATGTGCTGAAGTTAGGCTGCTACTCTGGTCAGTTAACAATAGTTCGGTGTTGATGTTATTTCTCAAGCTTGATGATTTAGTGAAGCAGTACATCTTATCGAAGCCTGTTGGTGTATTCTGGTTACAGAGAACATTTTGGAAATTTGGAGTTCTCTCATTGATGGAGCACATCTTACGCCAAAACAAACTTGCTTAATAATTGTAACAAAGAGAAACAACAGGTTTCTTTTATTTAGCATGGTTGTTTAATCCCTTCCGGCAATGAGAGGTGCACTAGGTTCAAAGCAATTAAGCTGTACTTATCATTTCCATTTACTGGCTACCGTATACACCATAATTTTAAGAAATGATGGTAGCAAAGGATATTCATCATCTAAAACAGTCATAACTACAGCTAATAGTAGTATAGGATACCAAGTGAAAAATTGGGTCAAAATGTACCTGAATTCCAGCTCCAATGATGATGCCCATAAGGAAATTGGGTATGACACTTGCAATGGCCATCATCAAGCTCTCAACCACTGTGACACTGGCGTAGAGGTTCAAGACGAAGAAGATGTAGTGTGAGAAACCAGGATGAAGGCGCACCATGAAGTAGCATACTGTTCCTGATGCGAAACATATCAGGATCAGGAATGGCAGCGCTGAGAGGGTGTTGGCAATAACAAATGCCGCAACACCATAGTGCCCATTCAGCCGCTCTCGCTGGAAAACCTGTGAACGAGATAAGAAGCTGGTGAGAAAATTTCACATTGCAGTTCCAACCCCTGTATGAAATGATATAGTCTGAAATTTCACCTTCATTTCTTCCACGAATGAAGGGAATCCTCCGATGGACATGAAGGTGACGAACCCAAAGACGAATGCCGCACATGCTGCCCTGGCCTGTGAAGAAGAGGGAAGTAATGCGTTAAAACTGTTTACTAGTTTCATGTCATTGCTCATGAAGGAACAATTCATATTAGAAAGAACATGTCATTGCACATGTGACTACAAATTTATAGCATCCTGATCGAGATAATAACTGATCAATTTTTTCACACTTACCAGGATGGATGTGTAATGGGTGCCGACATCCCAGTAGATTGTGCCAATGCAGACAGTGACAAGGAGATATATCAAGAGCCTGAGCCAGTAATACCCAAAGTCCCGAGACATGTTGATGAACGAGCGCCTGGTAAGGGTACACGCTTGCATCAAGAAGCTGGCTTGGCTGCCCTTCGAATCCAGCACTGTTCCTTTCTGCAGCAAATAGCATAGGTATTTCTTCTGATCATTTCCTGTCCCGGATGCAATCTTATTGTGGCATTTAGTTATATTATGTGACAGAAGAGAACGTACAATTCTTGCAATGTCGTTAACTTTCTCCCTAGCAGCGTAGTAGTACTGTGACCTGTTGTAGAAGGAGACCAGCTTTCTGATGGCCTCTGACGTGGTTATCTTATCTAGAGGATCATCAGACCTTTCGACCTGCAAAAGTTTATGAATGCAATGCATGCAAATCAGATCAAAATTTTACCAGAAAACGAGTTGGCAAAGTTTATCTCAGATCCTTCTTACCCTTGCTTTCATTGATCCTTTCAGGGTGGCCTTCACCTTGTCGAAGTCCGAGTTGACGCACCTCAGGAAATGGTCCGACGGATTCCTCAGAGGCGGGCATGGGAAGCCAACTTCAGCGAAGAACTGCAACACGGAAGGGAAGCACGGTCGGTTACCACACTGTTAACTGTTCATTACTGTTAACTGCATCCACCTCGACCACTTTGCAGCAGGAAGTATTAATAGGTGATGGTCTGAAGCTCGAGCAGTCGGACTTAAATCACCTCACATGCTTGGGCCGCCTGCCCGAAGTAGACGGTTTTGCCCCCGGAGAGGAGGAAGAGCATGTCGAAGAGCTCAAAGACCTCACTGCTGGGCTGGTGGATGGACGCAATCACTGTCCTGCCGTCCCTCGCCAGGCCCCGCAGCGTCTGTGTCACGAAGAAGGCCGAAGAGCTGCACACAACCACACAGCAGCACATCAACTCGCCGTCAATTAATTCTCCAACCATACGGCCACATCAACGCGTCCATCGTCGTTACCTGTCGAGGCCGCTGGTGGGCTCGTCGAGGAAGAGGAGGCGCGGCCGCATGAGGAGCTCGAGGGCGATGCTGACCCGCCGCTTCTCGCCGCCGCTGACTCCCCGGAGGTGCCAGTTGCCGATGACGGTGTCGGCGCAGTCCTGGAGCCCCATCTCCACGATGGTGCCCTCCACCAGCGCGCGCTTGTCTTCGCGCGGCATCTTGTCAGGCAGCCGCAGCAGCGCCGAGTAGCCGATCGTCTCCCGCACCGTCAGCGTCCCGATCAGGTTGTCGTCCTGCGTCACGTACGCCTGCGTCCATGCCATGCCAACAAATCAAACACCATGGTAGTATGCTACTAGCTAGAAGGATGGGTCATGTTGTGATGATGATCCGAAAAGCAGTATTCTGTTGGATTCGTTGCAGTCTAAAGCAGTAGTCTTGGAACTCGTCTATCATGACAAAATCATACATATCCAGTGGGCCAAAATCATACATATCCAGTGGGCCAAATCATACACGAATCTACCGTCAAAACACACACAAAATGGAGTAGCCAAAGTGCAAGTGTAAACCAGCATCATAAATTCGAACCAGTATCGCCAGAAAACAAATACTCTACTCTACAGATGTCTGTATTAATGCTACTACCTGGAGTAGGTCGCAGCAGGACATTTTTACTAAATTTCACTGAAAAAGGAGAAAAGAAACGTTGCGTACGAGATCTGTAGGTATGAACGGCATCGAATTGAAAGCAGCAGGCGAAGGGATCAGGATTCAGAAACCAGAGCGTATTAACTGCTGCTGCACCCAACCACTCGACACGCTATCTCTCTGCCGTAGGAGGAGCCTAGCATGTGTACAGCTCTCTCCGTCTGGGACAGATGCGAAATAAACGAGCCGAATCATCAAGAGCTTGTCGCGCGGGTACCCCGTGGATTTTGATGGCGGGTCGGTGTAAAATTAATGGGTTAGCCGCTGCGTGCAACGGTACAACTCTGCTCTGCTCGAAACGTATTATGCATGAGTGAGTGAGCATCTAGCATGTCAAAGGTAGCTTCAGAAATGGCATGAACGATACCTGGTGGATCAGCTAATCAGATGAACACGTATATAGATGGATGAAAGGAACAGTCTAATGCCCAAAAGTAGTGATCTTGTGGTCGGATAAAACAGGTGAAGCAAGGGAAGTGAGATCAACGATGGAGTAGGTAAGCTAGCCGTACCGCGGCGCCGAAGGAGAGCTTGGCCTTGCGGCCGTTGAGGAGGACGCTGCCGGAGAGGAAGGCGTTGGCGGCGAGGCGGCCGGCGAGGGCGTCCAGGAGCGTGGACTTTCCGGACCCGGACGGGCCCATGAGCGCGGTGAGCGAGCCGGGCTCGGCGAACCCCGTGAGCTCGTCCAGCACCGTCTGCGTCTTGCCGGGGCCCAGCGCCACGGTCACCGACAGGTCCTTCCACGTCAGCCTCGCCGACACCTCGCCGATGAGCGCCGCGCCGGCCCCGGGCAGTGACTTGCTGTCCCGCCACAGCGTCTCGCTCAGCGGGCTCAGCCCCACCACCATCGCGCCGCTCGCCGACGTCGCCGTCGCCCCGTTCGCCTGCAGCTCCACCATCGCCTGCCCGGCCGCCGTCCTCCGCGGCGTCTCCTCTCCTCTCATGGCTCCGCCGGAGCTCTCCTTGGAGGGAGAGGCCGGAGAGATCGGGCGGTGCGATGCGACGGGAACAGAGGCTTGCGTTTAGCTATCTAGCTGCTGCTATAGGAAGTGAGGGGAAGCCAGGCCAGAGTTATAAAGGAGGAAAGCATGCATGCATAATGAAGAAGGGGTGGGGGTTAATGGATGGATGGAGCAATCACAGAGCAGCTACGGGAGGCCATCTTGTTGACAAACTCACAGCCATTGTCTTCTTTAGGATTGGCCTGACAGCCGAGCCGATGGCCTAACTTGACTTACTAGTATTAGTAGGGTCTTGTTTGAACTAAGCGAATTTGTTTTTTTTGCTGGTAATAATATAAATCAATTTATAAGGCACATAAATACCGACCTTACATGACTAAAAAGATAGGAGAAATCTATGTGACAATCTATGTGACAAACCAACACCTATCCCTCTCATTCGGCACCACCGTAGCGGTCACCAAAGAGAAGAGAGACATATCACCTCTTCGCCTGAGCTCGACGCGGCTCCATCCCTAATCAACAACTTTTCAGACCTCCAAAGTAGTTTGTCATAGGACAAACCATTGCTGTTGAAAGAATCAGACCGGGGCAGCACGACCCCGGACACGCCATCGAACTTCAGAACTGACACCCTGCACGACGACATCGGAGTAGTGAACCAGAACCGTCAGCCTCCAACCACGAACCCGGCACAGATGCACCATCTCCTAGCTGTCAACAACACAGACAAACCGTATGAGAATACTCCTGGACAAATCCTCTTTGCTCCACCATGGCGCCGGAGACAACGTCGCGGCAACGGGGACAGAGCGGGAGGAAAACCCATCTGATGGAATCGCCGCCGCCACCTCGCCGACACCATCCATGAACCCTGAACCCACCGATTTGAAGGATCGGTAAGCACCCGATGCCACTAACTCCGAGACGCCGCCATGAAGGACAACACCGGTGTGGGATTGGAGAGGCAGATTTATTTGTCCGGGCGCCGCTCCCACCACCCAAACGACGCAAGACGCCAAAATTATTCGAACCCTAATTTCCATGCCGAAACGGAGAAAACGGGCTCCCCCTCCCTCCTACCGCTGGAGCAGCAAGCGGAGGGAGAGGGGGCCAGCCCCTTCACCGGTGGAGATCGGAGGAGAAAGATGGGTCGCTCCCTGGCGGCTAGGTCACACTACCAGGAAAAGGGTTATAGAGAGGTTGCCAGTCTGTGGCGCACCATTAATTTGTGCGCCACAGAATTATTTCTATGGCGCATGGATGCTGGTGCGCCACAGAAATTTTCCACTTTCTGTGGCGCATCTTTTGCCCATGCGCCACAGAAAGTAAAAATTCTGTGGCGCATGTCCACAGATGCGCCACAGAAAGACAGACTTCTGTGGCGCATGAGACACCATGCGCCACAGAATTCCTGTGGGTCCCACGTGCAATCATTGGGCCAAGGTCCATCTGGGACATTCTGTGGCGCACCGTGGCTGGTGCGCCACAGAAACCCTACTTTCTGTGGCGCATCCAACACCATGCGCCACAGAAAGTTGGGTTTCTGTGGCGCACCAGCCACGGTGCGCCACAGAATGTTCACTTTCTGTGGCGCATCAAACACCATGCGCCACAGAAAGTTGGCCCAGATCTACAAAAAGGTGGCACCACCCTTTCCCCATGCATGTGACCTTCTTCATCCTCCCATCTAGCTCGAGCTCCTCCTCTCTCCCATGCCATTTTGACCATCCTATTCTCCATTATTTGTTATTAAACCTAGTTTATTTGATATATAATTGGTGAGGGCTTGGGAGAGCCTCCATATATATTCTCCTCCTATCTTTTTGTCCACAATTTTCTCTCCATCACCACACACTCTCTCTCATCGATCACGGTCACGTCTCGGCAACGGATCTAGATCTACTAGGTGGGTATTGTTGGATGGATGTTTGTTAAAGGCATGAGAAACTTGTCGGCGGGCGATTGTGTGTGTGGTTTGCATGAAGCAAACTATTGTTGAACGGATCTATGCATGAAACTTGTGTGTGTGGTTTGCATGAATCTTTGCTTGCGCCGGCGTGGTGCATGGATGTTTGCCGAAATGTTGATTCATTTCCATTTCGGTAAATTTTTGCACCACATATGTCCTACTTTTAGGGGAAGTCATGCCGAATTTTTTCGTCGAACATTTCCGACTTTCCGATTTCCCGCATGAGAAGCTTGTATGTGTGTGTGTGCATGTTGCGGTTAATTAATTCTAATTAATAACACATACTCTATATGTATACCGCGTAGGCGACCATGGTCATCAAGATGAGCTCCAATCGAATCAACAACTACAAGGAAGAAGCGAAGGCGGAAATGATCGGTGCAACGGGCGCCAGATACGATGTCCGTGTAGAAGTTGCAAATTTGTGAGATGGATCGACCCTGATTCCGGACAATTGGAGGAACACCTGCTCAGGCGCGGTTTCATGGAAGGCTTCAACCAAGCGCCGACAGCAAATGTTGCGCCTGAAGACGAGGGCGGGCAAGATGATCGTGACGAAGGAGATGCCGACGGACATGGTCATGATGGTGGTGGAGAAGACGCGAACACGCCGCAGAGCTCGCTAATGTCGGCCTTGATGGAGTCTCATGTTCAAGAACTGCTCCTCAAGAACGCGAGCACCGTTAGAGAGAAAGCCAAGCTGGCGCAAATGGAGATAGACGGGAAGACTCCGTTGTATCCTGGGTGCCGGCCACAGGATACGCGCTTGCAAGTAACGCTTGATGCTCTGGAGATGAAGTCGGGAAACAAATGGACCGACGCGAGCTTCAACAAGAACATGCAATTCTTGCACGAGCGTCTTCCCGAGGGGAACACATTGCCAACTAGTATCGAGGAGGCCAAGAAAGTCGTTTGCCCTCTTGACCTACCGCACGTTAAATACCACGCCTGCATCAATGATTGCGCAATTTATCGGGGCGAGTACGAGGACAGAACCACATGTCCGGTGTGCGGCCAAGGACGGTACAAGAGCCGTGGGAAGAAAGTTCCTCGAAAAGTGGTATGGTACTTTCCTATCACTCCCCGTCTGCAGCGGTACTTCGTGGACCCTAAGGAAGCAAAGCTCATGCAATGGCACGCGGAAAGGGAGAAGCCCGAAGAAGATCCGGAGAAGGGCAGGATCCTTACACACCCTTCAGACGCTAGCCAGTGGCAAGAGTTGGACGCCGTCGGAAATTTCGGAGGCGACGCAAGGAACGTCAGGCTCGGTATGAGCACCGATGGACTCAATCCGTTCGGCAACCAGAGTAGCACGCATAGCACCTGGCCCGTGTTTGTATGGCCTTACAACCTTCCCCCGTGGTTGTGCACGAAGCAAAGGTACATACACATGAGTATTCTCATTCAGGGGCCGAAACAAGCAGGTGTCCACATACATCTGTATCTCGCGCTGTTGAAAGAGGAGTTAGCCACGTTGTGGGAGACGCCAGCCCGTACGTGGGATGCCTACACTGGAGATTATTTCGACATGAGAGCCGCGTTGCTCACGACGGTGCAGGACTATCCTGGTTGCTCATATGTATCGGCCCAGGTAGGCCACGGATTCTGCGCATGTGTCAGGTGCATGGATAAGACCCCGCATCTCCAGCTACCAAGGAATCCCGGGTCTTCGAAAACCGTGTACCCAGGGGCTCGAAGGTGGCTTCGCATGGATCACCCGTGGAGAAAACGCGGTGACTGTTCAATGGTAAGGACGAGATCGAAGGAGCCCCGAGCCGAGGAGCGGCACAGAAATCGACGAGCTGTTGAAAAATTGGGAGGAGTGCCCCGCGCCGGGAAAGAAACGACCGAAGGTAGATCCGCTGCTGGGTGTATGGAAAGCGAGGTCTGTTTTCCACGACTTGGAGTACTGGAAGGTCCTCAAGACGCCACATAGCCTCGATATGATGCACATTACGAAGAATGTCACCGAGGCTCTGCTTGGCACTCTTTCCAACATGCCGGAAAAGACCAAGGATGGGACGAAAGCAAGATACGATCTGAAATGGCTTGGTGTCAGGAAAGATCTTCAGGCTCCCGATAGCGATGACGATGATGATGATGATGATCAGACGGAAGGGACTCAAGGTCGCCGCAAAAGGGTAAAGAAGAACACTGTGGTGCTTCCCGCTACGTGCTTCACTATGAGTCCGGAGGAGCTCGAGCAATTCTACATGTGTCTCCTAGGAGTCAAATTTCCTCATGGTTACGCGGGGCAGATAAGCAGATATCTGGACGGAACGAAGAAGAGGTTTAGCGGGATGAAGTCTCACGACTGTCACGTGCTGTTGACGCAGATACTTCCCGTTGCGATTCGAGGGATAATGGACGAGCACGTCCGTGATACGCTGCTTGCCCTTTGCAACTTTTTCGACGTCATCAACAGGAAGTCGATCGGCGTGAAGCAGCTCGACAGGCTAGAGGAAGAGATCGTGCTGATACTATGCGAGCTCGAGATTTACTTCCCGCCAGCATTCTTTGATATCTGCGTGCATCTCCTTCTCCATGTCGTTGATGACATCAGGCAGCTCGGGCCAACGTTCATGCACTACATGATGCCGTTCGAAAGGATGAACGGTGTCATGAAAGGATACGTCCGAACAGGTCCCATCCAGACGCAAGCATGGCCAAGGGCTTTCTAACCTACGAGTGCATCTCCTTCTGCCAGAATTATCTAAGCACCGAGAACCAGGATGTTGGTCTCCCCACGAGGAAACACTTCGGCAGGCTCAATGGATATGGTCACCGAGAGGGCACCAGCTCAACCTTTGTCAGCATGCAGGGTCGAAAGGACGACTTCGACAGGGCTCACCGGGTCGCGCTACAACACTTACAATTGATCGAAACTTGGGTGGAACAACACAAATGTTTACTCGAGCAACATTACATCAAACTGGGCCGGCCGAGGAAGAAGGGAGACGTAACCAGAGCGCACAACTCTAGCTTCACGCGTTGGTTCAAGCAAAAGCAACTGGAGCTAGCAAAGAACAAAGCACCATCTACGGAAGATGAAAGACTCATATTCTCCTTATCACGGGGTCCCTCGCACAACGTAAAGACCTATCAGGCGTACGACATCAACGGCTACAGATTCTACACCGAGGAAAAGGACAAGAAGTCGGAATATCAAAACTCAGGAGTAACTATGCTATCCTACGGCGATGAGGAGGCTACTGTCAAGGAAAGATACTTCGGAAGGATTGAGGACATATGGGAGCTCAACTACTGTGGAGAGTTGGTGCCAATGTTCCGTGTAAGATGGGCCAAGGACGTCGTCAAAGAAGGCCGGTATTTCACCACCATAGTAATACCCGATGGCAAATCGAAGAACGCCTCCGCGAAAAATGAGCCATGGGTACTCGCTAGCCAAGTTGAGCAATGCTTCTTCATTACCGACCCATCAAAGCCTAGCCGTGTTGTCGTGAGGAGGGCAAGAGGAGCATCATCGGAATGGAAGGAGGCGCCACCGAGCAAGACTTGGACAACGAGCCAAAGATCGAGGAGGAATTCGACAAGTTCTTCGACATGCCTACTACTAGTACACAAAGAAGGAAGACCTCCCTACCTACCAAAGGTTATCCGTTCACGCGAAGAAATCTCAAGGTCACCGGCCTAAAGTTTTCAACCACGAAGAAGGGAAAGAAGAGAATCTAGCTCGCGGAACCGAGACGAAGAAGAGACTTTTTGGGTGTATTTAATTTGTGTGTGTGTGAGAGACAATGCAAGAGTTATGTATTCAATGAACTAAATATGTATGACATTGTGTGTGAGACAATGCAAGAGTTATGTATTCAATGAACTAAATATGTATGAGACATATTGTGTGTATTTTTTGAACCAAATTTAACCAAAAATATTTGTAAGAAAAAAAGTTCAGCAAAAAAAAAGCCCAGGACATTCTGTGGCGCACCATCTAGTGGATGCGCCACAGAATCTTAACTTTCTGTGGCGCACCCCTTAGCGGATGCGCCACAGAATCCTAACTTTCTGTGGCGCATCGCCTGGATGGTGCGCCACAGAATTCTTGCGCTGCACTTACATGTGGGGCCACCCTGCGCTGCCCGTTTCTTCCCCAAAATTTCACCAAGTCCCGCGCCCTCGCCTCGCGACCACCCCTCGCCGTCGGCAGCCCACCGCGCTCCACCGCGCTTGACCCGCCCGCCACCGACGGCCAGGAGGACCTCCACCGCCACCCACACCGGCGCCGCCCGTGCTCGACGCTCCCGTGGTCGCCTCGCTCGTGCTCGACGCGCCCGTGGTCGCCTTGCCGTGCCCGCGCCCACGGACCGGCCGTCGTCGACGCAGCGGAGGACCTCGGCGCCGGCTTAACCTCCCCTGCGCCCCGGCCATCCTCGACCTCCCCTCCCTCCCCCCTCCCCGAGGTATGTTTCCCCCCTCTCTCCCTCCTTCCTCCCCTCCACCGAACCTTGCACTCTATGTGCTTGTGGAAATGCCTAACCGGATTACATAATAAGACTAGGGCTGGTTTATGCATCAGATTAGATGCCAGGGATCGTTTGCGACATGACCACTAACTACCAAGACCAATAGGCCACCGAGAGTACTCTCACAAGTCTTGCAAACCATGTTTTTCTAAAATACCCATCACCTGGTGGCCTGGACACGGCCACTGATCGTTCTGGGACCACCAAATCCAGCAATTGTTTGCCATTTTAGCAAGAGAAAGATTTCATTTATACCAGAATAAAAATGGGGTCCTGGAGTAATTAATGGCAGCGATCGATATGGACTCTCCATATACCTTTCGAGTAATATGAATTCGTTACCGACTATAAAGATGTGCTGGATTTCAAGAAAACGCTGGTAAGGAACTTAATTACCGCGGATATCTCAAAGTCCATTTGCGTTGATTTCTACATGGGTTCACGTTTATTTCCTTTGTCCGCATGAGGCTGAGTTGAAGGCTGAGGCTGAGGCCGGCCCGTCGTCCCAGGAGGCTCAGGCCGGCCTGTGGGACACGACTTTCAACCGGGCGATGAACGTTTTCAAGGGGAGGGACAAGTCAAAGCCGTCGACGTCAGCTGGCCGTGTGACCAGCTTTGGTACGTCGATGAAGTTCATCGAGTACTACAGCACGGGCACTGACAAGAAAAAGGAGAGGAGGAAGCCGGCTAAAGATAGAGCCGAGGTTCTCGAGCTAAGGAAGAAGCTGGAGACACTAGAGAAAGAAAAGGTGGACTCTACCATGGTGGACAAGCTAGTGGCCGAGAAGGTGAACGAGCAGCTCCGGACGATGTTACCCCCTGGGTTGATGGAGGGGTTAGCTGCCTGGAACGCGAGAGGTCAACAGGGGCCGATACACGTGCCCAGCTTCGCCGGTAGCACCTCCAGCAATAACATGTCGCCGGTCCTGGTGACCCTACCGGTGCTCCCTGTCGTGGATCAACATACACCAAGGCCGGAGAATAATGATAATGCGCATGAGCGGCCGGAGAATGATAGGCCGGCCACCGGCACCGGCGCCCTTGTCTCGACATTAGCCGAGCTCGACGCCATCACCAAGGTAGCTAATTAGTTAGTCCGCGACATCTTCTATGACTATATATGCCTTTGATGACTGCCATATCTCATGCATGGTGTCCAACATGTGTTGACTCCCAGGACATGCCTTGCATACTCCTGCATAGGGTGGGGGTCGGCGGCGAGTTGAAGGAAGTCGCAACAGCCAAGATCATACAACCTTTGACCCGCGATATGCACAACACCCGAATGAGCGAGGTCGTGATGAAAGTCAATGTGAGCGAGGTACTGCCTGAGTTCCATGACATCGACCCCCCCCCACGCAACCTCCGGGAGCCGAGAAAGACATGAAGCTTGGCGAATGCGGGAAGTGGATGATGGAATGGCCGAAGACCCAGATTCGTCTTGGGGATGTTCTTCATGGGGTCAGGCGCACCGGCGGCGCCACCTCGAGGCCCCGGCCCCAGGTCGTTCGGCCGCCGTCGAGGCGGCCACAAAAAGCTGTTGCGGATGAACCGGCGCCACGAGCAGTGATAGGGCAAAGGTGTCCGATCTTTCGATGAGATGAAGATACGTCGATTCTGGTGGAGTTCGACCTTGGCGATCCGACTACTACGCACACGTACGCAGCGCCAATGCAATCGCTAAACCAATCTCCCGAGGTTACCGAATCCTGCAGAAGCACGATCGGCCTGACCAATAGGTCTAGTTCTACCTGCGATCGAGGAACAAGTAAGAACCAATATTGCAATCAAGAATTGCGGATATAAGATGAACTTTATTGAAAAGGTGGGATTCCGTAAGCGGTCTTAATCTGGTCATTGGACACAAATCGAGATCACGAAGATGCAGCGAAACGCTAGGCAGTCTTTTAGCTAAACAAAATCCGAGTCTAAACGAAACCCTAGTCGAGGTATATAAGGAGGAAAGGAGGGGGTTTCGGCCAGCCTTGGGGGAAGGCCGAATCCAACCCTTGGAGGACTTTCCTTCCTTAGTACGGACTCTAAAAACGCACTAAAACTTTGGTTCGAATTACATGGCCCATGGCCCATGAATAAAAGGTGACGCAGCACCATATGTGACTATGGACGAGATTATGAAGTGTGGACTTG
Source organism: Poa pratensis (assembly GCA_947311845.1). Classification (NCBI taxonomy): domain Eukaryota; kingdom Viridiplantae; phylum Streptophyta; class Magnoliopsida; order Poales; family Poaceae; genus Poa; species Poa pratensis. Next base: position 42,013,301 of record CAMZMU010000046.1, on the reverse strand, counting down.
ATGAATTCGTCCAAGTCTTCAAATGTCATCATGGTGGCTTCAAGTTGTTGTACTCTCCATTGGTGGCATCATCCTCTCCCTTGTTTCCAAGCCTGCGGCTATCTCCATCCACGTACATGCTCCATAGCTTGTCCCTCTCGTCCATGCTTGGTCCATCATTCCTAAGAGAAACAAACACATCTACTTTAGGCAGCATCATATTCTCATGTACATTAGGAGTAGCTTGTAGAAACGAAAGTACCTGTCGTTGTAGTTGACGTGCACGAGCCCTAGTCAACGGTCCTTGTAATTGCGGTGGTGCAGTAGTTGTGGTTGCGTCAATGGTAGGGATGTCCTCATCATGCTCCCCCTCTTGAATTGAAGTCGTCCTCGACGCCAACTCATCATTTTCTCCCAAGTATGGCTTCAAATCTGCAATGTTAAATGCGGGACTAACCCCAAACTCTGCAGGCAGCTCAGTTTATATGCATTATCATTTATTTTCTCCAACACTTTAAATGGACCATCAGCTCGTGGCATTAGTTTAGACTTGCGCAAATCAGGAAAACGATCCTTGCGCAAATGCAACCAAACAAGATCTCCTGGGGCAAACACAATATGCTTTCTTCCCTTATCCCCATACATTTTGTACTTAGCATTCATTCGTTCAATGTTCTCTTTAGTTGATTCATGCAACTTAACAATCATTTCAGCACGTTGTGTAGCATCAAAATTATGTTGCACCGTAGTTGGAAGAGGCAATAAATCAATAGGTGCACGAGGAACAAAACCATACACAATCTCAAATGGGCACAATTTAGTAGTAGAATGCAACGAACGATTATAAGCAAATTCAACATGAGGCAAGCATTCTTCCCACTTTTTAAATTCTGTTTTAACACAGCCCTAAGCATAGTAGATAAAGTGCGATTCACTACTTCAGTTTGTCCATCAGTTTGGGGATGACATGTAGTACTAAACAATAATTTCGTCCCCAACTTAGCCCATAAACATCTCCAAAAATGGCTAAGAAACTTAGTATCACGATCAGAAACAATAGTATTCGGCACACCATGTAAACGCACAATTTCTCTAAAGAACAAATCAGCAACATGTGTAGCATCATCAGTCTTGTGACAAGGAATAAAGTGTGCCATCTTAGAAAATCTATCCACAACAACAAAAATGCTATCCCTCCCCTTCTGAGTGCGAGGCAATCCCAAAACAAAGTCCATAGAAATATCCTCCCAAGGAACACTAGGAACAGGTAGAGGCATATATAAACCATGTGGATTAAGGCGAGACTTAGCTTTTTGACATGTAGTGCAGCGAGCAATAAACCTCTCAACATCCCGACGCATGCGTGGCCAAAAGAAGTGTGCGGCAAGCACGTCCTCCGTCTTCTTGACGCCGAAGTGGCCCATCAATCCTCCTCCATGCGCCTCCTGCAACAACAAAAGACGAACGGAACTATCTGGAATGCACAGTTTGTTAGCACGGAACACAAATCCGTCATTGAGGACGAATTTGTTCCAAGTCCTACCCTCTTTACAATTTGCAATACATCTTTAAATTCAGCATCATGCACATATTGTTCTTTGATTGTCTCCAAACCGAAAATTTTGAAGTCAAGTTGAGATAACATGGTATAACGACGTGACAACGCATCAGCAATTACATTATCTTTACCCTTTTTGTATTTAATAACATAAGGAAAAGACTCAATAAATTCAACCCACTTAGCGTGTCGACGATTCAGTTTTGCTTGACTACAAATATGCTTCAAAGATTCATGATCAGAATGGATAACAAATTCTTTCGCCCATAAATAATGTTGCCAAGTTTCTAAAGTCCGAACAAGAGCATATAATTCCTTATCATAAGTAGAATAGTTCAGACTAGCCCCACTCAATTTTTCACTAAAATATGCAACAGGTTTGCCCTCTTGTAACAACACACCTCCCAACCCAATTCCACTAGCATCACATTCTAGCTCAAAAGTCTTATTAAAATCAGGAAGTTGGAGTAATGGAGCATGTGTTAACTTATCTTTCAATGTCATAAAAGCATCCTGTTGTGCAACACCCCAAACAAAGGGCACATCCTTCTTTGTAAGCTCATTCAGCGGCGCTGCAATAGACCAAAATCCTTGACAAAGCGCCGGTAAAACCAGCAAGGCCAAGAAAACTCCTCAATTGAGTTAACGTCAAAGGTGAAGGCCAACTCGAAATTGCTTCAATTTTTGCGGGATCCACTTCAATGCCCTGCGCTGTAACAACATAGCCAAGAAACGCAACTCGATCGGTGCAAAAGGTGCACTTCTCAAGATTACCAAACAATTGTGCAGCACGCAAAGCATCAAAAACAGCACGCAAATGAGTGAGATGCTCCTCAACGACTTGCTGTATATCAAAATATCATCAAAGTAAACCACCACAAAACGTCCAATGAAAGCACGTAAAACTTCATGCATTAATCTCATGAAAGTACTAGGAGCATTTGTTAACCCAAAAGGCATAACTAACCACTCATAGAGGCCAAATTTAGTTTTAAATGCTGTTTTCCATTCATCTCCCAATTTCATACGAATTTGGTGGTAACCACTACGCAAATCAACCTTGGAAAATATAGCAGAACCACTTAATTCATCAAGCATATCATCCAAACGTGGTATAGGGTGTCTATAACGAATTGTAATGTGATTTATAGCCCTACAATCAGTACACATGCGTGATGAACCATCTTTCTTAGGTACCAATAAAATCGGAACAGCACAAGGACTAAGAGATTCGCGAATGTACCCTCTATCGAGTAGTTCCTGAACCTGTCGTTCAATCTCTTTAGTCTCCTCTGGATTGGTACGGTAGGCTGCACGATTAGGAAGTGAAGCTCCTGGAATCAAATCAATTTGATGTTCTATTCCGCGAATTGGTGGCAGCCCCGGCGGCAACTCTTGTGGAAAAACATCCACATATCCTGCAAAAGGTTAGCAATGGCAGGGGGCAAAGAGGGAGGCAGATCCTCAAATGAAAACAGTACCTCTTTGCAAACAATGGCATAACAAACAGATGTAGAAACATCCAAAGCAATAAGATCAGATTTGCTAGCAAAGAAACATGGCTTTTTCAAACGAATTTCATTTGGAAGTGCTGCACTAGATTTATTATCTTTAGAAAGTGGCATCACTTCATTAGCAACAATCTGATTCTCACTTTGTTGTTTCTTCTCAGTTTTAGCTCTACTAGCTCTAGCAAGATCATCTTTTAAAATTTGTTCAGGAGTCATGGGTTTAAGACCAATTTTCTTTCCATTGTGCATAAGAGTGTAATGATTAGTTTTACCATTATGAACAGATTCTTTATCAAATTGCCATGGTCTACCAAGTAACAACGAACAAGCTTGCATGGGCACAACATCACAATCAACAAAATCAGAATATGTGCCAATGGAAAAATGCACGCGCGCCGTACGCGTTACCTTGAGTCTACCTGTGGAGTCGAACCATTGAATATGGTATGGATGGTGATGTTGTCGGTGGATATAGAGAGCTTCTCCACCATCTCCATGCTTACCAAATTGTTACAACTCCCACCATCAATGATGATCGAATAGCCGCTCCTTGACAACCCCACGAGTCTGGAACAAATTATGGCGTTGATCATGCTCAGCTTGACTCAATTGCACACTCAAAGCACGCTGTGCGACGAAGCTCTTGTAGGAATCCGCAGCTTCGGCGGCCATAAACTCGACGTCTTCCTCCGGCTGTCCATCGTTCCCTTCCTGCGCAGAAATAAGAGCAAGTGTTTCCTCATCATAATCACTAGCAGAATCATACTCACCATCTTCACGCACGATCATGACGCGCTGTGTCTTGCACTCTCGCTCGATATGACCATAACCCCAGCATTTGCGACACTGAATGTCCCGTGTGCGGCCCGTGGAGCCCGCAGAAGACGCCGAACTCCTGGCAGGAGCAGATGATGGCAAGGCGGTGTCGGTGCAGGAGCACGTGTGAACGGCGTGGTGGACTTGCTGGCCGAAGGAGGTGGTGCAGCACTCCGGGAAGCGGCATCTGGCTGGCGTGATGTCCATGACGATGTACGCCCTGCAGAAAAGTTAGGTCTTGGCCGTGGCTCCCTATCCTGCACTTCACGTTCAGCTTTGCAAGCAAGATGAAACAAACGAGTGATAGAATTGTACTCCTTATATTCTAAAATTGTTTGAATTGGTTTATTCAGCCCCCCCAAAAATCGTGCAAACATAGCTTCATTTTCCTCAACTATACCACAACGAATTAAACCAGTTTGCAATTCTTGATAATATTCTTCGACTGATTTTTTCCTTGTTGCAAACGTGTCAGTTTTTGAAGCATTTCACGCTGATAATAGGGAGGTACAAAACGAGTGCGCATAGCAGCTTTTAAAGCAACCCAAGTAGTAGGAATATTATCATGATACAAGCGACAATGTTCAGACCACCAAACTGAAGCAAAACCAGTAAACTCACAAGTGGCAGCACACACACGCCTATCCTCAGGGTATTGTAAACATGCAAAGCGTTGTTCTACCTCTAATTCCCATGTAAGATAAGCATCAGGATTATATCTACCCTCAAAAGGAGGAATTACCAATTTTAGCTTAGCAACATGGTCGACATGTTCGTCATTACGCACCTGAGGTTGTTGCTGCAGGTTGTTGCGAGGGTGTTGGTCACGCACCTGAGGTTGCTGCTGAATATTGTTGCGGGGTGTTGATGTGGACGCCCCCGCGGTTGCTGAAAATTGTCTACCTCTGTGTCATAACCGTCCAAGTGATTGTCGATGCCAGGGGCTGCAGACGCACGTGAAGTGTTGCCTGGCACATGAAACAGCTCAGGGATGCGTGTCTGTAGCTTATCCAGCAACTGATCAAACTTGCCAGTCAGATCAGTCACGGCGGTGTTGACGCCGTCAAATTTGGTGTTGAAAGTGCCCTCTAAGCCGTCGAGTCGGTCCATGGCAGTGCCAAGTCGAGTCTCGATGTCCTGAGTGTGGTTGGACACCATCTTCTTGAAGTCCTCATAAATCTCCGTGTTCGTCTTGTTGTCTAGGTCGTCTGCCATGATTAGTAGAAAGCAAGAAACAAATCACAAGTATATGTTCCTAAGAGCTACTAATATGGTGGTAGTCACGGAATCCGTCAAACAATATACAAGGCCCTTACAAATTCCTTACCAGGCAGGATAGCGTCACGTCAACCGCGAAGATCAGCACCTCAGAAATTGGCAAAGCGATTACCAGGAGAGGCACAATGCACGTAGGAGAAATATGTGTAGCTGTAGGAGGCTTTATGGTAGCAAGAATTAGCAGTAATCAAATCAGGAATGCAAGTTGAAAAAACGCTCAAAGACGGTACCGTGCTGGTCCTAGGCTAGACCGTACTAGAGACGCGAGCCTATAGCACCAACAAAGTCAAGGCGCGGCAACAACAAGCACAAAGGAATAGCTCAAAAGCAAGATATAAGTGAAGATCACAGAAAAATTCCGAACTTTTTTCCAGAAAAGTGGCAAAAACTCAACCTTCCTGCACTCTTTTGGCAATTCTGAGAGATTTTTTGGGCAATCAACGACGTAATCGTTGGGGTTGGATGCGGAACTTTTTTCTGAGAATTTGAGTGGTCGAACGTCGAAAACGGAGTTCGTATGCAAAAGTTATGGCCAGTCAAAGGTTGCTGTCCAAAACTGACCAATTCGGACTAATTTCGGACTGGACTAGTAGAAATCGTGGTCAACCCGACTTGGATGCGGATTGACTTTTTTTTTTACAATTCTAAACCGACACGAACAAAGGAACCACGTATGGAAAGTAAAACCGACAAACCCTAACCCAAAACAGGCGGCGGTGGTGAAGGGGGTGGCGGCGAGTATGTGGGCGGCGGTGTTGGTGGGTAGATGGATGGCGGTGGTGAAGGGGGTGGCGGCGAGTATGTGGGCGGCGGTGTTGGTGGGTAGATGGATGGCGGCGGAAGACTGGTGGGTGGTGGCGAGGTGCGAGTTGTGCGGCGGCGGCAAGACAAATATGCAAAGAACTCGAAACTCTAAAGGAACTAGACGCTAAGACCAGCAACTCGACACGACGATGTAGACGAAAATTCAACAAAGCAATGCACTGAAAAGAAAATGCGAAAGGCCCGGACTGGTTGTAGGACGGGATGAACTAACCCTAATTGTATTTTTGGCTTTTTCGTGGACTGTAGGTGTGAAGATGCAATCTACACTAGTAAACAGTAAAATCTCACCGAGCAACCTGAAATCTGATACCACTTGATAGGGCAAAGGTGTCCGATCTTTCGATGAGATGAAGATACGTCGATTCTGGTGGAGTTCGACCTTGGCGATCCGACTACTACGCACACGTACGCAGCGCCAATGCAATCGCTAAACCAATCTCCCGAGGTTACCGAATCCTGCAGAAGCACGATCGGCCTGACCAATAGGTCTAGTTCTACCTGCGATCGAGGAACAAGTAAGAACCAATATTGCAATCAAGAATTGCGGATATAAGATGAACTTTATTGAAAAGGTGGGATTCCGTAAGCGGTCTTAATCTGGTTGTTGGACACAAATCGAGATCACGAAGATGCAGCGAAACGCTAGGCAGTCTTTTAGCTAAACAAAATCCGAGTCTAAACGAAACCCTAGTCGAGGTATATAAGGAGGAAAGGAGGGGGTTTCGGCCAGCCTTGGGGAAGGCCGAATCCAACCCTTGGAGGACTTTCCTTCCTTAGTACGGACTCTAAAAACGCACTAAAACTTATGGTTCGAATTACATGGCCCATGGCCCATGACTAAAAGGTGACGCAGCACCATATGTGACTATGGACGAGATTATGAAGTGTGGACTTGATGAATTCATCCAAGTCTTCAAATGTCATCATGGTGGCTTCAAGTTGTTGTACTCTCCATTGGTGGCATCATCCTCTCCCTTGTTTCCAAGCCTGCGGCTATCTCCATCCACGTTCATGCTCCATAGCTTGTCCCTCTCGTCCATGCTTGGTCCATCATTCCTAAGAGAAACAAACACATCTACTTTAGGCAGCATCATATTCTCATGTACATTAGGAGTAGCTTGTAGAAACGAAAGTACATGTCGTTGTAGTTGACGTGCACGAGCCCTAGTCAACGGTCCTTGTAATTGCGGTGGTGCAGTAGTTGTGGTTGCGTCAATGGTAGGGATGTCCTCATCAAGCAGCCATCGCCACCACCCAGAAGGAACCGCCGGTCGCCGCCACCACCACCCAGAAGCTACCGCCGGTCGCCGCCACCACCGGCCGGAAGCTACCGCCGGTCGTCGCCGCCACCAACCGCCACAAACAGTTGTTGGGAACATCTTCACCGCAACCGTCCAAGGTTAGTTCTGACTTTCCAAATTCCCTGACTTTCCGACTTTCCCGACTAACGGATGTGCTATTGTTTATGTTTAGGACAAAGCCGTTGCACCTCAACTTGGTGGCAACGACGACAATGAGGAGGAGGAGAATGATGTCAACGTCGATGACTACATCAACACTGGCGCCTGCATGGATGGTATGTACATGCCTCCTGTGGATGAAGAACCATTCCGCGACCACCGCGGTCAACCTGCTCATCCCACTTCATGCACACAACGCCTGGCCTTCACCGACACGCCTCCGGTTGCCGGCGATCATCAAGCTCAACCGGGTAACATTTTCAGCCCTAACACACTGAAAGAAACTGTTAAAGCGGGGTTCACTTCACACCCACAATCCACAGAGATGAAGAACAAGAAGCACAGGAAGAGAAAAGGATCCTCCACCTCTGCGAGCCAGCCAGCTCCTAAGATCCGGGGTCTTCAAGACACGATTCCACCCCGTGCGGATGGCTTCCCCCGAGTTCATGAAGCTGGTAAACCTATCTTGTCTGGGGACTTGCTCCGCCTTTCAGAAGGACCCATGATTGCCTTGCAGGAATCTATCTTGCATCTAGAGAAGCTCCTTCTTAAAGACAAGCAGCCGAGTTACCCGGCGTTCACGGTCAAGGTGCCAAACGAGCTGGTGGACTTCGTCCAGGAAGACCCCGCGGATGTGTTCTTCATAGCGTACGAGGACATCTTCAAACTCTTTCACACTCAACGGCTGGATTATAACATGGTCCGCCTATATGCGCTCGATATGGCGATGAAGATCAGGAGAGATGATACCCCGTACGTCGCGATAGTGGATCCCTACTACATGCGCGACAACCATCTAGTGGAAGGATCAAAGACACGGGAAACGGCCACGGAGTACCTCGTAAGGGTCATGCTGGCCAACAAGAGGAAGAACGCCCTTCTTATGCCTTTCTTTTTTGAGTAAGTACACATCCGCTCGCCACCGTCGGATCTTATGCCTTCTTGTACATTTCTTCCATCGCTGATCCTTTGTCCAACATTCTGTTTCAATTGTGTTGAGCAGGGACAAGTACTGCACACTCATCTACGTATCCCCGAGGTGGTCCATTGCCACTTATTTGGACTCGGAGAATAAATCCACGCCGAGACGATACACCAGAATAAAGGGTGTTCTTGATGACGCTCTCGAGGCATATGCCCAAAAGGGCGGCCCCTTCCATAAGAAGTCGGAATTCTTCACGGAGGACAACACACATAAGTTCCAGCATGGGACCGGCTTCCATTGCATCAAGCAACTGGATGGCAGCGTGAAGGAGGCCTACTACGCCCTCCATCACCTTAAAGCGATTGTCCGGGATTTCGAGAAAATGAAGATTCCATCTGGTCTCGCAGAATACACCAAAATGGCGGATTCTCTCACCGATGCTGATTACAGAACAGACTTCCATCGCATCCGGCTGCAGTTGTCAACGATCATCCTCGACGATGTCATTCACAAATCAGGGTCCTACCACTACCCCAGAGGTATTATAGAAGTGCATGTGTAGGGTTATATATTATACATATGCTATGCTATGAAACCCAAATAGGATAGCCATATGATTTCCAACCATGACAATTGATTGATTGTCTTGCCTCTCTACTTAGATGAGTAAATTATACTCTATTTATATCACTAACCAATATATATCCCAATCCATCTTCAGGGTTGTGTCAGAGGGATATCAAAGAACGACTAGAGGCACAGAATGACACCAGGGAGTGGAAGACGAAAGAATGCTTTCAACCGTTCCCGTCGCCGCTCAAGAAGAGGACTCCATGATCATGCATGCTCCCGCACGCTCTTGCTCACCATCATCGTCGATGTGTACTACATTTGATCATAGTTAGGCGGCGAACACTTGATTTGTAATGTGTAGTGTGAAATGATGAAACATTCGGCACTTTTGTGACTATGTGTATATATGTATCTCGATCGGGCACTAAGTAATATGTGTGATGACATATTGATTAATGTGTTTGTCTGTTTATATATCTGTCAAATATACCTGTATTTCTGTATAAACCTGTATAAATCCTGTATATACCTGTATTTGTATAGCAAAACGAAAAAATACCGGTATTTCTGTTTCATATTTCTGTGGCGCACGCTTTGTTTTTTTGTGGCGCACCACTTTCTGTGGCGCACGGTGGAACAGTGCGCCACAGAATTCCTCTGCATAGGGTGTTGCCGACCTATTTCTGTGGCGCACCGCGCTGGGTGCGCCACAGAAATAATTTTTGTGGCGAGAATTCTGTGGCGCACCCAGCAATCCTCGCGGTGCGCCACAGAAAGTCAAAAATGTGCGCCACAGAAAGGCCTTTCTGTGGTAGTGTCAGGGACAAAAGTCTGTTTCTGACGGAGGCTGTAGCGAATTTGTGTGTTGAAACGATGTGAATCTCTTACAGTACGTAAGTACAGAATTCCGAATAAACCAAGAAATACCTATGATGCACTTTTCTTTTCCCGTTAGCTCTTACGGTTTCAGTCCAACAAATTAAAGCCTGTTACACTAGTTTTCTTTTCATGCATTGCACTAGTTTTTACGTGATCTGGAACATGTAAATTAGGACAAACAACAGTCTAAATATGGTCTTGATCATGTATAATCGGTTTTTATGTTCTAATGTAGGTTTTTCCTCTCTCTCTCACCGAGTTCACCCCAACACTGATTCGGCATACTGTCCACGTCAAGGCTTCTCTATAGATTGTAGACCGTGTTTGGGCTAAAAAAGGAGTGGGCTTGATCCATTACCTGCCCCTGGCACTCTGCAGTCCTCTCTCAGCCGATCATTATATCCAACATTTCGTCAAAACTACTCCCTGCGTTCTATATTAGTTGACACATATATGTAGATACGGATGCATCTAGACGCGGTTACGTGTTTGATACATCCTATGTGAGTCAACTAATATGGAATGGAGGGAGTAGGTTTTGTCCATGCTGGTAGATTCTTATTATATTCATGTTAGTCGATACTATATTTCTAAAAACATATACATTATGGTTTACTAAGCGGTAACAATATCCTTAACATCATCGAAACAATACACCTAATATTTGTAACCCTAACATTATTTAGGAAGATAGGTACCTAGTCCTCGCGGTGGAGTGGAAGGATTGCGATAATGATCAGCCCATTAGAGGGCTAGTAAGAGCTCGGCTCAACATGCATGTGCAAGGCAACCCGAAGGATCGTGAAATGACAACTAGAAGGAGAGGGTGAATAGGAGTTAAAAAATTGCTAAGAGATTAAAACAAAACCCACGGAAAAGACAATCATATCACAGTAGTAGACGATTTGAAGCACAAACAACATATGACAATATGAATAAAATAGAACTGAGTGAGGATCAGTTAAAGTAATGGGACAATACATGGAAACATGCAGGAATGTAAATCGTAAAAGGAGATGAGTACACCTGATTTGTTTTCATGAGTTCGGAATGTTGGCACCATTTCTAAGTCTCCATTTGGAGGGGCTATATATGCACGCATGGACCTTAGTCCGCAAGCATCAGCTTGTGGCTAATCCCTATTCTCTGTTAGCCAAGTTTCACCTGCTTGGGCTGATTAGTGATGAAAATCTTGACGTGATTTCTGAACCTTTACAAACTTGCTACGACATGATGGCTCGAGTCATATGATTGTCTTTAATATGACCTGCATGTCAATACTCCTTGTTGCATTTAATTTAAGTAACAATAGTTGCGATGGACATGGAGAAGGAAATAACGCGAAGAAGGTGTTCGTCATTTGAGGAAGAAGGCTGCCACTGCAGGAAAATTTCTACCACGGCAGAGAAACGAGCAGAGTCTCTGCCGCGGCAGATTGTCACAACAGAGAAATTGGTAGTTTTCCTGCCACAGCAGGATTTCAGCGAGTTTTCCTGCCGCGACAGCATTTCGTGAAGATGGAGATTTTCAGATCACATAATTATTATGAAGCCTATGATGTTTATCCCTTTGTTGCTTGCACCCTGTTTGTCGATGTCTACTACGCACTTCTATTTTTGTAGACAATGGTGGGCCTCCAAGTGCAGATATTTATAGGACAGCAGCAAATTTCCCTTAGCCTGTTGCTTGGGTGGAGGAAAATTCGTGGGATTTTGTGACCTAGATTTCTTCTCTTTATAAAGACTCTCGGATTCCCGTCATCCAATCTAAGGCTTCGGTAGGACGGGGATATCTCGAGTGTCCGAACTCGGATCTGGCCGAATTGCATGTCTAAATCGATGGACGGAAAATTCCCTACAACTTTCGCGACTAGAGTTTTTCCATTAAACGTCGTCTTCGAGTCGGTTCAGGGGCATCTTTAAAATCTGTCTGGTGGGACAGATTTCATAAAATCAGAGTCCACTTCCAACAAGGCTCCTTTTGCGTTATTGTCAATTTCCAAGTAATTCGTACACATCAAAGTGAAAAATAAGGCATTGTGCACTTTTCCAACTATTAATAGGTTAGTCCAATAAATGTATAAAATGACATAAAACTATAATAGAAACGTGTAGCATTTGATATAAAACAAGCATGGAACATCAAAATTATAGATACGTTTGAGACGTATCATTTGCACATTAGATGTTTTAATAGGGTGAACCTTCTCATCAAAATATCAAGTTGTTAGTGTTCATCCAAGTGTAGCACCATCTAGACTACATGACATTTCGAGGTGCGCCATGTCACATGGGACGATGGACTTGCCACACCCCATATGTGCTTAAAATCACATACATTTTTAAAAAACCTGGAACAATTAAATCTTCCAAAAACATATAGACAAATTGACAAAACTTTTATTTGAAGTTGGATAAATTTGAATTATAAGTAGGCAAGTAGTACGAACAATTCATAAACTTTATCCTGGCTTGATGGTATGGCACTTGTGTACAGATTGGGTGGTAAAATTTTGCACCTATGTTGTGGATATTTTTAGCCAAATTCACTTCATATGCAGTTAAAAAAAAAATACAATGATGGTTTAAGAGTAAAATTTGTTTTAAACCTGACCATATAGTTGATTGTTGCACCGGAAAAAGGATCCCCTATGGGATAACTAAGTGGTTGTAAGTTCGAGGCATGGCCTTAGTGTACTACGACGGCGGTGAAGAGCCTTCATTTTTATCCACTTGGGAATCCTCTACGAGCTCTTTGGCCAACGACTCACCATAGCGGTGAAGTTCTTAATTCGATTAGCCATCTCCTCGGGTTTTGATATTTGCTCTCTAGGCGGTTGATTACCCCCAAGTGCAGGGATGGTTGCATCACCTTTCAACGTGGAAGTATAAGATGTCGAACTGCAAGAGTAAAAAGGTAAATCTATTTATTCTCTCAAACTAGAGTGACACAATTCTAGTTTTATGTGCAATAAAAAGGTTAACAAACTATGAAGATGGAAAATAAATTGCAAAAGAACAATAGATGTAAATATGCTCGTTTCAGAGATAGCCCAATCTAAGATGCAAGAGGACATCCGATGGCTTACTATTGTGTAAACAGTGGACCCATGTTAATGGATTTACCGCACGAGCGATAATTTCACTATACTTATCTCCCCCAACTTGGCAACCTCATTTTGACGGGTGTGAGCCTTGAGGTTTTGATCACCATCATATCCAAATTTGAGAAATTCACCAATGTATTCATGATTGATCACTCCGTGCAAATCCATATATCGTCTAGATATGGCCCTTTGCTTCAATGCGAGTGCGTTTAGAAAGACATGGCGACAGTTTCGTCCATGTGCTAAAGTGTTCAATATATGAAGTAAAACACACACACACAAAAGAAACTGAAAATATATGTTTTAAAATATTCAAGTAATACGACAAAGTTTTTTTAGGTATGAACATTAGTATTTATGAAACTAAATATTTATTGAAAACCTACTTCTCTAAGCTAAATGATTAGGACACACATGAAACATTCGAAATATATAAGGTAATTATAAAAACAACGGAACATTTACAAAAAAAAGAACATTTACAGTTTCGTCCAAAAGTACCTTGTAGTTTGGGCTACAAAAAAAGTGAAATTTCTAACAAAAACAACACACTTCTTTCCGTGTCCACAATTTTGTTATTTTTATGTAGCTCGTAATACGAGTGTTTTTGCACCGAAAATTTCCATATACGTAGGGAACACGCGTATGTATCAAAAGAAAAAAGATTTGAATTTTTTGAAACTCAAATTTATAATTTTGATTTTTTTTGCACCTGGGTGCACGAAGTCCGCATTCCTGGTCTTAGTGCTAGATACATCTGATTCAATGACAACTAAAATGTATCGGAGAGAGTCTTTAAATATTCTTGGAACAAAGAAACGTTGGAAAAAGAAAGATGGCATGTCTCTTATTTTGCACTCCATTTTCTTTTCACTTGCTTTTTGTGGGGTCTGAGGAAATGATAATTTTTCTGTTATTCTTTGAGAGCGTCCACATTGTCTAAAGTCCTTTCTTTGAAATGTATAGAATATTCCGCTATTGACATATAAAATGTGTGAACAAAAAGTACTTTTAGCTCGAATGTGTTCCTAAACAGAGGAAGGGGTACAATTCCACGCTAGAGCTTCCATCCGGAGTTTCTCGTTGCAGAACAATACGAGACCGGGACATATGCATGCACGATGCATGTTGGCAGGTGGGGTTCAAGCCTTGTGAAGGATGGTTTTAGCATCACAGATATATAACCAATTCCGGCATCCCCGTCGCACAGTGATCTCAACGCAAGGCATGCCAAATCACGAGTCATACATGGGCGGTACTTACATAGGTTGACTCCCGGCCGGGCAAGAGCAGTCAACACGGTGGCCGGACCAAGGTAGTACTCCAGTAGCAACAAGAACACGCTCCGTATGGCGTGATACAGCGCGAAACACCATGAAGAGAGAGGGAGATGGATGCAGGCGCAATTAATCGACGGAGTACTGGTACGCGTTGGTGCTCCAGCTTTATTGTTGTTGCCTGCCCCGGCCCGTCCATCCCCGCCCATTATCTACATATAATCGACGGAGTAGTACTTTACTTATTCACTCGATCATTTGCTTTCTCTGGACCGGTGGGACGCGATGCAACGAACCCGACGTAGTGCTAGATTTTTGTTTGAAACGGGGTTTGACCCATTCAAATAATTAAAAAGAAGTTTGTCCATACAAGAATTTTAGACAAGGAAAATACAACAAAAGCCTACTCTCCCGGCACTATTTCGCTCAAGCGTTTGGCACTCACAATAACCCAACCCAAGGACGTGCCTCCTTTTTTTAGTTTTACAAGGGTTAACTTGATATTCACAAGGGCGAATGGTCGAATGGCGACCGCTCCCGCCTTTGGCGTCGGCAACGGCTTTCTCCGTTCGTCGTCTCAAGGACTTTTTCAACCTCCGGGCTGCCGTGCCCTTTTGGAGGCCATTCTGCTGCGATGCAGTGTGCTCCCGCTTCCCCGTCCCAAGTGGTGTCATCCCCGGCGACGGCGAGGTTGGCTGCATCGAATTTTGGATTCGTCGCACCGGAGATAGAGCTGGACCTGATTGCATTCCCCAAATCTTTGTTAGGGTCCTCTTTGTATTTCACAAGGGCTTGATTGTAATTTTCTTCTTTTCTGAAGCCTTATCTGTAAAATGTACCGGTGTCGACTTAATGAAGCTCTAGGTCCTTCGGGGCCACCCCATGTTCAAAAAAAAACTTGATATTCGAACAACTCGCGAACAGAGCTCATAACGGTTAAGATATGCTTTTTTTGGAAGACCCGTGCATTGCGCTCATTCCAAATTTCTCACAAGGGTTAACTTGATATTCTAACAACTCGCGAACAGAGCTCGCTCTCGCGCCCGCTCAGGAACCGCCACCGCTGCGGTCGATCTCCCACCTCAGTCCACCACCGACCTAGCCGAGCACAGATTCGGAACCCTCCCGGCGTCCCCTCTCCATCCACACCGAAGCCCATCGCAGTATTCACCGGGTTCCGCAACAACAATGGTCGTCCTCCGCGTCGGTTCCCCAACCTCGAGCACGCGCAGCTCCCGTCTCGCCTTCGTGGTGACCCGGGGGTGACAACCCTAGCGTCGGCGGCGGCCCCTCTTCATGTCGCTCTCCTCTGGTGCTACCGTCGGCTCAGGCTGCGGTGGCGGCGGGCCTCGTCCCCAAAAATGGTGGGCGGGGACCTCTGGCTGCGCTCGACGCAGTGGAGTCTGGAGGCCGAGGCGGCGGCCCCGAATGGTGGTCTTATGTCGCGGCCTGCAAGGAGGTGCCTCAGAGTGAGGCGGTTTCTGGCCCCCGGCGCCTAGTTCCGATGATGTCCATAGATGTTGGGCGCGTGGGGTTGGTTGTCTGCGTGTGGGATTGCGGCGGTGGTCTGGCCGCTTTTCATGAGGCGGGATGGAGCTTTGCAACTCCTCACCGGGCAAAAGACTTGCCCTGGTATATATCCAGGGCAGACGACGGCGACGTCGGGCACCGCTTTCTTCTTGAAGACAAACGTTGAGGTGATGTTCTCGCTCCTCCGCCCGGAAGCTTCCGGGGGAAACCTTGACCCCACGTGGAATCGGGCGAGGGTGGCGTTCCTGCGTCGTTTGTCTCTTGATAGTACCTCGTCTTGGATGCTCCGCCGGCCGGAGGGACCCATGGTGAGAGTTGATGGTAGGCGGCGGCGAGCTGCATGGCGATCTTAACTACTTCGGATAGACGGACGCGGACTCGGGATCAGTGAGCTTCGGGTGAAAACATCTGCAACGAGTTGTCGGCGATGGCGGCGTTCTCCGATGTCGTTCCCCTCCTTGGAGGCATCGTTGAGGAGCCTGTCCACTACCCTTGCCGTGTTTGCCTCGTTCGTGTAGTTGGTTTTGTCTTGCTTTTCGTCATCGGTTAGGTAGTGCATGGCGCTGGTGCCGGCGTACGTGGACGTCGGAGCGGTGGCTCCGGTTCTCGCATCCGTCGTGTTGCGTTGAGGTGTGTAGACGTTGGCTTTGGTCGCTTGGGCGATTTGGTCGACGCGGACTTGGGGCCGGTGTGTTGCATTGTTGTGTTGTATCGGTTTTCGGCCAGTTTTCTTTATAAACTTGCCAATTCACTATTTCTATATCAATGAAACGGCAAATAGTTTGTCTCGTTTTTTAAAAAAAAAATCCACATGACGAGGAGTGAGAGAGAAGCCAATGCCTTGCGGTTGGAGGTCATTGCGGGTGCCAAACGTAGATTTTTTATGAACCCAGGCATATGCAATATTGTAATATACGCAGGAGTAGTTAATTAGTTTCACTGTTGTTGCCGCATGATTCTGGAAGGAGTACAGTAGTACTCCCTCCGTTTAGGTGTGTAAGGCCTCTTATGAAAATCTATTTGTTCAGAAACTATGCCATCTTAAGTCCCCAATTAGCAGTTAATGACCTGATTAATTAGGGACAGGAATTAGCGCGCTAGCAATGCATGCGCTGGTTCTCGCATGTGGTTGGACAGTTCTGTTGGCATGCAAAGGGCCCACGGTGATTGATGCGAGCGATTGGGTGATTTTCATCTCCCTGCAATAACTATCCAAAACGGATTGGCTGAAACAAATCGTTGGAGCTTTTTTCTGGCCGTATCATCGTGCTCCTTGGTCGCAACGCTGCTTGTAGCAGGCCTAATACAGCTAAACGGAGGGAGCATGCAACTTAAATAAAGCACCTATATTATGTGCCAAAACATTTGATTCACGAGTTTTGTGAGTCGTGAAAAGGATACGACCGCTAGCTGTGGTAGTACAAATGTCAAAGTCAAATTAGGGAATTAAAACTCCGGGTGGCACTGCTATCTGCAACCGGCAAATCGAGATGGTTTAAAGTAAGCACAATAGAGTCTAGTCAGCTGGCTATAAGCTATTTCATGTCAGCAAAATCTTAGCTGGAGGAGAGAGAGCGGATGAGAGAGAATGGAGCGGGCGCTCCGTGAGTCGCCGAGCTATAGCACAGATAACGAAACGAAGAGCTCGCTTGCAGCCCGCATGCAGACTGGGCACTGGCGCTAAAGCGGGCGCTGGCCATGCAGTAGGTCTTGCATGCAAAGCCTATCGATCCATGTGCATGCACTCATTAAATAATTAAGAATTCAATAGAGCTCAGCTTATAGTCAGCTTATTATACACTCCGGCTCTAATTGAAGGCGTTAAGTGACATGGCGTGAGTATACAGCCGATCACCGGCTACATTATTGTCCATGCTCTTATGGATGAATGGTAGGTTGACTAGAGAACTCCTGCCCACATGCATCGGTAACCGGCGGCTAGCTACTTCTAGCCTTCGCCTTGGGCAACGGCTTGAATGCAAAAGCGTCACCGCCGGCGAAACTCCGTTCAAAATTTAGCGACAACGCAACGCGCGCGTGCGTGGCCAGTCGGCCGTACCATGCCGTGGGCGGCGGCACCGACCTACTAGAACGATCACTCGTCTATGTTCAGCCACCCTTGTTGAGTTGTTTCCAAAAGGAAAATCGCAGATGGAACAAAGAACTCATCATGTAGACTGTACCAGCTAGCAACCATCCTCCCAACAAGACGGGTCAAAACTTTGACCCAGGCGTTCGTTTGTACGTACGGGACGTGTGCTCCGTATACGGAGTAGTTTGGCGCCGCGGGCAAGACGGAAATATCGTGCCAACAACGCACCGTTGCTGGATCTGAATGCCGTTGGACGTCGGTTTCTGGGTGGTAATGAGGGCGGGTGCAGCTCCAACCGCGCGCGTTTCGGCCGTAATGAGAGCCCCCGTCCAGGAGATCCAACCGCGCGACGGCGATGAGAAGATGAAGCAGCTCCAACCGCGCGACGGCGACGGCGATGCCCGACCTGGGGATTCTTCCGCTGTTTGCAGTTTGCACCGCACCGCTTCTATGCTCGACCTGTTGTTGTGGGTTCCTGTCGACCTCAGTGAGTCGCAGGAGGCCTTGACCGCCATAACTGTACTGGCCAGGCGCCACGCGAGTTTACTCAGCAGAAGAGAAATAATGTCATGCGCCGACCTGTGCAAATACTCTGTGGCGTTAACAGCTGAGTGAGTGAGTAGTGAACTAGTGATCGACCACATCAACAAAAAAAAATACTGTATTAGAAATATCCATCGACCTCGGGTCGGGATGGATATTTCTGCTGTCCGTGGTTTGTTAGCGTCCACTCAGATTTAGCCCAGCACTCAGCCTAGTTTCAGACGATTATGCGCACACGGCTCAACTACAAGAGGAGAGCCCATTCCATCCCAAAAGCCCGGACTGATAGGAGGAGGAATCTCTCCCTTATAAGGTGGGTGTGGCCTCCTCCCCTAAGCGAGGTGGGACTAAAGTGAGCAGCTTCCACCAGCCTACAGAGGGGTCCTCACATGGTTCGAATCGAACGGCAGAGCGATCGATCGAGTGGGAAAGCGGTGTGGAGGTTCGGTAGAGACGTTCACGTGGAGGATCTGATCGATCGTGGATCAAGCCTGGATTCCCCGCGCGACGAAAGAGGGAAAAAATCATGGCACATACGGAGTATTATACTACAACTACAGGAATCAGCCCATACGCCAACGGCCACATGCCGTTGGCATATCCAATTTTGCCGTAGGCATAGGCTACGCCGACGTATGGCCATCGGCGTTAGAGGGCCTCGGCTTAGGCCATTTTGCCGTCGGCGTATTAAAAACCATCGGCGTAGGCTACGCCGAAGGCTTGGCCGTCGGCATAGCTCCCCCTACACCGACGGCTTTACCGTCGGCATAGTTTTTTCAACTATTTTTAATTTTTGAAATTTTTAACTTTTTTTGAACTTTTTTAATTCTGTTTTATTTCTATTTCGAAATTTCTCACTTAGCCACGTACTTAATCCTTAATTACACACTTAATCATAGGTCAAAGTATTTATCCTGGTCAAACTTCTCATTCGGTCAACCATCCTTCAGTCCGAACACGCTTAACTTTTGAGTTCGTTCCAAATTAACTTCCAAATGAGAAGTTAGAACTTACTGATATTGGTACCCTATCAATCATATTAACCCCTCGGTTATGATGCTACACTTTTCATTGTTTAAATTTTAAAAATTTGTTTGAGTAAAGTAACAATGATTATGTAATAGTATATTTCGAATAAATAACAATAAAATGAATTTTACTTTTTTTCCTTCTTACATTTAATATGGAATAATTCATATCTTTAAATCCGTAAATCGAAATTTGACAAATAAAATGTCTAAATCGATTAGAAAAATGAGAGGAATTAAAATATGCCATCCATATCATTTTTTGCATCGCAGAAACATTGATTGACTTTTTTTGAAAAAAAACAAATAAAGTGATTTGACCACGGCATAGTTTGTGGTAAACTTCTCATATTCGACAAATAGGTGTATCTTGGTATAGAAAACAATGGTTCCGAAGGGATTTTACAAATTATTTTTATAACTATCATTTTCCTTTTCTAACTGAAAAAATTGCCTTTTTTTGAACCAAGTGCAAAAAATATGGTGCAGAATGGCACCCATCTAATTCTCACAAAGAGTAGTGCACATTTGATGGATAATCCTCAAGTATTAGGAATGTTCTTCATTTCTATCTAATTTCGCCTAGTTAAATGAGTTTATCCTGATTTTCCAAAAATAATCCAAATTTGAACTACAAGTGTTTGATAGTTTGGTCTGATTTAAAAAAAAATTATTTTATGGTACACAACTAGTGGTTATATCACAAAAACATCGATAGTTTTAAAATAATTGATCTCTTTCGATGAATAGTCATGGTGGCCATTTTGACAGTTTTTTGAAAAAAATCAAATAAAGTGAAAAAAACTCAAAAAAGATATCATCTGGCATGGAGTCCTTTTATGTGTACTAGTTTCTATGAAAAATGATAAACTTGATTTTTGACAAAGTATTCAAAAAAAGTCTTCAGAAAAAGATCTATCATGTATGAACATTTATAAGTTTCAAGCCAAATGACCAAGTTATCACCATTTCCACGGCATAGTTTGTGATAAAGTTCTCACATTCGGCAAATAGATGTATATTGGTATAGGAAACAATGGTTCCGAAGGGATTTCTCAAATTATTTTTATTAATATCATTTTTCTTTTTCTAAGTAGCAAAAATGACTTTTTTGTGAACCAAGTACAAAATATATGGTGTAAAATGGCACCCATCTAATTCTCACAAAGAGTAGTCCACATTTGATGAATAATCCCCAAGTATTAGGAATTTTCTTGATTTCTACCTATTTTCGCCTAGTTAAATAAGTTTATACCGATTTTTCGAAAGTGATTTCGCCTTGTTAAATAAGTTTTGTGATGCAAAAGATGATATAGTTGTCATATTTGGATTTCTCTCATTTTTCTAATCGATTTAGCCATTTTACTTGTTAAATTTCGATTTACGGATTTAAAGATATAAATTATTCCATATTAAATGAAAAATAGAAAAAAAAAACAAAGCCGTCGGCGTAGCTATATACATAAAAAATAAAGATTTTAAAAAGCCCAATATGACTCTACGCCGACGGCCTGCGCGAGGTCTACTCCGACAGCAAATTCTACGCCGAGGGCTTCTCTAGACGACAATAGCTACGCCGAGGGCCACCACGACGGGCTGGCCGCGGCGGGGTCTACGCCGACGGCCCCGACAAAAAAACCGTCGGCGTAGCCACCGGCCGTCGGCATATAGCGTCATTCCTGTAGTGTACGTACGTAGCCATCGATTCAGGCTGTCTGCAGTTCTGCACTCCACTTGGAAGTAGAACGACATTCATTCAAGGCTCAAACCCTCAACCGCAATACAGTTATTGACTTATTGTTAGATTGTACAAGTACAACGACGGCGGTAACAGCAAAAGGCCCTTTGTCTTGGCACCAGAAGCGTTTACATGTTCATGAATCATGCATGGGCAAACAAGTACAGTAACCTGCAAAGTACAGTATCCAGCGAAGAAAACGGCGCTAAAATGGCAAGATCGGTCGAACTGGAATGAGCTACTACGAAAAGCTTTTTTGAACCGTGAGCTACTACGAAAAGCTAGCGCGTACCATGCCCTACAACGGCATGATCGACCACATGGCTTTTGCGTCTCGGAAATACGCGCGCAGAGAACATTTGCAGTTGGCGGTTTCATGCATTTCTCTACGTAATAATTAACATTGTGCCAATGTCACGTGCAGGAAATATCAAATATGCATGCATACATTGAAGTACTTGGTATTATTTATTGTCCGAGAAAAATCAGTAACCAGAGAGATCACAACCAAACTTAGGAAACAACAGTAGCACTACGTTTTTTAAAGAATACATCCACTTCCGGTTTTATTCAACGGATGCATGAACCAAACAGTAAGTAAATGAAGCTAACATGGATCGATCACGACGACACGACGCGGAACCCCGAACAGGAAGCCCTGCATGCAGGGGAAGGAGGAACTATGCATGAATCTTTGGCTGGAATGCACGGCCGGGATGCCTAGCAGGTGGGCACGCACTTCTTGCACCGGACGACGCACCGGGTTGAGGGGATGTGGTCGACGCCGGCGTGCGACGACGACGTCCGGTAGCACCGCTTGCCGCACAGCACCTTCTTCCTCCGGCACATGTCGGCGGGGATGCAGTTCACCGACGCCTTCCTCAGCGGCTTCCGCGGCCCCGCCTTGCCGCCGCCTCCATGCCCATGATCCCTCATCAGGGTGCTCGCCGAGGCGGCGTCCACCTCCGTGGTCGCCGCGGCGGAGTGCCACCCGTCTGCGCCCGCGCGGCCCGCCGAGGTGATGAAGCCGCCGGCCTTGGCGAAGAACTCGCCGAGCTCGCGGCCCAGGCTGTTGCCACTGCTGGCCTCGCGGGCGGCCAGCGAGAGCCGGCTCCCCGTGGCCACGGCGAGCAGGAGCACCACCAGGAAGCAGGACGTCTTCATGCTGGCTGTCGCAGCTAGCGTGCGCGACACTGTCCGTCACTCGCTCTCTGATGTTACAGTGTTACTACCAGTAGTTACCAGTGCAGATGAGGTCATGGTAATACTGTTCTCTTAAATAGGCGATCAACTCGTCAGTAAGGGTGCCATGGATAACCATCTGCGTGAGCTACCTAATTGTGGTGAGCACCAAAAGTGTGGCGATGAGGACGGTACATGGGGGTGTGAGGCGTGAGCCGTGGACGGAACAGCAAAGGGAGCTAGCATAACTTGTAGTTTCAGATGGATCACTCCGCTTTCCCTTGCAAAATTTCGGGAACTGCTTGCTTGATGGTGCTTCAGTTGAGCACGACAATGGTGCATTGCGGCCGTAAGATAGGTCAGGTCACTTGCATGATTCTAGTGCAACTCTTCATCCACGGGGCAAGAAGACAGGCCCGGCCGGGTGTACTGACAGTGGCCTCTCACACGATACGTCTTGCACTGTCTACATAGTCTATTTGCGAGAAAGGATCGTAATGTCTATTGTTCTGACAGGTGTCTGTCATATGGTGTGTGCAAGAACAGTACAGTCAGCTAAACGTTTAAGTGTTACCTATATATGATCGTTAGACCACAGGCAGATGAGACTGAGCTCGAGAGAAACTGAACCACGAAAATGACGAATAACTTCTTTGATTGCGGCGTCGAATGAAAACGATGTGCAACGTGCGACATTTTTTTTCCGATAAAGTGATCTTTATTATTTAAAGAGTTTTAAGTATTACACCCGGCCTCTGCATAGTTAGGATGCACACATTCTTACCAAGTTCACAAGTCTCGAGACAAGAAAAAAAGACGAATTACATATCAGAATGAGAAATTGTAGAGACGCCTAAGACAGTGGTGGTGGAGTGCCAATCCGGAAATTATGCTGCCACCCATGCTGGGTAAAGAACTCCCTCGCTGCAGCCTCCAACCGAGAGGACACCTCCAGAAACAGGTCGCGGTGCTCCACACGCTGAAGGGACGACCATGATTGTAGCGTAGCATACTATTGATATTCGCAACAATTCGGTTCGTATATAATTTTCCAAACCGGTTACTACCACTAACTGGAGTTCATACTCATACTCCTATTTTGAGGAAAAATCCTGGACGTGAGCTCACAGCGTTTCTTGGTCAGCATTCAAAGGCGATCCTTTTCCAACTAGAAGCGCAACAAACTAGGGTGGAAATGAAGTCATCGTCAGGTAGTTAGCAGCTGCAATGATTTATCACTTGTGTTCACGTCATTCGCTTCAGGTTCAGATCAACAATAACGGAACCTGTTTTCGAGCGGAACCGTTAGGCATGGGGCTCTCGCGACCACACTGGCGGCCGGTGCGTGCGCGACGCCGCCGGCCGGATCTCCTCCGTCCGAGCTCCTCCGCGGTCGCCGCGACCGGATTCGGAATCCCCGCCGCGGCTTCTCCGAGCTCCTGCTGTTCGAAAGTCGGCGCTCCTCCTGCAGCCCCGGCTCCGCCCCTGCTCCCGGCAGCTCCTGTGGTCGCCGACTGCGCCGTGGATGTTGCGCGCCCGGACGTGGGCGAGGCCGTCGTGGACGGGCCTCTGCGTCCGCTGCCTGCTCCGTCCGCCGCCGCGCTCGCCGCCGCCGCGATGCTGGCTCGCCGGAGGGCCGACTTCGGCGTTGGAGGGCGGCTGGTGCGGCACTCCTCTCGCCCCAAGCTTGCGACGGCGGCCACTGCTCCCCTCACCAACGCCCCCTCCGGCCAGCTGGTTCAAGGAGTTTTGGAGCCGGCCACTTCGCTGCTTCCGGCGGGCGGCTGCCACTCACCTGCTGAGGGGCCTGCTCCTTGTTGCCTCGTTCCTAGCTACGAGGTGGTGACGACGGTCGAGGCCTTTCTCCACGGACAGCCGGCTGCGCCCCTCCAAGGTTCGTCATCAGAAGATTCAGAATTTCCACTGCCGCCTTTGTGCTCGGGCGTCGCCGTCGACGAGTTCGTCCCCAAGACAACCGCCCAAGAGCACCCTGTGCCAATTGCGGCTGCACCCTGCTCGCATGTGCTGCGTTTGGAGGCGGCAGAGACGTGCGCTGTGGGGCGCGAGGAGGCGCCTTGGCAGCTTGTCCAGTCTAGGCACAGCCGCCGCGCGGCTTTGACCTCGCCGGCTTTGAAGACCCGTCCTCCGCCTCCTGCCTGGCTCAATGGCAGATGCCACCGTTGCCATGAAGCTGGACACTGGGCATCGGTGTGCCGTGAGCCACTGAGATGCAACAATTGTCGCCAATTTGGCCACAAAGCGAGGTTCTGCACGGGGAAAACTGCTCCACGCCCTCCTCCGGTCAACGATCGACGTGCTCCACTTGTGCCCTCCGCTACCCATCCTCGTAATTGGCAGCGATCCCCTCCCTGTCCGCAGCAGAAGCAGGAGCCACCTCGCCAGCCGACTGATGTGCAGGTTTCGTCCATCATGGTTGAGCAAGCCAAGCTGCTTCGCTCCGAGCTGCAAGATTGCTTGTCACAGGTTGAGAGCTTTCTCGATCGGGCAGAGGTTGCTCTGGTTGATGTTGGCTCTTCAAAGGATGGGGAGTGGAGCACTATGGTTGTTACTCCCCTCGTGTGAGAGAAAGTCCATCTTCGTTGTCCGCCTTGTTCTCTGCTCCGGCTACCTCTGAGGTTAAGGCCAGTCCCACAGTCGTGACATCGGTGTTGCAGCTCATGCCTGATCTTGTGGAGCGTTGTGCGAGTCCTATTTTGCCTCTGTCGGTGCAATGTATGAAGGTGGACTCGCCGGTGATCATGACCTCGCCTGTGGGACCAGATGTGCTTTCAATACCTATTCCACCTCGGCCGGCGCATGATTCCGATGCTCTCCTTGCAAAAGATCTACAAGAGTTGTGTGGGGAGCGTGCTCTTCCTTTGTCGATGATGCAGCCGGAGGTGGACTTGCTTGGGATCTCGGAGGTGGTTTTGCCGTCTTCTCTACCGTTGATGGAGGGTGATGTTGGCGTCCTCACGCATGAGTCATGCAGTATCCCGTCTTTGAGTGTTGTGGTTGTTGATGCGCCTGTGGGTGATGAGGTTGATGAGGAAGCACCTAATTCTGGGGCGATGAAGTCCATCCTGTCGCCCCTCTTTGACCGTGAAGCTTTTTGGGCAAGTATTGACGAGGCGGTCTTCGTGAAAAAACTTGGTGGCTTGCTCGCCAGCTTGGAGGCAGCTAGCCCTGGGTCTGGCAAGGTGATTGCTTGCCTCATTGCTGAGGAGGCTTCTACTGGCAAAATCAAGAAGGTGAAGAAGACTCTTAGGAGCATTGGCAAGAAGAGTGGCACCATTGGTAAGGCGCGAGCGCCTGCTTAATGGTTTCTCAGTCTCTTCTGCTACCATCTCCGGTTGGTTGGTCTTCGTGGTTTTGGGGTTGCCCGTTGTCTACAACCTTGGTTTCATTGGCGGTTTCTTTGCAAGGAAGGAGTGAGAGGGGTCGTTGTCAGTTATTTTGTTTGTCGGGTTGACCGTGGAGTCATGGAGTGTCTTTCCTAGCGAGTAGGTGTGGTCTTTTTTGTTTAAGTTGTGTGGGCTCTTCTGTGTGGTGATGCTGTCTGTTGTATGGTTTTCGCCCGGTTTCTTCCACAAATAAACCGGGCACCTTCTTCTTAATAAATAGATAAGGCAAAGCTTTTGCCTTCCTTTCAAAAAAAAAAAAAGATCAACAATAACAGCTTCTGGTTCTGGAGCGCCATGACTACACAGCTCGCAAGTTGCTGCCGGAAACTTACAGGCGAAGTATGCCCTTCAATCCAACCAATCCTGATAGATCATTGTCCACCATTAGATTAATTAATTAGTTGGAAAGCACCAGCACGACAGCCTGCTTAACCCTGCACGGTCGAGAAGGAAAGAAGAAACTAAATGGAATGATCAGCCAGAAGCACTCACAATTCCGGGTTCAGATTGCGTCAAAGTCAGACTAAGAAAAGTTTGGACCTGAACAGAGGCCCCCGATATGAAAGGGAGGTCTAATGGCCAATTGAATAGACATTGTGCATAATGTTGGTCATCTATACATTAAAAGCAACCAGCCTAACCATCGTAAGTGTCAGCAGACATGGCATGTCGCATTTAATTAGATGCCAAAAATCTCCAAACAGAAACTCCACAATAACAACTGATCAAGGCTGATTAGTATTTTAGTCAATGCATAGTGCTAGTACATCAGTTTTCCTGTACAAGTGACACGCCTACTGACGAGAATAGCCAAACAGCATGCTAAAAGAGGCAAATATGATCGGATATTCATAATGGTGCATGGGTCTAGATGCACCCACTATGTATTTTTTTTTAATTTTTTTTTCAGAATGTCTAAAAATTCCGAAAAAAAATCCGGATGCAAATTACAGCGTGATGTGTTAGCACAAAAATTGGCATGGTGAAAAAACTTTTTTTGCAACCTGTACAAAAAAGACAAATTTCGGACACGTACATATACTTTTCTGTATGTCCGAATTTGTCTTTTTTGCACAGGTTGCAAACAAAAAAATTTCACCATGCCAATTTTTGTGCTGAGTGCAAATATGTTGGACTACATGCAAATATTTTTTTTCGAATTTTTTGACATTCGGATTTTTTTTGTCACAAATATGATCACCTACTTTCCAGTTCAGATATATAGATACAATAAAAAGAAGATAAACCCAGTACTACAAATATGGATGTCAAGACCTTATATGGAATGACAAATTTGTTGCTCCAAGGAGATGAGAAACAAAGAGAACCGTTTCAACATGTTTGCGTAATTGGTAAACTTCTTGTTGAATGCCGAAGATGATGAGAGGTCGTCTCCTAACCGAGAAATCACCAATATACGGTGCATTAACGTTAGTGTTAGGGTCACTTGAGTACTGCATAACTGCACGATTGTTTTGGGTAGCCTTAGCAACTGAACCAACTGAGAAATGTGTATCGAACACTGAAAGCAGGTACAATGGTGAAGAAACATGAATTGATAAGACCTGTAAATAGGAAAGTTATTGTGGGCATTATCATGTTTGGTGCTGTGTTTGTTGCCCTAGAAAAATAGACGTGTGCATGGAACTAAGAAAGACAGACGAACTCCGGCTAAGCCTTCACAACTTCAAGCGTATATTATTCTGGAACAGATAAATGACACGATCACTGGAGGAATTACTGTTGAAGCATAAATAGAAATATCCCAGATTAAACCAAAGTATCGTAAAAAAACAGCTACGTTCTTCCTTGAAAAAAACTGTTGTATTCAAAATAGTAACTAGCACAAAGATATTCAACATGCTACCGAAGTAAATTAAAACTATTTTGATAACCTTGCAAAAATAAAATCGACAAGAATCGGCCTAAGAACCACTGATCGACCAGTATTTCACCAAACATCATCAAGATGAAGAAATAGTAGCATAAAGACTCAAAGACATTTATGTCAGCCAACTTAAAAAATCAGAAATGAACTTCTAGGAATCTTACTTTGAGGTACTTTCTTAAATGCACAACATAACCATGTCCAGCAGGGATGCTCCTCAAGAGCAGTTTGAAATGATTCTTTAAAACATATATGTCATGAATCGATGCTCCAACTAGTAATACTATTTCTATTAAGTCATGAACAAATACAATAAATTAAACTGCGAACTAGTATTTATCGAAATCATGTCCAAGTTAAGCCCAATACAGGATAATCTCAAGCCAATTGATGGTTAGAAAAGAAGGAAAGAAAGAAAGCGTCACCACTACAACCTGCTTAACCCTGCAAATTCGAGAGGAAGGAAAGAAAGAAACTAAATGGAATGAACATCAAGAAACACTGGCAACACAGGGTTCAGATTGCGTCAAAGTCAAATTAAGAAAAGTTTGAACCTGAACAGAGGCCCCCAAACATGAAAGAGAATTCTAATGGCTAGTTAAATAGACATCGCATACGAGTGTTTCATGTGGGTCATCTATACATTAAAGGCAACCAGCCTAATCCTCATGTCAACAGATCACAAGGCATGGCGTAATTTATCAGAAGACAAAACAAATCTCCAAACAGACACATAACAAACTCAACCATAGCAAGTCTGGTCAGTACAACTAGTCAATCCATAATGGTTCAAATACATTAGCGCTTCTGTACAAGTGAAAAAATCCCTGACGAGAATAGTGAGACAGCATGTTATAGAGGCAAATATGATGACTAACTTTCCGGTCTAGGTATACACAAAATAAAAGGAGATAAATCCAGTAGAAGAAATATGAATGACATACCTTATATGGAATGGTACATTTGTTGCTCCTAAGATCTGAGAAGCAAAGAGAACAGTTCTGAACAGGTATTGTGATTGCTAAACTTGTTTTTCAATGCCGAAGAAAACGAAACACTCATCTCTAAACCCAGACATCCCCAATATTTGGTGCATTAACATTAGTGTTAGTGTCATTTGAGCACCACATAAATGCATGGGTGTTTTGGGTAGACTTAGCATCTGAACCAACTGAGAAATTTGAATCGAACACTGAAAGGAGGTACACCGCTGAAGACATGTGATTTTTTAGGACATGTGATTTTTTAGGACATCATTGTATGCATTATCAAGTCAAGATTGGTATTGTATATGTTTCTTTTAGTTTGAAAATATCGGAAATTCGTTTTGGTACCCGAGCACATCTGCTCCCCATATCATGTCCATACGTACACTTCAAGATTTGTGTCGCGCAGCTCGCTTCATCGATTTCTACCGCAGTAATTTCAGACGTGTGCCCCACAGGTGGCCCGCGATAAATGACGTTTGTGTCGTCCGACCCTCCCGGAACAGATGGCCACGAACGGAGTGGACCATTCCTGTATCGTTCTGTCCCGTTGTTGGCTCCGCACTTGTTAGATATTGTATAGCTGTATTGTACAGACCGTATACGGTCATCATTGTATCCTTGTATTGGTACGTTGTACCCCTATATATATGAGAGATATGCCACCCCTAGAGGGTTGAGCAAGTTCCCCAACCATTACGGTTTAACATGGTATCAGCCTAAAACTAGCGATCCACCTCCACAACCCTAAACCTAGCGAGCCGCCGCGATCTATCCGCCGCCGCCGCCATGACTTCCGCTTCCACTTCGGGCTCCGCCAGTGTCGGTGGCGTCGGTGGCCTCCCCGCGTCGCTGGCCGCCCTCCTCAACTCGCCTCCACGCTCGGTTGCTCCATCGGTGCCCCAATTCTTCGGCACCACAAGCGTCGGGTCCATGTTTTCGGCCCCGATCCCGCGTTCCGACTCTGCCGAGGCCGCCGCCGCGATCTCCGTCGCCTCGGCCCAGTTCTCGGCCGCCTCTGTGACGTCGGCTGCCCTGGCCCTTGCGCCCGTGCCGCAGTCACCGTCGTTCGTCGCCCCACCGCCTGCTGCACCGGCCTCTGCCGTCACCGCCCCATTGGTTGCTCCGATCGCCGCTGCCCCGTCGCCGTTCCACTTCGGCCACCTGATCACCCTACGCCTGAACCCGGACAACTACCTGTTCTGGCGCGCCAAGGTGATGCCGCTGCTCCGCAGCCATTATCTGGTTGGATACGTTGATGGTTCTTTTCCGTGTCCCCCACAGGTGATCACCAACATGCATGGCCCGGCCATCAATCCCGAGCATCGCGTGTGGGTGCAGCAAGACCAAGCGATCCTCTCCGCTATCCAGGGTTCCCTGGGCGAGGGGGTTGCCGGCCTTGTCCTCTTTGCCGAGACCTCCAAGGATGCCTGGACCGCTCTGGAGAACGCGTTCGCATCCGTCTCCACGTCCCGCTTGATGACTCTTCGCCGCGAGATCGGGGACATCAAGAAACTGGACTCCTCCGCCACCACCTACTTCAACAAGATCAAGGTGGTCGCCGACACGCTGACCTCCATTGGTCAGCCGCTCGGCGACGAGGAGTTTGCCGGCTTCGTCCTCCAAGGCCTCGACGCCGAGTATGACATGCTCGCTGAGGCCGTCAATGGCGCGAAACCACCCATGACTCCGCAGGAGCTCTACTCTCACCTTCTGAGCACGGAGCAGCGCATGGAGTCCCGCCATACGTCTTCAGTCATCACCGAGCATGCCTCTGCGCACTGGACTGCCCGTGGACATCCCTCGCGTCCGCCCGCGCCCCATGGCACTGGGCACACGCCACCATCTGCTGGCAAGGCCGCACCTCCACCATCTGCATCGA
This sequence comes from Poa pratensis, assembly GCA_947311845.1. Taxonomy (NCBI): domain Eukaryota; kingdom Viridiplantae; phylum Streptophyta; class Magnoliopsida; order Poales; family Poaceae; genus Poa; species Poa pratensis. The sequence continues at coordinate 41,982,841 of CAMZMU010000046.1, read as the reverse complement.
CCACGGGTGGGGGGCGTGACGGCCACATCTGCCAACTGTGTGGCCGCGCGGGCCATCTTGCCTCGAGGTGTCATCGTCGGTTTCAGCGGAGCTTCCTCAGCATCGGCAACGACGGCAAGAACAATGAGCGCCAAGTCGCCATGGCCGACTTTGGTCCACCTGTCAAGGCCAAGGCGCAGGGGTCTACCTCATCCTACCCCGTTGATCCTGCCTGGTACATGGATACCGGCACCACGGATCACCTGACGAGTGAGCTCAATAAGCTTACCTCTCACCAGCCCTACCAGGGGCGTGACAAGGTCCACACCGCCAATGGTGCAGGTATGCCCATCTCTCACATTGGTCAAGCATCTCTTCTCACTAGTCATCTCTCTAGGCCACTCCACCTTCGTAATGTCCTGCGTGTTCCATCGGTGACACGTAATCTTTTGTCTGTTCCTAAACTTACATCTGATAATAATGTCCTATGCGAATTTCACCCATTTGATCTTTTTATTAAGGACCGAGCCACGAGGGACATCCTGCTTAGTGGGTGCTTATGCCAAGGTCTCTACCGTTTGGAGGAGCCGTTCACCCCTCGAGTCTTTCAGTGGTGTTCGTGTGTCGCCGTCTCAGTGGCACTCACGCCTTGGTCATCCCGCCACCCCTATTGTTCGCCATGTCCTCCGCCGTCATGAGTTGCCTCTAGAGTCTAGCAATAAAGAGATAACCGTGTGTGATGCTTGTCAACAGGGGAAGAGTCATCATCTTCCTTTTGTATCGTCTACTAGAGAAGTTAAGAGTCCTTTAGAATTTGTGTTTTCAGATGTGTGGGGTCCTGCACAAACCTCTGTCAGTGGTTGATGGCTACGTGTTGGTGAACCCCAAGAGGAAGGTTATGATGTAGACAGCAGAAGTTTTCCCTTGAGAAATCTACCCAAGGTTATCAATCCAGTAGGACTTGATAATCTATCAGAAGGTTGTTGATGTTGACTCCCCCTGGCGCTAGGGAGCTTGCACCAACGTGGAATCTGCACAGACACAAACCAGAACTTTGCCCAACATGAAACAGAGAGGTTGCCAATCTCTCCGGTCTTGCAGAAACAAAGAGTTAAACGTATGGTGTGGAAAACAGCAGGAAAAAAAACAGCAAGTAACAGGAAATAGATGATTGCAGCAGGTTGTGTAAACAGTATGAGGAAATTGGACCAGGGTCCACAGTTCACTAGTGGTGTCTCTCTCAGAACAGATAACTAGCATGTTGGGTAAACAAATTACAGCTGGGCAATTGACAAATAGAGAGGGCATAACAATGCAATACATGCCAAGATGTCTACTATGAAATCTAGTTGGGCATTACAACAAAGTACATAGACCGTTATTCCAACCGCATTTATGCCTAAATAATCCACCTTCAAGGCAGCATCCGCATCCTGTTCAGTATTAAGTTGCTAACAACAGATTATTGCATGAAGTAAAGTGTGTAATGTAATCAATACAAGTGTCCATGGACACTGCACCAATGTTTTATCCCTAGTAGCAATAGCACATCTACCATCTTAGACCTTTCTGTCACTGATCCAGATATCTAGAGACTGAACCCACTATCGAGCATAAATACCCCCTCTTGGAGTCACAAGCATCTACTTGGCCAAAACATCTACTAGCAACGGAGAGCATGCAAGATCAAGAGCACATAGATAAACAACTTGAATAAACATGGTATCAATATTCATCGGATCCTAGCAAACACAACATCTAGCATTACAATAAGATGATCTTGATCATGTTAGGCAGCTCACAAGATCTAAACATGGAGGCACAAGGTAGAGAGACAACCATCTAGCTACTGCTATGGACCCGTAGTCCAGGGGTGGACTACTCACGCATCACTCCGGAGGCAGGCATGGTGATGTAGAGCCCTCCGGTGATGATCTCCCCTCCGGCAGGGTGCCGGGAAGAGCTTCAGAACTCCTCCGATCTGAGACTGACGATGACGGCCGCGACGGAACTTTTCGTGGAATATGATCGACCGTAATAGGGTTTTCGCGTCGCGGAGAATATATAGGCGAAGAGGCAGCGTCGGTGGCCGAGGGGGGCCACCACGCCATAGGGGGCGCGGGCCCACCCTGGGCCGCGCCCTAGTGTGGCGTGGCCCCCTGGTGGGTCTGCTCCGACTCCCCTTTGGACTCCGTGATCTCCTCGTGATATTATTGACGATGTCTTTTGTTTCGTCCAATTCCGAGAATATTTCCTTAATAGATTTTCTGAAACAAAAAACAGCAGAAAACAGGGAACTGGCACTGTGGCATCTTGTTAATAGGTTAGTCCCAGAAAATGCATAAAAATGATATAAAGTGTAGCCAAAACATGTAGCAATTGATATAATAACATCATGGAACATAAAAAATTATAGATACGTTTGAGACGTATCAGTGGTCACAACTATTATGTCAGCTTTATTGATGCTTATAGTCGCTTTACTTGGCTTTATCTTATTAAGCGCAAATCTGATGTGTTTGACATCTTTATTCAGTTTCAATTGCATGTTGAACGTCTTCTCAAGCATAAGATTATTCATGTTCAGACAGATTGGGGTGGCGAGTATCGCAACCTCAACACGTTTTTTAATAAGCTTGGCATCTCCCATCGTGTGTCATGTCCCCATACACACCAACAGAATGGCGCCGTTGAGCGCAAGCATCGCCATATAGTTGAGACCGGACTCACCTTATTAGCCCATGCATCTGTGCCTTTTCGATTCTGGAGTGATGCGTTTTCCACAGCATGTTTTCTTATCAATAGACTCCCTACTCGTGTCTTGCATATGAAAACGCCTCTAGAACTTCTTCTAAATGAGATACACCAACCAATAGAATCTACATATCACGTGATGTCATTTTTGATGAGACTTTGTTTCCCTTCTCCAACATGCCCCAACCTACTTGTTCCAATCCTCCTATGCATTCATCTCCTGCATTGCCTGGCCAATTTGAAGATGTTGCATATTCGCCTCTATTGTTGCCTAATCATGGTGCAGGAATTGGTCGCGGTGCTCGTCTCGAACTACTTCCGGATGCACCGGCTAGCGCTTCTGCTCCAGCGCCTCACGTCGATCATCCCTTGCATGTGCATGCAGAGGACACCGCCATCGGCAGCGCACCCGCGCCGATTGTCGTCGTTCCATCGGCTCCCATGCCTGGGCCACTCCTTCGGCCGGCCTTGCCACTTTCACCTGGGCCTGGGCCGGCGTCGCCTGGCTCCGTGTCGCCCACCTCGTCAGGTGCGACCACGTCGCCTGGACCATCTCCATCGCCTGGGCCGGACCAGCCTCCGTCGCCATCCTCGCCTGGGCTGGCCCACGTCGCGCCTTCGACTTCCTCGTCGGCACCTGCTGCGCCGGTTGCACCTGTTGTACGACGTCCTCATACCCGCAGCCGCAGCGGTATCTTTCGCCCCCTGGAGTGCACAGATGGCACCGTTGCTTGGCTGGCTGCTTGCATGGCACATTCTGTGGATGATCCCACTTCTGAACCCCGCAATTATCAAGCCGCTATGAGTATCCCACACTGGACGGCTGCTATGGAACAAGAATTTCAGGCTCTTATGCACAATGAGACATGGACACTTGTTCCTCCTCCGCCTCGTGTCAACATCATTGATTCGAAGTGGGTCTTTAAGGTGAAGAAACATGTTGATGGTTCTATTGAGCGCTACAAAGCGCGTCTGGTGGCAAAGGGTTTTAAACAATGCCATGGTCTGGACTATGAGGACACATTCAGTCCAGTTGTCAAGCCTACCACCATTCGACTTCTTTTGTCCTTGGCAGTATCTCGAGGTTGGTCCCTTCGGCAGCTTGATGTGCAAAATGCCTTCCTTCATGGTCTACTTGAGGAGGAAGTCTACATGCGGCAGCCCCTGGCTTTATTGATCACGCTCAGCCTCATCATCTCTGTCGGTTGACGAAAGCCCTTTATGGTTTGAAGCAAGCGCCTCGTGCCTGGCATGCTCGCTTGGCTTCTGCTCTTAGTGCTCATGGCTTCGTTCCCTCGACAGCGGACACATCATTGTTCTTGTTTCAGCGTCAGAGTGTGACTATGTATCTCTTGGTCTATGTTGATGACATAATTCTTGTCAGTTCCTCTCAGACGGCTGCTGATGCTCTTATTGTCGCCTTGGGTGCGGATTTTGCTGTTAAAGATCTGGGCCAGCTGCACTTCTTCTTGGGTATTGAGGTTGCTCATCCGTCTCATGGTCTGACTCTTACTCAGAAGAAGTATTCTTTTGATCTCTTGCGCCGTGCGGGTATGCTCAAGTGTGCGCCATCTCCTACGCCCATGTCCTCCACTGACAAGCTCTCTGCTGCTGCTGGTACTCCACTGTCTCCTGAAGAAGCGACTAAGTATCGCAGCATTGTTGGTGGCTTGCAGTATCTGACGATTACATGTCCAGACCTTTCCTTTGCAGTAAATAGGGTGTGTCAGTATCTCCATGCCCCCACTGATGTGCACTGGTCTGCTGTCAAACGCATTCTGCGTTATGTGCGCCTTACTGTGTCCTTTGGTCTTCACCTGCGTGCCAGTTCATCAGGAGTGTTGTCTGCTTTCTCTGATGCCGACTGGGCTGGTTGTCCAGATGACAGGCGCTCTACGGGGGGATATGCAGTATTTTTGGGTCCTAATTTGATCGCCTGGAGTGCACGCAAGCAAGCCATTGTCTCCCGCAGCAGCACTGAAGCCGAGTACAAGGCTGTTGCCAATGCGACTGCCGAGCTTATATGGGTTCAGTTTTTACTTCACGAGTTGGGAATTTCCCAAGACCATCCTCCGGTTCTTTGGTGCGACAACATTGGTGCTACGTTTCTTTCGTCTAACCCAGTGTTTCATGCACGGACTAAGCACATCGAGATTGACTATCATTTTGTGAGGGAACGTGTTGCACAGAAGCTACTACAAATCAAGTTCATCTCTTCAAAGGATCAACTTGCTGACATCTTTACCAAGCCTTTACCTTTACCCATGTTTGAGGTGTGTAGGCGCAATCTCAACCTCTTGGATGCTTCAGGAGTGAGTTGAGATTGAGGGAGGGTGTTAGATATTGTATAGCTGTATTGTACATACCGTATACGGTCATCATTGTATCCTTGTATTGGTACGCTGTACCCCTATATATATGAGAGATATGCCACCCCTAGAGGGTTGAGCAAGTTCCCCAACCATTACGGTTTAACAGCACTAGACCAAGATCTCATCCCCGCCCATCGTTGCCCTCTGCATCATCATGTTCGCAAGCTCCTCCACCCCCAGAGATTCTTCCTTTGATTCCTCAGCCGATCTGCGGTGAGGACATCCTTCTTGATTCTTGTATCTAAGTAACACTTCTTTGTTAGAATACAACTATAAGCAAAGGCTAAAAAGACGAATGTGGATTGTTTCGATCGATGATGATGATGATATATTACATATTATACTTGATTGTTTCTGTGCACATTTTAAGTGATGTTTAGAGAGTTGAACTATAGAAATTGAAAGCTTGTCTCTGAACATTTTTTGTGATGCTATATGACAATCCTATTAAATTTTGACTAGGAATAGAAGCTTTAAGTTTCAACTTCTCCTCCCTAGCTTGCAAAAGAGCATTTGTAATATGCTTTGTAAAAGCCAAATTAATAGTGCTAGCATTGGGACTTCTAGCTAATTTTTGCAAGAACATAATAACTTCAGAGATGTTACAATCATCAAAATCAAAATCATTATTGTCAATGGTGGTGGAACCATTGTCTCCAATAGTTTGAAAAATTTCAGCACTTTTATCAGAAAAAGTTTCAGCAGTTTTAGGCAATTTCAAACGCTTAGCAGAAGTAGTAGAGACATTATCAACACCAATAAAATTACCATCAATAGTAGGAGGTTTACTAGCATGTGAAACATTAGCATTACTAGTGGTGGTGATAGTACAAACTCTAACTATACTATTCTCTTTTTCAAGTTCTTCCTCTTTTTCCCACCTAGCATGCAATTCAGCCAACATCCTAATATTATTATCAATTCGAACTTGGATGGCATTTGCTGTAGCAAATGACTTAGTATATTTAACTTTATTAGGCATAACTTTCAGTTTTAGAATTTCAACATCATGAGCAAGACTATCAACTTTAGAGACAAGATCATCAATTTTTTCAAACTTTTCCTCAACAGTTTTATTGAAAGCTTTTTGTGTGCTAATAAATTCTTTAAGCATAGCTTCAAGATCAGAGGACACACTTCTATTGTTGATGTAGGAATTACCATAACCATTTGAAGGATAAGGCTTATAATTGTTGCTACCAAAATTATTCCTATAAGCATTGTTGTTGAAGTTGTTGTTTTTAATGAAATTTACATCAACATGCTCTTCTTGAGCAACCAATGAAGCTAAAGGAATATTATTAGGATCAACATGAGATCTACCATTCACAAGCATAGACATAATAGCATCAATCTTATCACTCAAAGAGGAGGTTTCTTCAACAGAATTTACCTTCTTACCTTGAGGAGCTCTTTCGGTGTGCCATTCAGAATAGTTGATCATCATATCATCAAGTAGCTTTGTTGCTGCACCTAAAGTGATGGACATAAACGTTCCTCCAGAGGCTGAATCCAATAAGTTCCTTGAGGAAAAATTTAATCCTGCATAAAAGGTTTGGATGATCATCCAAGTAGTCAGTCCATGAGTGGGACAATTCTTCACCAAAGATTTCATTCTTTCCCAAGCTTGAGCAACATGTTCATGATCAAGTTGTTTAAAATTCATAGTGCTACTTCTCAAGGATATAATCTTAGCAGGAGGATAATATTTCCCAATGAAAGCATCTTTGCATTTTGTCCAAGAATCAATACTATTTCTAGGCAAAGAAAGCAACCATTCTTTAGCTCTTCCTCTCTAGGAGAAAGGAAAAAGTTTTAGTTTTATAATATCCCCATCCATATCCTTATACTTTTGCATTTCACAAAGTTCAACAAAGTTATTAAGATGGGCAGCAGCATCATCAGTACTAACACCAGAAAATTGCTCTTTCATAACAAGATTTAATAGAGCAGGTTTAATTTCATAAAATTCTGCTTTAGAAGCAGGTGGAGCAATAGGAGTGCATATGAAATCATTGTTGTTTGTGCTAGTGAAGTCACACAACTTAGTGTTCTCAGGAGTACTCATTTTGAAAAACAAAATTAAACTGAATTAAACAAGTAACTAATTTTTTTTGTGTTTTTGATATAAAGAAAGCAAACAAGACTAAATAAAAATAAACTGAGTAAGACAAATAACAAAGTAAAGAGATTGGGTGTGAGTCACGCCGGGCGTTCGGGTTTACCCGACATTTCGGGTCGGGTAATTCGGGTAAAAAATATTTCGGGTTTTCAAAGACGATACCCGTATTTTCATCAGAAAAGCTGCTACCCGACATTTCGGGTACCCGAAAATTCGGGTTCGGGTTCGGGTAATCCCGAAAAGCCCGAAATTGACAGATAAGAATAAAATGCTCAGCACAAGTGCAGGCTGTGCAGTAGTGCAGAACCACACGAAAATGACAGGAATAGCAAGTTCACAAGTTCACAAATCACCACAGTTCACACGATAACAGATTACACATGAGCTACGGCCTTGATAAATTCAGGGAGAAAGCATGAGCTACGGTTTAGATTCGTCTACAAATCATTACACACTACGGCTCTACCCAGTCATACAAATCATTACACACTACACAGCAGCAGAAAATCGAGAGAGAAAGATACCTTACCTGCCACGAGCAGCATAAAGATCTGAGGAAGGAAGGAGCAGGAGAGCAGCTCCGGTGGACGACGGCAGGAGCAGCTCCGGGCAGGCGATGGACGACGACAGGAGCAGCTCCGGGCAGGCGACGGCGAGTCAATGAGGAGCAGCTCCGAGCAGGCTATGTCGCGCGAGGGTCGGCGAACATGGAGGCGGAAGTCACCGTGAGGCGGAAGAACGGACGCTCGACGGCGGCGAATCGGCCGCGCGAGGGCCGGCGGTGGGGTGAGGAGTGGGGTGGTGGCGGGCTGGCGCCTGGCGGCTGGGTGCGGGAGCGGCTGGGGGCGGGGGCGGTGGACGGGTCACGGGGTGGACTGGTGCGGGAGCGGCTGGGGGCTGGGTGCGGGAGAGTGACTGGTGGAGTGAGGATAGGGCGTAGAAAACCTAGGTTTAGGGTGTAGTTGGGCTGGGCCTCACGCGCTGGTGAAAATTTGTTGGGCTGTCGAATTTATTTCGGGTTTTTCGGGTAATTCGGGTTCCGTGGCTTGTTACCCGTATTGCAACAAATAAATTCGGGTTTTCATATCTGATACCCGTTACAACGTTCGGGTTGGTCGGGTTCGGGTACTACGGGTTCGGGCTCGGGTAATACGGGTTCGGGCTTCGGGTTTCGGGTTTTATGCCCACCGTGAGGTGTGAGAGACTCCCCTTGCAGAAGCAATTCTGTTTTCCCCGGCAACGGCGCCAGAAAACGTGTTGGTGGCTCTAGGTTGACGAGGGAATATCTCCCCGGAAATAGTGCCAGAAACAATGCTTGTACGTCACACGTCAGTTGGGAACCCCAAGAGGAAGGTATGATGAGTGCAGCAGTAAGTTTTCCCTCAGTATGAAACCAAGGTTAATTGAACCAGTAGGAAAAAGAGGTTTGCTTCGAAGGTGTTGGTGAAGGAGTGTAGTGCGGCGCAACACCAGGGATTCCGGTGCCAACGTGGAACCTGCACAACAGAATCAAATTACTTTGCCCCAACTTAACAGTGAGGTTGTCAATCTCACCGGCTTGCTGAAAACAAAGGGTTAAACGTATCGAATGGAAAATGATGTTTGTTTGCATAAAACAGTAGAGAACAATGATTGCAGTAGATTGTATTTCAGATGTAAAAGAATGGACCGGGGTCCACAGTTCACTAGTGGTGTCTCTCCAATAAGATAACTAACATGCTGGGTAAACAAATTACAGCTGGGCAATTGACAATTGATAAGTGCATATAACATGCATGTGTGAGTTGTGGTGTCTACTATGAGATTCATTTGGGCATTACGACAAAGTACATAGACCGCTATCCAGCATGCATCTATGCCTAAATAGTCCACCTTCCGGTTAACATCCGTACCCCTTCCAGTATTAAGTTGCAAGCAACAGACAATTGCATTAAGTAATGTGCGTAATGTAAACAATACATTCATCCTTGAATAAAGCATTGCTGTTTTACCCCTAGTGGCAACAACACATCTACAACCTTAGAAGTTGATGTCACTATCCCAGGTTAAATAGAGGTTGAACCCAACTATCATGCATAAATACCCCCTCTTGGAGTCACAAGTATTCACTTGGCCAAGGCTTCAACAAGTAACGGAGAGCATGCAAGATCACAAATGACATAGACATGATAATATAATATTCAGCTCCACATAGGTATCAATATAAGTCAGATCCCAGCAAACACAACATGTAGCATTACAATAAGATGATCTTGATCATGATAGGCAGCCCACAAGATCTAAACATGATGGCACAAGTGGAGAAGACAACCATCTAGCTACTGCTATGGACCCATAGTCCAAGGATGAACTACTCACGCATCACTCCGGAGATGGGCATGGCGATGTAGAGCCCTCCGGTGATGATTCCCCTCTCCGGCAGGGTGCCGGGAAGAGCTTCAGAAACCCCGAGTTAGGGTTGACGACGGCGGCGGCAGCGAATATGTTCTGGATGAAAGGCTCGGTCTTTTAGGGTTTTCGCGTCTCGGGGAATAAATAGGCGAAGGGGCGATGTCGGCGGACCCCCGAGGGGCCCAAACCACACCCAGGCGCGGCAGGGGGTGGGCCCGCGCCTACAGGTGGTTTGGCCACCTCGTGGCGAGTCTTCGTCTCTCCTTCGGACTCCGTGTTCGTGCTGGAAAAATAGGGACCTGGCCTTTTGTTTCGTGCAATTCCGAGAATATTTCCAGAAGTAACTTTCTGAAACCAAAAACAGCAGAAAACAGGGAACTGGCACTGTGGTATCTTGTTAATAGGTTAGTCCCAGAAAATGCATAAAAGTGATACGAAGTGTATATAAAACATGTAGCAAATGGTATAATATAAGCATGGAACAGCAGACATTATGGATACGTTGGAGACGTATCACTCCACCCGCGGGGTAGGCTACGGGCAGCCACGTACTGGTTATGACTTTGAGTGAAGTCTATTGGCACCAAACTTGCAATTCAAGGTTCGTACATTGTTCAAGTTGCTGGTAGATGTAGCTTGAAGCTCTAGGCGGAAGTTCAACTTAACAGTCTCTGCTGGAACACTGGTATATAAACAAGAAACGAGGTTTGACAAATATCTCTAAATGGGGATTTGAGATCTGGTGGGGGATTGTTAGAATTGGGCCCATATGTGGCAGCCCAATAAGCAATTTCAGAAAAATCTCAAAGCCCATTTTTGTGGCAGCACACATGGGAGTGGAGTGGGAGCTAAAGTTTAGTCCCACATTGCTAGTTGGAGGAGACAAACACCACCTTATAAGGTGGAGTGTTGTGACACTTGGTAAGCTTGTGAGAACAAGAGGCTCTCTCACGGGCTCCTCCTCCTCCTCCCCCGCCCCTCGCACGCACGCACCGCCCGCCCGTCTCGTCACGACGCGCCGCGGGTTGCGGGAATCTCGCCGAGCCGAGCTTTATTTTTGTAGTCCGGGAAAAACGGTTTGGACGGACGCGTCACAGTTAGTCGGTTCGGGTCGCTCCCGGATCGTGGGCTACTGTAACCGACCTAAAACGTGCGTGACGTGGGCTTGGCCCACGTTGTACCCGTTAGGGTTTTCCAGAGGCGCACTATATAAAGTCGTGCACTACGTGCGCTGCAAACACCCGAACCAATCTAGGTTTTGCCAATCTCGTACCTTGCGTCGCCACCGTAGTCTACTCCATCCCGTGCGCCGGCGTGCACCAGCGAACGGGACAGCAGGTCTCCGGAACCACTTGTCCTTGTGATCCTGTACGGGAGAGGGCGAATAAGGTTTTTGGGAAGCGCCCCTCGCGACTGCTTTCAAGTTCTTCATCACGGCTAGACTTTCTGGACGATCTCCGGGTCCGCGGGCGACTCGTCTCCAACGTCGTCTTCTTCGAGCTGCTACCGTCGCCGCTCAAGCCGCTGCCGTCGCTGCTCCAACGACTACTTCATCTACAATTGTTCGGTACGTTCGTCACGTTCCGATGGCTGTGTTCGTAGATGTCCTGCTGCTATTCATGTTAATTAATACGTCTAGTATTTTCGAGATTAACATGTTAGTAGCTCTTGTGATCATGCTTTATATTCTGGAATTAATCATAAAAATTATGCCTAATAATCCAACAAGAGCTCCTCTGAAAACCTAGACGCGGCCACCACCTCCTCTTCCACCAAAGACCGGTTCCCCCTCCTCTAGCCGGCCTTGCCGGCGTCGGGAGGGTGGGGAACCCAATCTATTAGTGGATGACGAACCAATCTCAATGATTGCATCGGTCTACCCAGAAACATAGAGAACTAAATGAACTATCGATAACCAGTAGAGTATGAATATCCATGTGCTTACAATGATGGTGCTTGATAGATGTACCCACCAAACATCTAAATAGTCATATTTTAATTTGTTTTTGTGTTTTTCCCCTCCAGTTCCATCTCAATATTTTGCACAATTCACCTATAGTTTAGTTCCATGTTTGAAGCTATCCAAAACCTATTATCATTCAGTATGAAAAAGCTATGACTACTCATTACAAAATCAGCGTAATTCCAAACTCTGTATATGACTGCACCTGATCCTACAAATGACAAACAGATTTTCGATGGTCAAATAGACAAATAGTTATACATTAATTAGAAGGTGATTGAATAGTCCACATGGTAAACAACAATGATGAGGTTGAGCAGCACATCTCCCTGGCCCTCCCGGATGCCTGGTCCCACGAGGTCGACGAGGATGCACGCCCCGGACCAAAGCTGCTTTGAATTGTTATGAAGTTGCAGCATCGCACACCAAAGTTGTTTGGCCTCATACAAAAATGGTTTCTACTTGTACCAAAGTTGTTTTTTAGTTGTTTGGAGTTGCCTCATCACTCGTGAAAGTTGCTTACCGTTGTTATGAAGTTGTCTTATCGCACTCAAATTTGGTTACCGACATTGTTAATTTGTGTCAACGCACACAAAAATTGCATTGTATTGTCGTGTAGTTGCTTACCGATGTTGTGAAGTTGCGTCAACGCACACCAAAATTGTATCGACTCGTATCAAAGTTTTTTATTTGTTGTTAGGAGATGCTTACCACTATTAAGTTGACTCGTCGCACCACAAAGTTGCTTACCATTATTTTCAAGTTTCGTCAACACACACCTAAACTGATTTGCCTTGTAACAAAGTTGTTTTTAACCGTATTAAAATTGCCTCATCAGGCACCAAAGTTGCTTATCGGGTTGTGAAGTTGTCTTAGGGCACCCGAAATTGCATTTAATTGTTATGAAATTGCTTACGATGTTATAAAATTGTCTCAACACACAACGTTGCATCTAGTTATTGTGTAGTTAGTTCGCTGTTGTGAAATTATGTCTCAACCCACATCAAATTTAGCCGTGAAGAAACCTATAAGCCGTAGCTCTCATTGACCAAACTGGTCAATTAGCCTCTTATACGCATCGAGCCATCGAACAAGATGCTGACACTAAAGGATAAAAAAATATACGCCTGGGAGAAAGTGAGACAGCTCGATGTGCAACAATGCAAGTGGAAAAAGAGCTAGCAGCAGCGACCGACCCGTCGTTCTGCGCACCGCCGGGCATCCACCGGCCTCGAGGCCACACATCCCTACGCGTGGCAGTGGTGGACTAGCGCAGCTTTGAAGCCACCGAAGTCGGCCGTACACTCGAGGTCAACAGCAACAACCGTGTGGAGGTTCAGAGGAGTGCGCGTCCGTGCAGGAGTTCATAGGAGAAGTGGCGGTCGTGCACTCGTGGCCAGGAGCGGCATCTGCACGTGAGGGCTTCGGCCGGGTCTCGCCGGCGAGATGCGAGAGGCTACCGGCGGAGGTCCGCCGGTGCTCATCAGGGAGGTGCGAGGCTCGCCGTGGCTGACGGGGATTGGCGTGAGCCATGTGAGGCACGTCGGTGCTCGCATAGGAGGTGCACGGTGCTGCCGCGGAGGCGTTCTAGTGCTCGCACGGGAGGCGCATCGGTGCTCGCAGTGGAGACATTCAGGGCAACTGGGACGCGCAGCGGTGCTCGCAGTGGAGACATTCGGGGAAACTAGGTGGTGCGGCGGTGCTCGCAGATGAAGCGTGTTGGGCTGCCGGAACGCGCGTCGATCTGTGCGGCGCGCGGGGCCGACAGGAGGCACGGCGGCCCTCGTCTGAGCTGCAAGGAGAGGGGCGGGGCGCGCCGGCGAGCGGCAAGCGGCTGGTGAGCCCGGCGGCAGCAGGGTGCGGAGCTTTCCTGGCAGCGAGGAGCACGGGAATCTGGAGGTAGGGGATGGCCTCATGGCCCTCATGCGGGAAAGTGTGCTGTCGTGGGTGAGCGCTCGAGTCGACCAACGAGCGCCTTGGCGCTAGCTAGACGCGTCCGTATAAATGTTTGGCCGGTACGATTTGTTAACCATAAAATAATTGGTGTTTAATGCTGATTGATGGAGATTTGATATCGAGATTTGTTTTGGACTTTTGACATTGATGCGAGGAATTTTTTGCATTGATGTGAAAGAAAACCGATGCAGGAAATCTACTGCGGGAAAAAACCGTGTTGACAAAAGGGTGGGAGGCTTGACGAAGGAAATTGTGTGGAGAAAAAACAAAGGAGAAAAAACAAACCGAGAGGCTTGATGAAGGGAAACTCCGTGTCTTTTAGATAGGAGAGAAGAGATATCCCCAAAGTTATCCTAAATCTTATACACCTTCATGCAGTCTTTCACTTTCTTCATGGTACCTAATTTGGAGACCGACATTTTATATAGTCTAGGATAGTAGATCGTCGGTGGGGATCCATTAACTCAAGAAACCTCCCAAAACAATGTCTTAACTCCATTGTGTTGTCATTGTTTGGCAAATTGTCGAAATATAAGGTTAATCACCATCAGACTTGGCACAACCAGTTAGGTAATGTAACTTATTTTAGCCATACTCACTCCATCCCTAAATAAGTGTACTTTATAAGGTAGATAATGTAATTCTAGCTTTCCGCTAAGTCAAACTTTTTAAGTGTGACTAACTTTATACAAAAGTAGCACTATTTATGAAATTAAATTAAAATATTACCACACTACATTCCAATATACATCTAGTGATATTAAAAAATATATTTGTATGAAGTTGTTCAAACTTATTTTCTTGTCTGGTATATTCGTCTATTGTGTGGTGCTCTTCAAGGAGATAAATCCCATGGACCAGGCTAAAGCCCAAAGAAAGCATGACAAAAATAATTTAAAAGCCCAAAGAAAACATGTAAGTTGTCCAAGTTTTACTCCTATTTTTTACCATAAATATTAAACCATCAAAGAGTACACGATTATATCGATTACAAAAACAATACTAAAAGAGACAAGCAAATATATGAGATCTTCAAGCCCTTTCTTCTTCCATAACACAATCTTGTACTTTTCTGAAGGCAGCCGTAGAACAACGCCGAATACACCACACCACAGACAGAATACCAACGAAGGTTCTCCCCTTTTAATTTTGAGCCGCAATGCCAAGGCTTTGTGCACGCACGCAGCCATTAAATTAATCAAGCAACATCGACAAGAGCACCACCACCAGGGACAAATAACCGAACCACTTTGTCGACGTCGTTGGGAGCCGAGAGAACGAATCACCATTGCCGAAAACGTAGTAGCCGGGTTAGATATTGCGAAGACAATCCTCCTCGCGGCAACCATAAGAAAAAAAATCCGAGATTGATCTGGTGAAGTAAGATCTGAAGAACCATACCTAGACAAAATTAATCTTCCAAAGCCACCATTGACGTCGGGAAGGAGATCACGCCGTCGAACGAAGAGCGGAAGATCACTTATTGCAGACAAAGCCATCTCCATTGACGAAGAAGATAACAACCAAAACCAAAGTCTAACATTAAAGACCTTTGTATAGCGCCCTGCGTAGGTCCGAGGTCCCCACCCCTCCTAGCGCCAGAGCGGCAACTAGAGGAGGCAAGGACCCGTCAATTCTTAGACGAAAGTGACAATGAAGATGCAGATGGCGCTGGCTAGACTTGAAACCCTAGGCCGCCGCCTCTCTTTCTTTATCTGGCTTAATTAACTCATATCTTCCGATCTCAGTCTCATCCACCAGTACTCCTACTCCTATTAATCTTTGATCTGGAACTTCTCGGTATAATAAGTTGGGACGACGAGTCAGGGATGCCTTTGTTGGAGTCCACAAGGAGATACATGCATGTAGCCTATACAACGAGCTCGGACCGTTCCCCTCCTCCCGCTACAGTAGAGAGAGGCGAATTTGTGCTCTTCTTCTGCTTCCACCTCGCCGCCGGCGATTCGTGTGATTCCCCACCTCCGGCGGCCGCTCCGGCGGTGGGAGGCTGGGGAATCGCTGGATCCCGGCGTGTACATAGTGTAGGTAGCAGTAGGTTGCTAGCCGGCGGAGATGGGGAGTTGGTGGCGTGGCCGGAGTGGCTTTTGGAGGCGGCGGTCCTCTCCTCCGTGGATGGTGCTCCGGTGGAGGCCAGCTACGGATCTGCCGTCTGCGCGGCGCTCGCGTCTCATCGGAGGCGTGCTGCGTCTTGCCCCCGCGCCAGAATCCATATGGCGGTGGATCAGGCTTTTCAAGATCCCGAGGGTGCTGTTCGAGTTGACCAAGCCAGCGACGTCGTCCGGAGCGCAGGGTGGAGGTGCTTCGGCACCGAGGAGCGTCGACTTCCTTGCTGCAAGGGGGCTCCGTCCAGTCCAAGCAAAGCGTCGTGGAGTAGCGGCTGGTTTCGCCGGCGTGTCGTCGTGCGTGGGTTCAGGAGGGCCTCGTTGTATTTTTCTTTGTTTCCTGGACTTTTCTGTGAAGCTTGGTCAGCTTCGTGTAGTTCTCTCTTAGCAAAAAAAAAAAAGAGTCCACAAGGAGATGAAGCAAGGCTGGCCCTACAATCCCACTAGTTATATTTTGCGCGGAGTCACGCCGCGCGTTTGATGAGAATTTTTTTGTGATAAGTTGTGTATTTTTTTAAATTGTGTTTTATGTATTATAAGGAAAGGTGATTGTTATAATTTGAGTAATGTACTTAGTTTAAGTTCAATTTGAAATCATTCCGTAATTGGAGGGAACAAATTTATTTCGACGAAATATTTATGTAGGTTTTTTTAAAGAAGTGTGAGTGCATAATTAGGTAGATTTAATTTATATTGCTTATAAACATGTTAGCTAAATTGGAATGGTCAAATATAGTTTCATTTTGCCATAATTGTCTTACGTAGCATTATAATAGGACGGAACATACTGTGGTTATGTGGAAATATTGATTATTTTTTAGCATTTATCGAAGTTATATGCGTAATTGGAGAGAGTTTAGCGAAATTACCTCTAAATATTAATCTATATTGCTGCTAAGTTGCCATTGCACGAACCACCAAAGCTCTTGCGAGATCATCAACTCGCCGGAGCTCCCCTGTAATCGCATAATCCATAATCAATACCAGACAAGCAGGAAGTAGGGTCTTTACCTCCACCCGAGGGGCCTGAACCTGGGTAAATCTTTGCCTCTGCTTGTCAGCCGACGAAACTACCAGTACTACCACGTTCTCTCCCCATAATCTCAACCCTAGGTCCTTAACCATGGGAATTGATGAGGGTACACCTCGTCAATTGGCGCCGTCTATAGGAAAGAATAGTGCTGGACTCGCGGTTTCTTCGGTTCCATCGGAAAACGGCGACTCGCCGATCGGATCTACAAACGGCAACTCGCCGGCTGCATCGACAAACCAGAACTCGCCGACTCAGGCGGCACACGGCAACTCGCCGGCTCACTCGACAAACGGCAACACGCCAGATTCACCCGCAAAAAGCACATCGGATACTCTGATGGATTTCGAGCCACACTCGCCAGGATTCCAGGAGGCCTTCTCCGATCTCGAGTCAGGTTTGGGTTAACCGTTGGTTCGTTCAATTTTTTCGTCAACAAGCTTGGTGTGCAGGACTTGACGGATCCACGCCAACTCGCGATTTTCGCACCCAAGGCTCCATCGGTTGCGACTCCTTCGACTGCGGATCTTTCCGCTGCGTCCATACCATCATCAACCCTCCAAGCATGTTCATCTGCAACAACCATGTCCACACGAGAGATGCGCGAGCTCATTGAAGAGCTCCAGGGCGAGGAGGCCGAATCAGCATACCGCACAAACGATCCTGAGCTAGATCAACCACTCGAGGATAGTTTCGACTGCGGCATCTCCCTCAGCGAATTCGACGACCTCGAAACTCATATCGACAACCACGTCGACTCCGAGATCTGCGCCAACAACAACCTCGACTCCGAGGCTCATGACAACCTCGCCGACGCCGAGACGGGCATAGGCGACGAAGACGTCGACTGCGAGATCTGTCCAGACGAACCACTCGATGAACATACAGGCTCAGACATGAGCCTCGACGAAGATGTCGAGTCAATGACGGGACTCGAAAGTACATACATATGCCCTCGGGTCATACCCCAACAGGTCTATGTGGCCATCGCCGCAGAAACATCAGAAACTGCGGCCAGTCGCAGGCCTACAGAATTCCCATGCACAGTCACTATGCCGGACGGAGCCACAACCCTCACAATCACTGCTGAGATGGCAGCAAAAGCAAATAAAGTTATCAAGGAGTGCACAATGATGCCAGCAGACGCAACACAAGAAGAGATGTTGACCTTCCAGTACTTCAACTGGCAGGAGTCACTTCGACTGAAGCTGATAAGAGCCACACTCGAAGAACGCAAAAAGCAAGCCAGCTTGTCGAGTGTGCGCAGAAGATAGCTCTCCCTGAGCTCCACCGGGCGAGCAGACACAGGACGCAGATCAAGGTTGTCACACCTCTCGCCAGGCGAGAAGGCGGCACTCACCCGCAACTTAGGCAACTCCTTCATGACATACGATGAGGAAGGACTGCCGGTGCCCAAAACAGCAGCAGTGCTCTCTACACCGCTGCAGCATACCTGGAGGCAATCAAGCCCCCAGCGGATGACCCCAATGCAAAACTACACCGCCAACAGATCAAATCACTCGCCTTAGCTGCAAAGGCCATACGCCAAGTTCCAAGAACTCCAGGTGGGAGTCGAGACCTCGAAACTTGAGTAGTGAAGTGTGGAGGTACACAACGTCTAATAATACCATCCACACTCTTCTTATAAAGAAAAGGATCATCCCAGAAATAATGTCTAAGATCATAAAAGAATTTCTTTCTTTGTTGAGTAGTGAAGTGTGGAGGTAAAACTTTACCAACAATAAAATTTGCATAATTGGCAAACCATGGAGATGCAACTTTAGCACTAGAAACATTAACAATTGCAAGTTGTTCATTAACAAAGCTATCATTAATAGGAATAGGATCATCAGGTATATTTTCCATTCTAGAAAGATGATCAGCTACTTGATTATCTTCCCCTTTCCTATCAACAATGTGTAAATCAAATTCTTGCAATAGAAGTACCCATCTTATTAATCTAGGCTTAGCATCTTTCTTATGCATTAAGTATTTAATGGCAGAATGATCAGTATGCAATGTGACTTTCGAATCAGTAATATAAGGTCTAAACTTGTCACAAGCAAATAGCACTGCTAAAAATTCTTTTTCAGTTGTGGCATAATTCCTTTGAGCAGCATCAAGTGTTCTACTAGCATAATAAATGACATTCAGTTTCTTATCAACACGTTGGCCCAAAACAGCCCCAACTGCATAATCACTAGCATCACACATAATTTCAAAAGGCAATTCCAATCAGGAGGTTGAATAATAGGGCACTTATTAAAGCATTCTTCAAAATATTAAAGGACTCAATGCAATCATCATTAAAAGAGAAAGGAACATCCTTTTGCAAAAGATTGGTTAGGGTTTTGATATTTTGGAGAAATCTTTAATAAACCTACGGTAAAAACCTGCATGCCCAAGAAAACTTCTTATACCTTTGAGATCCCTTGGGAATGGAGCTTTTCAATAGCTTCTATCTTTGCTGGGTCAACTTCTATTCCTTTCCAGAAATCTTATGCCCAAGAACAATACCTTCAGTAACCATGAAGTGACACTTCTCCCAGTTTAAAACTAAGTGTTGGTCTTCACAACGCTGCAAAACTTTGTTAAGGTTGAACAAGCAATTATCGAAGGAAGTACCATACACAGAAAAATCATCCATAAAGACTTCCATTATCTTTTCAATATAATCAGCAAATATAGCATTCATGCATCTTTGAAAAGTAGCAGGAGCATTGCACAAACCGAATGGCATTCTCCTATAAGCAAATGTACCAAATGGACATGTAAAAGTGGTTTTTCTTGATCATCTTTATGAACAGGAATTTGGGAGAAACCTGAATAACCATCTAAATAGCAAAAGTGAGAGTGTTTAGATAACCTTTCTAACATTTGATCAATAAATGGCAATGGGTAATGATCTTTACGAGTTGCTTTATTTAACTTCTGAAATCAATACACATCCTATAACCAACAACAGTACGTTGAGCCACAAGTTCATCCTCATCATTTGGAACAACAGTCATTCCACCCTTTTTAGGAACACAATGAACTGGACTAACCCACTTACTATCAGCTATGGGATAAATGATACCAGCTTCAATAAGTCTTATTACCTCTTTCCTTACCACTTCCTTCATTTTTGGATGGAGACGGCGTTGATAATCAACAACAGGTTTTGCATCCTCTTCCAAATTAATTTTATGCATACATAGAGCTGGGCTTATACCTTTAAGATCATCAAGAGAGTATCCAATGGCTGGTCGGTGAGCTTTAAGCACATCAAGTAATTTCTCTTCTTCTTCAGCTGAAAGGTTAGCACTAATAATGACAGGATATATGCTCTTCTCATCCAAATATGCATATTTCAGATTTGTAGGCAAAGGTTTAATTCAAAGCTAGGATCCCCTTTAGGTGGTGGTAGCACTCCTAAATTATCAGGTGGGATATGCAATTGTAATTGTGGTGGTTGTTGCCATAATATTTGTTCTAAAGCATCTTTTCCTCATCATTAAATGGTTCATCTTGATTAAGCATATAACGTTCTACAACATCTGTTGAAGCTACAGCTACATGTGCAAGAGTTTCAATTATATCTTCAGAAATTGGCTCTTTCACAACATGTTTATCAGCAAATTTGGAAAAGTTGAATCAAGTTTTTCACCAGCACATTTAATAAACACTTTCTCTTTAGGCAAATTAATTTCAGCACCAACAGTGTTTAAGAAAGGTCTACCAAAAATGATAGGACAAAAAGAATCTTGAGGACAACCAAGCACAATAAAATCAGCAGGATATTTTATTTTGCCAATCAATACTTCAACATCTCTAACAATTCCAAATGGACTAATATAATCTTTATTAGCAAGTTGAATTGTCATACCTGTCTCTTCCATAATGATAGGATCAATATCAGGCTTGATTTCAAGATACAGAGAATATGGAATGACACTAATGCTTGCTCCAATATCACATAAGCCATGATAACTAGAAGTCCCAATAGTGCATGATATAACAGGCTTACCAACCTTGGCCGAATTGCCTTTAACAACTTTAGTAGCATCTTCACATAGATAAACATCAACAGGATCTTCTTCATTTAATTGTTTGATAATAGAGATTTGACTGTTGACTTCCATCTGTTCATAAGGCTGAGATCTTCTTCTTTTACTCTTGTTAGAAACAGCAATAAGTAAATTTTCCTTGACTTGGTTTGGATATGGTGGTGCCTCAACATACTCCTCAATTGTCAAGGATGACACTGGTTCTACCTGTTTAATAACTTTGGGTACAACAATAGATTGTTTAACAGGTTCAACATAAGCTTCAAACCCAGTTTTAGGAATACCAATATGATTAGCAAAAGATTTAGCTACCTCAATTATAACATAAGGATCAAGATTAAAAGTATCACTCAGATTTTTAAACAAGGTAGAAGTAGAGAAATTCTCTACACATGAATACTCATAGTCCAGATAGGGCTCATTACCTTTATCAAGATCCCAATGACCAGTATTCTCAGAAATAGTCTCCAATAAATTCCATGCTTCTTCTTCAGTATTATTTGTAAAGCTTCCACTAGATGAATTATCCAGAAATTCCTTTTGTTGCCTTGGTAGCCTCACATAAAAGTTTATCAGAATAATTTTCCTTGTAAGATCATGACAAGGATTCTTGCGGAGGAGTTCCTTTAACCTCCCCCAAGCTTGAGTAATACTTTCTCCCAGATGTGGCCAGAAATTAATATATAGCAGCGGTTCTCATAAGCTTCTCTAGGAGTAAAATACTTAAGAAAGAAAACCTTCCTCAAAATACTCCAGTCCATAGTGACTTCTTCATCTAAAGACCTGAACCAAATACGAGCATTACCAGATAAAGACAGATATAACAGCTTCCTTTTTACCTGATCTTCAGAAATACCAGGAAGTCTAAATAAACCACATATAGCCTCAATTGTTTCCATGTGTTCACGTGCAGATTTAGTTCCATCCCTGTAAATGGATTTTTCATAACTCTTTTAACATGACCAACGGGAATTTTATATCCCACTTTAGGTATCTCAGGCACAGTAGTTTCAACAGTTTTAGGAGCATAAGCACTTTCATATAGAGCAAGATGTAGCGAGGCACGATTCATAAATGCCATAGTAGCAATGAGATAAAACAGTAAATAAAATTCACCTTTCAAGTTTCCTTACCAAACTTCTTACCAATAGCGCTACGCTCCCCGGCAACGGCGCCAGAAAAGTATCTTGATGACTCCCAAGTGCAGGAGATCAATTGTAGTACCTTTCGAATAGAAAAGGTTGTCGAACCCACGAGGAGCTGAAGGTATTGGTTATTAGAAATGATAAATAGACAATAAAAGATGCAAGTGTTTTTGGTATTTTCGATTGTATAATTGCAAGACAGTGACAATGCAGCAGGTAAATGGTAACAAGTAAAAGCTCTCAAAGAGAGAGAAAGCCCAATCCTCTATGTGTAAGAGGACAAGCTCAAGTGATGTGTAACTTATATGTGGAAAACGTTCCCGAGGGCGGCATGGATATTGCTAGGCATATAGATTTATTAAACAACACGTTGAATATCTTGTCTAGTTTTAATCTTCTTCGGACGGAGCTATTATTAGGTACAGCTAAATAAATAGACTAAACCCCTTATGATGGATCATGTGGCCAATTAAATGACAGCACAAGAATTATTAAGATATAAAATCCCACCATAGCATTACGCTCTAGGTCCCCGATACTAATACCCCGTAAAGTAACTTAATGATTCGGTCTCAGGCTTTCGTGTCCTCCCAAGTCTCCCTCACGCCATTACACTACGGTGTTCTCCTATGAGCCCATATAGGTGAAGTGTTGTGCAGTCGACGTTCGCACAACACCATCATAGAATCACACAAAAAGATAAACACTAGACAAAATACCAACACATGTCATATATAAATCATTGCCAATTCATCCTATGCCCTCAGGAACATACGGGAACTACTCACAACGTGCAAACATGGTGATATCAGTGGCATAAGTGGTACAACACAATCTGAAAATATAACTTCACCACCAAATAATGACAAGTACTCAATCACAAACATGAATAGTAGCACAAGACAAGTATCTAGGGTATAGCAACTCTCAAACTACGAGGGGACGGAGTGGATCACGGAGATGATGATGGAGATGGTGCTGGTCTTGGTGATGGTGATGATGTAGAGGCCTCCTCCCACGCCAAGGAGGAGAGGTGATGATGATGACGTGATTTCCCCCTTCTCCGGAGCTCCGGAGCAGCAGGATCTGATCCCCCTCGGAGGGAATCAGGAGTTTCGCCGCCGCCGCGGCCTCGGATGGACTTGGAAAAATTAGGGCGTTACTTTTCGGGCGAGACGGAGACCTCGTTAAAAAGCCCCAGGCGAGGAAGTGCCCGAGGCTCCATTTGGTGGGTCCCACGCGGTCAGGGAATCTGGCCGCGTGGGCCCACCCATTTTGGGCCTCGTGGCCTTCCTTGCTTGCTTCTTCTTTCCTCTGGTGTTCTCCCGAAGAAAAACCAGCTGTGCAATTTTCCTTTTATTAATTGGGCCTTCGTAGCTCCTGAAACAATAAAAACATGAAAAAGGAGGTTTTCTGCCTCCCAGAAATTAAATACTAAAAATAGGGACTTTGTAGGAAAGTCCCCTAAATCATCTAAAACATGTAAAAACAATGATATAATAATGCAAATAACATCCTAATATGGTGGTATAAGTGGTATAGATGATGATATAAAATGCACGTATCAATGAGCAACGCACTTCCCACCGCTCGGTTGCGGGGAATGCAAAGCTGGCCGACCGTCGAGCCTCGCCTCTTCCTCTTGGCTCCGCTCTCGTATTGCTCGACGAGACGAGTTATGAGCAAGTGCCCGACATCATCGTCGAAAAGGAGGTCCTCAATCTTGGAATCATCCGAGTCGGAAGAGGAGGAGGACGACGAAGAACTCCAATGGATCTAGCAAATAGATATTTATACGAAATTAAACTACAAATCCACTAACTTATAAATCTAAAACTACCAAATCAACAACGAATTGAGAGAAAAATGCACCACATGCAATTCTTCCGAGACGGCAGAGCTCTGCACCCGCAGCCCAGAGCAAAATGATGGCCGGACAGTCGTGGGAGCAGGAGAGTGTCTCCGGGTTGGTCAGACCCACCCGGATCTGCCGCCCCCGGTGGGGAACAGGACTCGCGCGCGACCTCGTCGCCGGATCCTCCCCCGGGCCTGGAATTGGCCGGAATTGAATCACCGGTGGCTGGTGACCCTTTCCCGCGGTGCGGTGGAAGCGGGGGCGGGTGGGGGCGACGCGGCGCGGCGGCGGGAGGCGCGGGGAGGAAGAAGGTGGGCTGAGCTGAATGTTCAGCGCGGGAGCGTTGGCACCAAGAACGCGGGATGCGGGAAATGAACCCTCCAAAACGGAACCAGTTCCGCACCGGAGTGAAAATATCCTACTCCCCCCCAAAAAAATCCGGTACAGGGCACTATACGGCGACTGGTCGGGCAGAAATTTTGCCCGGATCAGGAAAAAAGCAGTTATTTTTCAGCCCGGGTCCTTATTCGGTAACTGCTACAGTTGCTCTTACCCCCTCCGGTCCATTTAAGCGTCGTAAAAATAGTAGTACTACTATCCTACGAAAATACATTGGAGAACCTGGGACCATATACCCTGCTATGCGAACATAATTTAAAATATTCAAAAAAGTTAAAAAAAGTTCCGAAAATAACATTCGGTCAAACATTACCAAGTATTGTACCCGTACAAAAGTTTTCGCCGAAAAATAATTTTATTGCGCCCTAGGTTAAAGATTTGGTTAAAGTAGCCGGAAATTCAAAGTTGCACCCGATCTCATATGCTCCTGTTAGAGTACAAAATTCAAAAAAAATATAAAAACACTTATAAAAATTCTGAAAAAAATAATCATAGACGAATATGTTAGAGTTCCCAACATACGTGCAAAGTTTCGTAAAGAAATGACATATTTTGTGCTCTGTACAAAAAAAGACAAAATCAGTGGCTAACATTAGATCTAGACCTGCCTTTTTTCAAGCACTTATTTTTTCTTTTTTGCTTAGAGCACAAACAAAGTTATTTCGTGATGAAACTTGGCACGTATGTATAACACTTAAATATGTTTGTCTCTGAATGTTTTCGGAATATTTTGAAGTTTTTTCTATTTGTTTTCAAATTTCGTGCTCAACCAGGAGCATGTGAGCTCGGGAGCCAGATCTGCTCTCCCGTAGAAGTAGCGCCATATTCACGTTGTATTCGTCAGAAATTTCACTTTTTGCACAGAAGTCAACGAGAATTATTTATTATCCTAAAAATTCACACGAGTAGAAGACTTGGTAATCTTTGAGTATACAGAATTTCAGATTTTTTTAACAATGTTTTCATTTTCTAAATATTATTCTCGCATATCAGGGTGCATTGCACCCGAGAGTTAAAAGTCCAGGTCATACTATCCTAGTCGAAAATACATTGGAAAACCTAGGTACTATACCCTGATATGCGAAAATATGTACAGAACCACTGACACTAATTCCGGACTGGTGGGGGTATAAATTTTGTTTAGCATAGCCCAGTAGGATCCCAGCAAACCTGGTACCCCTACACGTTATTTATCTTTTTTTCGAATCATGCAGGAGTATACTATTAGCACTTAGAAGAACTAGAAAAATATCCCGTTGCCGGTATTTGCTGAATTATATTTAGATTATATTAAGTTGCACTGATGACGAATATATTGATGCATTAAAAGTACAGTATGAGAAATCAAACGCGACATAAATATGATATATTTCATTTCAGTATTATGGTATCACACAAAAGTTATTGGATATGAGGATAATATGTATTAAATAAATTTCAGTTGTCAAGGTGGGTATCTTCATCACCGAGAACATTTGGACATGAGGGGTTCCCTTTTTTATGTACTTGAAGATATACTTGGATCTTTTGAACTGAATGGAGGGAGCGCTCAAGAATGGTTGGAGGGAATCTTATGAGCAGCCCACTTGAACGGGCCGATAATAAGTTGACCGACCGAAGAAAAGGTGCATACAATTTGAGAAAATATGTGTGAAAAAAAAACATGCATGTTATAATGGCTAAGATAGTATCGCTGAACAAACTGAAAGTTAAAAGTGAAACTAACAAAAATATAGAGGACAATGTAGAATAGTACAATCTTCGTAGGAAAAAGAAAACATGAAATTACAGGCTATATATGTTGGCTCCCACCAAGCTGAAAAAACCTTCACCCAAAAAATCAAGCATTTAGAGACAGAAGTGTTTGGAAACCGAAAGAATGAGAGAATGAAGTGTTGATTTCATTGACTAATAAGAGTATACCCTGGAACATGTGCCACCAGAAGGAGGTTTACAAGGTTCACGCCCTTTCAGAGGGACGTACTTTGTCCATGGATCGCGAAGCCCTCAAGCCGTCAAGATTCTTTCCTCGCGTGTCTCCATGTGCCAAAAGTCCGCGTCCATCATTGTGTGCATTATCAAGTTAAGATTAGTATTGTATATATTTCTCCTAGTTTGCAAATGTGCATGAGTTTCTTGTTGAAACAACACTCCATGGAACTAAGAAGAAAAACCAACTTAGCTAAGGCTTCATAAATGCATGCATAGGTTGTTGTGTAATGGATAAATGAGAACTATTGATCAAAACGTAGTTCTATTCTTCATAAATTCATGCATAGCACAAGCCTGTATCAAACCAAGACCATAGGCCCACAGAAGGTCAGCAGATGGTGTTATTGTTCAAAACGTAGTTCTATTCTTCTTTGCAAAAAGGAAAATATATTCGAATAGCAATTAAAAAATACATCAGTGCTCCTGTACAAATGACAGAACTACTGACGAGAATAGCCAAACAGCATGTTGAAGAGGCAAATATGATCACCTACTTTCCAGCTCAGATATGCATACAGTAAAAAGGAGTTAAACCCAGTATTAGAATAAAATGTCAAGACCTTATATGGAATGACACATTTGTTGCTCCTAAGAGATGAGAAGCAAAGAGAACAGTTTTGAACAGGTTTCTGTAATTGGTAAACTTCTTGTTCCATGCCCAAGAAAATGAGGAAGAGGTTCACTACTGACTGAACTTAAATACGCCAGAATATAGATTTATCCAAAGCAGAAGGAAAAGAGAAGCTCATAAGAAAGTGAGGGAAATAGGACCTACTTTGCTTTCCAAGTCGGCAAGGGATGGGTTTGTTTGCAAACTAGAATGAACAAGGAGATAGTTTTCCCTTTATAGAAAGGGCCAATTATCTCCACGGTAATGTGCATAAGCTGCTGCCAGTCAGAGATCCGACTAAGATGACCAGATTCCACCTGTCTCAAGCGGGTTACGTGCCTCCAAACTAAACTCTGAAAGCAGTTTACCTTCTCAGGTCAACAAGAAGAGGTCGCTCCAAACCCAGAAATCCCCAATGTTTGGTGCATTAACAATAGTGCAAGTGCCACATGAGCACTGCATAACTCCCTGAGTGTTTTGGGAAAGCAACTGAACCAACTCAGAAATTGGAACGGAACAATGAAAGCAGGTACGATGCTGGAGAAACCTGAATTATCAAGACTTGTAAGTAGAACATCATCGTGTGCATTATCATGTTAAGACTGTTGCCCTTGCAGATATAGAAGTGCCCATAAGTTTCTTCTTGTAAGAATATTCCATGGAAGTTAAGAAAGTCAAGACAAACTCATCTAAGGCTTCACAAACTCAAACATATGTTATTTGGAACAGATATGAGAAATATTGATCACGGGAGGAATCAATGTTGAAGCATAAGGTTATTAGCATAAATAGCACCATCCTGGATTAAACCAAGATTACAGGTCTACCGTCCACAACAACCTAGTAAATAGTTACTACCGTTCAAAAAACAGTTATATTCCTCCTTGCAAACAAAAATCCAATTATATTCGATATAGCAAATCGCACATCAAACATACAACCAAAGTAAACTTGAATTATTTTGACAAAAATATGGCCACTGGTGGAACGATGTCCACAAACATCATCCAGATGAAGAAATAGTGGTATAGATCTTTATCTCAGTCAACTTTGAAAGTCGAAATAAACTTGACATGTCATAATTTCTTATAAGCGCAGAAAAATCATGTCCAGCAGTGATGCTCCTTAAGATCAGTTTGATGTGTTATATGACTATGGCAGAGTACTACATCTTAATATACAGTTTGGAACAACCCCCACCCACTCACCCACCCACCCAGAAATGATTCTTGAAAACATATGCTATGTCATGAATCCATGCACTGATCATATCCAAGTTAAACAAGAATACTTATCCCATGCCAATCGATAATTGAAGACTCCACTTAACAATTATCTGGAAGCCACATGATGTGCATGATCCAGCAATATACTTCTGTCACATTACAAATAGATCACAAAGGCCAGTCATATACTTGTGTCACATTAGACATAGATCACAAAGGACAGCACAAGGTGATGAAACAGAGACTAAGGATAGTCACGCACTCAGGCTCACCTTTTGAAACTTCAAAAAACAATCAAAATATTTAATCAATGCAAGCAAAACTGAACAGGGAAATGTCTACCTACTGAAAGGCCACAGCTATGTTTGGTCATCTAGTTATCCAAGAATAATTGTTCCGTGTGGGTCTGAAAATGACAGCAGTTTGACAAATGGCATAAAGGCAGAGCTATCTTGTTAAATTATTAAGACATAAAACTGCCCTCGGCCCCATTACCAATAATATCACGAGGTGAACTTTGCTAAACATATATATTACAAAAGTAAACACAAAAAAGGGCCCTTCCGCAAATGATGGATAGTAAAGTCTCAACAAAGGCTGTGAAGCATAACCTTTCTTTACTCGGCACTTGAGCAGAGGAAAATGTCATGTTTCTTTTGGAGATTCCGGTTTAGCATACTCATTTCTATGAATAAAAGACCGATAACCAGAAGGACTGAACAGCTGACCTGAGCCGCTGCTGCTGACTGACCTCTCAATATCATCCAAGTTTGCAACAACAGAGAGCGGCCGGTCCGGAATTATTAAAGGTCCTGGTGCTGAATCCGCCTCTAGTATCTTCACCACTTGCTCCATTGTTGGCCTGGCATGCAGTTGTGGATGTGTGCAGAGTGCTGCGACAAGTACATACTTCTCCACGACCTTAGTAGGACCAGGTTCAGCCATTCCTTCTTGGATCACATCCATTGTCTTTCCCGTCCGCACCAATGACCAAGCCCAATCAGCGAGCACGAAGCTCTGTCCTTCACTGAGAGAGATGAAGGCTCTCTTCCCACTCATAAGCTCAAGAAGCACGACTCCAAAACTGTAGACATCACTCTTCTCAGTTAACTGGCCATAGAGAGCATACTCTGGAGCGACATAACCCATAGTCCCAGCAACCCGTGTGCTTACATGTGTCATCCCCTCTGGCGCAAACTTGGCCAATCCAAAATCAGCCACCTTTGCCTCAAAGTCGTCATCCAGCAAAATGTTGCTTGCCTTGATATCCCTGTGAATGATAGCTGGCTGTGTGTCACGGTGCAAGTAAGACAGCCCCCGTGCCATCCCAATGGCAATCCTCTGCCTGACCGGCCACGCCATCAGGCACTCACCATTGCCAAAGAGATGGTCGTGGAGGCTGCCATTATGCATGAGGTCGCAGATAATCATCCGCTGGTGCCCCTCCCTCTGCGTGGTGGCGATGCAGTATCCACTGAGAGTGACAAGGTTGACATGGCGTACGCTGGCCACCACCTCCACCTCATGTGCGAACGCGGCATCCCCGGCCGCTGAGCAGTTCTTGAAGCGTTTCACCGCCACCTCCGTGCCATCCGGAAGCACCCCCTTGTACACATTCCCGAATCCTCCACGGCCGATGATGTTATCCCTGCTGAAGCCCCCCGTGGCCATCTTGATCTCGTCGTAGGTGAATTTGAGCAGCGTCGTGCTGGCGCTGATGGACTCCATAGCCTGAGAGCGCTTGCTCCTGCTGTCCGCTCTGGCCGCAGCTAGCGCGGCGGCGGCAACCCGCTTCCGGCGCCGCCGCACCCAGAACCACAAACCAGCAGCGGCGGCAACCAGCAGTACAAAGCCGACGCATCCAAAGACGACGCCGTAGAGCCAAGCAGGGGCGCCGGATCCGCCGGAGTGTCCAGGGCTCTTCTCGAGGAGGTAGAGGCAGTATGCGGTGTCCGGGTAGTCGGGGCCGTGCGGGCTGGCCGCGGCACCGGCGTAGATGAAGGGGTACTGGACGCAGCCGGTGACGTTGTTTCCGCCGTCGGTGGATCCCGGTAGGAGGTAGGCCGCGGCCGTCTTGCCGAGCGAGGTGGTGCAGGCGGTGCAGACCGGGACGGGGCCGAGCTCGCGGTCGCAGCTGGCGTTCATGTCCCTGCGGGCGGAGGCGGGCACGAGGGCGTCGAAGTCCCCGAGCGTGGAGACGTTGGCGCATCCGGGTGTGGAGAGGAGCGCGTCGATGCCCGCGAGGCCGCAGGCGTCGGGCGCAGGGAGCGGGAAGGGGAGCGAGGCGCGGAGCGGCGGGAGGCAGGAGGAGGAGGCGTTGGCGGGGACGAGGAAGGAGCCGGTGGCGGCGAGGTGGAGGGCGAGGAGGAGGCGGACGGACTGCAGCGCGAACTCGCAGCGGGAGGTGTCGTCCGAGGGGAGCGGCGTGGCGAGGAAGGGGCGCAGCGCGGTGAAGTTTAGCGGGCATTGCGGCGGCGTGGGTTGGGAGTGGAGGGAGGTGGGGAGGAGGCAGACGGGGAGGAGGAACAGGAGGAGGGGGAGACGGTGGAACATGGGAGGAGAAGGGCGGTGCCGGCGGGGAGGAGGATATGGTGGTTTTGGCCGTCGATGAGGGGAAGGCAGAGGAGCGAATGGACCAAGAAGAGAGCGGGGGTTGACGATTTGGGGTGGAGATTCAACAAGTGGGTCCACCTAGTCAGTCTCACGCTCCACTTCTTCCTCCTCCCGTCCAAACCCCGTGTCCAGCAGCCGGAGCTGCGGCCGAGATCGAGGCGTGGGCGGAGGAGCTCGCCGCGGCCGGGATGCGGGGTGGCCGGGGCGCGGGAGATCGAGCTCGCCCGCTGGCTGTCGGGGCAGGGGCCGCGCGGACCAGGGGCGGCCGGAGCAGGTCGAGCGAGCGCCCCGGAGCTTTTCCCAAGTCCGGGACCGACGGAACAGGGCCGCGGGGAGGAGAGGGAGCACGCCGCCGCCGATCACGCGGGCGACAGCTCGAGCTGGGGCGAGTGGGTGGTTTTGAGGATTAAAAAAAAACAGAATGGGGACGGGGTGCAGGTTCTGTCAAAGTAGTACTTCCATCCGCATATATTTCTTCGTTCTGAACTTTCTCAGCTTGTTCTGCTCGCAGCAACTAGGGCATCTCCAACTGAGCACGTGTGTTTTAACTTTCTACAAAAGCATTTTTATGACAGATCAACTTTTTGATTGATAGGGGTGGTCTTCTCCGGCAGCTAATCTAAAACTTCTCATATATTTGACATTGAAATTACAACAACGACTAAGATAACAATAGCACGGAAAACATATCATAGACATATTTTCCTATCGGTAGCGTATATTTTTATCTTTTTCAACCTAGTTGCATTTTCCTTAATTTTCTGACCATGGACGATATCGGCCAAATGCATTTCTATTTGCATTGTTTTTTCTTCAGTTCTCTTCTTATCTTCTTCATCACTTTCTCCATCTTCCCGGTTACCTCATGAGATAGCTCTACCTCATTTCCAATCTTTCTTTTTCTCGTCGATTGTGAAGTTCAAATATTTCAAAATAAGGCTTCGAGACAATGCTTCCACTTGGTTTTCAAACCCCGAGAACCTCATCTACACGTTGATTCCTAGAGGACAATGTCTAAATTAAATTAGATCGGCATAATTTTATTAAACTCGAAATCGAGCAAACCCTAGAAAATTTACCCTGCCAGAATCATAGGTGGTGTTCCTACCTCCGACGAGGGAAGCCTTGTCCTTGTTAGTGTCCCACGAGACCATGGCAGTAACCTCGAGCTCACGAGCAAGGTTCTGGTGACCGGCGGGTCAACGAAAGAGCAGTTCAGGGAGGCGGCACGTCTAGGAGACTATCGGGGAGGAGCACATATCGGGTCCCACCCCCGGCCAGGAAGACGCGAGGAGCGCCATCGGGGCCGGGGATACAAAACAACAGAGTCGTGAGAGCTCGACGGTGGTCGTGCTTGATTCAGCCACTTTGTTCTTCTCCGACGGAAATCGGACCAAGGATGGACGACAAGGTTGCGGACGACGGGTAGGGCTCAGGGGCACGGGCCGAAGTGGGGAGGAGAGTGTCGAGTGAGAGGGTGTTTTCAAGTCGGTTTGGCCTTCCGCGTGAGTTGAGAAAATTTGAGGGTGTTATGGAAACTAAGGAGCCACAATGGTGTTTTCATGAACTCACAAAAATGTTTGGGATTGGGGTCATTTAGGGGCGCTCCGTTGAGCTGTTTTTGGGCATTTTTAGGCAGTGGTGACATACTTTTAGAGATTGGGAGCTGCTTTAGGTGGTCTGATGAAGATGCACCTAAACCCACTATGAATCTGGTCCAGTTTGCGAATAATGTTGACGTGCTAATATTTTTACTTAAAACTGCACATTAATATCGGGGCAACCATTTCATGGCTTAAATATTACAGATATTCGGGGACGAGTTATACGAGGTAAGTTTGTAAGGGAGGGCAAAAATTAACTAATGCACCTCATTCAATCTCGATTTGTTGGGGTCCATCATGTTGAGTTCCCCCATTTGATTCCTCGGTACTGTTCTCCTCAGCTATTCCAGAAGCTTCTACCGTTCGAGTTACCCACTCCTTGAGAGGATCCTCATTCAGGTCAAGCCTCAAGAGACCAGCAAACACGCCACCCAAGAATGCAACTGGCTCCTACACACAAGGCATGTAAAATATCAGCATGTGTTCCTATTTCTAGGAACAACTAAACAGTTAACCCCCGAGAGTATTGTCATAAAGTTCTCGCAAGTATCCCTATTTTTTCACAATTTTTGCACTCCCGGCTAAATTTATGTCCAAAATCTTATGTAGAAAGAAGATTCTATGAAAGTACCAGTTGAAAAGAAAATATTTCCACTCACCTAGATTTGGGAATTTAATATTTCCTTTTTTATCCCTTCCCTATACAGGTGAGAGGATAAGAGCAACTATGATTTGTGCCTATGAACAAAATTTATCTGAGCTCCGCCACTGAACATCGAGATAGCTCTGCATTTTTAGATAAATAAACTATCATCGTTTCTACAGTCTACACACATGCTAAAGGAGCTACTTGAGTACTATAAATTTTAGCAACTATGAGAGTGTAGCTAAGCAGATCGATGGATTCAAATACAATTGCCAATTATTCATTTATAGTGTGTGACACCCTCAACTCTAGATGACAGGCCTACACACAAGGCATGTAAAATATCACACTGTTTTGCACTCCCCGGTAAACTTCTACCCAAATCTTATGCAGATAGAAGATTCTATGAAAGTACTACTTGAATAAAATTAAATTAATAACCACTCACCTATATTTGAGAATTAAACTTTTTCTGTTTTATCCCTTTCCCTAAACAGGTGAGAAGATAATATCAACTACTGAACAGGGGCATGATTTGTGTCTATGATTCTACGAATAAATTCTTCTGAGCTCCTACACTGAACATCGAAATAGCTCTATGCATTTTTTGGACAAATGAACAACCCTCCTTTCTACACGTACGCTAAAAAGGGGCTATTTGAGGACTAGCCATTTTCCAATTCTGCAACCTCGAGAGTGTACCTAGGCATATGTGATGAATTCAAATCCAACTGCCAATTTTACAATCCCATAGAGCAAACATGCACATCAATGACCTGTATCCTACATCAACCTGAACCTGACGGAAGTAACTCAGTTACCCCAACACCAGATCGACAAGTAAAACACAGGCTGAAATTTACCTTCAAGGCCTCCCGGAGGATGCGCTCGTCCCCGAGAGGATTGAAGCACGCCCGCACGGTACCCACCGCTCCGCTTCTCCTCCTCCTCTCGCGCCTACCAGCTCCGCAGTGAGAGCTCCCCCCGGAAGCCGGACCGGAAATCCTCTGCAGAAACTACCGAAAGCAGATCAGTACGGCGCTGCTAAACTCAGTCTTGAGCAATCGAGGGGCTTCTGTGCTAGGCGTTGGGGATTACGGCGGCGGGAGTTCGCGGGCTGGGGAAGTGGAGGGCGGAAGCACCGGAAGGACTGTAGGTGGCCATGGATAACACGCCTCCCTCGAGCGCTGGCGCTGGGTGAGCGGCGAAATGCGAGCTGTCTTGCTGCCTCGGAGACGGAGGCGCAGGGGATTTTTTCTGGGAGCGCCTACTCCACGACCTGTGCGGACGTGCGTAGCCTCCGCACACCCCCGCTCGATATTGGGCCGGCCCATATTGGGCTTCGCACGTAGAACTGTTTTCTCGTACCGCTTCTATTGTCTTTGACTTTTTCCTTTTTCTGATTGTACCGCTTTGCTTCGCTACTGGTTCTACTTCCTGTTTTTTTCCTTCAGAATAGTGCACGTTCCAATTCACCTTTAAAAATGGATATATATTTACACAAAAAACATTTCAAATCAAAATATAATGTACACGAAAATTATGCATGTCCACGTGTAGGTTCCATTCCCGTACTCGGTTTCGAGTTTCATCGAGTGTAATTTCTCAATTTCGAATCGATGTTCGAAAAAAAATTAGATGAATTTTGTCAAATTTGTCACACTCGATTGACCGTTCGAGATATTCTTTGACAACGATGTTAATCTCAATATTTTGCACAACTTTTGTGTTGTAATTTTTTCGTTTCGATGGTCATATATGAGCAGATTTTGCACTGCATGTTTTAACGTGTTTACACTCCGCTCACTGCACGTGTCTTCTCCTACCTATGTCGCCGCCGCTCGCCACGGTTAACTCCGCAATGGTCAATGCACCGCCGCCGTCCCGCGCTGTTCAAAAATAAGAACATATATTTCAATTGAACTTTTTTTCAATTAGAACATTAACCACATTTGAACGGTTAAAAAGGTGAACAGAAAATGGCGGCGAAAAAAACTATTTTTAAACTATTTTAAAAATAAACAGAAAATTGCGGCAAACGAAAACTATTTTTGAATGATTTTAAAAGTGAACAGAAAAAGCCGGTGAACAAAATCTATTTTGAACGATTTTAAAAATAAACAGAAATGACTTGAACAATTTTTAAAGTGAACCGGAAAGGCCCGGTGAACGAAATCGATTTTAGGATGATTTTAAAAAGTGAACAAAAAAAGTCTATGAACGGAAATTATTTTTGAACGATTTTTAAAAGGTGAACCAAAAAACTCTATGAACGGAAATTATTTTTGAACGATTTTCGAATAATGAACAAAAAATGGCAGTGAACGAAACCTATTTGAACGATTTTAAAAAGTAAACAGAAAAAAGTCTATGAACGGAAATTATTTTTAAAGTGAACCGGAAAGGCCCGGTGAACGAAATCGATTTTGGGAACAAAAAAAGTCGATGAACGAAAATTATTTTTGTACGATTTTTAAAAAGTGAAGCAAAAAAACTCTATGAACGGATTTTTTTCAACGATTTTCAAAAATGAACAGAAAATGGCGGTGAACGAAACCTATTTGAACGATTTTAAAAAGTAAACAGAAAAAAGTCTATGAACGGAAATTATTTTTGAACGATTTTTAAAAAGTGAAGCAAAAAAACTCTATGAACGGAATTTTTTTTGAACGATTTTTGAAAAATGAACATAAAATGGCAGTGAAAGAAACCTATTTGAACGATTTTAAAAAGTGAACAGAAAAAGTCTATGAACGGAAATTATTTTTGAACGATTTTTAAAAAGTGAAGACAAAAAAAATCTATTCACGGAAAAAAAATCGAACGATTTTCGAAAAATGAACAGAAAATGGTGGTGAACGAAACCTATTTGAACGATTTTAAAAAGTGAATAGAAAAAAGTTTATGAACGAAAATTATTTTTGAACGATTTTTAAAAAGTGAACAAACAAAAACTCTATGAATGGAAATTATTTCTGAACGATTTTCAAAAAATGAATAGAAAATGGCGGTGAACGAAACCTGTTTTTGAACGATTTTAAAAGTGAGGGGAAAATTCCGGTGAACGAAAACTATTTTAGAACGATTTTAAAAAAATGACCAGAAAAATAGCGGTGAACGGAAACTATATTTGAACGATTTTAAAAATGGACAGAAAAGGCCGGTGAATGAAACGATTTTTAAAAGCGAACAGAAATTGTCTTTGAACGGAAATTATTTTTGAACGATTTTTAAAAAGTGAACATAGAAAAATCTATGAACATAAATTATTTTTGAAAGATTTTTCAAAAGTGAACAAAATAGGTATTTGTATAGAAACTATTTTTGAACGATTTATAAAAAGTGATCATAAACTATTTTAGAACTCTTTGAAAAGTGTAATAAAAATATTTATCTAATTTGAATGAAAAACTATTAATATTGAAAAACATAAGATAAAAATTAGAAAAATAGAAGAGAAAGGAAGTAAAAAGTAAAGCCAAAAAATTAAAACAGAAAATAAATAAAAATTAGAAGAAAAAAGACGCACAAAGAAAACAGAAAAAGGGAAAAACAGAAATTGAAAAGAAACAAAAACAGAATGAAAAAAGCAAAAATAGACCAAAAGAATCTGAACTAAACTAACTGGGCCAGGCCCATACGCCAGGGGGGTCTACGGAGATTGAGAGGTTGCCACTTGCCCTAGGGCCCGGCCTAGTCAGAATCGCCATGGGCCACTTACCAGGCTCGAGTAAAGTATGATGCCAGGCCTGGGTCCTTGTTTTGGCCCACTACCTAGACAGGCGTAAAAAAGCGGAGGTGATTGTCTCCACACAAAAAAAAATCCCTCGAAAAATAAAACCCGATGAACACCGTCTTAGGCTCTTAGCCAACGGTTTATTTCCCCAAAACATTCGGGTTTCTTTCTGAAAGGATCGGTACGGCCACCTAGAGGGGGGAGGGTGAATAGGTGCTACTCAATTTTTAGCTCTTTTTCGAGTTTAGGCTTGAGACAAAGTTAAATTCTCTAGATATGCAACTACGGTGAATTTACCTATATGACAAGTTAACACAAGACTAAGCAAGCTACAAGTAAGAGCTAACGGATAAGGAGTAACCAAACGGGAAGCACGCGGAGACGAGGATGTATTCCCGAGTTCCTCCTTTTTAGGGGAGTACGTCTCGTTGGAGGGGTGTGAGTTTCAAACTCAAACGCCACAAATGGCCTCACCCTATTCTCCGATGAACCTTGCCCAAAAGCCCGGTTCACCTTCCACTATCGGAATCCTTCAAGGCGGAATCCGGAGCCCTTACAACAAACTTGAGGCTCAACCCACAAAAGGATTGGAGGCTCCCAAGCACCACAACACCTGCCACACAAAAATAGCAAGCAAGTAAGTACAACAAGATGCCTAGGTTTTCCTAGTGGAAACCCTCGGCTCAAATCCCTCAAGTGAATGAGGGGTAAATGAAGAACGCTTTGGTGAAGTAGTAGATCGGGGCCTTCTCCTTCAATCCTCCAAAGATCAATGAGTTTGGGTGGAGGGATTGGGAGATCTAGCAAATCTTGAGCTTACAATAATGGTGGACTTGAATGCTGGGCGAGCTGGCTGGCTGGAGGTAGGTGGAGGGGTATTTTTACCCCTCCCAGTTTTCTGTCTGTTGGAGAAGAAAAGGGACTGGATATTCCGGTGTAAGTGATGACCGGATATTCTGGTGTAAGTGATGACCGGATATTCCGGTTACCCGGATATTCCGATTCGGAAGTGAACTCTCCGGTGAACTCTAGAAATTTCAGCCTTTAGTCCTTAGCAGAATTTCTTCGAATCTTCCCAGGAACCAGATATTCCGGTGCACACCAAATCTCCGGTTGGAAATCTCCGGTGAACTCCAGAAACTTTGAGCTCTGGTCCTTAGCAGAATTTCTTCGAAACTTCCCATGAACCGGATATTCCGGTGCCCACCAAATCTCCGGTTGGAAATCTCCGGTGAACTCTAGAAACTTCCAGTTCTGCCCCGCAAAAAAAAACTTCCAGTTCTGGTCATTAGCAGAATCCTTCGATATTTCTTCTGGACCGGATATTCCGGTAAAAGGATGACTGGATATTCCGGTTAACTCTAGAAGCTTGCAAGCTCTTTTCTTCCTTCTTTTTGGTCTTGATGCATATGTAATTTATACAACTAAAACCTGCATCACTTAACACCTAATTAAAACTTCACTAGTGTTGTTAACTAACACACAAAACACAAGGGTCAAGAAATGCTCTTTCAATATCCCCTTTTTGGTGTTAGATGACAATACTAGGATTTGCAATAAAAATCCACAAACTAGATCATGTTCTCAAGGAAAGGGCTCCCCCTAAATGTGTGCATATAGTTTGTTTGCCTTGGAATGCAAATACACACATAAGGAGGGAAACATTCCCAACAAGATATAATCAACATGATATATAAGCACCAACATAATTGCACAAAATGAGACATATCCAACTTAGGTTGAGATTTTGAGATGAGGGTCATACCTTGTGCCAAAAGATGTAGACAACGTATCAATGCACAATACAATAAAACCTCAACCATAGATAAACTCGAAATCCATAGTCTCATACAATAACATAACCAACACATAGTTCAAAGCACACACATAGCAAATAGGTTCGAAAAGGAAACAAATGGACACAAGCTCTCATAAAATGGTAGACGCGTCAGCTTGTGCCCGAAACCCGTGCAAATCCCGCAACCTAAATAGAACTAATTCTCCCCCTTTGGCATCGAAACACCAAAAAGGAAGAAAAAGCGATGCTACGTCCC
Source organism: Poa pratensis (assembly GCA_947311845.1). Lineage (NCBI taxonomy): Eukaryota > Viridiplantae > Streptophyta > Magnoliopsida > Poales > Poaceae > Poa > Poa pratensis. The sequence continues at coordinate 41,944,222 of CAMZMU010000046.1, read as the reverse complement.
ATAGATAATCAGCTCAATGCCTCGGGCTCCTCCTCGGACTCCTCGGTCGCATCCCTATCAACCTCATCCTCGGTCTCTTCACCATCACCTTCAAATTCAGCCTCGGAAGCTTCAGCTTCATCATCATGATCAGGAGCACGAGTGAAAGCAGCATGGGAAAAAACTGAGGGGTTTGACTCAAAAAGATCCTTCTCCATTTTGACCCATGGAACCTGAGCACCTTCATTCCATTTTTCATAGGAAAGAGGGACAAGAGGGGCTGGGGGTCCTCTGGAAGGCAGGGAAGCCTGGAGATGATGTTCTGTCCCTGAAGATAAGCATCATACTGGCTCTTGTGGATATCAACATTCATGCACGGAATGTGCTTCTGAAACCAGTTCAGCTTCTTGATCTTAGGTGCAAGGGAGGGGACAGCTGCCTGACGGTGTGCACCACTAGAGCGTGCATCTCTCATGAAGGAGTCATTGGCAGGGGCAGCGGACCTAGGCACAACCGTTTTCACTTTCTTGTTATAGATATTCTTGAAATAGTGGGATTCCACTTCCTCTCGACTGAAATCATGGTTCTTCAAAGTCTTCTTGATGAGAATCATGTTGTATGGAGCATAAGGAATGGTGTGCCCTCCCATCAAAGCATCATACATCTCATTGAAGATGTAGTCCATCACATCCACAGTGAAGTCACGGTTGGGTTCTTCATTCTTAACACATTGTTGTGCAAGGTATAGCAAGTTGACAAGCGGGCTAGTGATTGCATCATTGTTACCTCCGCTTGGTGCAATGAAGGACCTAAAGATGCGCACGAGTTGTTCATAGAAAGGTAGGAGTCCCTCAACCTTCCCAATGATTCCATCGGGGCCAGACATGTCTCTCATAAGCTTGTTCTTGTTGGCCTTCTCAAAAGAGTGCATACGGTGACCAAGAGAAGGGTGCTCACAGAAAGTATGTCCAAGCAGGCGTGCAAACTTCTTGAAGCTAGATGTGCATTGAGTTGTCCCGGTCATCGACTTGAGAGTCTTGACAATATCATCCTCAGTCATGAGAGTGGCGAAGAATTGCATCACCATGGGCACAGTGTAGTCGCACTGAGTCTCCATGAGAGTAACAAGTCCAAGTTGTTCAATGACCTGGGCAGCGAGAGTAAAACTTGGCTTGTCCTTGAGAGCTTGCAGCTTGATGGGAAGCATTGGACGAATAGGATACTTGTAGGTGAGATAAATGTCCTTGTAAATATAAAGCTGCTCCATGCACCAAAACTTGGGTCTTCAATCTCCTCATCTCTTGGTGCCTTCTCATACCAATCTTTCTGACGAACTTGGGCATAGTCAATGCTGCTCATCTCCTTGTAGTTTGGCCTTGCTTCCTTGCCCTTTTTCTTCTTCTTTGAGATAGATGGAGTAGGCTTGAGAGCAGACTTCTTTGCGGGAGCTTTCTCTTTTCTCACGGCAACCCTCTCAAGCCTTCTAGCTGTAGCCTCATCATCACTTTCATTGGGGTAGAAAGGACGGTTGCGAGCAAACGTCTTCAGAGGAGCCCCACTAGAACACATGTGAATAAAGCAATAGGTAGGAAGCACAAGGTAAGCACACACAAGTCTCAGCACAAGGAATGATGCAAGATACATTAGGAAAGCAGGCACAAGTCAATACAACTTAGGCCTAAGCAAATCACCATAGATCTGAACTAAACTGTCAAGGCCGGAATATCCGGTCGGAACAGAACCGGAATATCCGGTCTAAATTTTTCAGAGCAGTTGTGATTCGAATCCTAGGTCTAAAAACAGATCGACTAAAATGGATGCTATCCTAGTGTTTCTAGCAAGCAGGGAATGACCATAGGAACCACTATCCACAAGCAAAACACAAATAAATCTCTATTTTACGAATCTAGATGAAGAACACCCAAGATTTGAAAGTTAGAGATTTACCCTCATCCATTGAGGAAACCGCTTGGAGGAAGGAGTTCCTGGGTAGGAGGAGCACCAGATCCGGCCGGGGGCCGGAAGATCGGGTGGTGGAAGTGGCCGGAGAGGCGGCGGGGACGACAGGCGGCGGTGAGAGGTGAGAGAGGGTCGGGGGTGGAAGAAAGGTACAAATGAGCCCTTCACCCCGACCTCCCCTGTAAAGAAGACATCCCGCCCGACCGGATATTCCTGTCCCAACTTGGACCGGATATTCCGGCCATCGGAAATTCTGGTGCACGCACCAAATTTCTGGCCTGCTGAACCCTAACTTCCAAAGTTTCAAAACAATACTTGTGTGCATAGAAAAGAGGTGTTTTTAGGGAAGAAAGGCATGGGATTAAGATAACCAAACTGATATTGATACTTCACACTCATTCTTGCAAGAATCACACAAGAAAATTCCAAGATTGAGTGTGTTTTCCATAGAATCAAGAACGAGACCAAAAAATCCAAAAGTTTTTCAATTAAGACCCAAATAAGAACCACATGACTCCAACTCTTCACAACGAAGAGGACGGTGGCCTAGGCCACCATGTATGAGTGTATGTGGCGTGACACCGCGAAGATATATCTTGGGTTCACTACCACTACTCGTCATTTAAGCTCACAATTCATAGAACGAATATAGAGAGGTAAATGATTTCTTGATGTTGGCATAATGGGGGGAGGGATAGTCCAATGATTAGGACCGCACTCCCCCTATGTCCATGCCTACACCTAAACACAATAAATAGTCAAGAATAGGTGTGTATGCAAAATGGTCAAGCCAAGCTCCTTGAATCCACGATATTTAGCTCATTCCTCAAAAAGTGAATCTTGCTTCATCAAGAGGCTTCGTGAAAATATCGGCAAGTTGATCTTTGTGGGAACATGGCCTAGCTCAATATCACCACGGGCAACATGATCTCGAATGAAATGATGACGAATCTCAATATGCTTGGTTCTTGAATGTTGCACCGGGTTGTGAGCAATCTTGATAGCACTTTCATTGTCACATAAAAGAGGCACTTTGTCACAATTGACACCGTATTCCTTTAAAGTTTGCCTCATCCATAACAATTGGGTGCATGCACTTGCGGCCGCCACATACTCGGCTTCGGCGGTGGAGAGAGATATACAATTTTGCTTCTTGGAAGACCAACTCACCAAGGAACCACCAAGAAATTGGCAAGCCCCGGAAGTTGACTTCCTATCATCATGATCACCGGCCCAATCCGAGTCCGTGTACCCAAAGAGAGAAAACCTTGTCCTTGGGGTACCACAAACCAAACTTTGGGGTATGAATCAAATATCGTAGGATTCTTTTGACCGCCATCATGTGGCTTTCTTTAGGAGCGGCTTGGTACCTTGCACACACCCCTACACTCAACACAATATCGGGTCTAGATGCACAAAGATAGAGCAAAGAACCAATCATGGAACGGTATACCTTTTGATCGACATCTATACCCTTTGGGTTAAGTTGTAGATGAACCTTGGTGTCCATTGGGGTGCGCTTCTCCTTGACACCAATCATATCAAACCTCTTGAGCATGTCTTGGATATATTTGGTTTGAGAGATGAAAGTCCCTCCCTTCAATTGCTTGATCTCAAAACCAAGGAAGAACTTCAACTCTCCCATCATGGACATCTCAAACCTATCGGTCATAAGCTTTGAAAATTCATCATTGAAAGCTTTGTTAGTTGAGCCAAAGATAATATCGTCCACGTAGACTTGGCATATGAAAAGCTCCCCTTTTACTCTCTTGGTAAAGAGAGTGGGATCGATTTGCCCAACCTCAAATCCACGGTCTACTAGAAGCTCTCTAAGGTGCTCATACCACGCACGTGGAGCTTGTTTAAGTCCATAGAGTGCCTTATCGAGCTTGTAGACATGGTTAGGGAGTTTGGGATCCTCAAAACCCGGTGGTTGCTTAACATATACTAATTCTTTAAGTGGACCATTTAGAAAAGCACTTTTCACATCCATTTGTTGCAAGATAAAATTATGATGAGATGCATATGCAAGGAGGATACGGATGGACTCAAGGCGAGCCACGGGAGCATAGGTCTCTCCAAAATCAATGCCTTCAACTTGAGAGTACCCTTGAGCCACCAATCTTGCCTTGTTCCTCACCACCATGCCATGTTCATCTTGCTTGTTCTTGAATATCCACTTAGTGCCTATAACATTGCGGCACTCCTTTGGCTTCTCAACTAGCTTCCACACTTGTTGCGCTTGAAGTTGTTGAGCTCTTCATGCATTGCATTCAACCAATCCGGATCTTCAATAGCTTCAAAGACTTTCTTTGGTTCCACCATGGAGATGTGAGCTTGATGTTCACTAAAGTTTGCACATTGTCTTCTAGTCACAACCTTGCTCTTCAAGTCACCAATAATATTTTCCAACAAATGTTGTCTTCTTTCCATGGTCTTGACATTTCTTGCATGACGACGGGTTCGATATCCTCATAGGAGCTAGGAGGTATCTCTTGATCATCTTGATCATTTGTGTCCCCGTCTTGACCGGAATGATGACCTTGGTCTTCAATGTGCACACCTTCATCACTAGAAGGAGAGGATGGACCTTGGTCTTGATCATGGCTAGCATCAACAATTGGAGAACTTGGTTCTTGCGTAGCAACTTGATCAACATGAGGAGGGTCTTGAACTTGTTCTTGGCTTGGTGCATCATTTGCTCCATCGGATGGTGCGGTTCCACTTGTGATGATGTATGCTCCACATGGGTGGAGCTTGGTCCTTCTTGAGGCGCCTCATGGTGGATCTCGATTGGGCGAAAGAATCCCACGCCCATTCGCCTTATTGCATCTTGAGGTTCCTCATCATCTACATCACGAACATGAAATTGCGCCACTTGGGAGCCGTCATTCTCATCGAACTCCACACTACAAGATTCTACAACAATCCCGAAGGACTTTGTAGATTCTATAAGTGTGGGATTCGGCACCGTAACCAACAAAAGTACCCTCTAAAGCCTTAGACTCAAATTTAGATAAGCGATAACCTTTGATTTTATAGAAACACTTACAACCGAACACCCGGTAGTAGGAAATATTGGGCTTGTTGCCGGTAAGCATTTCATATGGAGTGAACTTCTTTCCCGTGCGGAAGTAGAGCCGGTTTGATGAATGACATCGTGGAGATGGCCTCGGCCCACAAGAAAAGTGGGGTCTTGAACTCCGCCAACATAGACCTTGCCATATCCATAAGGGTCCGGTTCTTCCTCTCGGCTACACCATTTTGTTGAGGGGTATACGCAGCGGAATATTGATGACGAATTCCCTCTTCACTAAGAAACTCATTTAGGGTGTAGTTCTTGAACTCGGAGCCATTGTCACTTCTAATGGCCAATATGGGAACATTGTGTTGACGTTGCACTTCATTGGAGAAGTCGATGACGGCTTGTTGGGTCTCACTCTTCGACTTGAAGAAATAAACCCATGTAAATCTTGAATAGTCATCAACAATCACCAAACAATACTTCTTCCCACCAAGACTAGGTTGAGGCACGGCACCAAAGAGATCAACATGAAGAAGTTCCAATATCCTTGTTGATGAAATGATGGTCTTGCTTGGGTGGGGAGAATCATGCATCTTTCCTTCAACACAAGCCCTACAAAGACGATCTCTAGAAAAAGAAACATTCTCTTTTAGTCCAAGAATGTGGCCACCCTTGTGAAGACTTTGCAAAGTTCTCATATTGACATGGGACAAGCGGCGATGCCACAACCACCCCACGTCGGCCTTTCCGAATAAGCACATTGCTTGAGAGTTGGTTGACTCCGAAAAGTCCACCACAAACAACTCATTTTCGACATACCCAACGTAAGCGACCTTTAGAGTCTTGCTCCACATGAGTACCACAATATCCGTATCAAAGTGACAACAAAACCCATCTTATTAACGGCACGAATGGAAAGTAAATTGTAACCGAGGGACTCAACAAGCATGATATTCACAAGGGTGATATCCCTTGCAACTACCACCTTGCCAAGGCCCTTTACCTCCGCTTTAGATTTATCTCCATAAGTGACGGTTGAGTGATTTGAATTTGGTCTCAACTCCGTCATGATCTCCTTGCTTCCGGTCATATGACTTGCGCATCCACTATCAATCACTTATTTCGATCCACCGGAAGCATAGTCCTACAAGAAATCATTGCTTGGTTTTAGGTACCCATCTTGCAATGGGTCCTCTTTGGTTAGCAACAAGTGTCTTAGGAACACAAATAGCTCTAGCAACATATCCATCATAGGGACCAACATATTTTGCATAAACATCACCATAATAATCAACATCCCAACACTTTGGAATGTTTAAAAATCACTAAAAATTTAAAATTTTGTTTTTGATTTAATTTAAAACATCAAAAACATTAGAAACCCAAATATAAAGGACCTTATAGCACCTTCAAAGGATTTAACACTTTAAATATCCAGATAATCACTAATTGAAATTGGAGAGTAGTTTAAAAATCCTTTATCCAAAGTATTTCATAAACCCCATTATAGTTTGCTAAGATAAATTAAAATTTGTGAGAGCCATCTCCATTTCATAAAAAGTTTCATTTCAAGTATTCTATTTTGAAAAGATATAAAAGCAAGACAACAATTCATCATCATCATGTCATCCTTGAATTTAAATCACAAAAGTTGACATGTGAAATCCACACATAAAACCCTAAATAAATGATCTTAATAAAAGAGGTTATGTATGCTCTATACAATATTTTGATTTATTAAATTATCTTGTGACTAAAGTATTACCAAAAGGTTCCATTAAGTTATTCAAAACATGTTATATACGTTTTCTGGATTTTGTTCAAAGCCAAAAATGAGTTTTATTTTAAAAAGGAGTTTAAAATAACTTATTCTCAAACATATGTATTTGTGGTATTTTCATAAATATAATTTAGCCACAAAGAAATTAATTAAAACCCCTAATTTCAAATTTGACATAAAGTGTCAAATTTATATTTAATCAATAATTCAAATCATTATCTTAAAAAGTATTCAAAACAAGTGTATGAGTGTTTTAGAACATAGATATTATTTTTAATAAAATTTAGAAACTTGTTTGACTTAATTCCGAGTTCTAAAACAAAAGATATGAAAGAAATAAGAAACAAGAAAAAAAAGAGAAACGGGCCAACCGGCCGGCCCAACAAGAAACCGATCCAGCCCAGCCGGACCGAGTCGAACCACTCGGGTTCGAACCCGATGGTTGAATCGAGGAAAATTTCGGTTTTCCAAATCCTTTCCACTTAAAACACGATTATCTTGACAAATATAACTCCAAATCCGGATCCGCTTGATCCTACGCGTTGATAACTTCAAGGCCAATCTATTCCACCGACCCATGGCCTATATAAACCCCTGTAGCCACCGGCATCTCTTTCCCCCTTTTCGTTCCACCGAAACCCTAATCAGCGAAATCGTATTTCGTTGGTTTGACGACTAAGATCATCTCGAATCGCGACGGAACCTGAAACTTTGATGTAGATCTCTTCAATACCTTTCCATCCCGGGAAGGCTCAACTCTTTTCATCAACCGTGGAGCAAGAATTTCGAATCGCTATCCTTCAGATTCGAAGTCGTATTTCTTAGATCTCTTCGCGCTCGGTTCTTCAAATCGAAATCCCTCCGGTGAGAAGGTAGATCTAACCTTTATCTACAACTTTCCTGTTGAACACTTTTTGTTTTGACGTACGGAATTTTCTGTACAATACAGATTGTGTTTGACGATTTTCGGAGAAGAAAACAATCTCAAATCTTCGGGTCGAGAATACGAAAGTTGTTCCCCTGATCAAGACCTTTCATTTGCCCCGAGCCCTACCTTATTTGGTTGAGCGAGCTAAGAGATATTTGCGTTCGAAGTTTCAGACCAGAAAGGTATAATGCGATTTGTGACCAATCTATTCATCCACCTATGATATAATTGTGATAGTTAGATAGAGCACGTAATTATCTACAACTTTCATATAGATTGTTTTTCCATCCGAGCAACTTGAATTCTGGTCAAAATTCGTAGTCAACTGTAAGGTCAACGCCTCGTCAGCGCCAGCATGGAAAAGATTTTCTTCTTTTTATTTTTATTCGGCAGTTTTGCAGAAAAAGCCCCTAGAACTTAGTTTTATCATTACTTTTTCTCTGTTTATCCAAATTCAAATATTTTTATATATTTGGAATCCTTAGAACCAGTAGAAACTTTTGGCCATATTAGTTTTCTGTTTTGTCAAACTTAAATTATTCAAATTTCAAATTGAGAAGTTTGATTATTTTTTACATAACTTTAGTTTAAAAATAGCTTTTTGAGTGAATCCAATTGCATTGTATTTGTTTAGTTGCCCTCTGCCCAGAAAGACTTCAGCCATATTTTTGTTAGTATTTTTGTACAACGGTTGTTACGAAATTAGTGTTTATTCCCTTTTTAGGAGTTGGTTAATTATATTTATTATTTAAAAATTATTTTTATCACATGTTCGAATCATTCATGACTTAGTATTTTTAGAAGAATTGAGATACTCTCAAAAACACTTAGAAATAATTTGGACCTCATATTTGTCATCCTTTCCTTAGCAAAAATTTGGCACCTTATAAATTGTGTACATTCCTTAGAAATTATTTTGTCACTTGTTTTGTTAAAACTTTTCCTTAGAAATATTAGGCATCTCGAAATGGTTAACTTTGCCTTAGCAGAATTTGATATGCTTGTATGTTAGCCCTATTTGACCCTCCAAGTTGAAAATCACCAAGTTAGAACTAGTGAAAACCATGAAGGACAAGAAGATGTTGAATTCGTCCATCTTTGAAGGCAACAAGAAGCAACTACAATGAAGACCAATGAAGTACTTAGCCAGACTCTAGAAGCATCTCCAAGAGGTAAAAGCACTTAGAAGGAAATGAAGAGGAACTTCAAGAAGACCAACCACCTTTATTCTCTAAGTCTTTCTCCCTTTTCTTTTCTTCTCCCTTAGACTTTATGGTGGCTAAGTTTATCCAAGACCAGCCCTGGTGATACCAAAACCATCAAGTCTACAAAATTTCAATGAAGTCATAACACCAAGGAGAAAGCTACAAGGAAGCCTGGATATGATTCTTGGGAAGACCAATTACACCTTTCTCTCTATTTTTTTCTGCTCTTCCTATCCCTCTTTAACTGTGGACATAGACCAAGTCCTTGGTGGTTATGACTAAGACCCTAAAGTACTAATTGAAGATCAATGAAACTACAAGGGAGTTGAAGATTCTTTGAAGACCAAACATGTGAAGACTTGAAGCAACCATACAACCTATTCAAGTTATTTTATATCAAGATTATTTGTCCAACCTTGACCTAGCCAACTTGTCCAAGTTATTTGGTCTATGTATGAACTAGCAAAATTAGAGAAGTTAGAAAAAAATTGACTTGTGATTTTATTTGCATCTCATGCATATCATATTTTCTTAAGTGTTGTTTTGCTTGTATGTTCATTGTGACTTGTTTGATGTGTTAGAAATTTTGGATAGAGACGAAGGCTTTTGCACCTGCTACTCCTGCTCTCTCTGTTGCCAAGGCAAGTGGCACACCCCCCATAAATTTCCTAAGTATTTTCTATGCATGACTTGGTGTATTTTTTTTATAAGCATGTGTTGGATAGTATTGCTATGCTGAAACTACACTATCTCCTTTTACTAGTTGTCTAGAATCCTATTATAACTTAGTAGAATTATTGATGCTATGCAAAAGTGTTTTATTGAAAAGCTTAGATTTACCAAGTTAAAATGAACACCTGGGTGGATTTGGGCTTGATTGGATGTATGAGTTGAGTGTTGTCCCTAGGGGTTATACCGGTGGGATATTCACCTGTGGATTGCCACCCAGGAACAAAGTGATCTGAAGAACTCCAAGTGAAGATTGCTTCCCGTGCAGCCATTAGTCATATGGGCTCTGGCTAGATGGATTAAGTTGCGTGGACTCCTCCCGGCTTGACAAACAGATGTAGAAGGATGTAGGTGGAACGGGTCAAGCCTGTATGGGATGGGGAAAATGCTTCTGAAAAGTCTCGTCTCAATCTTCTCCTTTTCCTTAGCACAATTTGAGTGTAGAGGATAGTTTGGGCTGATTGGGTCTAATGGTGAACGTGCACAACCTCTCGAGAGTGTCAAAACTAAGTACTTAGCCATGTCCCCGGTTACGGACAATTCTGAGCAGCTGATCAAGGACGTCAATGGAGGATCCCAACATTCCAATTTCTTTAAGTAAAATTTTGATGGGTGAATAAAGGTAGATGGGACTATGGTTTTCATGCCATACTTGGCTCGATTAGAAGAAAAGTGTTTTCCAAAAGAGATAGGAAAAATTGGCTTTATGCAAAATAGCCTTTGAACTCCACCAGCCAAATATGCATATAGGTTATTAGAGTTATTCCTCTAAGTGTCCACATAGTGTCACTTGTCAGTTCCATTTTTAATGGTTCTGACCCACTCTGTTGCAAAATTTTATTTGTTGCAGATTGTTCTGACGACGAGTGAGTTTACGTTATGGGTTTCGAGTCTGCAACCAACATGTTTCGCCTGTGGCACATGAAGATGATGGAGACTCACTGAAGAATAATGTTTTCCGCTGCTTTACTCTTTCAAAGCTAGCTTTGTGCTATGCAATTTGTAAAGGATATTTTCCTAAGTACTGGATCCGCGTGTAATAATTGATACTTTGTTGTGATATTCATCGTAAACTGTGTGTGCAAATGAATCGATCCAGGGGTTTGCACTATACACAGGGATCTTGCCAATTTTCTAAGTGCAGGTCCGTTTCAGATGGTATCAGAGCACTGTGTTGCTTGTAGGTTCGAGACCCTAGGTTGGGATAGAAATAGATTTGACCAGAGGATTGAAAATCTATTTTTATTCAGTTTGCTAAAAACAAAACTTTTCATTTTATCTTCCTCGTACTCTCATCTACTGTCAAACCTTCTGAAATTATCTTATCTTATTCTAGATGACCATGTCCTTAAAGTCTGAGTCTGCTGCTTCATTGCAATTCTACGATTCAACACGAAGTCTTTCATGCATGGAAAACCATTGAAGAACCCAGATTCATAGCTCAAACACTTGGAAGAATTTCAAGAAAGGTTGAAGAAGAACTTGAAGCACCCAAGAAGATAGACTAGACCACCATTTAATTAGAACAACGATATCGTGTTAGTGTATTGTTCATGCCAACTTAGGTTGTATGACAATACTAGATTGTTTGTTTGTGTTGAAACTTGTTGCTTGAGGTTTGTTAGATATTGTTTGTAAGATGAATTGCCTTGATTTGTTGAGTTTTGGTGTAGAATTCTTCCTTAGTATCTTTCTATCTCTACTCATCCATGCTAAACCCAACCCAATGTCATATCTATCCTTGGATACAACAACTGAGCAAAGAAGAATGGATAGAATTATGGAATTGAAGTTAAGACAACATGGAAGTTTATCACATCAAGGAGAAGAAGTCTTGAAGAAGACAACAACTTTTGAGCTCTTGTTGTGTAGGAATTAACGCAGCCCACTAGTATGCGGATCGATAGTCTAGTTCAGGATTTGTCTTAAAGACTAGAAACATTCTATGAGATAAGTGAGGTCTGACCGAGTATTAGATTGCGTGATTCACCAATTCACATGTGGGAGAAATGATATGGGTGCAGGATGGATTGATCACCATTCCTACTACTTATATTATTCACATTCACTATGTTGGATTGATGAATTATGTGTACCTTGAACCCTAGCGGAGAGACGACGATGTTAAAACCTAGACCATAGAATGGTAATATATTTATAACCTATGTGAGGCAAGTGTTGCCGAAACATATTAATATCGGTGAGGATAAACACAAGCTAAGTTTTAGAGGTACCTACAATGAAAGTTTTTGCCTACCATGAGAATTACGTTAGTTGCTTGGAAGTTGGAACTTGAGAAGATGAAGCACATGGAGGACATCAAGTGAATTGAGATAAGGAGGTCGTTGTGAAATCCTCTCATCTCGGTTTTTCAGTTTGACCCAAGAGTAACCCTTCAATAATCAAAAGCAGTTTAAGGGACTTCTGTTATTCTACAGCTCTACCATGAAGGAAAAGTACCACTCAAAGATTGAAGATAAAGATTTTAGACTAATTAACAAAAATTTCTTTTAAGGGTGGTAGCCCACCCAGATGCTCTAAAACCAGTTATCGAAAATACTCATTTATTTTTCTATCCTCTCCGAATCTCGGGGACGAGATTCCGTATAAGGGTGGTAGTCTGTAACATCCCAACACTTTGGAATGTTTAAAAATCACTAAAAATTTAAATTTTGTTTTTGATTTAATTTAAAACATAAAAAACATTAGAAACCCAAATATAAAGGACCTTATAGCACCTTCAAAGGATTTAACACTTTAAATATCCAGATAATCACTAATTGAAATTGGAGAGTAGTTTAAAAATCCTTTATCCAAAGTATTTCTTAAACCCCATTATAGTTTGCTAAGATAAATTAAAATTTATGAGAGCCATCTCCATTTCATAAAAAGTTTCATTTCAAGTATTCTATTTTGAAAAGATATAAAAGCAAGACAACAATTCATCATCATCATGCCATCCTTGAATTTAAATCACAAAAGTTGACATGTGAAATCCACACGTAAAACCCTAAATAAATGATCTTAATAAAAGAGGTTATGTATGCTCTATAAAATATTTTGATTTATTAAATTATCTTGTGACTAAAGTATTACCAAAAGGTTCCATTAAGTTATTCAAAACATATTATATACAGTTTTCTGGATTTTGTTCAAAGCCAAAAATGAGTTTTATTTTTAAAAGGAGTTTAAAATAACTTATTCTCAAACATATGTATTTGTGGTATTTTCATAAATATAATTTAGCCACAAAGAAATTAATTAAAACCCCTAATTTCGAATTTGACATAAAGTGTCAAATTTATATTTAATCAATAATTCAAATCATTATCTTAAAAAGTATTCAAAACAAGTGTATGAGTGTTTTAGAACATAGATATTATTTAAAAAAAATTAGAAACTTGTTTAACTTAATTCCGAGTTCTAAAACAAAAGATATGAGAGAAATAAGAAACAAGAAAAAAAAAGAGAAACGGGCCAACCGGCCGGCCCAACAAGAAACCGAGCCAGCCCAGCCAGACCGAGTCGAACCACTCGGGTTCGAACCCGATGGTTGACTCTAGGTAAATTTCGGTTTTCCAAATCCTTTCCACTTAAACACGATTATCTTGACAAATATAACTCCAAATCCGGATCCGCTTGATCCTATGCGTTGATAACTTCAAGGCCAATCTATTCCACCGACCCTTGGCCTATATAAACCCCTGTAGCCGCCGGCATCTGTTTCCCCCTTTTCGTTCCACCGAAACCCTAATCAGCGAAATCGTATTTCGTTGATTTGACGACTAAGATCATCTCGAATCGCGACGGAACCTGAAACTTTGTTGTAGATCTCTTCAATACCTTTCCATCCCGGGAAGGCTCAACTCTTTTCATCAACCGTGGAGCAAGAATTTCGAATCGCTATGCTTCAGATTCGAAGTCGTATTTCTTAGATCTCTTCGCGCTCGGTTCTTCAAATCGAAATCCCTCCGGTGAGAAGGTAGATCTAACCTTTATCTACAACTTTCCTGTTGAACACTTTTTGTTCTGACGTACGGAATTTTCTGTACAATACAGATTGTGTTTGACGATTTTCGGAGAAGAAAACAATCTCAAATCTTCGGGTCGAGAATACGAAAGTTGTTCCCCTGATCAAGACCTTTCATTTGCCCCGAGCCCTACCTTATTTGGTTGAGCGAGCTAAGAGATATTCACATTCGAAGTTTCAGACCAGAAAGGTATAATGCGATTTGTGACCAATCTATTCATCCACTTATGATATAATTGTGATAGTTAGATAGAGCACGTAATTATCTACAACTTTCATATAGATTGTTTTTCCATCCGAGCAACTTGAATTCTGGTCAAAATTCGTAGTCAACCGTAAGGTCAACACCTCGTCAGCGCCAGCATGGAAAAGATTTTCTTCTTTTTATTTTTATTCGGCAGTTTTGCAGAAAAGCCCCTAAAACTTAGTTTTATCATTACTTTTTCTCTGTTTATCCACATTCAAATATTTTTATATATTTGGAATCCTTAGAACCAGTAGAAACTTTTGGCCGTATTAGTTTTCTTTTTTGTCAAACTTAAATTATTCAAATTTCAAATTGAGAAGTTTGAGTATTTTTGACATAACTTTAGTTTAAAAATAGCTTTTTGAGTGAATCCAATTGCATTGGATTTGTTTAGTTGCCCTCTGTCCAGAAAGACTTCAGCCATATTTTTGTTAGTATTTTTGTACAATAGTTGATACGAAATTAGTGTTTATTCCCTTTTTAGGAGTTGGTTAATTATATTTATTATTTAAAATTTATTTTTATCACATGTTTGAATCATTCATGACTTAGTATTTTTAGAAGAATTGAGATGCTCTCAAAAACACTTAGAAATAATTTGGACCTCATATTTGTCATCCTTTCCTTAGCAAAAATTTAGCACCTTATAAATTGTGTACTTTCCTTAGAAATTATTTTGTCACTTGTTTTGTTAAAACTTTTCCTTAGAAATATTAGGCATCTCGAAATGGTTAACTTTTCCTTAGCAAAATTTGATATGCTTGTATGTTAGCCCTATTTGACCCTCCAAGTTGAAAATCACCAAGTTAGAACTAGTGAAAATCATGAAGGACAAGAAGATGTTGAATTCGTCCATCTTTGAAGGCAACAAGAAGCAACTACAATGAAGACCAATGAAGTACTTAGCCAGACTCTAGAAGCATCTCCAAGAGGTAAAAGCACTTAGAAGGAAATGAAGAGGAACTTCAAGAAGACCAACCACCTTTATTCTCTAAGTCTTTCTCCCTTTTATTTTCTTCTCCCTTAGACTTTATGGTGGCTAAGTTTATCCAAGACCAGCCCTGGTGATACCAAAACCATCAAGTCCACAAAATTTCAATGAAGTCATCACACCAAGGAGAAAGCTACAAGGAAGCCTGGATATGATTCTTGGGAAGACCAATTACACCTTTCTCTCTATTTTTTTCTGCTCTTCCTATCCCTCTTTAACTGTGGACATAGACCAAGTCCATGGTGGTTATGACTAAGACCCTAAAGTACTAATTGAAGATCATTGAAGATCAATGAAACTACAAGGGAGTTGAAGATTCTTTGAAGACCAAACATGTGAAGATTTGAAGCAACCATACAACCTATTCAAGTTATTTTATATCAAGATTATTTTGTCCAACCTTGACCTAGCCAACTTGTCCAAGTTATTTGGTCTATGTATGAACTAGCAAAATTAGAGAAGTTAGAAAAAATTTATTAACTTGTGATTTTATTTGTATCTCATGCATATCATATTTTCTTAAGTGTTGTTTTGCTTGTATGTTCATTGTGACTTGTTTGATGTGTTAGAAATTTCGGAGAGAGACGAAGGCTTTTGCACCTGCTACTCCTGCTCTCTCTGTTGCCAAGGCAAGTGGCACACCCCCCATAAATTTCCTAAGTATTTTCTATGCATGACTTGGTGTATTTTTTTTATAAGCATGTGTTGGATAGTATTGCTATGCTGAAACTACACTATCTCCTTTTACTAGTTGTCTAGAATCCTATTATAACTTAGTAGAATTATTGATGCTATGCAAAAGTGTTTTATTGAAAAGCTTAGATTTATTAAGTTAAAATGAACACCTGGGTGTATTTGGGCTTGATTGGATGTATGAGTTGAGTGTTGTCCCAAGGGGTTATACCGATGGGATATTCACTTGTGGATTGCCACCCAGGAACAAAGGGATCTGAAGAACTTCAAGTGAAGATTGCTTCCCGTGCAGCCATTAGTCATATGGGTTGTGGCTAGATGGATTAAGTTGCGTGGACTCCTCCCGGCTTGACAAGCAGATGTAGAAGGATGTAGGTGGAACAGGTCAAGCCTGTATGGGATGGGGAAAATGCTTCTGAAAAGTCTCGTCTCAATCTTCTCCTTTTCCTTAGCACAATTTGAGTGTAGAGGATAGTTTGGGCTGATTGGGTCTAATGGTGAATGTGCACAACCTCTCGAGAGTGTCAAAACTAAGTACTTAGCCGTGTCCCCGGTTACGGACAATTCTGAGCAGCTGATCAAGGACGTCAACGGAGGATCCCAACATTCCAATTTCTTTAAGTAAAATTTTGATGGGTGAATAAAGGTAGATGAGACTATGGTTTTCATGCCATACTTGGCTCGATTAGAAGAAAAGTGTTTTCCAAAAGAGATAGGAAAAATTGGCTTTATGCAAAATAGCCTTGACCTCCACCAGCCAAATATGCATATAGGTTATTAGAGTTATTCCTCTAAGTGTCCACATAGTGTCACTTGCCAGTTCCATTTTTAATGGTTCTGACCCACTCTGTTGCAAAATTTTATTTGTTGCAGATTGTTCCGACGACGAGTGACTTTACGTTATGGGTTTCGAGTCTGCAACCAACATGTTTCGCATGTGGCACATGAAGATGATGGAGACTCACTGAAGAATAATGTTTTCCGCTGCTTTACTCTTTCAAAGCTAGCTTCGTGCTATGCAATTTGTAAAGGATATTTTCCTAAGTACTGGATCCGCGTGTAATAATTGATACTTTGTTATGATATTCATCGTAAACTGTGTGTGCAAATGAATCGATCCAGGGGTTTGCACTATACACAGGGATCTTGCCAATTTCCTAAGTGCAGGTCCGCTTCATTGTAGCATCACCACTTGCAATGGTAGACTTCTTTGCTTGTGCGGGCTTGGCCCTCTTCTTGTTCTTCTTATTCTTCTTGGCAACATAGCCAAGACCCTCTTTTCTAATGTGTGGCTTTTGCATTTGCAAACGATCATCAAGAGGCTTACTTTGGGGACTAGAGGTCTTGGCAAGTTCGGCCTTTAACCTAGTATTTTCCTCAATAACATTTGCATGATCACAAGAAGTGGTAGAGGAACTAGGAACATTAGTTTTAGATGATTGCATTTGAAGTTGTTCAAAAGACTTGGTGAGGATAGAGTGTTCACTCTCCAAGGCCTTGTGGGCCTTGGTGAGCTTCTCTAGTTCCTCGGTTAGTCTATGATGACCAACACCAAATTCAACCCTTTCTTTCTTGTAAAGCTTATATTTTGCAATAGCATGGTCACGTTCTTTAATGATTTTAGAAAAATCGCATTTTGTGACTCATCAAGATTTTCAAGTTTCTCTTCAAGAGAGACACGAGGCTCATGCTCTTACTCAAGAGCCATGGTGAGAGCGGCAATGTCGTTAGCATATTCTCTTTCAAGTCTCTCCTTCTCCTCAAGAAGATGTTGTGTCATCCCATAATCGCTCATAAGAGCCTCAACGCGTGTCTTGGCTTCACCTTGCAAGTTAGTCATGAAACGATCCAAAGCAACATTTTCTTCCTTTATTCTAAGACTAATAAGATCATCCATTTCATTCATAGTCTTGGAAGTGGAAGAAGATGATACCTCGGTGGCCTTGGCCATGAGACACTTGGCGGATTGGATGGAATGTTCTCATTGGTGGATTCAAAGAGAGAAGAAGATGTTGATGAAATAATAGCAATAGCGGCAACTTCACTCGTGGTTTCTTCTTCATCTTCTTCATCCCCGGACATGTACTCCTCTCTTGTCACCAACACCATTATTGAAGGTGGCTTCTTGTTAGGAAAATTCTTCTTGAAGAAAGGTTTCTTGCTAGGTGACTTTGAGGCATTCTTGAGAACGAGCCTTCCTCCATGTTCTTCACGGTTCTCATACGGGCACTTGGCAACATAGTGATATCTATCTTGGCAATTGAAGTAAGTCTTCATTTTTGGGTTGCCCTCCTTGTAACCACTAGATTTGAACTTTTGATCCACTTGAGCTTTAGCCTTGGATGGGTTCTTCCAAAAGGTCCTTGCCGCAAGAGCCACATAGTCCCTCTGAGAGCTCTTGAGTTCTTCGGGGTCTATGGAGGACACACCTTCACAATATTGATCTTCATTGTGTTTCACCACCTTGGCCTTCAAAGCAAGTGAAGCTCCTTGTTGCATTCCAATGGCTCGGGCACGAGAGTCTTGTGCAATTTTGGCTTGAACTTTGAAGGCTTGCATCTCTTTCATGACTTCATTGGAGGTCAAATGTGGAAAGTTCTGCCTTCCTTGGAGACTCTTCAAGTCGACCGGTTCAAAGGGCAAGAGAGTATTCACATACTTCCTCTTGATCCAAGCATCATTCACATGGGGCGCACCAAGATCTCTATAGGTATTGGCAAGGGCCTTGAGTCTTCGATACATTTGCTCATGGTCTTCTCCATCT
This sequence comes from Poa pratensis, assembly GCA_947311845.1. Taxonomy (NCBI): domain Eukaryota; kingdom Viridiplantae; phylum Streptophyta; class Magnoliopsida; order Poales; family Poaceae; genus Poa; species Poa pratensis. The sequence goes on along the minus strand of CAMZMU010000046.1, from coordinate 41,925,892 downwards.
TCCATGAAGAACCCTTTGGCCTTGTTGCTCATCTCCTCAAATCGGTTTCTCCTCATGCTATCATTTCCAACGAACACTTCAATGAGACACTTCCAAGCTTCTTTAGCGGTGGTGCAATGTTCGATGTGAGGCAAATCATCATCTCCCACGGCATCACAGATCAAATCAAGAGCGGTGGCATTAAGTTGACAATCAACCACCTCCCTTCTTGTCTTGTTGGATTCAACCACGGCTAGGTATCCTTACTCAATGATCCTACAAAGCTCGATAGATGCACTGTTCACATAAGATCTCATAGAAGATTGCCATTTACTAAACAAAGATGCATTTAGCTTAGGTGGGTTTCCCCTTAGGTGTATAGGAGGATGATGAAGGAGGTATGCCCTAGAGGCAATTAATAAAGATATTTTATTTTTCATATCTCAATTGTTCGTAACAAGTTTTGTACCATGCTATAACTGTATTAAGCGGAAACATTAATGCACGTGTGGTATGTAAACAACCAGGTCCCTAGTAGCCTCTTAACTAATCCATTGGGCAACTGATGATCAAGGTTTCCTGATCATGGTCATTTATGTCAATTGATAATGGAGTCATGTCATTAGGTGAATGATGTGATAGATACACACCCAAGATATATAGAAACGTAGTGCTCATACCTTTGACCGTGAGATCGTATTTAATCGCTGCTTCTGAAAGGTGCTTTGATTGCATCAAACGTCATGTCTTATCTAGCGTGACAATAAAGGTGTCCCTTTCGGGTATCCGAAGGAAGTGGTCGAGGCGAATGATCAAGAGCGAGATTTGCCAATCCACATAGCAGGATAGATACTCTGGGCCCACTCGATGAGATTACATCGATAAGCTTGCAAGCATGTGACTAGGTCACGGGGATGTAATATCACAGACGAGTAAAGATAGAATTGTCAAGTGACAAGATCAAGCTCGGTAATCGTGATACCAAAGAACGAGTCTCGGACAATCTAAGTATCGCTAGGCAAAAGTTGAAACTGGACGTCTAAGGTTCAAACGATAAAAAAGACATTCGTGGATGCACAGGGGCTATCACGGCAGTCCAGCCACCGCTGATAGTCATTGATCGGAGAACGTGTCTCGATCATGTCTAGAGTGATCCCGAACCGTAGGGTGACACACTTAAGGGTATGCGACGGTTTTATATAAGATTGGATATCGAAGAGAAAATAGAGAAGGGTTCTAGAATGGTTTCGGGACATATCCGACAAAGTTCGGGGGCCGACGAAATGGTTTTCGGAACCGGAATAAATTAGATAATGTGTGTTTAATATTAATTAGTGTAATTAATAGTTAAATACATTTTTATTTATTTATTTTCGAATTTTTAAAGGTAGCCCACTTTAAATGGTCCTTGGCCAAAGGGAAAAGGCCCATAGGGGGGAAACTTCCCCTTGGTGCGGTTTGGGAGGAGCCCACCTAGGGGCGCAACACCCCTTGGTGCGGCCAGCCATGTGGAGTTTAGTCCCACATGGCTAAGCCACCAAGGGTGACACCCCTCCTCCTCCTTTAAATAGGGATGCCCCTTGCCTTGGAAAATTGCACAATCCTTCCTCTCTCTTTCTTTCATCCATTTAAGTTGCGGCTCCACAATTGGAGCTGTGCACGGCTTGAGAGAGTTCTCTCCACCATACACACACCGCCGTGTTGCTGGGTCTAAGTCTTCGCTTCCGCTGCTTTTGCTGGATCTGGAGCCCGGAGCTCGTCGTCTACACCGTACGTGTGTAGAGATACGAGGTGCTACACGTGTGGCACTGGAAGTATGTCTTCTTCCTCTACATCACCTTGAGGACGACACCGCCGTCGTCTTCGCCACCCGTCTTCATCACGCGTTGTTGATGGCCCTTCACGTAGTTACCCCACAACGGCGCCAGAAAACAGTTGCTAGCCCCTTCGCGTGGTACCTGCGTGAAAAGTAAATGGGTTAGGTTGAGACTCCAAGTGCAGAGTGTATGTAGTAGTGGAAGACAGTTTTCCCCACGAGGGGTGACTCGAGGGTTTAATATCGAACTCTCGGGGAACCAGTATTTCAGGTGTTATCTCCTTATCCTTCTCTTGAGAACCTGCAACAAAATAAATTGTTTTGTGCCCTCAACCTCACCAAGTGTTTGTCAAGCACAAGGTGTGAGAATGATAATAAAATAAATATGCAAACAGTAGTAAATATGCAATGATGGTAAAATAAATATGCAAGGATGATGGTAGTAATGATAAATGATATTTTTGGGTTTTTTATGATGAATGCAAGATGTAAAAGTGTTTTTGTATTTTCAGATTTAATAATGGCAGCAAACAAAAGTGATGATAAAAGTGTTGGTAAGGTGTTTCTTATGATTAAAAATGGACCGGGGTTCATGGTTTCACAAATGCACTCTCTCTTGATAACGTGGTAGACAATGGAACACTAAAATTAACATGTAAGATAGCAAGACATGATTTGACAAGTTATTAATAATATGGGCATCACGTCCTAACATAGAGATCTCAAGTATAAGTTGTTCTCTCTCTTATGCTCCACCAAGATGCGAACTAAATCATAACACCTTAGTAATTAAGATAAATCAGAGCATAGCAATAAGTTCAATGACATGAAGTTAAAATAAGAACATGCTAGATCTAGTCATGGAGATAGTGGCCAAGGTCACATCCATTCTCCGGTAGCATGGTATTTTTGTTTATCCCTAATGAGGCAACAAAGTAAGGTAGAAAACCCAAGTGGATCGCAGAACTTTCTCTCACGTTCACTGCACTAGCCACCCCCGTTACTCCAACTAATGCACACATTCCCCCTCACATGCTCTCATAAACATGCTTGATCATGACAAGTAAATAAGAACGGGGTACATAATATGCATCTACTTTCATAACTGAAACAAAACCATTGCAATCTCAAACATGTATTAACTCATAATAAAGATCCACCACAAAGGAATTACATAGATGACCGTAATCATGTTCAGCAGCTCATACGGTACTAATTAGTGAAGCTCATAGAGAGGAGAGATACATAAGTTACTTCCACAAACCCATAGTCCAGAGGTGGACTACTCCCTCTTCATCATGGTGTCGATGGAGATGTTGGAGGGGAAGGAGACCACACCGGCAGCGCCCCACCGGAGTTTTCCCCCTCCAATCTTCAGCTCCAGGTCTCTGTTTCGTGGTTTCTCTGTTTTGGCGGCGCTCTCTTTCGCGAAAGCCCTGGGGGGTCTATATATAGTCGTTTTTAGGTCAAGACGAAGCTTCGGGAAGAAGGATCGACGGCAGCGGAGGCCCGAGGGCCAGGATGGGGGACCCCACGCGGTCAGGGAATTTGGCCGCGTGGGCCCACCCCTTTCTGCCATCTGGTCTCCGTTTCTTCGATTCCTTTGCGCCTACGTTTCGTTCCTTTCAAAAAAGTGATCTTCGTAAAGTTTCAGGTCATTTGGACATCGTTTGGGTCCCTGAAACATCAAAATATAGAAAAAGGGGTTTTCTGACAGTGCAGGGTTAATTCCAGAAAAATGGGGGAGTTGTTAATTATCCCGAAAACTTAATATAAATCATGAATATAACCCTTATATGATGCAAATAACATGGAATAACATGTAATAAAATGTAAAGTTCGTGTATGCATTTTACATGCATCAGTCGTCATCGAAACCGATCTTTTGATCGTCGACGCTTACGGTCTACAAGGGTATGTATACCGTTCCCTCCGTTACTTTATATCTGCATAGTAATAGATTCTGACTATTTCGGTTATCGTTGTTAGGAAATTTTTTGTTTTCTGCCTATGATCGCCTTCAGTGGTATCAGAGCCGGTCTATGCGTAGATATAGTAGTACGGTTAGAACTCATGTTTATGAGGGCATCGTTCTAATAGTTGTTACCCTCTCGCGGGCACTTGCTTTTGCTGTCGGCATTGAGTTGATGAAGCGGACCGGACCGACTTTACGCGTACACTTACGCGAGACTGGTTTCACACCTGACATGCGGCTTGTTCCGTATATGTGGCTGGCGGGTGTCTGTCTCTCTCTCAATATACGCCCTTTGCATTTTCAATGGAGGGCCCGAAAGGGATAAAAAACATACAACTGTCGGATCGTTGTTGTGGTTGTAGATTCATAGGTATGAAGTGGTTCTATTTACGAAAGCCTCTAAGCCACATAAAATATGCAAAAGATAAAGTAGAAAGGGTCTAACTTTATTTTGTAGGGGCAATGTGATATGATCACGGTAAGTTTTATGAATTGTTTATAAACTGTCGGCGCAAAGAAGACCATTGGCGCAAGGACCATATCATGTCGCATTACATTTGATGTTATGTTATTATGTGCATCTTATATTGTATATATATAGTTTTATATATTAGTTACACGGCGGTAGTAATATAAGATGATCCCTCCAAAATAACATATAGTGTTCTCCCTTTAGCGTGCACCACCGAAAATTCTACGTTATGAGGTAGGCCGTGACGATCGGGTGTCAGACATATCGTCGTTCGCATACAGTGGGTGTAAGACATGTTTACACACGCGAATACGCATGGCGAGCCTAGCATGTACTGACATGGCCTCGGAACACAGTGACCGAAAGGTTAAGGACGAGTCACATAGATGTTGTGATTGACATAGCGATGTCTACTTTTGAAGTTATGCTATCGGCCGTGACGATCGGGGGTAGCATAGTGGATGAGGATCGTGTAATCACTAAAACGATGCGAGGGATGTTCGTTTTGAGTGGGAGTTCTGATAGTTTTATTTTATTAAAACTTGAACCCATATTTATTATGAACAAAGTTTTTATGTTTTGCAAAACCTTTGTAGATAATAACCTGTTTGATAGACCTTTTAAACTTAGGTGCATTCCTGCGATTGAGAAACTTAAAAGGTTGGGTCCAAACTTCATAGTTTTATACAGTAGCTTGAGGATACTCCTTGTTTCAAACCTTTTAGCTCTATATGATACAAAACCCGCTAGGAGATAAAACCGGATATTCCGTTAACAAAAGGAATAATTTGGATTATCAAGTTTTGTGCGGATAATTTCATCATAGTCCAGTGTATGCTATGATCTCTCCCTTAGAGAATGAACTGTGGGTGCGTGTTGATAGATCGCGAACATTTGGAATGGTCACTGAGACTGATGATCTGTATCCACCGTAAATCAGGTTTTCTTCTCCACCAAGATGGACGAGAACACTCGCATTAAAAGAGCACGTGGCAGTCATACTTGATGACATTGGTCATACTTGATGACATTAGTCATACTTGATGACATTGCTCATACTTGATGACATTGAGATGCCTCGCTCAGCTCGATCACTGGATGACAGACAATGTTGCCAGATGCAAATGGTTTGTCATAGACTATGTCATGCAAGGGGAATCGTTCACCTTCATGAACTCTTGGTTGTGTTGAAAAACAAAGAAGACGAAACGAATCACCGGGAAGTCATCAATGATGATAGTGTATATATGATATACGAGTTATGAATGTTTTACCTAAACAAGTACTTGCAGCAGTGACTAAGTTTTGATACTATTCATGTTTTATGAAAACGAAATTTTCTGCTTGAGTAGCTTGGAAGGATGAGGAGACAATGTGTGTTGATGATGGCAGGCAATATGTTGTGATGGCCATAGACACTCTCTCTGCATCTACCGTTTTGGATTAATTTGGATCTGAACAAATTCTGTTTGATCGTTTGTTAGCATGATCATTATAAGTATGTCTTTCCTCAAGCGAGACAATCATTCATATTTGTTAGTGAAAAATCATTGTCCTACATTTATGAGTGATATCTTTAATGATCATACACCGATTATGAATGAAATGTTCTTATGTGAATCTTGATGGTAGTAGCTCCCACATTTATAATATTAATGCCAAAGGATACAAACTTAATAATGACATGTGACACCCCTCCCTGGCACATCTCGCCAGAGAGGCAGTCGCCCCGTGCGCCAGCCCAAGATATCTGGCCGCACGTCATGACAGTGCAACATAATGGAGATCATTACACAATCAGGCACAAAAAGTGCTACAAATGGTTTACAAGGCCATCAAGGCATTACAAAATATCTTGCCAATCATGGCTCAGGACAGAGTTTTTAACTGGCAGTGGAAGACAACTAAGGCAACGGCTTGGAGCGGCTCAATTCCACAGGCATCTGGCTGGGCTACTGATCCTAGCACGCTCTTGCCCCACCTCCTTGCTGAGGTAGAAGTTGAATCCTCCCAAAGTCTGGCCATTTGAATAGCCAACGTGAGTACAATGACGTACTCGCAAGAATAACCACTTGACACGATCAGTCCAACAATCATGCAACAAGATATCCATTGGAAATAAAATCCTACAACATGGCAAGTGTCTACTCTAGGTAGACCAATATGATAACAAAAAGGTAGCATGGCGTCACAAGCAAAATATAGGATAAGCAGACAACGAGAGTATCACCAGTACAGAGTCCAAGCCAGGTGGGGTTTGATCGTGTACCGGCAATCACACAAAGAGATTACCTGGGACGAGTAAACAATTGTACCAGTGTTGGTACCAAGTAACACAACAACTCATGTTATCACGGCTAGGCCCACTGGCCTCTAGCCTCACAAGGCTTATCACATCTGTCACCACTGCTAGGCCACTGACCTTATAACATTTGTCATCTCAAGTAACATTCCCTGCATCATCTTATTTTTTATTAAGTGAGATTAGGTCGTTCATTAATTCTTTCAACATAACTTAAGTTTAACCTCCGGACACGTCAAAGACACACAGTGTGACTGACATTGAACTGTTGTTCCATAACCTTGGAACAAGGCTAGACATCTAGATTTGACACTCTCGAGAGGCTGCAGTTACCACCCATCTAAGTGCACCACACTGAGCCGGTACTTCAGGACATCATCCCTAAGACGAACTCAGCAAGATACACTCACATGACTGTTCACGCTACCAAGACACTCCCTGTATAGCTACCGACATCTCCCTCGGATCATGTCTTATGACGAAGTGAATCCGGCACGCCCCCAACAGATGAGCGACGCCTTGCTCCGGAACCTTCACAAGACTAGCCCCAACCACAAAGGTAACCGACTAGACTTGCCAAAAGGTAGCATCAAAGGAGGCTCAATAGGTTACGTAGGCCAAGGCCCGCCCATATGAGCGACAGTGGTAGTGCTTTCGATGTTCAGATTAGTGGCACTATGGACTGACCCTATCGATGTTTGGAGGCATGTTTCATTTAATCAAGTTTCATCACAACAAGTCCAAACAACAGATGTTCAGTCCAACACAACAACCACAATATCACAATAATATATCATCAAACGACAAGATATTAGCAACACAATATTTTAAGCAATAGTTAGTTTGTATTGACCGGGTGACTAAGGCGTCATCACAGATCAATACAAGAAGTTAGCACAGGTGGTTAGCGTCAACCGGACGACTGTGGCGGAGATACCTCCGACCAGCGCCATCTCGTTTGACTACAAAAGTTAGCACAGTTGGTTAGCGTCAATCGGACGACTGTGGCAGAGATACCTCCGACCAGCGCCATCGCAGATCAACTACAAAAGTTAGTAGGGGCATCGTTCCTCCATTCTTTCGACTGTGGCGGTTCCCCCAGCCCATCGTCTCCGGAATGGGGAGTGGTGCATAATACCCCCAACACAATGCCACAACTCTACAGAAAAGTAGCCGGTTCAATCCACTTGGGCATGACCCAACGTGTATTTAGTCGGGGTACTGGAACTCAACCCACATGACATGGGTTTATCGTATTACAGGAATGAAAACAAAGTCACAATATCTCATAACGCACTGTTCACATGTGATAAGCAATAAAATGCACATCTATGACATGGTAATATGCAAACAAACAATCATCGCTTGAGTGTTCATAGCAAGTGGTTAGCTTGCCTTCGAAGACTGATACGTCTCAAATGTATCTATAATTTTTTATGTTCCATGTTGATATTATACCAATTGTTACATGTTTTACATACACTTCATATCATTTTTATACATTTTCTGGGACTAACCTATTAACAAGATGCCACAGTGCCAGTTCCTGTTATCTGCTGTTTTTGTATTTCAGAAAAGCTGTTAAGGAAATATTCTCGAAATTGGACGAAAATCAACGGAGGTCCTTATTTCACCGACACGTCCACGGGGTCCAAAGGAGAGTCGGAGAAGCGCGAGGAGGCGGCCACACCTGGGCTCGGCGTGGCCCCACCTCCTGCCGCGCCGAGGGGTGGTGTGGGCCCCTCGGGTGGCCTCCGACGCCGCTCTTTCGCCTATTTATTCCTCCCATCTAGAAAACCCTAAATACCCGAGTTATATTCCACGAAAAGTTCCAGAGTAGCCGCCGTCGTCAACCCTAGCTCGGGAGGGTTCTGAGGCTCTTCCCGGCACCCTGCCGGAGAGGGGAATCATCACCGGAGGGCTCTACATCACCATGCCTGCCTCCGGAGTGATGCGTGAGTAGTTCATCCTTAGACTATGGGTCCATAGCAGTAGCTAGATGGTTGTCTCTCCACTTTATGCTATCATGTTTAGATCTTGTGAGCTGCCTAACATGATCAAGATCATCTTATTGTAATACTACATGTTGTGTTTGCTGGGATCCGATGAATATTGAATATTATGATCAAGTTGATTATTAATCTATGTTACATGTTATTTATGATCTTGCATGCTTTCCGTTACTAGTAGATGCTTTGGCCAAGTAGATGCTTGTAACTCCAAGAGGGGGTATTTATGCTAGATAGTGGGTTCATGCCTCCAGTAATCTGGGCGAGTGACAACAACGTCTAAGGTTGTGGATGTGCAGTTGCCACTAGGGATAACATAAAAATACTATGTCTACGGTCATATGAATTTGTTTACATTACGCACATTACTTAATGCGATTATCCGTTGCTTGTAACTTAATACCAACGGGGGATACAGATGTTAACCTGACGGTGGATTATTAGTCATAGATGCGGTTGGATAATGGTCTATGCATCTTGTCGTAATGCCCAATTAAATATCATGGTAGTCATCTTGTCATTTATATGCATTGTCATGCGCTCACTATTTTACCAATTGCCCAGCTGTAATTTGCTTACCCAACATGTTATTTATCTTTATGGAGAGACACCACTAGTGAACTGTGGACCCCGGTCCATTCTTTTACACTGATAAAACCACCAACTGCAAACAATTGTTCTCTTTTACTTTCTGCAATTAAATACTATTTTCCACACCATACGTTTAATCCTTTGTTACAGCAAGCCGGGAAGATTGACAACCTTCCTGTTTCGTTGGGGCAAAGTAGTTTGATTGTGCTGTGTGCAGGTTCCACGTTGGTGATCGAGCAACGGCACCACCAACAACCTTCTGAAGTGCTCCTACTCCTCCTGGATCTGACAACCTTGGTTTCTTACTGAGGGAAAACTTGCTGCTGCACTGCTTCATACCTTCCTCTTGGGGTCTCCCAACGAACGTGTGTTTGACGCCATCAAGCAAAGATCGACACTGTTTGGCTTGAAGGGTTTAGGGTCTCGGTTTGCCGGTACCGCGAAATATACCTATGCAAGTGTATAAGGGTGCTGAGCATACAAACATTTTAATAAATGTAAAACCTATACCACTAGATAAAGCTTTTCAAACTATGAATTTTCAAATTTGAATCACCTCAAACGGAGATACGGATCAAAAGATATGGCCCGGCGACGGATAGCTATCTGCTGCTTACTCGAAAAAAACAGAGCGGGCTGCTTCTGAGCTGGGCAGGGCTGGTCGCCCATTTTCTAAAAGTACGCTTTCGCTGCTAGGAAACATAAACATGAGAAAAAAACAAGTACGCTTTCAGCTTGCTCATTTTGCAACGACTGGCTTCTTCCAGCTTGGCTCACGTACGGGAGGAGCTCGGGACGACCGGTGCCGGAGACGGGCAGCTAGGCTGGGCAAGGAGAGGATGGAGGCGAGGTCACCGCCCCACCTCGCATCCCAGGAAGGAGCTGGGCACGAGAGGGAGTGCCTCCGCGCGCCGCCCGTGAGCTCCGGCTCCACGGCCATGGCGGAAAGTCGATGGAGCCGACGCTGCGCTCCCCAGCTCCGCTCGTCAACGATGCGGCCGAGGTTGCCGGTCCTCGCCATGCTCGGATAGATTGGCGCAAGGGGATGGGTCGCCGAGGAACACCGCGAGTGACAGCGAGCTCCTAGCTTGGTCATGGCAGTACGCGTACGTGCGCGTGGTGGATGGTGCCGACGATTTCGGCCACCCCTCGCTCTTCTGAGTGCACAGGGAGGGAGAGGAGGTAGGCAGGAGCAGAGGGAAGTGCGGTGCGGGGATCAGCAGAGGCCGGGGCGGCTCTTTTATTGGCTCCCGAGGGGTTGGACGCCATTGATGGCACGGCGAGGTGGTGGGGTGAGGTGTCCCGGGGCTGTAGCGGAGCGACGAGCATCGCGCTGATGCTGTAGAATCGGCGCGTCGCCGAGCGGGCTTTGTACTAGGGAAACGATGGGAAAAACCGCGGCTGAGGATAGGCTTGAACGGCGGCCGGTGTCGCTGACGAGGGGCCTCGCGGCGTTGCTGTTCCGACGGCGCGTCGGCTAGCGGTTTGGCGGCGCTGTAGAGAGGTGATGTGCTGGCTTCTGCGCTGGCACGGAAAGGTCTAGGGAGAGGAGGAAGTCCTCCGGCAGGTTTGGCAGGTTTAGGGTTTAAGCAAGATTTGGCCCATGCCAAAGCATGCGTTCGGGACGTCCAGAGCACGATGTGAGCGGCATCATCGTGTTCCCATCAACTTGGAGCACAAAGAGGGAAACGGCTTCGGCACTAGGTTCACGGGGATTAGGGCAACACAACAAAACAAGAAACACTCCGGGGCTCGAACTTCCCCTGTGCAAAATTTTCAGAAAACCGAGGGAACGCCAAGTGTTCGATGAAATGACCAAGGTCTTGCACATCTCAGAAAAATCCCCAAAATTCCCAGTATGCTAGAATGGATGTATATAGGATTTCTATGGAGTTTGAGCTCAATTGGGAACCTGAAAGTTGGTTAAATAATTTGGTGTCCAAAAATGCCCTAATGGCATGGGTATGCCAAGTGTGCTTCCTCAAATAATATTGATTTGATATTGTGGATATATAGTTATATATGGGAGGTTGTCTACTTGGCAAAGTGTTAATGCCAAATGATTTTTGTAGCTAGGGTTGCTTTGGAAATTGCAATTTGGCATGAAAAGGGTATTACAAAGGAAGTACCTCAAATATTGCTCAAATGAGGTGGGGCCAATGGAGTGAAATGTTAAGGAGGTGAAATTATGCACCTTACGAAAATTGCAGAATTTCTGGATGAGTGGAAGATGTCCAGATATTTTTTGGATTAGAAATGGCATAATAGAGAATACAAATAAACCTGGAAATATTGCATGGGATAATGAAATATTTTTCCATGGGAGTGATGTATATATTTATGTGGGAATCATCTGTTAGCTTGGTGGAATTTATTTCAAGCTGACATTGTGGTGGTGGCTTTAGTAGGATAGACAGAAGGGGTTTTGCAATCTCCAAATGGAACCAATGTTTGACAGGCACAACAATGGCATGTAAATATGGTGGAGGTCGACAAAGATCGAGGATTATTGGGAAATTTCCTAAGAGAGCAAAACTAAAGTCAAATCAAAGACCAACAGGTTCGAAGAAAACATTTTGAAAACATAAAAAGTTTTCTCACATGTGAGAAAACACCACTAAAATTAGGGACGAATTTTTGGGGTGTTACAAACCTTTCCCCCTTAAAAAGAATCTCGTCTCGAGATTTGGAGACTTATAGAGATTACCGAAATTATAACAAGATATTCCTTGCATGGTTTAATATACCCCTATATTTAAACCTCTTAAAACTTTTTCTACAAAATACTAGAGTTTAACACTCAAAAGGATCGACACTTAGCAGGATCTTTTATTGAACCAGATATTTTCAAAGCATGATATTTTTATTGCACACAATGCATTCTAAGAATGATATGGCAGGGGCTCACGGAATCAATGAACATAGGATCTTTTACTACGGTTATAAAAATTAAACCTAAGGTTTTTAGTTCAACCAACACAAGTATGGCCAGATCAACAAGATCTACACAGGAATCATCAAGTGAGCGTTGCACCATGCATACAGTGTCTCCTCCAATACATCCACTTAATGGTTAAAGTCGTGCAACACACCAAAATATTTTTACTACTAGAAAATAATATCCCATTCAAAGGTTGTGTTAATTTTACAGGTGGGCATATGTGTCTTGGTTCACATACACGTCCTGTTTTAAGTGTTCTGTCATTTGTCCAAAACTTTTAAAAGGGAGAAAGGGCATGGTGTTTTGTGGCACGTCAACCAAGTAGTTAACAAGAGAACAAACATCAAGTTTTTACACGGAGTTGAAATAACATGTTCCATAATAGCTGCCAAGCTAACAGGCGACACAAGAAACACAGAAGAACAAACAACCTCACAAACTCTGACCTACCAACTAGGACTGCTCACTTGGTGGGGACTTGGTCTGGGCTTCATCCACTTTGTTGCCTTCTGGATCTTGCGGTTTTGGTCCTAAGCCAAGCTTGGTATCCATTGGGCTCCTCGCCACCATGGCTAGAGTCTCAGGGATGCCCTCTGGCACAACGCCAAAGCTGTGAAGGGGTTGGAGGTCGTGGGCTGTGGCTGGTCCTGGATGAAAGGTGTCGAGTCCAAACTTCATAGCTTCCATTGATGGTGGTGGCCTCTTGAGTTGAATTGTTACTGGTCCTTGCGGAGCTGGGTAGTTGTCAGTGGGCTGCGGGCCTCGGGCAAGGGCTTGCCTATTGGAATGGCATTCCTCCAAGTGGTAGACAAGAATGCTCTCCAAGGCGGTGGTGTAGGCTACGAGGTGGGACAAGGTTGAGTTGAGCATCACTTCGATGCTTACCATGGGATGGCTGGGGCTTGCAAGGGATCTTGGCGGGAAAAAGCGAGACGTGGGAGGTTCCATCGTGGCTTCAAAGTACCGCAGATGAGCGAGACATTTCCAAGCTGCAACTTGGAGAGCCATCTCAGGGGAGTCTTCGAAGTGGCTTTGACTCACATACGGCGTCGCGCTTCCTAAGGTACTTGTGGCGACATACATATCGGCATGATACTCGCTCACGCAGGAGGAGAGGTTAGACCGATATACATGGTACACCGGGCGAGAAACACAACCAATAATATTGCGAGCAGCTTCCCACAGCAGAGGTGGAAAACCGGGGCGAAACTCAGCGGTGATCTCGAAAACATGGGTAGGTGCCATCTACAAACTCAAGCTAAGGTACTTGGGAGAGAGGAGCGTGCAAGATTCCTGAGTGGGATCTGCTTCAAGAGAGTTGGGTTGCAAAGGATAGAAAGCGAGGGTGGGATTTTATAGGTAGCTAGGACTTGGGTTTCATACTAATGGGTAGTGTCGATTCCTTCTCAAGGAAGAAACCGGCGAGCTAGGACAAGTTCCACTGCAGCATACTGTTGACTGACACAAGCCATGCCGGTTAGGCGGAGATGGGTTAAATCCATCGGGTCATTGTCGGGCAAAACTAAGGCAATGCTTTCCATGCTAGGGTAGTCTACAGCCAGCCTGGTGCTCTGATACCACGTCTGTGACACCCCTCCCTGGCACATCTCGCCAGAGAGGCGGTCGCCCCATGCGCCAGCCCAAGATATCAGCTGGCCGCACGTCACGACAGTGCAACATAATGGAGATCATTACACAATCAGCCACAAAAAGTGCTACAAATAGTTTACAAGGCCATCAAGACATTACAAAATATATTGGCAAGCATGGCTCAGGACAGAGTTTTTAACTGGCAGCGGAAGACAACTAAAGCAACGGCTTGGAGCGGCTCCATTCCACAGGCATCTGGCTGGGCTACTAATCCTAGCACGCTCTTGCCCCACCTCCTTGCTGAGGTAGAAGTTGAATCCTCGCAAAGTCTAGCCATTTGAATAGCCAACGTGAGTACAATGATGTACTCGCAAGAATAACCACTTGACACGAACAGTCCAACAATCATGCAACAAGATATCCATTGGAAATAAAATCATACAACATGGCAAGTGTCTACTCTAGGTAGACCAATATGATAACATAAAGGTAGCATGGCGTCACAATCAAAATATAGCATAAGCAGACAACGGGGGTATCACCAGTACAGAGTCCAAGCCAGGTGGGGTTGGATCGTGTACCAACAATCACACAAAGGGATTACCTGGGACGAGTAAACAAGTGTACCAATGTTGGTACCAAGTAACACAACAACTCATGTTATCACGGCTAGGCCCACTGGCCTCTAGCCTCACAAGGCTTATCACATCTGTCACCACTGCTAGGCCACTGGCCTTATAACATTTGTCATCTCAAGTAACATTCCCTGCATCATCTTATTGTTTATTAAGTGAGATCAGGTCGTTCATTAATTCTTTCAACAGAACTTAAGTTTAACCTCCGGACACGACAAAGACACACAGTGTGACCGACACAGAACTGTTGTTCCATAACCTTGGAACGAGGCTAGACATCTTGATTTGACACTCTCGAGAGACTGCAGTTACCACCCATCTAAGTGCACCACACTGAGCCGGTACTTCAGGACATCATCCCTAAGACGAACTCGGCAAGATACACTCACATGACCGTTCACGCTACCAAGACACTCCCTGTATAGCTACCGACATCTCCCTCGGATCATGTCTTATGACGAATTGAATCCGGCACGCCTCCAACAGATGAGCGATGCCTAGCTCCGGAACCTTCACAAGACTAGCCCCGACCACAAAGGTAACCGACTAGACTTGCCAAAAGGTAGCATCAAAGGAGGCTCAATAGGTTACGTAGGCCAATGCCCGCCCATATGAGCGACAGTGGTAGTGCTTTCGATGTTCAGATTAGTGGCACTATGGACTGACCCTATCGATGTTTGGAGGGATGTTTCATTTAATCAAGTTTCATCACAACAAGTCCAAACAACAGATGTTCAGTCCAACACAACAACCACAATATCATCAAACGACAAAATATTAGCAACACAATATTTCAAGCAATAGTTAGTTTATGTTGACCGGGTGACTAAGGCGCCATCACAGATCAATACAAGAAGTTAACACAGGTGGTTAGCGTCAACCGAACGACTATGGCGGAGATACCTCCGACCAGCGCCATCTCGTTTGACTACAAAAGTTAGCACATTTGGTTAGCGTCAATCGGACGACTGTGGCGGAGATACCTCCGACCAGCGCCATCGCAGATCAACTACAAAAGTTAGTAGGGCATCGTTCCTCCATTCCTTCGACTGTGGCGGTTCCCCCAGTCCATCGTCTCCGGAATGGGGAGTGGTGCATAATACCCCCAACACAACGCCACAACTCTACAAAAAAGTAGCCGGTTCAATCCACTTGGGCAGGAACCAACGTGTATTTAGTAGGGGTACTGGAATTCAACCCACATGACATGGGTTTATCGTATTACAGGAATGAAAACAAAGTCACGTTATCTCATGACGCACAGTTCACATGTGATAAGCAATAAAATGCACATCTATGACATGGTAATATGCAAACAAACAATCATCGCTTGAGTGTTCATAGCAAGTGGTTAGCTTGCCTTCGAAGATCGACACCGTTTGGCTTGGAGGGTCACGAACGTCACGGTTTAGGGTCTCGGTTTGCCGGTACCGCGGAATATACCTATGCAAGTGTATAAGGGTGCTGAGTATACAAACATTTTAATAAATGTAAAACCTATACCACTGGATAAAGCTTTTCAAACTATGAATTTACAAATTTGAATCACCTCAAACGGAGATACGATCAAAAGATATGGCCCGGCGACGGATAGCAATCTGCTGCTTACTCCAAAAAAACAGAGCGGGCTGCTTCTGAGGTGGGCTGGATGGTCGCCCATTTTCTGAAAGTACGCTTTCGCTGCTAGGAAACATAAACATGAGAGAGAAAAACAAGTACGCTTTCTTTTTTTTGCGAGGAAAATACAGTTACAGTAGCCAGGACTCTTACAGAAAAACCCAGGAAGCAAGAGAAATTACAAAGAAGCCCTCCTGAGCTCTGGCGTCGTCGTCTTCGCACTGGATGCTGCGCCGGCGAAGCCCGCCGCAAGACCTCGACGACCTTGGACTGGGAGGCTCCCCTTCGCGACAAGGGAGTCGACGCCCCTCGTGCCAAAGCACCTCCACCCACCGCGACGAGCGGCATCACCATCCTGGCCACCCGCAACCGCATCTTCAAGGTCGTCAATCGGCGGATCCGCCACCTCTCGGACTTCGGCGAAGGGGATGTCCTCCCGAGCACTCCGAGGAGCCGCAGACGAGGACGGGGCAGCAGATCCGCGACGGATCTCCACCGGAGCCGCACCGACGGAGGAGTAGACCACCGCCACCAAAAGGCACACCGACACCGCCGCTACCATCCTAGCGCCGCCGGCAACCACACCCCCACGCACACCCAGGCTATTTACACACCGGGATCCGTGGATTCCCCGTCCTCCCGCCGCCGAAGCGGCCGCCGGAGGGCGAGGAATCCGGCGAATCGCCGGCGGCGAGCTGTTGCGCGTGAGGTCGCCCAAGAAATCGCCCTTCCTCTACTGTAGATGGGGAAAGGTGTCGGTCCAACTCGACTCTTTCTGGTAAAAAAAACAAGTATGCTTTCAGCTAGCTCATTTTGTAATGATTGGCTTCTTCCAGCCTGGCTCGCATACGGGAGGAGCTCGGGGACGACCGGTGCCGGCGGCGGGCAGCCAGGCAGGGCAAGGAGAGGACGGAGGCGAGGTCACCGCCCCACCTCGCACCCCGGGAAGGAGCTGGGCACGAGAGGGAGTGCCTCCGCGCATCGCCCGTGAGCTCCGGCTCCACGGCCATGGCGGAAAGTCGATGGAGCCGACGCTGCGCTCCCCAGCTCCGCTCGTCAACGATGCGGCCGAGGTTGCCGGTCCTCGCCATGCTCGGATAGATTGGCGCATGGGGATGGGTCGATGAGGAACGCCGTGAGCGAGCTCCTAGCTTGGTCATGGCAGTACACGTACGTGCGCAGGGTGGATGGTGCCAACGATTTCGGCCAGTCGTCGCTCTTCTGAGTGCACAGGGAGGGAGAGGAGGTAGGCAGGAGCAGAGGGAAGTGCGGCGTGGGGATCAGCAGAGGCCGGGGCGGCTCTTTTGTAGGCTCCCGAGGGGTCGGACGCCATTGATGGCGCGGTGAGTGGCGGGGTGAGGTGTCCCGGGGCTGTAGCGAAGCGACAAGCATCGCGCTGATGCTGTAGAATCGGCGCGTCGCCGAGCGGGCGTCGTACTAGGGAAACGACGGGAAAAACCGCGACTGAGTATAGGCTTGAACGGCGACCGGTGTCGCTGACGAGGGGCCCCACGGCGTTGCTGTTCCGACGGCGCGTCGGCTAGCGGTTTGGCGGCGCTGTAGAGAGGTGATGCGCTGGCTTCTGCGCTAGAACGGAAAGGTCTAGGGAGAGGAGGAAGTCCTCCAACAGGTTTGGCAGGTTTAGGGTTTAAGCAAGATTTGGCCCATGCCAAAGCATTAGTTTCGGGACGTCCAGAGCGCGACGTGAGCGGCATCGTCGCTTCCCGTCAACTCGGAGCACAAAGAGGGAAACGGCTTCGGCACTAGGTTCACGGGGATTAGGGCAACACAACAAAACAAGAAACACTCCGGTGCTCGAACTTCCCCTGTGCAAAATTTTCAGAAAACCGAGGGAACGCCAGGTGTTCGATGAAATGACCAATGTCTTGCACATCTCAGAAAAATCCCCAAAATTCCCAGTATGCTAGAATGGATGTATATAGGATGTCTGTGGAGTTTGAGCTCAATTGGGAACCTGAAGTTGGCTAAATAATTTGGTGTCCAAAAATGCCCTAATGGCATGGGTATGCCAAGTGTGCTTCCTCAAATAATATTGATCTGATATTGTTGATATATTGTTATATATGGGAGGTTGTCTACTTGGCAAAGTGTCAATGCCAAATGATTTTTGTAGCTAGGGGTTGCTTTGGAAATTGCAATTAGGCTTGAAAAGGGCATTACAAAGGAAGTACCTCAAATATTGCTCAAATGAGGTTGGGCCAATGGAGTGAAATGTTAAGGAGGTGGAATTATGCACCTTACCAAAATTGCAGAATTTCTGGATGAGTGGAAGATGTCCAGATAATTTTTGGATTGGAAATGGCATAATAGAGAATACAAATAAACCTGGAAATATTGCATGGGATAATGAAATATTTTTCCATGGGAGTGATGTACATATATATATATATATATATATGTGTGGGAATCATCTGTTAGCTTGGTGAAATTTATTTCAAGCTGACATTGTGGTTGTGGCTTTAGTAGGATAGACAGAAGGGGGTTTGCAATCTCCAAATGGAACCAATGTTTGACAGGCACAACAATGGCACGGAAATATGGTGGAGGTCGACAAAGATCGAGGATTATTGGGAAATTTCCTAAGAGAACAAAACTAAAGTCAAATCAAAGACCAACAGGTTCGAAGAAAACATTTTGAAAACCGAAAAAGTTTTCTCACGTGTGAGAAAACACCACTAAAATTAGGGACGAATTTTTGGGGTGTTACATGACACCACATTATTGTGGTACTAACGTTTTAAGTCATGTCAATGTTATGAGAACCTCCATTCAGATGGACCTCCAAGTCCTTAGATTTTGATCTTTTGACACTTGCAAAATAACTAAGACACCGTTTTCTGGAAATGGACATTTAACTTATTGATAATCATACATAATGATGTGTGTGGATCAATGAAGTACGTTAACGTGTAGTGGAAATCATTATTTCGTAAAATTCACCACATTATTGTGGTACTAACGTTTTAAGTCATGTCAATGTTATGAGAAGCTCCATTCAGATGGACCTCCAAGTCCTTAGATTTTGATCTTTTGACACTTGCAAAATAACTAAGACACCGTTTTCTGGAAATGGCATTTAACTTATTGATAATCATACATAATGATGTGTGTGGATCAATGAAGTACGTTAACGTGTAGTGGAAATCATTATTTCGTAAACTTCACCAATGATTTGAGTAGATATATGGATATCCACTTAATGAAATGCTGGTCTGAAAAGTTTGATAGATCAAACAAGTTCGAGTGAAGTAGGAAAAATAAACTTAACAAGAAAATCAAATTCCTGCGATACAGATCGAGGAAACAAGGATTTGAGTTATGAGTTTGGCATATCATTGGAAGACTTGTGAAAAGAGTTCCACAAATTACGCCGCATGGAACACCACAATGTTATGGTGTGTTAGGACGTCGTAATCACACTCTATTGGATAGTGTGTGGTAAATAAAATCTCTTATCGAATTATTGTGATCATTGAAGTCATATGGTAGAAACAAAACATTCACGTTAGATAATAGGGAAACCATCTAAATCCGTGGAGGCAATACCATATGAGTGATGGCATGGCTTTTAGCCTAGATTGTCGTTTCGATATTTTAGTGTTTTGATATGATCAAACCTAAAACGGATAAATTCATCTTTGTAGTGTATCTAAGAAATCAGTTGGATACATTCTCACGACAAAGGCAAATTTGTTGCTGGAATACCTTGCTCAAGAAATAGTTTCTTGTCAAGGGTATAAGTGGGAAAGAAAGTAGAGCAAGACGAAGTTAATGAACTTTCTCTCCAGACATCGAGTGGTGCAACGGAAACAGTTCCGGTACCGTCCTCCACAACTGGAAGGAAGCTGATGATAATGATCATAATGCTCTGAGCTCATACTAAGATCGTAGGCGTACGAGAATGTTCCGCACTATGTGGTAGAACAATCTTGTTATAAACGTCATGTTAATGGAACATGACAAACCTACGAACTACGAAGAAGCGATGGTGGACCTAAGTCCGAAAATGGCTATGAGCCATATAATCCGAGATAAAATCCATGTACGATTACCAAGTAAAGACTTGGGTAAATCTTCTTGATGGGCTTCACGCCGTTGAGAGTAAATGGAATTTTATACAAAAGATAGACGCTGACGGAAAGGCAACCGTCTATAAGGATCGATTTGTCACAAAACAGTTTTGACAAATTCAAAAGTTGACCACAACGAATTTTGTCTCAAGTGGCGATGCCTAAGTCTGTTTAGGATTGTTCTAGCAATTATTTTCAATAGAAATTGATGGATGGATAAAGAAACCGTGTTCCCTAATGGCAACATTAAGGAAGAGTTGTAATTGGTACAACAAGTAGGTTTTGTTGATCCTAAGGATGCTAGACACGTATGCAAACTTCAGTTGTCCATTCATGGGCTGAAGCAAGCATATCGGAGCTGGAATCTTCACTTTGATAATTGATCAAAGGATTTTGGAGTCGTCCAAAATAGTTGAAGAAACCTGCATTTACAAAGAAGTGAGTGGGAGCTAAGTAGCTTTCTTGATCTTATATGTGAATGGCATATTTGAGTGGGAGCTAAAAGAAATTCCCTGGTCTTATATGCGGAAGGCATATTTGAGTGGGAGCTAGGTGTCATTCCAAACTTTATATGTAATGACATATTGAGAATGATACAGATCCTCTAGTAAAGTATAAATGATTATTTAAGTGATTAAATTTTCTATGAATGAAGTTAAGAGTATTAGGCTTTAGATCTTAATTTATATAGATCAAAGGGCTTAATAACATTAGGTCGAATATTTTCCTAGGTTAAGATTCTGAAATGTTTCAGAATAGAACAAGCAAAGAAAAGGTTCTTGCTCTATGACTAGGTAAAATATTAAGATTATCTTGGCATTTCAGCGATAGTAATGAAAGAAAAGGATGTCCACATCCTCTATGCCTCAGCCATAGATTCTATCATACTGAAAGCTCGACTTGGTGTGACCCAAGTTCTTGGTTGAAGAACGGGTTCTAGAGTGATCCCTGGATGGATCAATGAACAAACGTTAAGTATATCCTTCAGTGTCTAAAGAGAACTGAAGATATGTTTTCTGGTATGGGTAAGAGTGAAAAGACAACTTGCCGTAAAAGGTTACGATGATGCAAGTTATGACACTGACCCATACGACTAGAAATCTCATATAGGAGAAGTCCTTTGTTTTGAAGAAAGACAAGGTTAGCTTGCGAAGTGCATATGAATGCACTGTCGCATAATCTACATAGGTATAGGAATATATGGCTACTTCAGAAGTAGCAAGTGATTGGACTGAGCGGTTTTCCCGAGCATGTGTGGTTTCCCTTAATAGATCTCTTAGACTTTTAAGGCCCATGCTACGCGAAGTTTCGAGTCTCACTCATCGACAAACATGTATTTCACCGTTATCATAAGATACGGATGATGTCAAACTAGGTGACATAGAAGTGTTGCAAAGCACATACAGATCTCAATGTGGGAGATTTGTTGACTGAATTCCTCTTCCACGAGACAAGCATGCACCATATTGCTATAGGTGTTAAGCTTTTACCAAGTTGTAAACTAGATTAAATTGTACTCTAGTGCAAGTGGGAGACTGAAGGAGATATGCCCTAGAGGCAATTAATAAAGATATTTTATTTGTCATATCTCAATTGTTCGTAATAAGTTTTGTACCATGCTATAACTGTATTAAGCGGAAACATTAATGCACGTGTGGTATGTAAACAACCAGGTCCCTAGTAGCCTCTTAACTAGTCCATTGGGCAACCGATGATCAAGGTTTCCTGATCATGGACATTTATGTCAATTGACAATGGAGTCATGTCATTAGGTGAATGATGTGATAGATACACACCCAAGATATATAGAAACGTAGTGTTCATACCTTTGACCGTGAGATCATATTTAATCGTTGCTTCTGGAAGGTACTTTGATTGCATCAAACGTCATGTCTTATCTAGCGTGACAATAAAGATGTCTCTTTCGGGTATCCAGAGGAAGCGGTCGAGGCAAATAATCAAGAGCGGGATTTGCCAATCCACATAGCAGGATAAATACTCTGGGCCCACTCGGTGAGATTACATCGATAAGCTTGCAAGCATGTGACTAGGCCAAAAGGGGCCCACCTAGGGGCACAACACCCCTTGCTGCGGCGAGCCATGTGGGACTAAGCCACCAAGGGTGACACCCCTCCTCCTCCTTTAAATAGGGACGCCCCTTGCCTTGGAAAATTGCACAATCCTTCCTCTCTCTTTCTCTCATCCGTTTAAGTTGCGGCTCCGCAATTGGAGCTGCACATGGCTTGAGAGAGTTGTCTCCACCATACGCACACCGTCGTGCTGCTGGGTCCAAGTCTTCGCTTCTGCTGCTTTTGCTTGA
Source organism: Poa pratensis (assembly GCA_947311845.1). NCBI lineage: Eukaryota > Viridiplantae > Streptophyta > Magnoliopsida > Poales > Poaceae > Poa > Poa pratensis. The sequence continues at coordinate 41,903,554 of CAMZMU010000046.1, read as the reverse complement.
TCTGGAGCCCGGAGGTCGTCGTCTACACCGTACATGTGTAGAGCTACGAGGTGCTACACGTGTGGCACTGGAAGTACGTCTTCTTCCTCTACATCACCTTGAGGACGGCACCGCCGTCGTCTTTGCCACCCGTCTTCATCACGCGTCATCATCGAAACAGATCTTTTGATCGTTGACGCTTACGGTCTACAAGGGTATGTATACCGTTCCCTCCGTTACTTTCTATCTGCATAGTAATAGATCCTGGCTATTTCGGTTATCGTTGTTAGGATTTTTTTTGTTTTCTGCCTACGATCCCCTTCAGATGAGGGATAGGTAGGTCGGGAGAGTATGGAAAAGGAACTCTACCATATTCTCCCGAACCATTAGTTGGTTTAATTGGGGAGTCAATTTATCTTTGTCAACCCCCTTCTTCTTCCCATCAACCTCTTCCTCCTCGGGTTTCTTAGGAATCTCCGAAGAAAGAGGAGTGGGAGGAGATGAGATATCCTTCACCTCCATGAGTTTTAAGATCATCTCTTCCAACTTATCCATTTTAGTTTCCATAGAGCTCTTCATGGAATTGAAGTCCTCTATGGAAACCGAAGTGGACTCGATGGGGAGCTCGGGAATCTCATTTCCATGCTCGCCAATGGCCATACTTCTCTTAGGCGGTTAAGCCCGAATAAAGAGCCGAGGCTCTGATACCAATTGAAAGGATCAGTATGGCCACCTAGAGGGGAGGGGGGAGGGTGAATAGTGCTACTCAATTTTTAGCTCTTTTTCGAGTTTAGGCTTGACACAAAGGTAAATTCTGTAGATATGCAACTACGATGAATTTACCTATATGACAAGTTAACACAAGACTAAGCAAGATACAAGTAAGAGCTAACGGATAAGGAGTAACCAAACGGGAAGCACGCGGAGACAAGGATGTATTCCCGAGTTCCTCCTTTTTAGGGGAGTACGTCTCGTTGGAGGGGTGTGAGTTTCAAACTCAAACGCCACAAATGGCCTCACCCTATTCTCCGATGAACCTTGCCCAAAAGCTCGGTTCACCTTCCACTATCGGAATCCTTCAAGGCGGAATCCGGAGCCCTTACAACACACTTGAGGCTCAACCCACAAAAGGATTGGGGGCTCCCAAGCACCACAACACCTGCCACACAAAAGTAGCAAGCAAATAAGTACAACAAGATGCCTATGTTTTCTAGTGGAAACCCTAGGCTCAAATACCTCAAGTGAATGAGGGGGAAATGAAGAACGCTTTGGTGAAGTAGTAGATCGGGGCCTTCTCCTTCAATCCTCCAAAGATCAACGAGTTTGGGTGGAGGGATTGGGAGATCTAGCAAATCTTGAGCTTGCAATAATAGTGGACTCGAATGTTGGGCGAGCTGGCTAGCTGGAGGTAGGTGGAGGGGTATTTATACCCCTCCCAGTTTTCTGTCCGTTGGAGAAGAAAAGGGACCGGATATTCTGGTGTAAGTGATGACTGGATATTCTGGTTACCCGAATATTCCGATCCGGAAGTGAAATCTCCGGTGAACTCGAGAAACTTCAACCTTTAGTCCTTAGCAGAATTTCTTCGAATCTTCCCAGGAACCGGATATTCTGGTGCACACCAAATCTCCGGTTGGAAATCTCCGGTGAACTCCAGAAACTTTGAGCTCTGGTCCTTAGCAGTATTTCTTTGAAACTTCCCAGGAACCGGATATTCCGGTGCCCACCAAATCTCCGGTGAACTCCAGAAACTTCTAGTTCTGGTCCTTAGCAGAATCCTTCGATATTTCTTCTGGACCGGATATTCCGGTAAAAGGATGACCGGATATTCCGGTTAACTCCAGAAGCTTGCAAGCTCTTTTCTTCCCTCTTTTTGGTGTTGATGCATATGTAATTTATACAACTAAAACCTGCATCACTTAACACCTAACTAAAACTTCACTAGTGTTGTTAACTAACACACAAAACACAAGGGATCAAGAAATGCTCTTTCACTTTCTAGGTTTTGAAAAAAGATAACATAAACCTCCCTACACTAAAAAAACATCACTTTTCTCCATTTCCCTTTATACCAAGTCCTCCCTCAACTCCCCCCCCCCCCCCCCCCCCCCACCCCCGTGGCGGAGCTACGTTGAAGCCAACCTGAGTTGTGGCCCGCCCAGCAAAACCCAAATCAGGGAAAGATTAGAACTAAATTTGGTCGTGAAAGAAGAAAAAATATGCTCATGTTTGGGCTGGCTCGCCCAACGGTTTCAGCGAAGCTCCGCCAGTGCCCCCCCTCCCCTATGATATCGACAATTGCCCTAATGTTAATCTGTTGCAATTGCGTCAGCGGTGGGAGGTGGATGGAAACCCTACCACCGATCTTTTTTCCCAACATGCAGATAGAGGTAAGATCGAAGACGCAGTCTACTCCCTTCGTTTCTATTTATAAAATGCTTTGGATATTTCAGGAGGACAATATACATACTGAAATGAGTGAACAAACATATTAAAACACGTTTAGATATAAGAGAATCAGAAAAAAGTTTGAACATTTTATAATTAGAAACGAACGGAGTAGTTCACAATGGTCATGCACCTACTACCACCTTGGGTAGCCTTGGTCTTATAACAAGTATCCTAACCTATAGGGCTATAGAAAATTTCCCTCAAAGTATGGTAAATTTGTCCGTATCCAACTCGATACAAAAAAGAAGAGGTGCCTAAATCTCGAGCTAATCTCCATACTACCATCTCGACGTCTGCAAGCCACATGCTAAATTTTGTGTGGTGAGTATGACGATGATACTCGAGATGCACCTCCTCATTTGTTGTTTTCCACGGAAACATGACTCAGAAATACGCGCTCTGCCAAAATGTGTGCGTCATGATTATTTATTCAAATTTCACAAAGTTTAATTTCCATCAAAACCAAGATTCGCTGCATTTTGCTAAAGAGAGTACATTTATTTAGAACTTTTAGAAGGTGGGTACACCGTAAACATACATAGGTGTCATGTGTCTCCAGTACGCGGACGACACAATTCTCTTTTTACCTGATGACTTAGAAAAGGCGTCCAACCTTAAGCTTGTTCTCTCTTGTTTTGAACAAGTATCTGGGATGAAAATCAACTACTCCAAGAGTGAGCTGATTCCCATTGGTATGGAAGTAGAGGAGTTTACGCCTTTTGCAGTTGCTTTAGGTTGTCAAGTAGGAACTTTCCTTATAAAATATTTAGGAATTCCCATACACTATGATAAATTGAGAAGGGAAGACCTTCAACCCCTGATCGACAAGATCATGAAAAGGATAGCTGGATGGAGAGGAAAGCTCCTCTCCTACGCAGGGAGAATTCTTCTCATTAAAACCTGCCTAGCTAGTATTTCGGTCTATCTGCTTTCTTTCTTTAAGTTCCCCAAGTGGGCTTTAGATCTAATTAACACTCAGATGGTTCACTGTCTTTGGAGCGATCTTGAAGGAAATAGGAAGCTGCACCTTGCCAACTGGGCTTTGGTGTGTATGAAAAAAGATTTTGGGGGGCTCGGTATCCCCAACCTTAGAGAGGTTAATTTCTGTCTGATAGGTTCTTGGCTTAAGAGATATATCCAAGATGATGGAAAAATCTGGAAGGCCATTATAGATCATAAATATAAAGCTGGCTCCCCGAATGTTTTCTGCTGTAACCCTCCACACACCTCTCGTTTCTGGAAAGGAGTCTTGGAGGTGATTAAAGCAATCAAATTCGGTTTTAGATGGGTGGTCGGCAATGGTAGGAAAGTGCGATTCTGGGAAGATACATGGTTCGGGAATTCTCCCCTAGCCGTATCTTTCTGGAACATCTATACGCTTTGTAACGAGCAAGAGATCCTCATCTCTGATGCGTGGGATGGGGAGAATCTGAAGCTCACTTTTAGGAGAAACTTCGGTAGTAGCTTGATGAGACAATGGCATGACCTGACTGCGGTAGTTAACAGTCAGGTGCTAACTGATGAGACTGATTCCCTGGTTTGGCAGTTAGAAAACAAAGGGGTCTACTCTACTAGCTCTCTCTACCATGTAATTAATTTCAGAGGTGTTTGCCCAGTGTATATACCAGCCCTCTGGAAGTTAAACATCCCCCCTAGAGTTCATGTGTTTCTTTGGTTACTCTCGCATAACAAAATAATGACGAAAGATAACCTCAAGAAACGTCAAATCATTAAACCTGAGGAATGCTTATTCTGTGTTGAAAAAGAATCGGTTCACCACCTAATGTTTGAATGTATAGTAGCTAAAAACATCTGGTCAATTGTTTCTGAAGTTTTTGCAGTCAACATTGGAGACTCCTTTGAATCTGTAGCTAGATTTTGGGTTTCCAATTCGAAAAACTGTGCTTTAAACTCTATCTGTGCGGCTATCATGTGGAACATATGGAAATTCAGAAACGATTTGGTCTTTAACGGTGTTTGTTGGCTAAACATGAAACAGGTGTGGAGAAGGGTTCTAATTTCTGTGCAGGTGTGGAGAAGGGTTCTAATTTCTGTGCAGAGCTGGAAGATACTGATGAAGGAACAAAGTCTTGAGAAGGTGAACTCTTTCTGCCAAGCTCTAACGGCGAGGCTGCTGAGTCCGCTGCTACTGGAAAGTGGCTGATCCCGTGGGGCGTTTCCACTGAAAGTACACAACGTGAACCTTGCCCTGGAAGCGCAGGAATCAAGAAGAACCAGGCGGTCAGCCCAGCGTCTCCGCTTGAAGCTGGTCCCCAGGCGCAGACCCCAAGCCGAAGAAGAAGCTGAAGCCGTCCTCTTGTCTGCCAGAAACAAGATTCACCGTCGACACCATCTAGCTGCTTCTGTCTATGAAGAGACATAAGCTTTCACCTTATTCTGTTTCTCGGTCTGTAATAAAGTTGCCGAACTTAGTGCTGGCAGTAGAACTATTTAGCTGGTGCTTTCCCTAGTACTAGGCTCTTCTAGCAATTTAGCTACTTTTATTGTATTGAATCTGGAACTCGTTGGTTTCTATGTTAATGCAATGAAGCCGGGGGCGAGGCCCCTTTAATTCTAAAAAAAAATACACCGTGCCGAACTCAAACAAAAATCCGGATTGGCTCGAGTCGGATTATCTTATTTTCTTCCAATTATTTGTGTTTTTTTAATACACAGTACTTGCATACAACGAGGTACTCAGTAATCCTCAGCGGACACGGGCAGCCATGTGGTGGCCGCAGCTGCCGGCGCCTCAGGCTGCTCAGCCACGACAAACTCATAAAGCGCGCCGGCCAGCCCGGCGCCGATGAGTGGCCCGACCCAGTAAACCCAGTGGTGGCGCCAGCTCCAGCCGACGAGCGCGGGTCCGAAGGCCCTTGCCGGATTCATCGCCGCGCCGTCGAACGGGCCGCCGGCGAGGATGTTCGCGCCCAGGACGAAGCCGATGGCAATGGGCGCTATGGCGCCACCGTTGCCGCCTGCACGACTCCGGTCAACCGCGGTGGCGTAGACGGTGTACATGAGCCCGAACGTCATGACGACCTCGAGCAGCAGGGCTTGCCGCTCGTGGATGCCGTGGGCGAGCGTGAACCCCATGGGGCGCTGCAGGAGAAGACACGTACGGCATGCAGAAGTGAGACGTGGCGAACGTGATGACGTGTAACCATTTTTTGTCAGGTAGGCGTAGGCTCGAGAAAAACCAAAATGTCGCCGAGTAAAAATCTGAATTACCACGCCGCCGGAGACGAGCCTGAGGAGAGCGGCCGCGACCACGGCGCCGAGAAGCTGCGCCGCCCAGTAGAGCACGGCGCGCGCGAACGAGATGCGCCTGCCGACGAGCACGCCGAACGTCATGGCCGGGTTGACGTGCCCGCCGGACGCGTCGATGGCCAGCGACACCGCGGCGGCCAGCGCGAGCGCGTGCGCCACCGCCACCACGAGCAGGCCTCCTAGCGTCCCCGTGTCCGTGTACATCTTCCCTGCCAACCAAAGCAAACCAAGCTCTTCAGAGTTCAGACATAGCACCGCGAAATATCCATGTACGACTGTATGCACTACAGCAATCGAACTGTGTGTTGACAGGTTCACGTACAGAGGCCGTAGACGGAGCCTTCGGCGGCGAAGACGAACACGGCGGTGGCTACGAACTCGGACAGCACGGTGCGGGAAGCGCCCGGCAGCAGGGGCTCCGGCCCGGCGCCGTCGGCGCGGCGGGTTGCGAAACGAGTTGGCAACATGGTTCACGATGCTAGACTGGAAAGAGCCTCCTCTGATTGCTCTGTCAGGCTTCGATTCTGAGTTCGTGACTGACTCGCACATCCAAGCTACTCCAGTGACAGGCAGCGGTGCTGCCGCGGAGACAGGTGGTCAGTGGGAGAGGACACGTGTGGATCAGTGACGACTAGAGATCGACGGTTCATAGAGTTTCTAGTGGTGGTTCGATCGTAGACTAAGGTCGTCACGACTACAGCATCTCCAGAAGCTCATTTAAATTTGTTTTCAAAAAAAAAAGCTCATTTAAATTTAAATTTGGTCATCTATATCTCCATATAGGATCATCTAAAAAGATTTCCTTTTAGATGTTCTCAGTTTTTCAGTAGAACGTCTATATTTAGGACTCTGTATTCTACTCCCTCCGTTCGGAAGAGGATGTCACAAAAATGACCATTTTTGTGACATCCTTTTCCGAACGGAGGGAGTATCTCATATATTTTAGTATTATCTTATTTAACAGTTTTCTTTCCACCTGCTCGAATCCGGCCAATGAGGGTGAGCTGGGTTTGGATGATCCTCCAAGCGTCCCCAAATGTGGATGACGCGTTCGAGGGTTGGGGGATCATATATCTATCAATAGATGACGCGATAGATGAGTTGCTGGGGACATTTTTTGGGTCTGCGTCATCTATATTTGCTTTAGATGTCCGTTTAGATGAGCTGCGCTGGAGATGCTCTTAGGAGTCAAGATTAGTGACACAATATCTTGCGTATATATTTGGCAGGGGCGGGTAAAATTTGGAACCGTATGCAAAAGTCTAAAATATGCCCTACTATCTCTTTGTTAACATCCGGAGAATGGTCGTTGTCGAAGTGTCAATCCAAATTGGACGATTGGCAATCGGCCGATGTAAGCGCGAATTAAGCCTGGAAGGAACAGAAAATGAACTGGCGCCTAGCGTCTGGTACTCGACGCTTCTCGTTAGCTTTCTTGCGTCGCTAGCTTAATCAATCGATAGCTAGGTCTCGCTCCGGTGTGACTTTTTTGTGTCGCTAGCCTGATCAATCGGCAGCTGGGGTCTTGCTCCGCTCTGGACTATACCTGGCCATGTCTCGAGCCGGGCCTAGAAAAGTCCGACACGGAAAACCCAGGCCCGAGCCCGGCCAAGCCAAAAAGCCCGAAAGACCATCGGGCCGCGGGCCGGGCTTCTTAACTAAATGGCCAAACCGCAAAGCCCAGGCCCGGCCCATCGCAGCTGTCGGGTCTAAAATCCAGGCCCAAGCCCGAGAATTTCAGGCCGGGCCTCGGGCCGGGCTGCCCATGCCCAGGTATACTCTGGACACGTATGAGACCCAGGTGAGGTCTTAGATTTTTCTGAATCAATCTTAGTTCCATTTCCCTCCAAAAGTTATAGCTACTTTATGAAAAAGGGATAGATTTTAATTTAAATGCTTTGTAGCTGAATCGTTAATTTCGTTTTTCTTTCAAATATAGTTACTGTACATAAAAGAGATGACTTTCTATACTACTATTAAAAGAGCAAACTTGTATTGAGTTGTGTTGATACATTAAATCTTAGCTCTTCAATATTTGATCAAGGGTCCCTTTGATCAATGGTCCAGATTGCTCAAATGTTTGACAACTCAACACACGCCCACTTTTTAAACCGTTTTACCCTCCCCAAATCACATATTAGGAGCCATATGCCACCGTACCGTTTCGTTTCCTTTATTTCTCTCCCCGACCGAAATAGGCAGTCATCCCGCTACCCTACTGTCGCAATCCCCAGGTTGTCGCTTCCCAGGGTCTTCAGCCCTACTAGACTCCCATAGTCCCATCGCCAACAACTCGCTGGAGGGCCGTACTGCACTGGACCCAATCGAGTCCAGCCACGGCCTGCACGGGAGGGCCGCGCCAAACGTGGCTGCTCTCCACGCCGGGAAGCGAGGCTGGCCTGAACGCCGGAACGCCGAAATCAGCGCCGTGCTGCACTGCATGTCCTCTGTACCGGCCGGACGCACGCAACTACATAATTTCATCCTCGCCGCACATGCATGGAGGGCACCGAACTCCGAAGCACACGACGTTTCAGGACGTCCTCGCCCACACGCACGCCATGGACTGCTTCATCCTCGAAGCCAGCTCCGTGCACACCATACAGGGCCTCCTCCCGAAGCCTTCGCCGGCGTCGTGTGGTGCCATCGCGCATGCCATGCGATACTTCGATGACATCCACCATGCGAAGGACATAGGAGCGGTGCTTGCGGGCGTGGTTGTTGCCGTCATGGTCGTCTCTTGCACGTCGAGCTCCTGACGCGGGCCGACGGCGTCCCGGTCGAGCAAGTTGTTAATTATTCTCCACGCGGTTTTTGGTAGGGAGGGCTGCATGGGTAGCTCCGTTAACGTCGCAGGAGCCGTACTTTCTTCAGATTCCGTTACATAATGTACTTTCTCCGGTCATGCGCAAAGGAATCAGATTGTTCAAATCAGGATGCATCCATTTGCGTTCCTGGGAAGTATGCATTAGAGATGACTAGGTAACACAGCGCGCCGACACGCCGCGCCCCTGATGATAATTTAGTAAACCTAATATTTAGTAGGACAATTTTGTCGAAAGTTTGATGAAAAAGCTAACTGACAACAATTTAGTTTCAGTAAGAGATATAGCCGTGTCTACACGTGGCGCCACCGTCGTGTAATTGTTCTAAAACATGAATATAGCAATATATAAATAATGCCGAGAAGGCGATCTGGTACATAAAAGAAAAAAATTAGCCAAGTGCAGTGATACTACGTGTTTGCTGGTTTAGTTTATACCATGTGAGCCGCCGCGCCAGTTGTGATTCGAAAATTTGAAATCCGTCAGAATTTATCTTTTTTTGCGCAGCGTAAAATACAACGAATTTGAAGATTAGAGAGAAATATGTATATGTCTGTCAAAATGAAAATGGTAAAACATGGAAGTTGTTTGTAAGGGTGATATCCGTCTACTCGTGAAAGTAAAATTCAAACGGATGACTGAGCGCGACGAATTTGACAAAATTCGTCAGATGTTTTTGCGAGCTTGGATCCAAAATTAAGAAGTTAGAGTCGACCGAACTCGAAACTGATCACGGGAATGGAACCTACTCGTTGTCGCGCACATATTTCATGTAGATTTTTATCGTGAAAAGGAGAGCGAATCGTAAATTTTGGGAAATGCGAGGGTTTTTTCCGTAAAATTCGCGCAATGTTCGTAAAAAGAAATGCGGGGGGGGGGGGGGGGGGGGGGAATTGGGGTATACTAAAAGGGGGAGAAATCTGTTAGAACAAAAAAAGTTCAACTGTATCGGAGGACTGATCCGCAATTTTCTGAAAATGTGTGGGATTTTTCTGCGAAAAGGCCACGTACCGTGCGCAAATTGTACCGGAGGACCGATCCGCAATTTTTGAAAAATGTGGAGACTTTTATGAAAAAAGGTCACGCGCTGTAGCGCGCACTGTAGATACGGGCACTGTAGATGCGGTTCAAGCCTTCAAGGTGTAGTATGCAAATTCAAATTGAATGCTTTTTCATGTAATCTAGCAGGGTTCTTGCTGCGGTTACATTAGACCCGTGAACTCAAGGAGAAGGGTGTAGAGATCATCTGAGGTGTACAATCAAGTGGAACACATGCATGCATGTATATTTTACCTATATTTTACTTTGGTGTAGGTGGTTGTATTGTATATGCAAAACCAAAAAGGTTACCAAATCACGGGAGGACCATCATGAAAGAGTGGATTTATGTCAGTTTCAGGTCACCAGCTGAGCATCATTCAGTTGTACATAAGAAATTCAGATTTCAGATGTTAGATTTAATGATTCTCAGTATTGGCTAACGGTAGACCAATAGGTTTGTTGCCTCATGATTCATGAATGTTTCATGACGCCGAGATTCAACTTTTACTCATTCCTAAGGGTAAAGTTGGCATATTATTTTATAGGCTACCTAAAACACATGGAGGAGGAACGAAGCATATGAGAATCTTATGTGTCCAAGAATTGGCATTGTATTTGGGTTAAACGTAATGAATCTGTAAGCTAATAACTATGTATCGAACAATCGCATATTTGCATGGGATTTTCTAACAACGTTTTCTTTCTTGTAACACGAGTACACGACTAACAAAATTTCTAACATTTGTACTATGGCGTATATGTTTTTGTTCATTTATGCTTACTGTTTGCAATTGTTGTTGGTTACGTGCGTTGCACGTGCACGTCAACTAGTAGTTAAAAGGCTAAATATACTAGCTCAAATAGGTAATGTATGTGCGGAAATCCATATCGACTCATAGGTCTAGATGCACCCACTGCTCAATTTAAAAAAAAATGTCAAAAAATTCCAAATAAAATTTTCGAATATACTACATGACATTCTATGTTAGCACAAAAAATTTCGCAAAGAAAAGACATTTTTTGTGGGCTGTGCAAAAAAGACAATTCCGAGGTTGTCAAAATGACTTTGTTCGCGATTGTTTTTTGTGTTTTTTGCACAGGTCACAAATAATGTCTTTTATTCACGAAAGTTTTTGTGCTAACATGAGATGTCATGATGTATATCCAAAATTTTATTTGAAATTTTAGCCTGTGAGTCGGTGTGACGGAGTGGCAAGGCATCACCTTTTTATTACAAGCAAACTCATTCAACGGCAAGGCATCATTTTAGCCTGCGATTCCATTTAAAACAACGGAAGAAAACAAAATTAACGTACAGGATGATTCGAACCTACAACCTGGTGGTTGAAACAAATCAACCTGACCACTACAACGTTGCTCCATATTTTTTACTATAAATAAGAACTTAAAAATCAAATTTTGGCCGCACATCAATGGGACCGGGCCTGATATTTGGGACTTGCTATATTCATGGTTTGCTATTTTTTCATTCTTTTTAAAACGAGGTAAAATATTTGTTTTTCCATTTATATAGAAGAAGTGAATTGGTCAGTTGAAGACCGATACACAACATAAAAACGCAACGCATCGGCCCTAAGCCCACGTTCCAGACGAGTCGACAACCAAATCGCCCAAAGGATCAAATCCAACACACACACCTCAACGCAACAACGGAGGCGATAACCGGAGCCGCGGCTCCGACGTTCGCGTGGACCTAGGGTCGTGCACCACCTACGATGACAGAAAGTAAGATAAAACTAACTACACGAATAAGGCAAACATGACAAGGGTGGTGAAGGGGCTCCTCAACGATGCCCCTAAGGAGGGGAACCGACGATGCCTCCAAACAAGACAGCCATTTTTCCATGAAGGGCGCTTTTATTAAACTTCGCACCATGACAATAATTGGATTATCTTTGCATGTATATCTAGGATGCATACAACGGTAGAAAGGAAAAATATGAAGTCATGCACAACTAATATAAAGCCATATTTCTTTTTTGAAATGAATGCAGTAGGGGAAGCCCCTACATCGATTTTTTTTTAAATAATAAGAACCCAAATTTGCGTCCATGAGGATTTGAACCCGGGTTGCTGGTTTGTACATCCACTTCCCTAACCAAGTCAGCTGGCCTCACTTCTTCCATATTTTGTTGTTGCATCTTGTTTTACAAAGAAGACTCGAATATTCGTCTTTAAATTAATGACTCCCTAAACTGCCATGATATTGATACAAAGTGTTGAGTAAACAATTCACGTGATAACAAACACTAGTGAAAAAGATGCTTATCAGTTATCAATGGCGTGCCAAAACCGCTAATAGTAACATCTCATATGACTTCACTGGTAACATATACTAGTGGTGTGCGGATCGGGGGCATGCATGAGATTACATGAGAAATTTTTAGTTAGTAGCATCGATCAAACCGAAGTGTGTGTGTGTGTGTGGGGGGGGGGGGGGGGCAAGATTGTTTATGTGTACCATAAGGATGGCTTGAGCACCATAAAAGGGTGTCTGGGGAACCGCAGAGTGAGAGGCTGAACCATTTTTCGGTAAGGTTAGACCCCGACGTACTAGACTCCGCCTTGGTGGCATTGGCAACCTCTTCCGAAGTAAGCTCAACCACCTTGGAGGTGGTATCATCTACTTTGGAAGGAGTAGGTGGTGTTTCGATATCTTTGGTTTTAATGGCTTCCATTAGCGGCTTTTTCTAATCTAAAAACGAAAAATCCTTATTTAGATCACCCGTCGTTTTCATCATCGGTAAGGTGTATATGTTCACCTTCCTTAACCTCCACTTTGTCGGCCATACTTTTAAGACGTTAAAGATCTTAACAAAGAGTCGGATCTTTCATACCTACTGAAATAATTGGTATAGTCGACTAAGGGGGTGGAGGGAATAGGTGATATCTTTATTTCCAATTTAAGCGATACAACCGAATAAAAAGTTGTTAGATGTACAAATAGACGAATAATCTAGGTGACAAGTTGACAAGATATTCAAAACAAGGTAGCCGCAAGTAGATAAAGACTAGAAATAACTGCAATAGTGGAGAGGAGGATGTATTCTAAATTCCTTCTTTTGTTGGAGAGGTGTGGCGAGTTGGCGACACAAAGTCCATCAATGCCACAAAGGATCATCTTATTCTTCTCGTGCCTCTCGCACAAATCAAGGAGACATGATCCACCTAGCGTCCCTCTAGCCGGAGCGGCCACCCGGGCTTGCCGACGGCACAAAGCTTGCATTTTATGATTTTTATAGCGATTTCGTTCAAAAATTTAGCGTCTTTAACTCTTCCAAAAGTTTATTGGTTTGCCACTGTTCATGTGTGCATGTTATTTTAGACAAATTTTGGCAATTCATCACACAATGTCAATCGTTTGAAATTTTCTTTGATGACAAGATTTATCTCGTTGTTCCTAGCAATACTCTTAGTGTAAGTTTTCTATTTTAATGTTAATAGACAAAATTGTTAAATGTGGTGGTGTGAATAACATGGAGAAAAGGTAAGATTTACCACGTGCTCACCTAACCAAACACTCGATTTATTCGGCTGCGGGCAAGTCCCGTTTCCTATCAACTATTTGGGTATTCCGATCCATTATCGGAAGCTCACAAATGTTGAATGGAAATTGGTAGAGGAGAGACTTCAAATACGTTTAAATAGCTGAAAAGGCAAACTATTATCCTTGGGTGGAAGATTAGTTCTCATAAATTCAGTACTAACTAATATGGTACTGTATATGATTTCTTTCTTCCAACTTCCGAAATGAGTCTTAAAACGATTGGATTACTTCCGATCAAGATTCTTTTGGCAAGATGATAGTGAGAAACGAAAATATCGACTGACTAAGTTGAGTGTGGTTTGCTGTCCCAAGGACCAAGGAGGACTCGGTGTTCATGACCTTGAGGTCAAGAATAGAGCTCTCCTTGGCAAATGGATCTTCAAGCTTCTTGCTGAAGATGGGGTATGGAAGACCCTCCTTAGGAGAAAGTATGTGGGATCTCAAGCGTTATCTCAGGTTATTTGGAAATCTGGTGATTCCCACTTCTGGGCTGGTCTCATGGCCACGAAGAAGTTCTTCTTCCCGCATGGATCTTTCTCTATCAAGGATGGTTCGAAAATTAGGTTCTGGGAGGATATTTGGCTAGGCCAAACCACGCTCCGAGAACAATATCCGGCCTTGTACAATATCGTGCAAAACAAAGGTGACACGCTCGCTAAGGTGATGGGAACTTCCCCACCGAATGTTTCGTTCAGAAGAAGTTTATTTGATCCTAGGCAAGCATCTTGGAATGCTCTGCTATTGCGGCTAGACTCGGTCCAGCTGACGCAAGGTCCGGATAAATTTAAATGGAATCTCAACAAGAATGGTATATTCTCGGTTGATTCCATGTACATGGCGTTAATAAATCCTGATGTCCCTGTCGATAATAATAAGAAAATTTGGAAGATGAAGATCCCGCTAAAAACAAAAGTGTTTGCATGGTATCTTCGTCGAGGGGTAATTTTTACTAAAGATAACCTTGCCAAACGCAATTGGCACGGAAATAAAAAGTGTGTCTTTTGTCATCATGATGAGACAATTAAGCATTTATTCTTCCAATGCAAATTTGCTAGATCTATATGGTCAGCCATCCAGATAGGTTCTACCTTATTCCCTCCACGTAGCGTTGCGAATATTTTCGGCAATTGGCTAAACGGAGTGGACTCTAGGTTTAAACTTCTTATTAGGGGTGGGAGCGATTGCCGTTATTTGGTCGTTATGGCTAAGTAGAAATGACAAGATTTTTAATGATAAAAATACTTCTGTTATGCAGGTTATCTACCGGTGCACGGCTACGCTACAATCATGGGCGTCCCTACAGCGTGTGGAGCATCGAGACCTGTTTCTGGAGGTGTCCTCTCGGTTGGAGACTGCAGCGCGGAAGTTCTTTTCCCAGCATGGATGACAGCATAATCTCCGGATTGGACCTCCACAACCACTGTCTTAGGCGTCTCTATAATTTCTCATTTTGATATGTAATTCGCCTTTTATTTTTTGTTGCATCGGGACTTGTGAACCTGTTTGGGCTATGTGCATCCTAATTATGCAGAAACCGGGTGTAATGCTTTAAAAAGAAGTAATAAACCCTTTATCGAAAAAACCAAACACTCGAACATTACATCTGTCGGAAGCACAACCATGCAGCCAAACACGATGCATATATTTCTGCTTTCATGCAATCTGATCCTTTAACATGACCATTTATGCAAAAAAAAAAAAAAAACCAAAATTGATAGCTGCCCTTGCTCGTAGGGCCCGGTCGACATCGACCAGCCACCACCACCACCAACCTGACAGCCGAGCTCGCTTTCGTGGTCGGCTCGTCTACCTTCCGGCCCCGTCTCCTACTCCTCCTCTGCTCAACCCCAGCAGAACAGAAATGACACCATAAGCGCATCTCCGATGCAAGCGTCCGTTCGCTTCTGCTCCTCCTCTGTGTCCTCCAAGAAGGGTTGGGACTCTGCCCTGCAAGTTTCTCCCGTTTATATTTGGTTCAATCATGGCCAATTTTAGTCTCCCTTCCAGTACCAAGAACACAACTGCTTTCTTACAAGAAATGTTTGCTTTATTTACGCTATTTAGAAGCTTGTGATATGATCTGTTCTTTAGGTTCATAAATGCTGCACAGATTGCCATGGGGTCAGTTTGCTTGTCTTATGGGTTTTAATTCTGGCATTTTATCCCTTGTACAGTCATTGCTTACATTTCTGTCGCCGTTGTACGGCCATCCTATCGGCCTCTCTGTGGGAAAACGCATGTGGCTTCTCTGTCTGCTGAGGATCCACCAAAAATTCAGAAGAGAGTATCAAAACAAGAAAGAAGGACCAGGGTTGAGAAATTTGTTGAAAAGTAAGGCAAATTTCTGATTCTATTATTGTGATCAGCCTTGTGTTGCAGTTTGCTTGTCCTACATTTATACCGAATTAGAATCTTGCTTCAATATTGGATTTTTTTTAAACAATTCAATATTGGATTAAGGTGGAACAAGTTATTACCTTCGGTCTTGTAGAATTGCGTCCTATACTAGCAATGCATAAACATCCGAGCCAATTGATCAACTCTTTTCAGAATCAAACGTGTTGGCCGGCCCAATGGCAAAGGTTCGGGAAACATACTGTCTGTAAGCAACTGCGGCTCACAACCTTACCTAGGATTGGACACAAGCCAGCTGTTCGTTCAGCTTATGAAAACTTGAAACTGAATGATTATATGACTTACGGGATTAGCTAATCGACCATAATTTGCATTTTGTGCATGAAAAACCAAGTGCTAGCTTCAAAACAGCGCTCATCATACTTTGAAACAACCAATTATATACTGAGTCTTGTGCCACATCTAAATGTGCTCCTAGGTGCTTGATAAAATTCTGCACCGTATATCTATGCCTGCACCAAAAAGGACTTACTTTTGTCTTTCAATCCTACATCCATTAATTATGCCTGGCTCTTACATCCATTAATTATGCCTGGCTCTACTATTCAACACAGTTACAGGGCATCACATCAAGGAAAAATTCCATCTGCTACATCTGTTCGTCAGCAGGTTGGAGGGTGCTACTACATATCGTGGGAATTACTCCAGGAATTGGAGTATAATTCTAGATTAAAGAGCGATGCCAGAAATGCCTCTTTCAACTCAGAGACTGTGAAGGGAAAATATGGGCTCAACAATACTGACCGCATAACCAAAGATTCTAGGACCAAGGAAGAAACGGTATTTTATTACAGATAACCTACTTTTGCTCTTTGTCCGTTTGATTTGAGCTTGTGTTAGTGGTTACTGTCAGTTTGATCTCTTAGTTTTTTAGCAGGGCATATGTTAGTACTGTTTTTTTTTTTGCGAGGGAAATTGCAATTACATCCAACCAAGATTCTTACAGAAAAGCCCAAGAAACAAAGAAATTACAGATAGGTCCTTCTTGAGCTCTGGCGTCGTCTTCGTCATGCTCGACGCTGCGCCGGCGAAGTCTGCCGCACCATCTCCATACGCTTGGACTGGGGGGCCCCCCGTGGACAGAGAGTCGACGCTCCTCGGTGCCGGAACACCTCCACCGCGCACGACGACCGGCGACACCACCTTGGTCTTCATGAATCGCAATCTCCAGATCGTCAATCGCCGGATCCACCTGCCTCGGACTCCGGCGAAGGGGACGCCCCCTCGAGGCCTCCGCAGAGCCGCGAGCAAGGGCCTGGCGGCAGATCTGCGGCGAAGCTCACAGAGCCGCACCACCGGAGGGGAAGTCCACCACCAACAAACACCACCGGCGCCATCGCTTCCACCCCAACGCCGCCGGCGACACTCCCCACGCACACCTAATTCACATAGCCCGGATCCGGGGATTCCCCGACCTCCCGCCGCCGGAGCGGCCGCCGGAGGCGAGGAATCCCGCGGATCGCCGGCGAGGAACCGGAGCGCACGGAGATCGCCCAAAGAGTCGCCTTTTCTGTAGCAGGGGAAAAGAAGAGAAGGTCCAACTCGTCTCTAGTATGTTAGTACTGTTGTAATTTAAGATCAGTCTCACAAAGATATTACAAGGTTCCAGTATATGGTTTTAGTTAAATATTTGTACATACTAAAATCTTAAGTGCCGGTTATATGGTTCCAGTGGTATAATATCATCACTGTGTGCTCTCAGTAGCTTTACATTTAAGCACCAGGATGCTTTTTAGGAATACTAATGGCCAAACTGTGTCAGATTAGACGCAAAGTGAGAATATGAACAGGCTTCTTTGTCTACTCAGGATCTACCCGAAGTCCAGAAGAGAGTAACAAAACAAGAAAGAAGAGCCAGGGTAGAGGAATTTGTTGAAAAGTAAGGCAACTTGCCCAGACAGCATTTCTGAATTTATTATTGTGATCAGTATTTGTAATCTGTTTGTGCTTCCTTATAGATAATTTTAATCTTGGATGAAGGTGGAACAAGTTACCATCTTTAGTCCTGTAGAATTACGTTATACTATATTTACAGATTTTTAACAACATCTGACAGCCGAGAACAAATTTGTCAACTTTTGTTCAGAATCAGATGCAAGTTTTTACTGCTGGAGATAATGCTTGATAAAAAATATATTTCATTTTCTTAGTTTAAAGAAACATGCCGTAAGCAGCCTGTGAATGTCTCACGGACTTAGCTAGGATCCCAGCAAACTGCTGATTTCTGCTTATGAAACTTGAAAATGAGTGATTACCTGGAATTAAGCTGCTACTCGACCACACTCTCGCAAAAATGAGTGATCCCAGCAATTTTGCGTTCATTATTTATCTCTGGCTCTACTATTTAACGCAGTTACAGGGCAACGCATGACGGGAAGTTTCCACATGCAACATATGTTCGTCAGCAGGTTGGAGGGTCCTACTACACAGTGCTGGCATTACTCCAGGAACTGGAGTACAATTCAAGACTGAAGAGTGATGTGAGAAATCCCTCTTTCAAGTTCAGATGTTTCTGGTACATACCATCTTATGTTCCTCACGGCTTACTCCTAATGCAGACTTAAGCACGCACATGAAGGGTCAGCTAGGACAAATCTTTGGGGAAGCCTGAAGTCCTTTACTGATGGACTCAGGATCTCTGGAACAATCTGTAAATTCATCTGTCTGCTGGATGCAGTTACGTGTATAGGATTCACATTGTTTTATTCTTCTTTTCATGGACCTGTAACATATTTGTAAAGTTCTCCATGAGGATTTTTTTTTTCATGGACCTGGAACACAACTGTAAAGTTCTCCTTCGATGTTTCAGATGATACTCCTGTCAGTTATAACAAGTCAGCAAGGCATACTCTGCTTATTTGCTCCTTCCAGTTGCCTGTCAAAAAATCCGATGAAAATTCCCGTCTGCTGTAAAGCCTTCAGTGGTTTCTCATGTTAACATTCGAATCTGGGCTCTCTGCTACCCACGCGTTGTATACATCAGCTTCATAATGGTTATGTTCCAGTCTAGATGCCACCCAGAATCCTTTCATCAGAAACATGACTGCACCATTTGCATAGCCGTGGAGGCTAGTTGTTCATGCATATGCAGGCTCTGATCCACGAAAGAGCCACGCGACGGGAAAGCCTTTCAGTGGCCGTATCTTGGTCCCTAGGTAAGTTTGAGACCGCCGTTTCCTCATGTCGTAGATGCTGCAGTAGAACGACACATTCTTCCGGTAATAATAGCCACGGGCGGCAGCATCATCCACGAAGAAGATACGGTCCCCCGACCCCCGCAACGTAGTCCTTGCACTGGTCGGGGACACGAACAGCTCGGGAGCACCATCTCTGGACGAACACCCGGTCTTCCCCGACGCTGCTCAGCTCCGTCCACCGTGACAGCGCCAAATCGGCCTCGAAAACCTTGAACTTGGTAGCCTTCTCCAAGCCTAAGCCTGTAAAGTGCGAAGCCCAGGAATTGCCGCCCATGGGCGGATTTTGTATGTTAGGATCTTCTCTGCGGACCATCAGCAGCGCGCCGTCGGATTCGAGTAGGTACTGCAGCGGCGACTCGATGAACTGCCATCGGGGGCCCTCTGCGAGGACGTCGACTTGGGACACGGTTGGCTCACGGTGTCCCTGTCCTCGCCGATGGAAACGCAGATAAGGCGGCCATGGTTGCCGTTGAGGGCGTAGAGCTTGCCTCGATACCAGATCATATCTTGAAGTGACTCGAGTTGGTCGTGGGCGACCACCACCCACGAAGATGCCCCTGGCCGGCACAGCGCAAGCTTGTGAGGCCATTCCGCCCCAACGACCGCGGCGACAAGTTTAGGCGAGCACACCACTAGCTTCTTCATGAACGGTGGCGCATCACAGTCACAGATGAGGTGCAACGGCTCCGTGGACAGCCGGGGGAGCACCATAGTTGTGGACATGGAGAAGGGTCTTACCAACGTGTAGGCGCCATCCATTCGCTCAAAGACGAGCCACTCGCCGCAGGAGCTTTGGGCGTGTGGCAGCTGGCGATGGCGCTCGAGATGGAGCGGCAGCGGCCGGAAGGCAGAGTCGGGTAGGCTGTAGAAGGTCCGATCGGGTAAGGCCAGCCACGGGAATCGCGCTGGTGGGGCGTTCCGCCGCGCGCCGAAGCGGACGCGATCGTCATGGCGCTGGAGGCGGCGCAGGATAAGGTCGCCAAGATCCGTCTGCAGTGCAGACCACGACCTTGGCGCTAGGGCTGGACTAACGAGCTACTCGGCTCGTTAAGCCTCGGCTCGTTAAGACTCGTGATTGTTAAGGCTCGAATCGTTAAACTCGTTAAGGCTAACAAGCTAAATATAAAGCTCGGCTCGGTTCGTTAAGTGCTCGCGAGCAGCTCCTTAAGAAAATGAATCTAAATTTAGAGATGACGAGGTGATTGACGATTAACAAAAAGTAAATGGGATTCGATATTTCCTAGATGGGTCGACCATAAATCTCGGTTGTGATATGGTCTTGCTAAACAGTGTTGAGTCGTCACTTGTCAGGTTGCTAGTTAGATGAGATCTACTCTTAAAAAGAGATGGGATCCAAATTAACGAGCTTAACGAGCTGCTCGCGAGACTCGTTAGCTCGCTCGTTTAGCTCATTAGCAATAACGAGCCAAAATCATTGTTTGGCTCTGTTCGTTACAATAACGAGCCGAGCTAAACGAGTCAAGCAAACGAGTGCTCGTTTAGCTTGTCGATCATCGAGCTTTATGTCCAGCCCTACTTGGCGCCATAGTAAAAAAAGCCAGACTCTTACGGATTTTTCTTTGATGATTGGATTCTATGTATACAATGGCGAGTTAAATCGTTGCCGGCACGGACTCGGAATAAAAAACCGAGCCAAACCTGAAGTATCCAATCTGCTTAACCTGAAGATCAACAGACAGAACACGATGAATTCACACGTGCTGCGTTGATAGGGCAAAACAGAAAGAGCTAAGAAAACCCATCAACGACCGAGCGTACAGGTAGTGTCATCCAGCTCTGGTCGTGCCCATGTCCCCGAAATCCTTGCCACGGTCACCAGGCCTCTAGTGCCATCCCACGAGAGACACAGGCGACGAGCTAGAATAGGTCTACTCTACTGAATCTGCAAACTAGTGACGGACAAGACATTTACACCCACACGTTATGTGGCAATTGTTGAGACCGAAACTAACTGAAAAATTAAATTGCCTAACAATTCACCCGCTTAGTCCTGTTGCAGTGAATTCACTTCCTTGACGCCGAGCTTCAATCTCATCTCCACAAACCTGATTCAGCCCAGACGCCCAGTGCCTTGCTGAGAATATCAGCCAACTGACCATCTGTTCCAATATGATCAACATCCAGTTTTCCTCCACAATGCACTCACGAATATAGTAAAATCGACATCCAGTTTTCCTCCACAATGCACTCACGAATATAGTAAAATCGAGTATCCCTGTAACATAACTGTAAAGTTCTCCATGAGGATGTTTTATTCTTTGCGGACCTGGACATAATTGTAAAGTTCTATCTTGATGTTTCAGATGATACTTATAACAAGCCGGCAAGACACACTCTGCTTATTGGCCCCTTCTACTTGCCTATCAAAAAATCCGATGGAAAATTTCATGTAGCCTTCAGTGATTTCTCATATTAACATTCCAATCTGGGGTCTCGCTACCCGCACGGGTTGTACACATCAGATTCAGAATGGTTATGTTTCAGTCTAGATGCCACCCAGAATACTTTCATCAGAAACATTAGGACACCATCACCAATTCGCCTTTCACATGCACAAACGCTAGGTTTGCAATTCTAATATTTAACGGATATAACGTGGTTTATTCTTTCGATCAATGGGCATAAAACCGGAGAAGAATGAACAATACCAATATAGCTAACAAATTGCCGCTTTATATAAACTCATCATCGGCACCATCTCTCAACAGCTTCCTTGTTTAGTCAGGTGGTAGACAGGTCTGAGACACTGCCAGAAAGCTACAATCCTAATAGAAGGTAGATTTACAAAACTTGCAGTCGACTATCCGGGACATCCCTCTCTTCTTTAACAGTTGAGAAAACTCACGCCAAGTTTCTATCGTAACAGATGATGCTCAGTTCCTTCCACCAACATTCTTCAAGATGATGGTGGGGTACCATGCTCAAAGTCAGAATCACCGATCATCCTTTCTAATGACTCGATGTCACCGGCTTCAGAAAGCGTGTGACTGCGAAGGCTGTCTGCGTCCTCGCTGCTCACATAAAAACAGAACGAGAAACAGCGGTTATGACAATAGCATTAGAAGCACCGGTTGCTTTATAAATTGTAAGGATCAACAATAACAAAGATTTAGTCATACTCTGTAACTCCAAAGATTTCTTTGACAACAAGCGAGCCATCGCGAGAACAGAACTCTGGGAGCTGGATGATTCACAGATATTCAGTTATATCAGGTGAAAGTAAGAAACGGACTACATTATAACACAATGTTCTGAAACAAAAAATTTTAAACTCCCTTTTCGGAAGTCAAGAAAAAATTTCGAATGCAATTCAGAGTCAGTAAAGCAGACGCCACCAGCTTACCTCTGATAAGTACATGATTTTTCCAAATAGTGTTTGCACAGCAAGCTTCCGCTTAAAACCTTGTTCTGTAAATCCAGTTAAGTCCATAACTATTGGACCTGCAAGATAACACACACAAAATCTCCTCAGTCATGCAGCAATATACAAGCTTACACATCATCAAGTTAAGCTGTGAACTAAACAAAAACATCACTACTACCAAATACTTGCAGGAAAACAATAACACTTCACACCAAGCATATATGATATTTCAAACGCTATCGCGGAGGCCACAGCTATTGATCCTTTTCTAGAAAGACAATTAGTTAACCAAATCATACACTCATAGCAATCCTAAAAGTAAAATGGATCAGTTTGATGTACAACAACACAGGTTGAAGCTGTCAGATTGAACTTTACCAAATGAAGCATACAAATGCAGTGCTTTAATCTTGACAACATCTTAAGATTTTAATACTAATATTCACCAGCTAATGAGCACCTGGTATCAACAAAATGGCAATGTATGGCTAGAACTCTACTTGTTACTAATGGAATATTGCCGCTGCACACACATATAGATCAGGTTGATGTTTGGTAAAGCATGAAAAATATCAATATCAAGTTGGTTTTACAACCACAATGCAGCCATCATTTCAGGGCTCAGAAGCTAGAAAAACAGAAGAAGTAATGAGTGGATTTGAGACAATGCAACAAACATACAAATGTCTACATTATGTGTTCAATAACCGTTGGAAAATAACCTTCTAAAAGTTTGCAGCGCATCAAGTATAAAACTAATAAATCAAAATGACACTCGATCATCACCAAGTTTTACAGAGGATTCATCACGGAGATCCAATAAATTTTATAGGAAGGCGTGAGAAAAGTAGAAAACAAAACCACCTTCGTGTTATAGAACTGAGCATCCAGAGTTCTGAATTCAGGAAATACTATCTGTACTATGTGTTGTACAAGAGTACTAGAATGAGAAGAACAAAAATACCTTTTTCCCGAACAATTCTTCTTGATATCTCATTCAGAATTTCAGCAACTTCAGCATCTTCTAACATTGATGCTTTCCTAAGATGTATGAGATCCACAACCACATCAGGATTGAATTGTTTTTCGTTCAGTGTGTATCGGATGTACTTTCTTACTACATCATCCATGTCAAATCCTGTCTGAATAAATGGAAAAGAGTTACATGTGCATCTGTGTTCCTCACTATGGGCAGATAGCTTTGCAATCAACAATATAATAAGTAATCCATTCCTCAAACAGCAGTAGAAATGGATGCACTGGTGCGAATAATTACAGTTAGATAGCCTAAATCTATTCTGATCAGCAAAATTTGTGGTTATGATCTTTGTGAGTCATGAATAAGATATCTGAGTAACACTATTCAAAGTAGATTCATTTGTTGAGAAAATAAAGCAGATAGGTCGTGGCACACCTTTTGCATTAGTTCTTGGAGCGCTGGGAAATCCACTGCTTCTCTGCCCTTCTGGAACAACTCATCTAGTGACTTCAACAAGAATATATTCTTAGTCACCTGCAAAGAAAC
This sequence comes from Poa pratensis, assembly GCA_947311845.1. Lineage (NCBI taxonomy): Eukaryota > Viridiplantae > Streptophyta > Magnoliopsida > Poales > Poaceae > Poa > Poa pratensis. The sequence goes on along the minus strand of CAMZMU010000046.1, from coordinate 41,879,898 downwards.
AGTGGTTCATCATAAAAACACCAAGCATATATAGTGCAAGAAGTGTCTGCGTAATGGTTATGGATTATGTGAGCTATAGTATGTATGGTTCCATTAAGAATATCAGCAAAAAAGGACAAATTAAAGCCTATGGGCAAGCTTGCGATCAACAAAAAGATGTAAACACAAAATGTTGTGCCATAGAATCTGCACAGAGCTATCTATTTGAAACAAAGTACCAAAATTATGAACGGTCAAGAAACTGACCTTGAAAGTTCATGACATTAAATATGCTAAGAATGAATGAAGTGCTCAAAAAGTACATAGAACTCATGAATACATATTACATAATGAAACAAAGTCAGATTATTTCTCACTCGATAGTCATATCTAATCCGACCATATAATTCAGTATGGTCGTGAACAGAGATAAACTTGTCTAGAATTCCCAGCTTATAAAAACAAGCCAATCATATATCAGCTCAAGTCCTTCAACGAAGTTTTAAAACGAAATGACCAACTATTGAAGTCTAGATTGAACAGACAAAATACTGTCCCACACAATGTACCTACATTTTTTCATGGCTCAAACTCTATTGCAAGAGAATTACGCCCTAAAGAGGAATTACGTTAAGTGTAAATAAACTCCTAACCGTATCGCCCCCAGTCTCCCACTAAGCATCGAACTACACATGATCCTTACCCTCTTCTTCTTCTGAGTGCGCGGGGAGGTGAACTTGCGGTAGGTGCGGGCGACGGCGAGCGCGAAGGAGACGCCGAGGTAGGCGAGCGGCACGGCGAGGAGCCAGGGGACGGGGCTGGAGCCGACGCGGGGCCCGGGATGGCCTGCGTGACGGTGCCGGTGAACTCCACGAGGTCCAGAGCCTTGTCCTGGATCCACGGCAGCTCCTCCTCGACCTCCACCTCCTCGTCCGCCTCCTTCTTCGGCGCGGCGCTAGATTTGGCCGGCTGCCGGGAGGCGGCGCTATTGGTGCGCTTGGCGCGGGCGACGAGGAGGGGCGCCGGCCGCCGGGGAGTGGGGGCGGGCAGGGTGAGGGGGCAGCGGCGGCGAAGGCGGGCGCCCGCGATGGGGACGGAGAGCGGGTGGAAGAAGGTGGTGGTCGCCATGGAGGTGGAGGTGGAGGTTAGGGCTGGCTTATCGCGGCGGAGGTGGGTGGGACTCCTCCGGGCCGGGGTGCGGAGAGGAGAGGAGGAGGAGTAGGCAGTAGCTCAACAAACAAAACCCTCCCTCCCTGTGAATCGATGGGTTGGAGAGAGAACGAGGGTAAAGAGTAAATGTGGGCCTACAGCCCACCAGGGAAATGCTTTTTAGGCCTGTACCACCTTGGTAGAAACCTTACCCTAAAAAAACTTGGTAGAAAACGACAATTTGTATGTAGGTACATTCTTTGTTCCTGTTGATCGACGACTCCCGGTCCGTACTTCCGTGGGAACACTACATCGAGCTCGTGCAAACTTGAAAATGGCGAGAGATCGCGCGCGTTCGCGAAAATACGGTGGGAGAAAAATTCGTCACTGCACGTCAGTTTGCTCGCCCTATTTCCCCCCTTTGGCTCATCACCAAAACTCGCCACCATTTTCCCCTTCTAGCTCCCTCTCCCGGCAGTGAAGCCTTACTCGACGACGATCAGGTAAGCGGCGCCATCTCATCCTTTGGTTGTTGGTGGTCGACGGCGGGCGGCAGCGATAAACATGTTCATCCTCTTCTCCCAGCCGATTCTGGCCTCGTCCGCTTCTGTGAAGGTTGCAAGTTATCTCAAATACTAGCCCGTGTAGCTTAGATCTATGAGCAAGTTGTAGATCTGTAGGTCACGATGTTGTGTGAGACAATATTGCTTCATGATGTAGTGTGAAAAGGTATTGCGCTTCATGATATAGTGTGGTAGATAATGTCATGGTAGATCTAGATGTTTTTGCAGTGATGCTCTTGATGATGTTGTGGTAGATTTTAATATTGTGTTGTGGTAGATCTTGATGTTGTGGCAGTGATGCTCTTGATGATGTTGTGAACATGTGGTAAATAATGTGCTATGACAGATTTATGAGCTTCGTTGTTGTGCAGTACATACACGTATTAGGACAATCATTGGTACGAAGGTTGTTTATACACATTGTAGTTCTCATCCTTGTACTAGCTTTCCCCTTATACATGACAACATGTAGTGAAGATGACACAATGATGCATTTCCCTTGATGGTAACCATTGTAGTGATGCATTTATCTTGGTGGTAAACCATTGTAGGCCATGAGCAAGATGACTTTAGCCCGGCCCTAGCGCTGTTAAAACCCAACCCTATCCCTCATATGTTCTAGACTCTCAACCGCCAGAGCCTCAAGATGCATAGGTGTTTGAGGTGTTGAGGCTTTGTTTTCGGATGGCCGAGATGCCTGAGAACCTTCGTATCAAGGAGATAGTGCAAAAGTAGGCTATCAAGGCTAGGAAAGAGAATGCGAAGGGGTCAATGAGCGACAAGACCATGAAGTGGCCTCCTTTCTTGTCCACCTTCGTATTAAACAAGATGTGTGAGGACTGACAAGGCCTTCAAAGAGGTGCACCTCAACATTGTTGCCAAGCTGGTATTTGAATTCTCTGCACTGAGGTGACCTCTCAACTCATATCTCAGCTCATGTGTACAACCAACTCAGGAAGTGGAGACCCAGGTGGATCCTTATTTCAAAACTTCGAAACCTTTGTGATGCACAGAACAATGAGGAGACCTCTAGCATAATTTTGAAGAGTGAGCATTAGAGAGGGCACATCATGGTTAGTCTTACTGTCTAACTTTGTTTACTTTCATCTAACATCTCAATCCTCACTAACTTCACTGTTTTTGGCCCTAGGTTCACAACAAATACTCAGACTTTCTCAACAAGCCCATCCAGAACTACTCTCGGACGATCTTCTCCTTGTACGTTGACTAACTAGAGCCCCTTGTACGTGACTATCTTGACACATAGCTGTCAGATCCCATCATCATCGATGGGCCCTGAACGCTAGTGAGAAGGATGTGAGAATGTACCTCCTCCAGCTGGTGAAAGGAAGCCGGTGAAAGGAAGAGTAAGGGGGCGCCTTGGAGGTGATCGTCTTCCCCCATGACGCACCCTGGCCTCTACGACACTTGTTATGAGATGTTTTTTGCTTCAATAATTAATAAATTCATACTGTTTTCTCGATGAAAATCACTAGGCGGCAGTTCTTCAGAAATCATAATCCTAGAAGAAAAAAAAGAGGTCCCACAAAACAAAAATGTGAAGAAAATAGGTAAATTCATTCAGCTGCCCCCCCCCCCCCCCCCCCCCCCCCCCCCCCCCCCCCCCCCCCCCCCCCCCCCCCCCCCCCCAAGAAGTTCACACAAAAATAAATCTCCACAAGGTGACAGTGTAAATAAACTAGCAGCATCGTACAATTCATAGTTTTTTTATATTTTTAGTTGGTGATAATATTTAAACTGTTCCGACGCCACAGTAAAACAATAGATCCATCAGTTCGTAGATGAGCCGTCTATAAGCATGGAATATAGTTCCTTTCAATATCTATACCTCTTATAAAGCAAACTCCACTAAGTTCATTTATGATTTTTCTATCTTCACATGCAGCATAGCCACATCATCACGTATTCATAGCCGTCCGATTGTAACCATCTGATCGTCCATTTTTTTTTATGTTCCATAGTCGCTTACAGAGCCTGGCTCAAAAACATCAGCAGCCCCATTCCGCTAATAAATGATAGTGTTTACGTTCCGCAAGCCATATTCCCTTCCATTCCATGTTGTTTTCTTCATGTTAAATAAGTCGCACCAAAAGATGCAAGGGCATTACTCATGGTAGGGCCAAGGGTGATTAATTTCCTTAATGCAATCGCTCCACCAGGCAAAACTGAAGCATGCATAGTAGTACCCTTCCTCTCCCGTCTCCTCCACTCCTTGACTCCTTCCTTTCCATGGAAACTATTAGCTCGCATTCGTATCCCCTCGGACCTGTCCAGCAGACCAGCACACAACTTCTTCCCGAGCGAGATGCCGAAATCATCACCTTCCATCGGTGCCATGTCTTCCTCCTGCGAGAGCTTGGATGCCACCGCCACTATCACAAGTTGCTCTAAGAACCCCACTGTGGGTGATTCATGCGTCCCCCTCGCCCTCCATAGATCGACTACCGGATCCCCACGGTATCCATGAGAATATGAGACTCACTACCGTCGTGGACTTCCCTAGCGGTAAGCATTAGCTTGCTGCTCTAAATAATATTTTCTTTGGGTGAAGCATAGGAAACATGAAACATTAATGGCATGTTCCATCAGCACTTAAGAAAATATGTAGATGAAGCTTCCACCATATTTCATTAGTAAATGTTCTAGGTAATTTTGATAGAATGGTGTATGTGATGTCTAAATACTCACCAGTCAGGTATAATTTGTCTTTGCAATCCCTTTTTTAAAGATCAGGTTATGTTGCAATATAATTGTTGTATAATTTAGTTTTTTGAAGTCAATTTTTAGGGCTCCTTTGATTCATAGGATAGGAAAAGTGTAGGAATATGAAACCTAAATGATTGGAGTGGCATGTCTAATTGAATCCTATGGGAATAGAGATTGTCTTTGATTTGGGAAGGAATTTTTCCAAGAGGCGGGAGCTCATGCTTTTTTCCTATAGGAATTGCACTACAAGATTCCTATGGGATTGAATCCTATGAATCAAACAATCTCAATAGGAAAATTTCCTATAGGAATCAATCCTCCAAAAATCTTACCATATTCCTTTGAATCAAATGGGCCCTTAACATGTTTTTTTCCAGTTGGGTGGTCTACTAGAGATGAACAAATAGTACTCCCTCCGATCGGAGAAAGTACATGATTTAGCATGTAGTTCAAATAATCCTACATTACTAAATAGCTGCCCTCTGAAGTACTTATTGAATACTTTTACAACTCTATATCATATTATTTATTTTATTTCATGTGCCGTACAACTTATTTTATGAAAAAATGCTCATAAAATGTCCGCTGCAACGCGCGGGGTATGTTCTAGTTTACTAGCAAGTTAATCCATTTAGAAACAGAAGTCTTAGAACACATGGTTCTTTAGTTTCTCACTGCAATATCGAGTATGTTCTCCAGAAGATATGTGGAATATCTCTACCGCACCAACCGTGCTTATTTCTGCTTAAGGCCCCAGGATACATACTTTGCTGACTGAAATCTAGCCTATAATGGAAGAATTTATAGGAGAAAACAAGGTGTAGCGAACTAATCAGAGGATTCTCTGTATCAGGCTGTGAGCTTAATACCACACGATGTCAAAGCTTTGGCTTGGCTTCTCTAGACCAAGCTGGAGCTCTAACTTTCAGGTCGGACTTCTCAGCCTCCTCGTCATTCTCCTCCTCTTCCAAAATCTCCTTCGAAAATGCCTCTGGATTTTCCTTGATGCAGTTCTGCAATGCGATAAAGGGCATCACACAATCTGATCCCTGGCAAGGGAAAGGAAGAAAGTTTAGTATCACTCGATATTAAGGAAGAAATGGACAAGAATTAAACAGTCAATAGCATTTAACAGCATGCAGAACAGATTTCTATCATTGTATGTGACAGTGGTTCAAACATTCCCAAATATAACAAAGATTGTAAATACATACATTTAGGAAAGGAAAGAAAATAATTTGTGTCTTTCCATTCAAGTTAGAGCATCTAAATTTCTTAATTCTTTCAACTGTGAAGAGGCAACAGGCGAATTATAGAGCTCAAGGGTTTATTTGTATTAAGTAATAGGTACCCTGAACAAGTAATTTTGATCTCTGTCTGCTGCAATGTGCAGTAGCAAATGTAGCTTGTTTGTATAAACTAAAACAAGTACATATCAATTTGCCAAACAATAACAATTGAAATAATAGGAAAGGAAAAAAACAAAGATGGTGGCAATAAAAGGATCACACCACTCATTATCAAGGCTGCACATGCGAAATTGTATCAATTAACGAGATATCCGATATGTGCTAAACACTAGCTCACACCTTATTTTAGTATTTACCTAAAATACTTTCTTGAGTACATTTATTATTGTTTGGTCATACTGAGCTAAGTTTAGAACAAAGAGCAGGTTTGCTACGATTATCATGCCATATATTAAAATAACTAGTAAGACACCTGTGGTCCCGTGCTACGCCACAGAACCAAATAAGACAATTTAGAACATAGTTTACTTAAGTTGTATGTCAAATTAATTAACTTTGATGCTTTCATTTATCAGAGCAGCAGATGATACGGTAGCATGCTGCTATGCTCATAGGTTTGTATGATCCCACTTGTCAGTGCTGAGACGAGGAAGGCTAGGAAAGAGCTGAATGGACAACCACCAAGCTCGAATCTTTATAAGTAGGAAATATGCAACTTGCACATGATAACTTCCACTGAAAGCAACTGAGTAACTTGAGATAAAAATACAACCTTCTCTTCTTCTGTGCTCCTCAGAAAGCAGGAAAATGCATCAATAAATCCGCTGCCACAAGGTCCACTTTTCAAATCAGCAATGCATGGGCATTCCAGAGCTTTTTGTACCTTCACGTCAATTGACTGCACAAGCAAATAACAGTTTCACTGATACTCGGAGTGCCATGAAGGATACGATATTGATGTACAAGTATCTATCAACTATCCAGAAGCAAAAGAAAGGGTCTTGCCTCATTGTCATCCTCACTATACGACATAGCCTCTGTGCATTAAAAATCGAGCATAAGTAATCAGAACATTAATACCGGGGTAGATTAATGAGCCTTCAAAAGAAACAACATATCCCATGCAAAAGTGCACAGTTATAAGCTCGGCGAAAAAAACCAACATCAGATAACTAATGTCAGTCCAGATTCTTGCCTAGAAAATATTGTAATCCCGCTACTAATCAATGAATGAAAGCTCCTGATGCCCAAAGAAGAACACTAAGAGCAGTCTAGAATAGATTAAGGAACCTCCCAAAAGAGGCAAAGCATGCCATACAAATTTAAAAGAGCGCACAAACTGTCGGGACACTGGTGTATTTTTTGGAGATCTAGTCGTTTTGGACAGATATTAGCAGGTTAAAGCTTGGTAGCCCTCAGCCCCGGGGTGTTAGCAGCTTAGTACTCAGATTAGTACATACATGGCAGATGGCACTAACATTAAATACTAGTAGGACTACCTCAATTTCGGCATGAACACATATATGTTCTACCAGGATTCGCAAGTGTCACCACTCACGAGTTCACCATCCAGCACAAGGTCTGCACTGCATAGCCACATACTGGAGAATCACAGAAACAATGTCGTCTCTCCACTACACACAACTATTCGCAATAGTAGAGGCTCTGGATAAGATTCAGAGTTGGGCATGTACCTGCGGCAAGCTCCTCAAGGGAGGAGGGCGCCGGGGCAGGAGACTGCGATGGAGCCGGCGCGGCCGGCGGCGGAGCAGGCTCCTCCGCCGCTGAGGCGGCCTGGCTCTGGTCTTGGCCCATCGAGGCTTGCTTGAGCTCTAGCTCTTCCTCGGCGGCGACGGCGTTCGTCTCGCTCTTCCTGGTCAAGCCGGGCGGCGCGCAGCTTGGACCCGAACGCGACTCTCCACAGTACTTCTCGTCCGTCCGATCGCGACAAGATTCGTGTTGGAGTTCGCCGGCAGCTTCATGGGCCGGGCCGAAACGGGCCGGCCTTCGTGCCCACGACGTCTCCGCTAAACCTCCGCGTCGCCATTTCCGCTCCCAGCCCGGCGCGATGGTCGGAGGCGGCAAGCGGACGCCGTTCGGGGACAACGTGTTCGCCGGCCACGCAGCCGCCGGCGCCGCGGCAATCAGCGCCTCCGCGGTCTCCGTCCACCCCCTCGACACCGTCAAGAGCCTCGTCCAGGCACGCTCCCCCGCCCCAGATTCTCCCGTCGATGTACCGCTCTTCCATTCCTCTCAGAATCTGATTTGTTTCTGCAGCTGAGCGCGACGGGGCCGAAGCAGAAGATGGGGCTCCGCCAGGCGGTGGACCGGATCATGTCCGTCTCCGGCCCTGCAGGTTTGGTTGCTTGCCTGCTCGCTTGCTACTAGACGAGTAGAGATCTTCCTTCGTTCGGTGGTTCCGTCGTGAGCTGCGATTAGACTAGAGTGGTTAAATATTCGATCTGCATTGCTACCGATACATTAATAACTAGTGGGCTTGAGAGAATTTGTGATGTTGATTGTTTGATTTGCCAGGCTGGTAGTGTCTACCCAGGTTCATAGTTGGTTTGGCTTTGCGGTTAGTTGTGGCTGACTTATCCGGTTGCCATCCGGCTATTTGTGACAATTCATCAATAATACATAGTTTGGGAGCCTGTACTAAATCTACATTGGATAGGCACTTACTGCATTTGTGTTCGTAGTGGGTTCTGCACGGCTTCTACATTAAGAGTGTATCCACCAGGAGCCTAACGTGTCAGTTGTTTCATCAGATAACTCAGCTTGTGCAATATTTTGTCGCCCAAAAATTAAAAGATCTAGAAAGCTTGATTTTAACTGGTTCAGTGCTGCTTCGTACTGAAATACATGTGCTTGCAGCAAGATTTCACCTGATTCTTTTGTGTTCCTGCTTCATGTAATCTTCCTTATTTGAGATATATAAGGATTTCTAGTTCTTGTATGACGCCTTCTTGTTGGCCATATGTTACTTTACTCCACTCACAAAATGGTAACCTTATTAAATCATGAATGTATTTTAGGTCTCTACAGTGGTCTTGGATGGTCAGTATTAGGCAAACTGCCTGGTGTGGGAGCACGTTTTGGGACCTATGAGCTTTTAACAGCCTTCTATAAAGGTACAACCTTTGTGTTTGTGCCACAGTTCATTGCTTTGTGTGATCTGCTTTATATCAATCTTGTTGGTGCATTTTATTAGCAGTTTAGCACCACCCTTGAGCAAACTAGACATGTAGTGTGTTGGACTCTGTCATATTCTCCCATATGTTTCCCTGTTATCATACACTCCAATTGCAGATTAACTAGAGTCCTTTGTGCCAAAAGGAATAATTTGCATCACAGTTTGACATTTGTATCTCTGAAGAATTGCTGTGGTTGGAGCTTTTGCTTCTGTGCAACAAAACAATATGCATATCATTCCGAACTATATTTGACTACCATTTTCAGATAGTTCATACACCAAGGTGTTTTCTAAGGATGTAATCTGCAGTGACATATGCTGGTCGGGCTGTCTAACGTCATAATGATATATGATCTTTTCGTTTCTTGGCAGATGGAAGGGAGGACAACCATGTTTATTATTCTGAGGCTATGTTGGCTGGCATAACTGCTGGTGCTATAGAGGCATTTCTTTGCACACCATTTGAACTTCTCAAACTTCGGTCCCAAGTTGGTTCTGCCATACCTTTGAAAGCTACGAACCCTGCTAATGCTATACAAGAGTCATTTCCACTGCTATCCAAACTATTACCTGGTTATGTCCCTAACATCAGAGTATGGAACGGCAGTGTCAGTCTGTTGTCCAATCTTTCCCCGAAGCATCCTGACATGATGGGTGCCCTGAAACAGCACCCATGGATGCTGACTGGCTGTGGGAAGCCCCCGTTACCCTCTGATGTTCAGGTGCCTTCTAGAGTGATAGCACTTGAAGGATGGGGTGCTCTATGGAGAGGACTTAGACCAGCGATAGCCCGAGACTCTGTCTTTAGTGGAATGTTCTTCTCATCTTGGCAATTTATACACACGGCGATGCTTACTTGGAGGTCTGTTAATATGAAGCCTGAACCCAGGTAATGGAGTCATGTAGTTTATTCAATTTGCAAAGTCAAGATAGGGGCAATGTCATAATTGATTTTCGTGGTGTATACCCATTTTTTGTCTAGTCTAACCTTTTGCACCTCTCAGGAATTTGGACGAAGCGGGCCCTGTATCCCCTGTAGCTTCTAGTCTTGCTGCAGGCTTCTCTGGAGTTGTAGCAGCTGCTGCTTCACATACGTTTGATACTGCCAAAAGTCGTTCACAGTGCACTGTGACACCTAAGGTAGTTTTATATTTGAATGGTTTCAAACTTGGATCTGCATCCTTCTCTGTTTGCAAATGCACATTATTTGTTCTCGCATTTGCTTTTCAGTATATAGCAATGGAGAGGAGGTTTCTTAAATGGAGTGCACCAGGAAATTTGATAGAGCGGATGACAGGAATATCACCTGCTGATAGGAATGTTCTATTCCGTGGCATTGGACTACGGATGGCGCGCTGTGGAATTGCATCTTTTGTACTTGTTGGGTCCTACTATTTTGCCATTGATCAGCTCTTGTAGATGGCATGCAGATGCACCGTTTAGTGAACTTCAAACGCTATGATCACTATATGCATTTGTTGAAGAAGTAACTATGTGGCCATAACTGTCTCATCTGAAACTTTATTGGAATTGCATGCTCCAAGGTAGATTTTTTGCTACTAATGTAAATGTTCACAACAGACAGAATGGAATGTTGATACTTTTGGTCGTGGCTTGTATTGAAGAGATAACAGGTTTTTTATATCATTATATGGAAATGATAATTGCTAGGGAGAACGATGAAAGGCAAATACTGAAATGCCTAAGGTTAAATTTGACAATCAGTGAACAGAAAGAAAAGCCTTAAGTATTTTTGGAAAATGGTAATTTGCAATTCTGCATGTTGTTTGAGTGTACTCTATTTGATGATCCTCGTAAAGATGACAATTGTTTTGATTCTTCGGTAATCTGATTTACATTTGTTTGGTTATCTAATTTTTAAATGTTCATGACTCTCAGAAGATATTGTATGTGATTGATCCTGTAGCTGATATAAAAAGGTGGTGCTTGCTTGGGGCATGTGCCCACAGCAGTAGCGTATACTAATGACAAATTATATATGCACCGTTAACCCCCTGGTTGCTTCTATCTTGGAATTTTGAACATCAGTTCATAGCTCTGTATGTGTTGAGTAGTTGTAATTTCTTCTTGGCTGCTTCTTTCTCAGACACTGAAAATCAGGACCATATTTTCTAAATTTACCACATGAATAGGCTTAGAATAGCCCCAAAACCAAGCCATGGTCGGATCCTAGTAAAAAGGAACCATGACACCCGTTGGAAATTTAAATTTTACAACTGTTGGAAAGCTTTCGACAATGTATTTCCATTGTCAGAAGAAAATTGAACTATAAATGCTCTTCACAATCTTCAGGCCTTTCTAAAAATTTGCTTCCATTTGTCGACATCAATTGGGTCGGAACATGTTTTTGTACACTTCATTTGCGCCATTTGTCAACATGGCAGAATCCTGCTTCTTGCTTTCTCACTAGTGCCAGAGCCTTCCGTCAGAAGACACTCTTGCTGAATGTACACTCACTGATGGCTGTCCTCTTTGTTCCAAAGTGGATCTAATGGAGGAAGATCATAGTCTTCAGGTGTTAGTGCCAATGCAAAATCCGGCAACGGAGGCGGTGCTCCGATGACCCTACAGGTGCCCAAAACAGATGGCTATTCAGTACAACGGATTCACAATATGAGGAATTTTGGCACGAGCTTGTTTTGCTGCTAATTTTTACCTTTCTTGAGTATACAGATCCTGGTTGATCCGGACCTTGCTTGAAGCTTCTTTTGGGATCTTGTCAAACAGATACTTAGCTGTACCAAACGGAGTGGGGCTCCTGCAAAGTTAGAGGTACTATCTTCATTTTACATGCTTAAAAAAGATTTGGTGTGGCGCACTTTAATAAATGTTACTTGAACTAGTTTTTCCATCCCAAAGGTAGATAAGTGTGAAATACAAATAAAAAACACTCAGTATGCGCTAAGTAGCAAAAAAGGAGCAATTGTCTTACCGAGATGTTGGAGGAGTTGCATGGAAGGCTTCAGAAGCCCTTTTGCTTTCTTTCAGAAATTCCTCTGAAGCTTGCAAGGCTGCTATTGCCATTCCGTGAGATTTCTCGCTGTTTCCTTCATCAAGAATCAAACCGTGGAAATAGTATGCTGCAGCCTAAAAAAACACATATAGCAACGTCAGTTTAGATGGTTGCAGGACTAGTACTCTATTGCAAGCGAAATACTGATAATCTGAATAAAGTTGGTCTATTTGAATTTTGGATGCACATTTCTAATTTGAAACTTAGATAGTTTACATTAGAGATACATTAGGGATATAATGGTCGATGGATCTTTACACACCTTTGCTTCGACATACTTCCACTTGACAAATAGTAGGTGCTTCTTCCCCCATCCGTCAGACACAGGGAGCTCAGGAATGCTCTCCTGAAGCTGGTGCCAGTATTTAACCATCTCACAAGCTAGGCGTCTTTTTACTGCTAGAGTGGCCTTTGGGCTATCAACTGCTAGCCCAAGCTGCATGTCCACACCCTGTAGGACGAATGCTACCAATGTCAATCAGATGGGACAAACTTGCAAAAGCATAGTTAGGCATAAGTAAAATGCACTGAATGTTAATTTTTGGAATGGTACTAGGTTTGATTCTGCAATACAGAGAAACAATTGAAATTAAAATTCCAAGTGCTATCGAAAATCACAGCATATGTATGCTGCTTCAGGGGTAATTAATAACACACATATCACTCTACAAAATAATAGCTTTACGGGGATTTTAATGAGTGAAATTTCTTCGGGATTTTCTGTTGTTCCCTAATGGTTTGAGGTGCAAATCACCACCATTCAAAGACGCCCTTTGGGTTTATATTACTACTTTAATTTAGATGTAAATTTTAAAGAGAAAAACTCTGAAGAGTATAAATTCAGTTCATGTTCCTCTCTGTCACTTTTACAAGTGTTAACAGACCAATCGGCCCATTTTAAGCACCATCTGACTGACCCCAAAAGAACACCATCAGACTACAAAAACAGTCATCTTCATTGCAATCGCACATTTGAACCAAAATTCAGATGAAAAAAGTTGACCGAGAATACAGTACCTGACCGAGAGCTTGCAGGCTAAGAGCTTTGAGATTTCCTTCAGCCAGGTCTACTGGAAGTTGTCTCCTGAATTCAGTACATTGAAAGGGAATATCAGTAGAAGTTTTCAACTTGAAATATTAAAATCATTTTATTAGATACAGTTTTTTAAATTGATGAGCAGGTTAAGTGGACAGCACCTTAGTTCTGATGGTATCTGTGGGAGTACTTGTCGAATTGCGCAATCCAAGTAGCCAGCTGCCTTCAAGAAAACGTCTACAGTGGCACGTCTGCTCTCTGTGTACATTGCCAGGAAATGACGCCTTATCAGCATGGAGCACTATATGGACAACAGACAATGAACATTCTGCAATCCATAAATGCCTAAACTTGCCGGACCATGACTTCAGATGCAGTTCAGTTTATAGGTATACGGTACCTTCAGAGACCCGCGGCCCGTAACCATCACCATAAGCCCTTGGAAGAAGCAGGGAGTTGGCCTGCAGCAAGCAGACCATGGCCATCAAATGCAGCACGGACAACACCTCGTACCACGCGTCAGCCATGGCCGTTTCCTGCAATTGAAAATCTCATGTTAGGCCAAAGAACTAGCAGCAAATAATGTTATCATGTAGTAAGAGCTGGCTCGTATAGATTATGCCGGATAAGCAAGCACATACCTCAGCATTGTCTTCTTGGTTAGTCCAGACAAACTGCACGCTGTTCCTCAGCTCGCTACCTGCACAATTTCGCCGGCTCAGTGAACCAAGAAAAGTAACAGAATTGTGAGCCAACATAGCAGAAGAAAGAACAGGTCAACTCACCTTCCTTCACCAGTCCAAGCAGAACCGGCAAGTAGTCTTCCAGAGCCTGCAGGAGGTTAGCAGTGCTGGATCCTGCACAGAGCAGCAAAAGGAATTCCCAACCCAGTGTCAGTTCACAAGTCAAAATCTTCCACGCAAAACCAGGCAATAATTCAGAAGCTCTACACACACCATGCCGCGCCGCGGTCTTCCGCTTGGGCTTCAGCGCAGCCGCCGATTCTTGCATTGCCATGTCGACGACCCGCGCTCTCAGGGCCGACAGCCTCTCCACCGTGCTCTTGTCCAGGCGCCCGTCGAGCGCCTGGGCGGAGGAGAAGTCCACGCTCTTGGGCGTCCGGAGCCCCGGAAGGAACACGACGACGTCGCCGACGCCCCCCTGTTTTCTCCGCGGCCCGCCGCCGTCGTCCTCCCTCGACAACCCGCACCCATGGATGCGTGTCAGGCTGCTTTAATCAATCAATCACCTGCAAGAATCACGGCAGAACACCAGCAATCGAACACAGTCAGAACTCGAAGAAGCGACCAAATCGGGAGATATTTTCTATGAAAAAAAATCTGATGGGAGAGGGGAAAGGGAAATTTCTTCAGAACTTGTAGTAAGCGAGCACAGCGATCGGAGAGGATTCATGGAACAAGATCCCAGAAAATTAAACGCGATGTATAAAAAGCTCGTACCTTTATCCTGCTTCTTTTCCTGCACCTTTTTTTGGGGGATTTCTTCAGACCACACGCAAGCCTTTGCGCCTCTGCTTCGCTTCTCCTCTCTGCACGCACCACAAGCCGAACTCAAGTAAGCAACAACACTTATCCCTTCGTTCACAGCAAGTTCATTCGTACATACGCAGTAGCGTAGGGGGGACCAATGGACATGAGAACAAGAGCGCAACTTGGCGTAATGCGCGTCCCAATTGGCATACTTTTGCCATGGAAAAAAATGATTATTCTGTGTGTCGCCGGGAAAACTACGAGAGCCCGGTGCTGGTGCTCGTACTACGTAGGTAGGAGAGCAATGCATCATCTGATGGTTAGCCTCTGATGACTATGCTGGACGTTTTTAAAAAGGATAAAGTACGACGGGAAACTGTTGAAAGCTCGTGGAGACGAACCGAGACAATCCAGCTGAAAAGCGCGAGCTTTCTACCTAATCTCGACGGTGAGCCGTCGTTGCTTCTTGATGCAACCTAGCTACAGTACCATTCTAGCTTGGACGAACGAAAACACAGGAAGAAGAAGAAGAAGAAACTCAACTGTTCGAGCGCGGAGAGACTGTTGCCCGCCGCAGGCAGGCGAGCTCAGCTGGAGGAGGAAGTCAGAGCGAGAGGAAGAGAGGGAGATGAGGTAGAGGACGTGCGACCTGTCTATTTAAAGGGGAGCGTTTTGCGGTGATGGGAGTGTAATCTAAGCCCTCAATTATTACGCCCACAGCCAGTCATCGAAACGGACACCAACCAAACCAAGTAAAGGTTTACATGGTTTCACGCTCCCTACCTGAATTTTACTGCAACAGAGTAAAGGTTTACATGGTTTCACGCTCCACGTGAGAAAAGCAAGTCACGCCGTAAATATGATTTTCCAAAAAAATTAAATGGAGGGAGCACTGGAGGTCGGGAGCCACAAATCTCCACTCAACAATCTCATGCCCTTAAATTATGAGAGATTTCACGGTATCTTACACTCTCTTTAGGTGTTAAAACCTACTATTTAAATATTGCCATTAATTTTGTAGGTATTTTTGGTATTTTTTACACTTAATTAATTATGGTTTAGGTTGATTCTTCTCACTACAATTGACAAAAGAGCACTAGTTCATCAAAACTTATAGTTAACAGGATGTTTCTGTGGGGGGGGGGGGGGGGGGGGGGGGGGGCGTTGTTTATCTATATCTATCCAATAAGCTGTCTATCGAATCGTTGCAATTGATGTTCGATCTCGAAGAGAAGGAAGAGATCTTCGAAAAGTAGGTTTTTATGATCCGATAAAGAATCAAACTTGTTTAAATGTTCCGCTATTCTCTATTTGCTTGAAAAAGGTGCTCAACCGACAAGAACTGTTTATGATATTTTAAGGAAGGCGGAATTCTTTAAAGAAAAAGAAAGAACTTTAAGTTAATTGAAGGACCAAAACTTATAGTCCCTCGGTTGTTGCATATTTCCCTCACTCTACACTCGTAAAATACACGACCATCGCTGCTACAATAACTTTAGCAATGTATGGCATATATTTAACTTTGGAAATTTACTCTATTTTAGTGTATATATATTACTCTCTCTCCGTTCCAAAATATAAGATTGTTTAGCCTTTTTCTAGATTCACATGTATAATACATGTATCTGGACGCATTGTAGTGTGTATGTTCACACATTTTGAGCCGCATCTAGTCAACATGTGAAACCACCTAAAACAACTTATATTTTGGAACGGAGCGAGTAATGTATAGATGGATCACTATGTTGAGCTATATTTTCACCTCTTGAAAATTAGAGATATATTTGGATCCCAAAGCAACTATTTAGAAACGTACGTCCACTATGGTCTATATAGTATACGGAAGTAGATATGCTGTTGCTGTATGAGAAGCCATGATCTTATAGTAAGTGTCGCAGGCCTAGGCATCTAGCCAACGTGACGACATAACCAGCACCGGCATTGGATCACAGAATGACATGAACACCAGTTGTTTAATCGACCGGATCAGATTTAATAATCTTTGGCTGCCACCGCTAACCATTCTATACTCGGGCTTAGATTGCTACGTGACCCGTTTTTGCTAACTAACCATAATTAATCACCGATTGATCCTAACGGCATAGGTGGATTAGATCCGCTTGATTTGCACTTCGGAGACATCAGCACTATCTTTACTTGATTCTCTACATCATTAGCGTGATAATAATATACATCCTCACTGATCATAAGTAGTAGGTGTCTCAGCTCTCAACATGGGAAATGGCTTAAGCTTTGAACAGTAGGCTCCTAGCACACACTCGAGAGGAGCCTACCGTGCGTCATCTTGGTGCCGAAAGGGGAAAGGCACGCTGCCGCTTGAGTGGTGTAACAACCTTCTTCCCTATTGTGGATAAGCACACCCCTCACGCTTAGCTTCCAAACAAAGTTCAAAGTTTAGGCCTAATAATCTAGCTAGAGCCGCATGCACATGTGACTATGTGAGCAATTAGGCTACGCACAGGCACAAACATGTTGTATTAATTGGACACGTAGCTAGGTCGGTACGTGGACAGACATTGTCGGCATGGATGAACCCTAAAACAGTGCTAGCGCTGTAGCGCAGCCTAGCTTGCAGCTGCGGTGAACAGATGACAAGAAGAAACTAAACGTGCTTAATTAGTGTCTGCTAATCTCATGGCAGCTGACGTATGCGCAACAGCCCAAGCTAATGAACAGTGCTAGCGGCTTACGCAAGAACCAGTGCAAGCAAAGGTAGGACCATACTACCCATGGACATGGAGCTAGCATGACATTTTTTTTTAGATAAAAAGATTTTATTACTTAAGAGTTTTAAGCATTACACCCGACCTCTGCATAGTTAAGATGCACACAGCCACAAGTTCACTAGTACCCAATTCGAAAATAAAAAGACGAATTAATATCATAATGAGAAATTGTAAATCCGCCTGAGGTGGTGGTAGATATATCCGGAGACTATGTTGCCATCCATGCCGGGAGAGTAACTCCCTGGCCGCAGACTCCAACCGCAACGCCACGTCCAAAAACAAGTCCATGTGCTCCACACGCTGCAGGACCACCCATGCTCGTAGTGTTGCAGTACACCGATAGATAACCTGCAGGACCGCCCATAGCTAGCATGACATACATATGTGAAATTGTGAATATAGAGCTAGCTTTTCGTAAGTCACATTTTATTTCTTCCCAACAGAGATGATAAAGGTCATCTTCTCTACGCAAAAGCGGTCTGGGTCCTTAACAATGTGGATGACACCGCCTCCTTTCTTCTTCCAGTAAGTCGTTTAAGTTCGACTTTCTCGTTTGCTTGTCTTGACCATCATAAGCGGTTACCAAAAGCAAGGCTTCCTTCTAAAACTAAGCAACACTCCAAGCATGGTCGATATTTTCGGCTTGCCAATAATTGGTTAAAAAAACAGGTGGTGAACAGTTGCATTATTGGCTTATTGCTGCATCGAGGAGACTAATGAGAAGTGCACCCAACAGGTGGCGAGTTCATGTGCGTAAAGAATGCAGAAACTGGTGGTTCTGTCCGGACAGGTGGCAAATCTTCCAAACCCTATGTTGACTTGCAAGCTAAAGATATGATCCCAAGTGGCGACTTGTGATACGGCGAGAGCACGTACGCGTGGGGAAATATCTGGTGGAATCGTGGATGCAGGGACAGCCACGCCAGTACTACTGTGATCTTTTTCTGAGAGGTCGTCCAGTTTTGAGCCTGGCTTGAGCTTGATCAGAAATTCAGGTCTCGTTTTCAGTAGAAAATAGAAATGTAGCTTTGTGAACTCCTAGATGAACATTGAGTGGCCTGGTGCTTTTGGGACTTGGTTGTTCAGTTATTCAATTCAAAGACCTGAAACACAACTGTATTATTTTGTGAACAAATTAGCACAACAGTTACAGTTAACAGTAGCCTAATTTGATTGTCGTATGACGCATGTATCAGCGTGGAGAATGCAAGGTCAAATTAGCGGTCAAACGATGGGACCGGGAGGCCGCCGCCGGAGCAACCACAGCGCGCCATGTCGCAACCCTCACCTCACACGTTCAGTCAGTCAAAACCCCACGAGATATCCCAAAAACAGTACTCGCTTTCCGATGGACCAGGCCCCGGCCGACTAGCGGTGGATGGAAGTAAGTATCCAAAAAAAGCCATGGTTTGGCCGCTAGCTCTGGGGTCCGGCGTAGCCAGCGGCGACACGTACGTACGTGTGCGCGGTGCGGGGCGCTCGATCGTCGCTGTCCGCCCTCGGCGGCAGGGCAGCCGCCGTGGGCCGTGAGGGTCGTTGCCACCGGAAAGTTTGCGGGACGCCTGCTGCTGCCGTCGACGGCTTGGCTGCCGCGCCCGCCGGCCACGTACGCCGCCGCGACGAGCCGTGACATTGATTGCCGCATGCGTGCGTGCGAGAGTTCACGGCCTGGATGTGCTGATTGTTTGATTGATTGATTGATTGATTGATGTGTGGACTGGTCTGGACACCGTGGCCGCTCGACGCCGCCCGCCCTCACGTGCACGCAGACGCAGCGGCTCGATCGGCCCTGCCTCGTCGGAAGAGCCGCCGCGATAAGGCCGGCCGGTGGTAACGGTGCGCGCCGCGCGCGCCGGCGTGCGCGAACAAGTGGATGGCATGTTGGACCACGGACGCGCAGTATTGCTGGTACGATTTGGCGGTGTAGTGGCGGCGTTTTCTCCGCGAGAAAGACGAGGCGGGATCGGGACGGTGAGCCGTGAGTGCGATGCGCCGGTCGTGGAGCCTTGACAAGGATCGAGGACGGCGGCTTGCACGTGTGTGGGGTGCTCGTTCTTGGGTAGGGGCGACTCCGGCGAACTCGATCGAGAGTTCCTGCCTTGGATATTTCGTAGCGTCGCTCTGTCAGCTCATGGGAGGCGTACATGTAATTGCAGAATGACGTGAACATGTTGTCATGCGTACATCGGTGATGCAAGAATTAACTCGCCATACACACACAATGAGGAGCAGTTCTTTTGCGACTTAGGAGTAGAAAATAAGCTGCCTCCTCTCCAGTTTTTCTCATAAGCCGCCCAGCATATTGCTAACGCAAATGCCCGTTTCTTCCAATTGATGCCCGCCATTGTTGTCGAAGAACCACGTCGTCGTGTTCTCCTCCGGCGGCCAAGTGAGAATGAGCATAAGTCACTAATGCTTTTAAGTATTTCAGCAACCCTCTGACTCTTGTTCTGCTCAACTAAACAGGCTCAATCTTGACCTTCGATTTGATTATTCGAATAATCTGGATGACCGTTCAGTGAGGATGTTAGTGTTAGCGGGGCGAATGGGAGGAGGGTTGTGGGACATTGGATGAAAATCGAGCGGATGAACAAACTAATTAAAAAACCCAAGCAATAAGCTGCTCGGCTTATTTCATAAGCTCAAGCTCAAAAGAACTGGACCGAAGTCATGACGAAACTGTCGCATGCTATATGTAATCAAAATGAGTTCGCACTGGACACATAAATTATCGTCAGGTCTCCCGTTAACACACTGGTCAAGTGTGCTACAATATCCCTAGACACTTTACAGTAACAAAAAATATTGTTGGTGTTGTAACTTGTAAGGGAGAAAAATCGCCTTAAACCTGGTAGCTTCCTCTAGGGACGGCGCATCTCCAGACAATGCAAGAGAAGCAGAAACAAAGGCAAAGAAAATTCAAGAATAAGAAAAATGCACAACCTGGATAAAAGAGGAAGGAAAGAAGCCCACAAAGAAAGGAGAGGCCCATTAGGCCCATTAGTTGGCAGCCCCCTTCATGGACCAAGCTCATGGACCCAAAAAAAAACTACTCCTTGATTATAAATAAATGTCGGAAGGTGTACTATGACTTGAAGCTGTAGCAGTTGATTTCTTACGACACTTATTACGAACTTGAGTGAGTATGATGCCCTTGCTTTACCTTTTCCCCTTAGGGGTATTTTTGTCTTTCCTAGAGTAGACTCTTTTACCCTTATTTTCTCTTCCCACTAGGTGTATTGTTGTTTATTTGTACAAGGCCTTAAGCCTATAAAAGGCATCACTCGTGGGTCACTTGTAATATATCTCTCATACGGAGAAGGAGCTCTCCGCAAGGGAGAGATATGCTTCTTAAGTTGATCTTCCCAAGGGATCGGGATCGGGTGGATTTCTCCAAACTCCCATCCTTTGGGAACAAACACGACGGAATTTGTATTGTGTCGGGTAAAAGTCTCGACACATCACCAGGTCATCACATTCGTGATTCTGAGGTCGGTCAACGAGATTGAAACTCTCTAGCCCGCGAGACGAGGCCGAACCCGGTCAACTAAAAATATCGTGTCCCGTGTTAGTGTCCGACGCGCAAAAACGCGATCGTTGGGCACACCCTCTAATTTTCAACACGATCAAACCTTCATGTTGTTTTTACTATAACAACATTGGGTGCGGCTGCAGCTTTTTGGGAAATTTGGAAAGGTGGAAATGCCCCTATGTTTGATCATGGTTCCATCACGATCATGTACAACATTGCTAATTGGATGGATTGCTGATCCACTCCGCAAAAACCAAACTCATGACACGAGCTCTACAATGGAGCAAGGCATCTGACCGGGGTGGGAACTGAAGTAGTTAGTAGGTGTAATGTCTCGGGGTTTTCCCCCAGTTAGATTTTGCTTGTTTCTATTTTTTGCATCATCGTGACATCACGCATCAATCACCTTGCATGTTTTTGCTAAAGCTCAAAAAAAAAAATTGCAACTATATTTTGAGCTTGCAAAATTACTCCTAGAATTTAAATAAATCCATCTTCCTCTCTTTTTATTTTCAATTAAATACTCAAAAAGTATTTTGAACCCAACGAAAGTTTTGAAAATCGTGTTGCAAAGTCTTGCCCTTCTTGCTTTCCTAATTATAACGATCTTTTCTATCTCTCTTCCTCTCTTTTGTTTCCTGGATAAATGAGAAAATCGCAACATTTCTAATTTGGCATGGAGAGCAATTCTGGCCCATCTCCTCTTCTAGTCCCACCCAACCAGCCTACCTCATGTTCTTGTTCCACCTTTTTCTGTACGAACCATCTCGCCACCATCTGATCGAGATGGAGTCTTACTGTACACAGCAACTCCCTCTACATAAAAGGACCACCGAGGCATCCTGCTTTCCCTAACTCGAGTCTCTCCCTATCCAGCGCCGCCCTCTCATTGCTCTCTCTTTTCCTTCTCGCTGCTTGCTCCCGAGAGAGATGAGCCTGTCACTCTCGGGTCTTCACTGTTGCTGCTTCTCCACTCCTTCCCCGGCCATGCCGAACGGTTATGTCGAACCGCCATTCCTTCCTCTTCCCCATCGCCTACAAGATCGTGCCAGGACGCCCTGGATCAACGACAATAACTGCTTCTTCTTCCTCCAACAGTCGTTGCTAATTCGCTTGTACACCGCTATATCTCGTGATGTTGCTGTCTCCATTCACCAGCAACTGGAGGATTCACCAATGGAGGCAATTCAGAACTTGGCGGATCAAATGAAAATTTGGGCCCGCGGCGAACAAAATAAATACAGTTTGTACTAAACTGTTATACTTCTCTACATCTTAGTTTTAGAATGTTACAATATTACATGTATAGTTATCTATTTGTTCACATAATTTAACCACATAACGGGCAATATTAGTTGGTGTTTTTTTTTTCCGACCGAATAACATTGAAAGTATTAAACTGTATTTTGTAACAAAAGTAACTTCTAAAACTATTTTTTCTATTGTGAAATCTATATAGTTTATACATATTATGGTAAGTATACAAAGAGTACGATCTAACAAATATTTCAATTGCAGTTTCTAGCGTATGGTTAAGTCAGCATATTTATAGAAAATTCTAGAGTACAAAGTGAACCAATCACACAACTTTGACGTGGTGAAAATTGTCTAGCAAGTCATATCTTAATAACATGCTCTATACTTAATATCTAAACAACGTTGTTTAGACTAACCACCGATGAAAATTACATGGTGTGGATTTTATTATGTTTGTTTATGTTCTTGTGTTAGTCTAATCACCGATGAAAATTAAATGGTTAGACTAATCAATTTTTTCCGGAAAGGTTAGACTAATCACTTGATATACACCATTTTGATCTCTCTTCTTTTTGGGGCCTGGACGCGCTCAGTACAGTTTCCAATCGGTGCTGCCCTTGTGTCAAAAGGGAGAAAAAAGAGAGGAATAAATCACAGATTGGACGTGGAGAAGGCTTAGGGACCGGGTTGGGCCGTGCGTGAGAGAGGCGGCTGAGGCGCGCAAAATTTCAGACGAGGACTTTGGAATGCGGATGGGACCCCTATATATCGCCATGGTCGATAGTAAGAAGCAGTCGCATACCAAGCAACAGTGGGCCGGCCCAATAAGGAAGCCGGCTATAACGCGCTGGTCTTACTGTTTTATGTTTCCCATTTCCTGTTTCAGTACGTACTAATGTACTGCTTTTTTTGTGAGGTTTAAAAATGCACATATATTTACAAAAAAAAAGTTCAATTTTAAAAAAAGTGTACACAAAAATTATGCGCGTCAACGGATAGGTTCCATTCCTGTACTCGGTTTCGAGTTTCGTCGATTGTAACTTCTCAATTTTGAATCGATATTCGAAATGTTTTTAGACAATTTTTATCAAATTCGTCGCACTCGGTCGATTGTTTGAAAAATCCTTTGACGAGTAGGTTAATGTAAACGTTTCACACAACTTTCAAGTTGTAACTTTTTTGTTTCGATGGTCATATACGAGATCATCTTGTACCGTAGGTTTAAACCATCTCCATCTATTTCGTTTAAAAAAAACATTTTCTCTACATGATGAAAAATATAACAAAAAAGCATCAGAAATCATGTGTAGGGTCCTAGCACATTTGGAAATTATTTTTGAACGATTTTCAAAAAGGTGAACAAAAAGGTATTTGAACGGAAACTATTTTTGAACGATTTTAAAAGGCGAACAGAAAAAGTCTGTGAACGGAAATTATTTTCGAACGATTTTCAAAAAAGTGAACAAAATAGGTATTTGAACGGAAATTATTTTTGAATGATTTTAAAAGGAGAACAGAAAAAGTCTGTGGACGGAAATTATTTTTGAACGATTTTCAAAAAGTGAACACAAATAGGTATTTGAACGAAAACTATTTTTGAACGATTTTAAAAGGCGAACAGAAAAAGTATGTGAACGGAAATTATTTTTGAACGATTTAAAAAGGAGAACAGAAAAAGTCTGTGAACGGAAATTATTTTTGAACGATTTTCAAAAAGTGAACAAAATAGGTATTTGAATGAAAACTATTTTTGAACGATTTTAAAAGGCGAACAGAAAAAGTATGTGAACGGAAATTATTTTTGAACGATTTTCAAAAAGTAAACAAAAATAGATATTCGAACGAAAATTATTTTTGAACGATTTTAAAAGACGAACAGAAAAATTCTATGAACGGAAATTATTTTTGAACGATTTTCAAAAAGTGAACAAAAAAGTGTTTGAACGAATATTATTTTTGAACGATTTTAAAAGGCGAACAGAAAAAGTTTATGAACGAAAATTATTTTTGAACGATTTTCAAAAACTGAACACTTTTTAAATTTGAAGTTTTCCAAAAACTGAACAATTTTAGTTTTGAACTTTTTTAATAACTGAAAAATATTCAAATCCGAAAAAAGAAACAGGAAAAAAAAGAAATAGAAGAAAGAAAAAAGTAACAACCAAAAAACGAAAAAAAAAATCTGAAAAGTGCAGAAAATCGTTTCTGTGGTGGCGGGTGGGAGCGTTCAAATGTGAAGAGACGGCTTGAAAACGTCGGTATTATAGTATTGGGCCGGCCCACGAAGGGGGTCTGCGACGGGTCGTTATCGTCGACCTGGTCGACATATAGGGATTGCCGGAATGCGGCCCTAGTCGAAATACAAATGGGGCTAGGGCGTGAGAAAAGGCTCGATCGGCCCTGCCTCGTGGGAAGGGCCGCCGCGATCCACCGTTTTGACAGCTTTTTATCCGGATTTTTTCACCACGTCACCATCTTAGTAAAAGAAACGGTACATGTATACGTATAATTCTCTCCCTACAGGACTACATCGCCAGAGGTGTTACACGGCGACGCAGCCGACCGTATCGAGGCGTCCCAGCCATCTTCCTCCCCTGAGCTTCCTCTCCCATGTTTTGTATCTTCTCCGCGCCGGAAGAGCAGTGCCTCCGATGAGCCGTCATGCTGCGTAGTGGTCGCCCTATGCTGGCTGTAGGCTGGGAACACATGGGATGGGGAGGGCGGAGGCTGGTTGAGGACGGCCACCAGAGCCTTGTGCTTGATGGCCGGTGGAGGCAGTTCAATTGAGGAAGGCGAACAAGGGATGTATGAGGGAAGTGTTCTTTTTTTCCCGATCTGCAGGGGAGTGTTCTAGATAGAGCATAGCATACATGCACCACATATGTCCAGGGTTAATTGTACCAGATATATTGCATAGGCATACGGGAAAAAACGCTGACATGGCGACTAAAACCGGATCAAAACTCGGGAAAACGCTGAAAGGGGTAATTCTGAACGGTTTATATAGTTTGGGGTTGAATGTTGAACCAAATAACAATTCAGGGTTGCATTCTGAACTTTAGGACAAGTTAGGGGGGGTAAATTGGACTTCTCTCTTGGATATTTCGTAGCGTCGCTCTGTGAGCTCATGCAAGAGGTACATGGAATTGCGGAATGACGTGAACTTGATGTCATGCGTACATCGGCGCAAGATTAACTCGCCATGCTTGAAACAGGCTTTCGTTCCGCTTTATAAATAAAGCCCAACGGCCAAACCGATACAAAGTGATGAGGTGATCCTCTTACAAAGCAGATCAAGGATAAACAAGAAACACATGAGAACCAAACTTGCCACCGATGACATCGCCACGACACCGAAAGATACCGTAGCTCCACGACAATGCCTCCAAGAAGGTAACGACGCCCCACGTCGCCATTGTCGAGACTAAAGTCCAGGGTTTTCACCCGGAGCTCTGACACAACGAAGGTAGCCACAACGACGCCCCCAAGAGGGTAACGACACCCGCAGGCATCGCCGTCGTCGACGCCGAAGCGTTGGGCTTTCGCCCGGAAAAACCTTTGCCATGCCCGGTATTTCAGAACGCCCACCGCCACCGAGTCAGGCTCCCAAAACACCGCCAGCACCGAGGTCCCCCGCCACCCGCTCCTCGCCATCCACATGGCCAAGAAGCAAGGTCATCACCACTAACATGTCACTCGCCGTAGAGACACCCGCGCAGTCCACCTTCCGAGGCCGCTGCCTCGGCGTCCGGGATCGCTAGCCCACGGTGGGGCTGGACACCGCCACGACCAACCCACAGGCACAGATAGGAGAAAACGGGGTCAGCAGACCGGTACCTCGGACAGTGAGGTTCAACTAGCAGGACAGACCCGCCTGTCGAACCCACAGAGCCCGTACCGGGACCGCCAGCAGCTGCCGGATCTAGACCCGACGGGTCCAGATCCAGTGCGCCAACCACCCATGGTCAGGGGATGGGCTCCCAGATCGGGAGCCCCTGAAACCAATCAACCCGTGGAGCGCCCAGCCAGCCCGATCCAGGCCCAAAGGGGCTAGATCTGGGCCGAGGCCGGGCGCACCACCATCGATGGCCAGCTCCGCCTGCGGCCGTCCAAGGTTCCTCTCTTTCCGATCCCCTCCGTCGCCGGCACCAGGGGTGTACGCCGCCGCCATGCCGACCCGCGACCGCCGGCAAGATCCGGGCTGACGAGCTCGGCCACCACCGCCGCCATGGGCTGCAGTGCCCCGAGGCCGCCCCCATCGCCGCCTCCACGCGCAGACGCTCGCCCCTGTCGCAGCACGCCGGCAGCCGCCACGCCAGGCCCCGCTGAGCGCCGTCGAAGTTCACCGCCACCAAGAGAACCGCCGCTGTCGGGGGAATACTTTGTGGATTAACCCGCAGCACATATCAATAAGTGCGACCCACTTACTCGCACCAGCAAAGGCCTGCATGAAAGCAAGCCCAATATCGCACCGCCACAAGGAGAAGGATCTAGAAGACATATCCTGGAAGACGTGAGGAGGAGTTAGTCT
This sequence comes from Poa pratensis, assembly GCA_947311845.1. NCBI lineage: Eukaryota > Viridiplantae > Streptophyta > Magnoliopsida > Poales > Poaceae > Poa > Poa pratensis. The sequence goes on along the minus strand of CAMZMU010000046.1, from coordinate 41,853,407 downwards.
CCAAGTAGGTTCCAGTCGATGTATTCCTTGTGGAGGAAGTTTCCTTTGTAACCTAGCGAGTCTCTGTGTATATAAAGAGGACTCGCAGGATTTAGACGGGGTCAAGCTATCAAGGCTTAAAACCCTAGTTCTTACGGCGAGTACCTGGATCGGATCGCCTCCATTGTAACACCACATATATCATATCAATACCAATCTCGGATAGGCAGGAAGTAGGTCTTTACCTCACATTGAGGGGCCGAACCTGGGTAAATCTGTGTTTGTCCTTGTTACTGCGATCCCAAGCTCGGAGACGATTGACTCGCGCAAATCCCACACCTACGAAGTCATCCATGACAACTGACGTGATAACCACGACAGTTGGCGCCCACCGTGGGGCCTGCGGTCAAGAGCGTCACGTTCCGCGCAGGATCGATGAAAGGAGCTGAAGATCTCGCCATTGGCCACATCATCATGGTCGATGGCATGCCTCTCATTGACGATTCAAGCTGGGGACCAGAAGCAGATTACCTGGAGACCGGTCGCATCATCCCGTTTGGATCTATTCATGTTTTCGTCGGCTTCATCGGCGGCGAGTCAGAAGACCCATCACAGCCAGGCGACTCAGAAGAAGGAGTCGCCGTAACGGTGGATGAAGAAGAAGAATCTACCAACAACGAGCCACTAACACTTGAAGACGAAGAAGCCCAATCCATCGAGTATGTACTCGAGGAAAGGCTATGTGGAAACCCTAGGGGTGGCAGCTCGCCCTCCGTAGGAGATCAGTGCATGAAGGGATCTACAGGACCGTGGAAGCAGAGGAAGGGCTGGGCATGCCACAGGGCAGCTTAGCCCCCACGGCGCCGGAAGCAGCGGAACAAGCCGCACCAGAAGGATCAGGAGTCGCAGAGCTCGGTTCAATCATGCGGCACCCGCTGCAACCACCCCAGGAGTCGCGGCCTCAGGAGTCGCAAGCAGAGAAACCCCGTCCGGAGTTGTACCTACGGAAGGAGGGCCAAGAATAACCCCCAACACGGCGGTTGTGATGCCCCAGAGCACCCGCTGTTTACGCCTATATCTGCGGTTAACGCTGCCGCTAGAGTTGTGGAGCTGGAAGCTACCAGATTGGGCTGTATGATGAAGTCCAAAGGATTGTGGATGAAAGGAGCAGGCTCGCACGCGAGGACCAGCGCCTCCAACAAGAACAACGGTGACGCTGAAGACACCATCATCTTACAAGGAGGCCAAGCACCTTGCCGCATCGATGCCATATCAGTCGCTGCAGCCAGGAACAGTAAATCCCATGGAGTTATTCCAATCACCCACCTCTGGACCTACAGCCGTGGTCCCTGCAGTCGATACACCAGCAGCCACGGCGCCACCCCACGCAATCCCATCAGTCGCAACTAACACAGTGCGTCCAGTCGCACGGTCAAAGCCGCAGCACCATCAGTCGCAGCACCCTCATACATGGCACCATCTGTCGCGGCTACGCGACCCGCGGCGCCTTTAGTCGCGCCTGCAGTGCGGACGATGCATTACCATAATTCGTGCCTGTAGTTCCATCTTTTGCGGCACCAAGAGCGGCGGAAGCACCAGGTCAAGAGCTCTGGTGCAAGCTAACAACAGGGCTATCATGCCACCTCCGTCGCCACAACCAACTTTTGTGCAGCAGCCGGCATCGCAGCCTCAAAGGTTCCATACACCGCAAGGACACTATGTTAGCCCAGTGGAGAATCTCTATGCGGCTACCAACATCTTAGCCAGGTTGACACCGGCAGGAAACACACCGATGGACAGAGAGGCGCGGCGCGCCATCGAGATGCTGAGCACAGCAGTAGTACAGCAGGCAAACATGTCTGAACATGGGGGACGCTGCATGCCACCCCCTACAACAGTAGAGTAACAGCGGAAAGAAGCATCCGAGCCGAGTCGCCGCAGGTTGCGACTTCAAGTTCACCAGGCGACAAAGGGAAAACCAACGGTACAAGTTCAACCCGCAGAAATGTGCAGCCGTACGCAATGGTTCAACCGGCAGGGAGGCCAGCTCCATCCAACTTGTCATCGCGACTTAAAGGCCAGTCTGCTTCAGCGAGAGGATTAGGTCTGAGCCGTTTCCTGCAGATTTCAAAGGACCTCGCAAGGTCGCAAATTACAACCCAAGCATGGATCCAGTCACTTGGCTCAACAATTATGAGATGGGCATGAGCATCCTCAACGCATCTGAAGAGATCTGTGCCCGATATCTAAACATGATGTTGGAAGGCGCACCCACATTTGGTTACAAAACCTACCACCAAACTCAATAAATTCTTGGGATGAGATGAAGGAAGCTTTCGTCAAGAACTTCCAAGGAACATGCAAGCGACTCTGCAGCATAGAAGATCTTGAGCGCTGCGTGCAAAAGGAAGGCGAGTCAAGTCGCCATTGGATGAGGAGAGTGGCAGAAATTATACACTCCTCAGACAACATACCTCCAAGCTCAGCTGTCCTAGTTATGGAGAAAAACTGCAAGTTTGAGCCGCTGGTCCACAAACTGGGTCGCATGAAGGACAAAGTTAAGAGCCTCAGTGAGGTGATGGCAGCGGCTAACAAGTATGCAAGCTCGGATAAGACCAAGGACGCATCTGATGGAGAGGAAGAGGAAACTGCTGGCAAAGGAAAGAAGACCAGCAGCAAGCCTCAGCAGCAGCAAGCTAGCAATAGTAATGCGAGTTACAACAAGCGCAAGAACGAGGAAGGAAACTCGGGATTAGTCGCAAACACGAACACTCGTTACAAGCCAAGTAGTGCAGAGGAAGAAATTTCCACCCAGTTAACTTGGAAGAAGTTTTCAACCGTCCCTGTGACATCCATGTGGGAAAAGATGGAAAACCACCCAACCACACAAAGCGCAGTGCTATCATTACAAAAAGTGGAAGGATGGGCAGCCACTTAATGGGAATAACAACCATCAGAACAACGAGGAGGCAACCACGGCGGAGGCCACCACAATGCTGCTCCAAACCCACAGCCAGACCAACCGCAGTTCCCAAAACAGCTGGGTCAATATCACACAATTGTGGTTAATACCTCAAGGAGGGAGCAGAAGCTGCGACGACGCAATCAAGCTGTTAACGCCGTAGTACCAGCCATACCACAGTGGCTGAAGTGGTCCGAGCAACCAATAGTTTGGAGCCGCGAAGATCATCCAGGAGAAATAAACGAAGGAGGCAAGCTCGCGCTTGTAGTTGCCCCTCAAGTCGCAGGATACAAATTAAGCAAAGTATTGATGGATGGAGGCAGCAGCATCAACATACTGTACTATGAGACTTTCAAGAGGATGAATCTCCAAGAAAAGCAGCTGCATCCGTCCAGAACAACGTTTCACGGAGTCGTGCCAGGCGTATCAGCTCAACCATTGGGGCGAATCAACCTGGAAGTCGCCTTCGGGACGCAAAGCAACTTCAGAAGCGAGTACGTCTGGTTTGAGGTTGTAGATTTCCAGAGCCCATACCACGCCCTCTTTGGCAGAGAAGCGTTCGCAAAATTCATGGCTCGACCGTGCTACGTATACCTGAAGCTAAAAATGCCTGGTCCTAAGGGAGTAATCACAATAATGGCAATAAAGAGATAGCACAAGAATGCGAAGAAGGCGACAGGGCTATGGCTAGAGCGCTTGTGCGCAGAAAATGTGCCTGCTTTGAGCCGCAACAAAACTTTGATGACATCGTGGAAGCCAAAAGACACCTGCCTGACCTGCGACTTCAGATTACAGCCGCAAGAAGGGCAAGAGCTGCAGGCCATCGGCAATAAGGGTATAACCCAACCATCGCGAGTCGCCATCAACGATCGCAACAGAACCAACAAGGGTTCACAGTATCAAGCTGGCCACTCAGGGCTCAAACCTCAACACCGGTTGCCACCTAGGCGCAACCGTACCATATGTATCAAATTGGATCGCCACCTAGGCGCGATCAACCCATGTATCAGGAATTAGCCGCCACTCAGGCGCGGCCGTACCTGTGCATAAAAATCAGGTCGCCACTCAGGCACGACCGACCCCATGTATCACCTCTGGTCGCCACTCAGGCGCGACCGACCCATGTATCACCTCTGGTCGCCACTCAGGCGCGACCGACCCCATGTATCCTCTGGTCGCCACTTAGGCGCGACCGACCCCATGTATCACTTCTGTCGCCACTCAGGCGCGACCGACCCTATGTATCATATAATGATTTTGAAATAAAGCCGGCACCCCTACCATGTAGGTGGCTGTCGTTTCGCCTCAAACTACCAATTGAGTTGTGAGTCTTTCATTTTCTAATCATTGGTTCCTTGGGGGTGCGGCAGCTTTCTGAGCGCGGCCTATTACCTTGGAATCGCCAAACGAGTGGCATTTATAATGATTATACTCAACCTTCACTTGGATGCGACTTGCATTATGCGGCCAAAGTACTGGGGTGTGGCGTCAATCGAGCTTGATTGCCTATCATGGCCGCTCTCGACCCTGAACGCACATGTTCCTAGGAAATACTGAGCCGCGCAAGGGCCTAAGTAAGGAAAACCGAGACAAATCATAAGGACCAGACTATTGGTCGGAACTTGTACTGCTGAGAGTACTTAATAATCATAAAATATTGTTGCTGACACATCGTTTTAACAATTATTACAAGCCACTAAGGGCTAACTTCACCATATCATTGTTTTTCTTCACTTTTGCCCAGCTTTTGGCTTATGAGAAGGAGGCACCGGCGGCTTACCAAGCTTGCCAGAAGCAGCAGTCGCAGGCTCGCTTGAAGGCTTATCGGTCGCGGGCTTGGGGGCTGCGGAGCTGGACACACCTGGAGAGGAGTTCTTTTCTTGAGGAGCAGCCACGCTGGTTGATGCAGTGGGTAATCTCTCGAATCTCGACCCATCTGGATGATACTTTCCCAGAAAGGTCGCTAGGTCCACTCCATCCACAAGTTCAGTCACGTGGCCTCGCATGCTCTTCCATGTTGCCGCATACTCTGAGGGTGTCAGCACGGTGCCGTCCGTCTTCTTTGGGGGCCTGCCTTGCGCGACCCTGACAGCGTCGAAGGATGGATCATATGTCTTAGCCAAGGCAAGCACATGAGCCGCGCCAGAGCGAGCCAAAGATTCTTTCCAGTCCAAGAAGTACTGAGGCGCTTTGAGCAGCCTTTTCAACAATCCTTCAGCATCGGCGGGGACAGACTTGGTTGGCAAAAGGCAAGCTGATAATTTCTTCGTAGCATTGATAGCTTCGTGCGCAAACTCGCGGATGTGCTCAAGTTGTTCCTGGGTGCTATGGTTAACCAATGAAGAATCCTCGCCTGGAAAAAAGCACCCAATAGTGAATACAGAGGCATACACGAGAGTTCAATATCACAAACAAAGCAGAGGTCTAACAGGACATACCAGCCAGCTCCTGCGTCATGATGCACCCTTGCCATGGACAAGGTTGGAGGCGTTCGACACTTTCGTCAGCTCCTTTTGAAGGCGCCCAATCTCCACAGCTTTAAGCCGCGCATCCTCATTGGCTTGAGTAATGGCATCCTTCTGGGCATTGATTTGACAATCCTGCTGTTGGATCCTCTCATGAGATTTCTCCTCCAACTTTTTAAGCCGCAGCTCAGTGGCCTTGGCTTGTTCAGACAGCTTATAGCTTTCATCAGTAAGAACGCCAATTCTGGTGTCCTTTTTCTTCAGTTCAACCTCGCGTTGGAGAAGGAGCTCGCGCAGACTCTCAAGCTCAGAGGGAGTGATACGTCCGAAACGTATCTATAATTTTTAATTGTTTCATGTTAATATTATACCTTTGGCACTTGTTTTTATATTAAGTTTATGATTTATTTGGACTAACCTACTAATAGTTGCAAAAGTGCACAATGTTCTTGTTTTACACTTTGATGTGTAGGAATTATCAAGAATACAAGAGGAAACCTTGTTGGAGTCGAATTGGGACTTTCCTGAAATCTGTCTGAGAACTGTTTTCGGAGATTGTCAGTTTGACCCTCGAAGATGTCGTCCAATGGAAATTAAATTAAAGAGAAAGTTGTCACAATTTTCCATACGAAAATTTTAAGCCCGAGATCAGCCCAATCGGAGTTCGGACACGGCCTGTAGGCCAGTTTTGGTAGAACCCTAAAAGGGGGTGACGGAAATCCGAGAGTCCATATAAAGAAGGAAACCCTAGGTCATGGAGAACACCTCCACCCACGAATTTCAGCCACCAAAAGCCATGTTTTTGCCTCCCCCATGGATCCCATCTCCATGGGGGAGGGCTCCCAAGAAGCCATGAAGGAGGGAGGCTAAGGGGCGGCGCTCCCCCATGATGCCGGCGGCGGGGAAGGAGTTCCCCGCGCCGCTGCCGGCGCCGTCGCCGCCTTGCGCCACCGCGCTGCTCTCTGCCGTTTTCACCGCCATCTCCATCACCAACTCCTCCTTGTATTCAGTGGTTCATCCTCCCACAAACCTCTGTACCGTCCTATGTAAACATGTGTTTGATGCTATAATATTTATCCTATGATCTATGACATGTTTGTGTAGTTTATTTGTCTTTTGATTGCTTGGTTTAATGTATTTGGTTCATTAGAGTTGTATGTTGATATGGTACTGTCCTTTTGTCCATTATACTTGTGCGCACATGGATTAAACACCTTAGGGTTGGTAGTATTTGTAAACGAAGGGGGGAAGTTCTGCCGGAGTGACAGAAACCTGAGAACGCGAACCGATTAGTTGCACGTATGGGAGTAAGAGGACCATGAACTTAAGGCTATGGTTGGGGAAACCTTAATGCATTGTTAGTATTTGCGGATGCTTGCTAACAATCCAATCATATAGTACTTGTAATCCCAAGTAGTGGAGTGCATGTATATTTAGCCTCTCCCACATAGAAAACTGCATCGAGGACAATGAACCAAGTACCTTCACTAATTAATCTTGGACAAAGCCACCACAATTACCACCACAATTACTACCACTTTTCCACACTCATGGTACTGTTAGTTTATGGTTACTTAGTGTACTTTATTGCTGCAGCACTAACATTTACTTTCTTGTATTTATTATTGCAAAACTACCTCTCATACCCGTATTGCTACTTTAGTTTTATTTCCTAGATAATGCAAACGTTTAGTGTGCGTAGAGTTGTATCAGTGGTTGATAGAACTTGAGAGAATACTTATCCTACCTTTAGCTCCTCGTTGGGTTCGACACTCTTACTTATCGAAAAGGCTACACGCGATCCCCTATACTTGTGGGTTATCAAGACCTTTTCTGGCGCCGTTGCCGGGGAGCCATAGCGTAGGTGATTCTTGTGTGCACTTGTTTGCTTTATCTCTAAGTAGTTTTTATTTTCAGTTTAAGTTGTTCTTTATCTTACTATGGATAGGGAATGCGAATTAAAAAAAATTAGTTGTAGTTGTTATCTAAAAACGTTTTCAAAAAGAGAGTGATTGGAAAGATGAGCAATGGTTAAGTGGGGGTCGACCTTGAACACTTGTGTTCATGCCTATGAAACCAAACAAATCTTTCCATGGAAGCTTCTCATCCAAAAACATGTAAATATTGTGTATATACCTCTGTACAAAAAATAATATGATAATAATAATTCTAGTTAATTAGAAGTTGATAGTTTTACTTTGCTGTCCAGAAACAGATTTTCTGTGCTCCACCGTATTAAATTTTAAAATCACCAGAACGTGATCTTGATCTGAAATTTCTTGAGTGCAAAGTAATGCTTATTATCTTTCTTTCATTAGACTAACTTTTTGTGATTTGAGTTACGTAGCTGTCTCGAAAAATTCGATCTTCACCGACTGTTCAATTTAGACAGATTCCTGTGCTTCACTGTAAAAAATCGTGATAAATCTCAGAATAGTATTTTGACCTGAAATTTTTGTGCGTAAAACTGAGATTATGATCTGCCTTTCATTAGTTAAAAGTTTTTCGATTTGAGCTACTTAACTATCTCGTTGAATGCCATCTTTACGGACTGTTCAGTTTTGACAGATTTCTTTTTGTTTATTCAATATTGTACTTGGTGTTTTAGTTTCATTAGTTTTTCGACGGACAACGGAAATCATGAACACCTTAGTATATACAGTGGCTAATGTTGAGTAAAGATTATAAAACTTGTCAATGCTTGAACATGAGTGGATTTTATTTAATGAGTACTAACCCTACTAATGAGTTTTGTGAAGTTTTATGTGGATGTAGCCTATAAGATCTAATCAATATGGTGATATGAGATGAACAAGAAGACGCAAGAGCTCAAGCTTGGGGATGTGTAGGTGCATCCCAAGAACATATTCAAGAAGATACAATCATCTAAGCTTGGGGATGCCCGAGTCATCCCCCTATTCATCAACTAACATGAGGTTGTCTCGTTCATACTCTATATTACCCGTCCACATGATATGTATTGTCTTAACTTGTATTATAATTGCTTTTATATGTCTTGGTTTTACCTTCTTTAGTTTTATTAGGCTCTTTATTTGGTTTTATTGCTTCTTTACTTTCACTTATAAATTCAAAACAAAAAAATATTTTCTTTTGTTTTGCTTCTTTGTTTGGTTCTTATTTTGATTTTATTTGGTTTTTACTTTGATTTTTATTTAGATTTTCCTTGATGTAGCTAGCATGTTTAGGTCTTGCTTAGCCTCTGGTCTTTTAGTTTATCAAAATAATGTACCAAGTTTTACCCATTTAGCTTAGTTGATACATATGTAAAAAGTGATTTTCTGTTTTCGGTATCTACTGCTCATTGCGCGATTTTTCATATTTTACTGGAAACTCTAAAAATCACGAAAATTACTGATGTTGTATCACCGAATCCTCTGCATGCACAAAAATTGGCTAAAATTTCGGACATGTTTAGAGCACCTAAAAATTACGTTTGCCAGCTGCTGTTTTTCTGGACAGATTCTGACTTTTGTTGCAAGAGTGGCCTCTTTGCGTTTTCATTTGATTATTAATGGTTCTTACCTTTCATTTAGAAGTTGGCCATTTAAGCAACCTTTCTGTAACTTAAAAACAAAATTTGATTTGGTTTAATAGCAGCACTTTGGAAATATTATGTATTGCAATAAGTGCCTAGCTAAAAGGCGTTAAAAAAAGCGCTTATGGGAGGCAACCCATTATTTTTATTTCTGCAATTTTTCTTTTCTTGAGTCAAGGAGTTTGTTTACTTCTGTAGCAACTCCTTTGTATCTTTACTTTCATGCATTGTTGTGCCAAGAGTAGTCTCTAATGATAAGATGTTGCTAAAATTTTGATTGCTGCGCAGGAACAGATTTCTGCTGTTCACTGTACGAAATTCATAAAATCACCAGATTGTGAATTAAATCTGAAATTTTTGTGCGTAATCTTATATGTATGCATCTTTCGTTAGTTCAAAGTTTTTCGATCTGAGTAACGTAAGTGCCTCGAAAAAATTCGTCTTTGCGGACTGTTCTGTTTTAGACAGATTATGTCATTTATTTTGCATTTCTCTTTTACTAGTGTTGAGTGGAATTCTTTTTTGGGTGGAAGAGCTTCACATAACATCAGTGGCAGTAGCTAATGTTTAAAGTAACGGTCATATTGCGTCCTTACAGAACATGTGAGTTTTTGATTGTGCACTAACCCTCTAATGAGATTTACTTTGAGTTTGGTGTGGCGGAAGTTTTCAAGGGTCAAGAGAGAAGAGTGATATAATAGGATTAAGAAGAGTGAAGAGCTTAAGCTTGGGGAGGCTCCCATGGATCTCCCCAGCATATTTCAAGAAGACTCAAGCGTCTAAGCTTGGGGATGCCCAAGGCATCCCCTTCTTCATCGTCAAAATTATCAGGTCATCTCTAGTGAAACTATATTTTAATTCTTTCACATCATATGTGCTGTTCTTGGAGCGTCTGTATCTTATTATTTATTTATCTTAGCATCAAACACCGGTTACATTAATAAGTTGATCGTCACATATTTTATTTATCCTCTGTTTTCAATGTTTACTTGGTTAATGGATTATTTGTTGAAACTTAAAAATGATGTGTGAATAATACTGTTTAGTAGTTTATGTTTTCTTATGGTTAGTCTCAACTAGCTAATAGTGCATATTATGTTATTTTGATATTAACATGCATTGTATTGTTCATATGAGTATGGTATTGTGGTATCCTCCTCTGAATGATTTACTTGAATCGACTTGGCACATGCTCACACATGTTCATGACTGAAAAATAAAAGTCAATTAAGCCTTGATGATCTATTTTGCCTCAGAGTTTTAGTATCATTTTTATGCCTCCGTTAATTTTATTCTGTCGCAAGTATGATTATGACGGTTATTGCTCTCTTGATTGTCGCTTCCCAGTCTATTGCTAGCCTTCACTGTACTGAGCGGGAATGCTGCTCGTGCATCCAAAATCCTTAAAACCAAGTTATCCCAAAGAGTCCACCATAAATTCCTATGCATGGTATTTCAAACCATTCCAAGTAAATTTTCATGTGCTACCTTTAAAACCTTCAAAATACTTCTCATTTTGTGACACTGTTTTTAGCTCATGAGGACGTAGTAGTTGGGTTTGTTATCTTCCATACTAAATTAAGTCCCCGACTTGCATGCTTCATCTGCTCGTCACTAATTTTGCAAAGAGCTGGTTAGACCATTATAACATCTAAAAAGTAAAATAAAATAGGCACTCCTCCATGGTATGAGATTGTTGGCAGGCACCCGAGGATTCGGTTAGCCATGGTTTGTGAAAGCAAAGGTTGGGAGGAGTGTCATACTATATAAAAGTGCATGCTATAAATGCCTAATATCAATAACTCGGAACCGCTCTCAACTTGTTTAGTATGGAAGATAACAAGAACTCTATTACTGATTCGTTGACAGGAACAACCACCTCCCAAAAAATTTTTATTCTGTTTTAAAAATAAAAAGCTCTAGCACATGTTAATCCCTGCTTCCCTCTGCGAAGGGCCAATCTTTTATTTTAATGTTGAGTCACCATCCTTTCTTTGAGCACTTCCTCGAGAGCATAACTGTCATTCTTAGTGTAATGTGCTTGTCCCAGAATACGGTTATCTGCGGTATAACTATGATGCTTTTACCTTTGATATCTTTACATCTAGTCTTCACTTGAACTTCAGAGGTGCCTTGGCATTTATGTTTTGCTCCACAATTAAGGGCAAGCGAGATACCACTCTATCATGCTTTATTATGGTCATTACAATCTTGTTGATGTTTATAAATTTCATGTTATAAGCTCTTAGTTCGTTGATACTTTTCATTAGGTAACATGATTGCTAAGTTTTATTATCCATACATCATGCAATTGTTAAAGATCTGATCATCATTTACAATCAAAAATTATTTTTATCATTTACCTACTCGAGGACGAGCAGGAATTAAGCTTGGGGATGTTGATACGTCCAAAACGTATCTATAATTTTTGATTGTTTCATGTTAATATTATGCCTTTGGCACTTGTTTTTATATTAAGTTTATGATTTATTTGGACTAACCTACTAATAGTTGCAAAAGTGCACAATGTTCTTGTTTTACACTTTGATGTGTAGGAATTATCAAGAATACAAGAGGAAACCTTGTTGGAGTCGAATTGGGACTTTCCTGAAATCTGTCTGAGAACTGTTTTCGGAGATTGTCAGTTTGACCCTCGAAGATGGCGTCCAATGGAAATTAAATTAAAGAGAAAGTTGTCACAATTTTCCATACGAAAATTTTAAGCCCGAGATCAGCCCAATCGGAGTTCGGACACGGCCTGTAGGCCAGTTTTGGTAGAACCCTAAAAGGGGGTGACGGAAATCCGAGAGTCCATATAAAGAAGGAAACCCTAGGTTATGGAGAACACCTCCACCCACGAATTTCAGCCACCAAAAGCCATGTTTTTGCCTCCCCCATGGATCCCATCTCCATGGGGGAGGGCTCCCAAGAAGCCATGAAGGAGGGAGGCTAAGGGGCGGCGCTCCCCCATGATGCCGGCGGCGGGGAAGGAGTTCCCCGCGCCGCTGCCGGCGCCGTCGCCGCCTTGCGCCACCACGCTGCCTCTCTGCCGTCTTCACCGCCATCTCCATCACCAACTCCTCCTTGTATTCAGTGGTTCATCCTCCCACAAACCTCTGTACCGTCCTATGTAAACATGTCGTTTGATGCTATAATATTTATCCTATGATCTATGACATGTTTGTGTAGTTTATTTGTCTTTTGATTGCTTGGTTGAATGTATTTGGTTCATTAGAGTTGTATGTTGATATGGTACTGTCCTTTAATGTCCATTATACTTGTGCGCACATGGATTAAACACCTTAGGGTTGGTAATGTTTGTAAACGAAGCGGGGGAAGTTCTGTCGGAGTGACAGAAACTTGAGAACGCGAACCGATTAGTTGCACGTATGGGAGTAAGAGGACCATGAACCTAAGGCTATGGTTGGGGAACCTTAATGCATTGTTAGTATTTGCGGATGCTTGCTAACAATCCAATCATATAGTACTTGTAATCCCATGTAGTGGAGTGTATGTATATTTAGCCTCTCCCACATAGAAAACTGCATCGAGGACAATGAACCAAGTACCTTCACTAATTAATCTTGGACAAAGGCACCACAATTACCACCACAATTACCACCACTTTTCCACACTCATGGCACTGTTAGTATATGGTTACTTAGTGTACTTTATTGCTGCAGCACTAACTTTTACTTTCTTGTATTTATTACCTTGCAAAACTACCTCTCATACCCGTATTGCTACTGTAGTTTTATTTCCTAGATAATGCAAACGTTTAGTGTGCGTAGAGTTGTATCAGTGGTTGATAGAACTTGAGGGATTACTTATCCTACCTTTAGCTCCTCGTTGGGTTCGACACTCTTACTTATCGAAAAGGCTACACGTGATCCCCTATACTTGTGGGTTATCAGGGAGTTTCCTGCAATTGCTTCTCCAAAGCCAGCTTCTCCGCAGTCACAGTATATAATTCTTCCTAAAAGACAGAAGATCAACAGATAAAGGGCGGCGGAGAAGTTTGCAGTAATTTATGAGAAGTTACTACAAAAGACAACAATTACAAAAAGTACCAAGTTCCCCTTTACGTCAAAGAAGACCTTGATCCTTGGGGGCTAGGGACAGACAGGATAAGAGAGATTATTACCTTGTAAGCCGCAAATAAATTGGAGAGTGTTGCACGAAGCTCTGCGGCTTGTTTGTCGCTTGAAGCAATGATGGCCTGTGACAGCTGTTCAGCGCGGCTCAAGGATGAGGAAGAGGAAGCAACTTCAAGGCGCAGCACTGGCGACTTCTGATTAACAGCCACTGGCGACTCAACCAGCGGTGCTTCGTCATCCTTAGCCACCACAACTGCGATGAGGGGATCTGTCCTGTCTTCCAGAGCCACTCCCTGGGCAGCCGTATCAGGAGCAGGGGTCACAGCTAGATCGTCAGTGGTGGCCATGCCCTCCACCACGGCAGGAAAAGCCGCAGGCACTTTAGCCGCGGCTGCAGCATCAATCGCAGCTCTACAAGAACAAGACAATTATATAAGGAAGAAGCACGCATGGCAGAAGAGAAATCCTATAAGGAAGTTACTAACTCTGGAGCCATCTTCACAGAGGCCATAAGGCCGTCGCTTGACGGCGATGACACACCTTGGAACCCTGAGTCTACAATCAGAGGTCCATATGTTAATAAAAAGAAGTAAAAAAATATGCAGTCAGGATGCCAAGACAGCGAGAATTACCAGAGTGGGGTTCCATGTCTTCTTCAGCCGAGGCGGTGGTCCTAAGCACATGCCTGGCAACAGGAGGAGTCGCACCCACCACAGGTTTGCGACGCTTGACGACTTCAGGATTCTCCAGAGCATTAAGCTCTGGCTCCTCCCGGGACAGCCTCTTTGAAACCCTGCGGAGAGTCGGATCAGCCGCAGCGGGAGGACTCGCGGCAGGCACAGGGCTGTCGTCTTGCTCCAGCTCAATTTCTTCATCATCTGAAGCTGCAGTGGCGACAGATGGAATATCAACAACTTCACTGCCCTCTAAAGCGGGCAGTAACTTCTTCTTCACGGCACGCTTGGGAGCAGCAGTGCCCACATCAGCCGCGGGAAGCGACCAGTAGTTCTCATCAGCCTGATACAGAAAAAGGAAGATCTTAGTATCAAAAAGAAATGCAATTCTGCTACAAGGACAAATGACTAGAGAAGGAGGGTTACCTCAAAAGGCTTGTTGTTAACGCTAAAAGGGGCAAGCCCCACCTTGTCGAAGGAGATATTCTTCTCCTCAGTTACACGGGCGACAAACTCCACCCAGTCTTTAGGCTCCCAGTCAGCGGCCTTGATGCGATCAACATCAGCAGAAGTGCCAGAGCACTCAAGGAAGGACCGTTGACGGGGACTCACTGGTTGGATGCGCCACTTCGTCCAGCAAGAAAGAAGATCAAGGCCAGTAAGGCCATGACCAATTAAGGCGCGGATTTTGATCAGCGACTCATTTATAAAGGATGTAGCGGCATCCCGAGGTTTGGACTTGAGTGCTTCAGAAGGCATGAAGGTGGAATTGGACCAGGAGGGGAGGCGAGTTTCGCCCTCCGGAGAAGTATCTTGGCAGTAAAAGAAAGATTTTTGCCAAGCCCTGAGTCGATTCGCCAGGGCTAGCTTGGGAAGACGAGAGTTTCTGTGGCGCTGTAGAGAGATGGCACCAACCTTAACATAGGCGCCACCTTTGGAGACAAGTTGGCTATTGCAAGAAAAGGAGGCCAGCCACAGATCGATATTGGGTGATATGCCGAGATAGTCCTCGCATAGTACATGGAAATTGCTCACCTGGAGCATTGATTTAGGCCCGATATCGTGAACACGGAGGCCTAGGCGTTGCATCAGGTTGCGGAAGAAGAGGGAGCCGGGCGGCGTGAATCCACTCTCCACATGTTCCACGAACATCACCAGTTCATTGGGCTTAGGGCGCGGCTCGATCTCATCACCTGGCGCCCGCTAGACGTTGTCCTCCTTCGGCGGCAAGACACCATTATCAGCGAGATCCGTAAGAAACTCCTCCGTCACCCAGGATCCTTCCCAGTTGCAGGAGATCTTGCGCTTATCATCGGATGGCTTTGCGTTGGGCGCCATTGCGAGAAGATTGGATCGGGGGCTAAGCTCGATTGAGGAAGACGGCGGCGCAGCTAGTAATGAGGAGAGAGCAGAGGCAAGTGAATATTGACCTAGGCCGCCGCAGCTTATAACTGGGATGCCCGAAATCAATGGAACAATTTGCGCCCGCAGAATGAGGAACGGTCCGCAATTGAAGAAAACAAAATATTTCAGATGGAGAGCATAAGTCGCACAAATGAGTCGCGGCTATGAATCACATCAGTCAGAGATTGGTCAGAACGCCCACAGTACGGCTCAACAACTACCTCAAGTAACCAGAGGATCCTCACCATGAAGTCCTAACCAATCTTGGGGGCTAATGTCGGGGAATACTTTGTGGATTAACCCGCGGCCCATATCAATAAGTGCGACCCACTTACTCGCACCAGCAAAGGCCTGCATGAAAGCAAGCCCAATATCACACCGCCACAAGGAGAAGGATCTAGAAGACATATACTGAAAGACGTGAGGAGGAGTTAGTCTCCAAGTAGGTTCCAGTCGATGTATTCTTTGTGGAGGAAGTTTCCTTTGTAACCTAGCGAGCCTCTGTGTATATAAAGAGGACTCGCAGGACTTAGACGGGATTAAGCTATCAAGCCTTAAAACCCTAGTTCTTACGGCGAGTACCCAGATCGGATCGCCTCCATTGTAACACCACATATATCATATCAATACCAATCTAGGATAGGCAGGAAGTAGGTCTTTACCTCACATTGAGGGGCCAAACCTGGGTAAATCTGTGTTCGTCCTTGTTACTGCGATCCCAAGCTCGGAGACGATTGACTCGCACAAATCCCACACCTACGAAGTCATCCATGACATCTGACGTGACAAACCCACGACAGCCGCCATGCTCGGGTTCCTCTCGCGTCGGGTAGGGAAAGGCCGGCCGCCGGCGGCGCACGCCGGCAGCGGCCGAGAGGGAGAGAGGAGGGTGGGAGGGAGGAGGCGGCGGCCGAGAGGGAGAGAGGAGGGTGGGAGCAACAATATTTCAATTATATAGTACATTATAGATATTGTTAGATTGATATTGAAAACCACTTTCTAATGATACCAATTCTATATCAAATAGTCCTTATATACATGGATTAATTCTTTGTCAAAAATAAATCTTGAAAAGTGTGCGAGCCTTATTCATTGGAATGGAGGTAGTATGAAGTATACGGAGATACTGCCATAGCAGACCTGATCCATCTAGCGGTACTGCCAAAAGACAAACAGCTGCATCGGGATCAGGTCCGTGTATTGGCACTCATGTAAATCAAATAACAAAAAAAAAAGATACCCTAGGCAACCAGTCTTCCGACGCTAGTCTCCGGCGGCTCCTCTTCAGTCTGAGAGGAGTCGCTGGATCTCGCGTGTGTGGATTTGCATAGTTTTAGGGTTAGATCCTTTGTAGTTAAGTTTCTCAACCGATTGACGTCTTGGTTCCGGTGAAGACGACCGTGGTGATGAATACAAGTCTTTAAAACCTTCTCGAATACGGTGTTCTACTCTGTTGCCAGTGAAAAATCTGGATGGTAGTCTGTTCAACCGGGGATGGCGTGGCGGTAGTGGCATCCTTGTGGTGGACATGTTTCCTTGGGCTCCGCCTGTGCTACGACGTGTGGAACGGAGCTCGGGAGGTCGTTCAGGGGCGAGTGTTGACAATTGTCGGTGTCAATGGCAGCTGTAAGATGGTGATTTTTGTGTCGGGTTCGTAGTTGGAGCATGAAAGATCTGGTTTCCTCCTCCGACGTCATCGCTTGGGCTTGCCAGTTGTGGAGTTCGAAAGCGTGTCTCGGGTGCTGCCCTGGCCAGATTATTTCAACAACAATGAATTTACTTTTGGTAAGCTACTTTGGAGGCCGTTAAGGTACATATCAGTGATGGAGTCGCGTCGCGCTCGGGTGAAGAGGTGAGTTGTTCACTATTTATTGGGTGGCCGCTATGCCGGTGCCAGAGGCGAGTGATAGGCGTTAGTTTCTTACTCAGGGGTTCCTTCCATGTGGATTTTAATTTTCTTTCTTAGCTAATAATCCTTTTAGCAAAAGCTAGTTTTCTACTATCTCTTCTGTCCTGTCAGGTCTGTATTTACGTAGCTTGTAACTTGAGTTTTATTACATAAACGAGACATATATTACCTGGATTTTTTTAGTTTAACAACTCATGTTTACATACAGAAGATTTCTTTTCTATTTTCACAGATGATTAGAATGGATGTTTCATAGAGAGCATGTCGAAGGAGTGAAGTGCTTCTTTCTGACCTTTCCAAGAACGGTTGACTCCTCACTGGCTCACTGGGACAACGCAGCATGGGTAAACAGAAGCAGACAGTTGCACCCACGCGGTCAGTTGACTTATTCGATGAACGACGCCGCCTCCTGCTTATAGTTACAGTACTAGTTCTATTCAGCCTGTAAAATTAGGCCAAACGTGAATCGAGACGAGGGGATGTCACTTGCACGGTTCAGCAGCCCCATGTGTGTTCTCAGAAGCCAGAGCTGATATCAGAACAAGCACAAGCTCAAATTCCACGGTAAGCGCATACGGAGCAACAGTATCAGAATTGGACATATGCTGGGGAGAACGCTACTAGTCCAAGAATAGGAAGTCCATCCTTTGCCATTCCAGGGCAAATCGCTGCACCATGGTACAGACTTACAGAGACAAGGGGATGTCACTTGCACGGTTCAGCAGCCCCATGTGTGTTCTCAGAAGCCAGAGCTGATATCAGAACAAGCACAAGCTCAAATTCCACGGTAAGCGCATACGGAGCAACAGTATCAGAATTCTACTATATATAAAAGGGGAAGAATCGCAGCCCGTCATTCGTCCACGTCGTCTCCAATCCTTGGCCGTCCGATCGGCGCGACGGACGGCCCAGATTCACCCACGCCGCCCACATTCTAGCACAGCACTGTTCATTCCGATTTTTGACCAATCGCGTGCTGACGCGTGGCCCGGTCACCGCCCGGTCGCCCACGGTCGCAGACGGTCACCCGCGCGCACGAACTTTGGCGCGACCTTTTTGCAAAACCCCCCAAAGTACCTAATTGTAAATTTTGCAAAGTGGAAGGACTTTCGTGTAAAAATGTCCGCACACCCCCCCTCTCCCTCTCTCTCCCCGCGCGCCACCGCGGGTCGCCGCCATGACGGCCCTCCCCGGCCAGATCCGCGACCACGGGGAGCTCCGCCGCGCCGCCCTTCACCTCCTCGCGGAAAGGCGCCTGCCAGGACGACAGATCGACGCCGGATTCGCCGCCGGCGCGCTCGGCGTCCGCCGCCACGAAAATGGCCGCCGGCGGCGGCTCCGACGACCATTGGGTCAAGCGCGCCGCCCAAGCGGCTCCCCCGCACTTCCCTGGCGCGGATCCGCGCACCGCCGGCCTCGCCAGCGTGCTGGGGCGAGTGGGGCGTGCTCTCCCGAGCTCGCCCGCGTTGGCCATGGCCGCCGCCGGGTGACGTCACCTCGACGTCATCGTGGGCCAGGCTGACTGGCGGGCCCCGCTTGCCAGTTTTTTATATTTACAGAAAAATGCTAAAAATTGCAAAATTCATATGCTTCAATCTACAAGTCAGAAAAATGTGTTCAATATGTCAAAATGTTCAGAAAAATGTAAGCTATCTGCTTATGTCAAATTCATGCATGTTTGCATAACTTTGAACCATGTTTATGAAAAAACACTAAAAAACTAACTTTTGAACTTATGGGTTGTCTCCAATTTATTTTGTTAAATCTACTTGGACACATAAAACTAAACAAATTGAACGTCTAAAATTGGTTAACATTTCAAAACATTCAAATGAACTTCCCCTAATTATATGGAGTTGAATTTAGTAAATATTCATATAATGCATCTCCTCTAATTATGAACTTAAATTGAATATTTCAGTTTGGACAATATTTGGAACAATTAAAATAAAACTTCCCCTAATTATGTGGAGTTGAATTTAACAAATGATCGCACAATACATCTCCTCTAAATGTGGGCTTAAATTGAATATTCCAATTTGGAAAATATTTGAAAACAACCTAAATTAGCTTCGTCCAAATATGAAATTCAGATGCGATTCTTCCAATTTTAGATTAACTAATTCTAGAAAAAAAAACATTGCACAGCCAACACTTTAAAAAATAACCATCAGAAAAATATAAAAAAAAGTAAAAAAAAACATACCGAGATGACCCGAAAAATATATGCTACCTACTTGTGACAACATACAAACATTTCTCAACATTTCAAGTTGGCAAATATTTAGACAAAGCCTAAATGCATTCCATCTAAATAAATGGATTTTAGTTTGCAAAATACTTACATACTGTATTCCTACTGATTTTGTACATCAAATAAATATCTATATCAAACTACAATCATATTTAAACATTTAAATTTGCTAAACAAAACTGGAGATGCTCGAGACGACAAATTGCGACGAATTTTAACGTTTTAAATCACAACGTCCTGGATGGGGTTTGCTAACTGATGGAAAATAAGATCTGCTTTTGCTTAATTTCAATGAAAAAAATTCCGATCTACAAGAGATAAAAAATATGAAATATTCTAAGTTTTGTTCAAACAAAAAGAAAAAAGAGAAAAAGGGAAGTATTATTTACCCAATGTTCCAACTGCTCAAACAAATGGTAATGAAGCCATTTTTTTACAATACTCGAAACGTTTCACAGCTCTCTTAATAATAGCGTCTCACATCTTTCTTAATAATAGAGTCATTTATCTAAAAACTATAAGTAATGTTCCAACTTACAATAGAGACGTCATTTGTCTAAAAAGACACAAATATTTGACGTATTATTATGTCTTCAGATAAAATATCAAATTCAAATATTTAAAAATAAAACTTTGCACCGCGGTTTCCACAAATATTACAGACAGATCATGAACACAAAATCTAAGCATTTCGCAAACGTGAAAACAATTCAACTATGAACAGCTCCCCAGTTTGGGCATTCCAAAAATTAAACAACTTCTCAACCTAGACAATATTTGAATTCCGACAATTTTACGGTTAAACAATTCGAAATTTTAGCCCACGGGCGCGGCGTAGCCCGCGCATAATCCCCTAGTTGGACATATGCTGGGGAGAACGCTACTAGTCCAAGAATAGGAAGTCCACCCTTTGCCATTCCAGGGCAAATCGCTGCACCATGGTACAGACTTACAGAGATCCAGAGATCCGCCGCGGGAATACAACGCACTGTTGACTGTTGACGACGCGAGTGCACACTGCCTCGAGGCTGGAGGCGCCATTGGAAACCCAACAAATTCGATATCCAGAAAGGCCCAATGATAAACTCTGGATTATATTTGTACCCGGATTATATTTGGCGTCTGAACTTATGACATGAAAATGAAGAAGAATTCAGAGCTGGTGTAAACTCTGGATGTCTGAAATCTGCGCGTTTTTCTTGTATTTGGTTTCTGAACTTTGGGTTTAACTCAGCAGATTTCTGCTAACTAGAAATCTGGCAAAGGTGCGGATTACGATGATTTTTTTTAATATAACTTTGAAGTCTGAACCGATTCTATGACACCAGTAGGCATGGACACACGGCCATGGTAGTGTTTCACACGCAGGTAGCGGGCAAAGGAAAAATGAAGAAGAAAAAACAAAGGCTCATCAGATGACAGGTTGTCTATATACCCCAGCAGCCAGCACTCTCACTCCCTTCGACTCCTTCGCAAACCCCTCAACCCAAACCAAGACCAATGTTGGGCTAAACCACAAAAACGAGTTGAGACATCAGAGACAGTTCGCCTCGGCACAGCCTCGATCGTCCGCCTCTCCCATCTCTAGCTCAAGAATGGCTGCTGCGGTAGCTGCCGTGGAGGCCACCAGTGTTGCCGCGGTGGCTGAAGGCAGGAGCAAGTACTTTACGAGGAGCCTCTACTGGCGGCTGCGGGCTGCCGTCCGGCGGCTGCACTCGGAGCGTGGCAGGTGGCGCAAGCAGAGGTTCAGCTTCCAATACGACGCCCTGAGCTACGCGCTCAACTTCGACGACGGCCGCGTCGGCTGACTCTACCGGTTTCGTAGGTACGGTGGCAGCAGGCTAGCGATCGCTGACGGCCGGCCAGGTTGCATTGTGGCGGCAAGCCGGCAAGGGCGCCTCCGTGTTAAGGAGTAGTTTTCATTAGCCGTATCGCCACTCTCTCCGATCGTGATGCAACCAACTCGAAAGATATGGCAACAGTTTCAGAGTCCTGTACCTGCTGCTGCCATTTTCTCTCTTGTTCTAGATAGTCATCGCTTTCTAGGCTCCCTTCTTTTCAGCTTATTTTTCAGATTCTCCCAGAAGCTACCCTCCATCAGCTTCTACTAGAATCTCGTTTTTTAAATTTGTTTAAACTTCTAAATTTGTCTTCCCAATACTTATTTAGAAGTTTAAACAAATTTAAAAAACGAGATTCTGGATGAAACTGATGGAGGATAGCTTCTGGGAGAATCTAGAAAATAAGCTGAAAAGAAGGGGGCCCTAGTCTAGTGCCGCTGCCCTGCAGAGATTAGCTATTTTAGTTTCTAGTTAGTAGCTCTTCTAGTTTCTAGTTTATCCTGTAGTTTTCTTTGTGTACTCTAGACTTGTATTGTAACTTGTGGTTTCTATGTTAATGCAATGAAACCGGGGACAAGGTCCCTTTTATTCTAAAAAATTTAGCCGTATCGCTGTGTGAGGAGTCTTGTTAATTACTCCCTCCGTTCTAAATTAATTGACTTCCATATATCCACAGTTGGATGTATCTGTACATATATGTAAGTCAATTAATTTGGAACGAAGGGAGTAACTTGCTAGGAGCCTTGTTAGTTTTCTTTCTTACATCTCGGTAATCGATGAATGTAAACTGATCATTTGTACGGCATGTATATGTCGTAGACTCGTAGTGTAACAGTGATGTGTTGTTATTCATGATGTTTTGATTGTTTCAGAGAACACGCTGATCTAGGTATACTGCTCTATCTGAACGATTACCTAAGTTAAACTGACATAGAATTATATGCAAAGAACTGGCCTCGAATGGTAGCCCTGGATTGATTCCAACCTTAAGCTGAGGAATCCAGCATAACCATATACTAACTATATGAAAGACGAGCGCTTTCGCGAGCTGTGAGCGTCCTGTGCAATGTTTATCGCTGTTCTGATGAACAGTGTTGAACAGTGCCCGGCCGTTTTTTCCAGAAAAGTCCTCGCGTTTTTCAAAAAATGTTAAACGGTCCTCTCGAATAAGACATTTTTGCAGAAAAGTCCCCGTGTTTTACAAAAAATGCGAATCGGTCCTCAGGTACAATTGATAAAAATTTCCCAAAACATTTTTTTTCTAATTTCCACTTTTGCAAAGTTCTAAATCTCTTTTTCGCGCTCACATTTCCGACACAACTTTATACTTTGTTTTCCCGATGGTGCCTTCTTTACTACAATGTCGATGTACTTTTCACATGAACAACAAAGAATAGCATCTTATTTTCCCCTAAATTAAATTTTTTCCACGCTCACATTTTTGACACTCCTTCCAAGCATAATTTTCTGGTGGTAGTTTCTTTAAGGTAACGACGAACAAATTTTTGACTGCAATATGTGAGCTACAGATTTTTAGATTTCTCGAACCTGTAGACATTTACAACACAAATTTTTTAAAGGTAGTTTTTCAACGGTGATTTTTTAGGTAATTTCCCTGCGGAGAACAAATTTTTAACTAATTTTTTTAACTATAATATGCGAAATTCAATATTTCCCATCTCATATAAAAAAACATAGTTTTCCAGTGATAGTTTCTTTAGCAAACAATTTTTTTCCTGCAATTTGTGAACCACAATTTTTTACGAACATCAAGCTACGGTGACGGTGAATTGCTCACATTTCTGACACACCTTTTAAACATCGTTCTCCAATGGCAGCTTCTTCACTACAGTGTCAAGGCACTTTTGACACGAACAACAAAAAGTAGCATCTTATTTTTCCCTGATTTTCACTTTTAAAAAAATAAAAAAATTCCCGCACTCATATTTTCGACACAAATTTTAAGCGTAGTTTTCCGGTGATACTTTCTTTAAGCTAACGGCGAACAAAATTGTGACTGCAATTTGTGCGCTACAAATTTTTAGATTTCTTGACCCCATAGACACTTTCGACACAAGTTTTTAAACGTAGTTTTTCAACGGTAATTTTGTAGGTCACTTTTCTATCGAGAACAAATTTTTGACTGTAATTTGCAAATTTTACACCAAAGGCGTGGCGTGACGGCGCGCCAAATTCAACTAACCACAATTTTTGTGAACCACAATTTTTTACGAACATCAAGCTATGGTGATGGTGAATTGCTCACATTTCTGACACATCTTTTAAACATCGTTCCCCAATGGCAGCTTCTTCACTACAGTGTCAAGGTACTTTTGACATGAACAACAAAAAGTAGCATCTTATTTTTCCCTGATTTTCACTTTTAAAAAAGCTAAAATTTCTTTCCCGCGCTCATATTTTCGACACAAATTTTAAGCGTAGTTTTCCGGTGATACTTTTTTTAAGCTAACGGCGAACAAATTGTGACTGCAATTTGTGCGCTACAAATTTTTAGATTTCTCGACCCCATAGACACTTTCGACACAAGTTTTTAAACGTAGTTTCCCAACGGTAATTTTGTAGGTCACTTTTCTATCGAGAACAAATTTTCGACTGTAATTTGCAAATTTTACACCAAAGGCGCGGCGTGACGGCGCGCCAAATTCAACTAGTATGAATTAAATATTGTCCGAAGAAAACAATGACATGAAGCCAGAGTAGAAAGCAAGATACATTCATACAAGCAGAGGATTTGTTATGAATGCAGAAGGATACTATCATACTAGTAGTACTAGTTGCGGACGATGGAACTTTGAACTTTGGAAGCATACAAACTACTTGTACTAGTCTAATACAAGTACTCATTACATGAGTGCGGCCAGATTTATTCTTTCAGTGGACAGTGCCGAGCGGCCATATCTCTGTGCAGGGAAGTGAGAATGCAGTTCAGAATTCAGAAAGGTTCAGCAATGTCGTCCTTCTTCGTTCACATCAGAGTCAAAGGGTGACGAACGGAGAATCATGATCTCTTTGGGGTGCGGGCAAAGATTTGGTGGCAGTTGGTTCCAGAGAAAGCCAAAAAGGCCAAAATCCGCCTGGTAATTCTGACCTTTACCTTTCACTTTCGCGCTACACTCTCTTTGCTGGTAGGAACAAGAGGGGTGTAAGAGAGAAGAGAAATGGGGAAAAAAAATCACAACCGTCTTCTGTTCTTGGTTGGCGCAAAATACAAGTATTTGGATGAGCTCAGAATGGAATGAGTCAAGACTGTCAAGTATATGGATGAGCTCACAATGGAATGAGTAGTATTCCTTTAAATGTTATTCGAACGAAATGCAAAACAAAGAGAGCAAAAACCAAAAAAATGGAGATGCGGGGATCGAACCCCGTGCCTCCCGCATGCAAAGCGGGCACTCTACCATTTGAGCTACATCCCCGTTGATGTAAGACTAATGCAAATTTACTTTATTATATTGTTGCACGTAATCCAAAATATCGTCCTTCTACCCTTCCAGTGAGCTCAACAAAACAAAAAAAATCAAATAAGAAGAAGAGGAAAAGAGAACAAGGACGCCATAGATAAAATTCCTGCTACGTTTTGTTTTTGATAATAATGAAGCCTTTTTTTAGCGGATAATGAAGCCTTTTCTGAGAATATAGAGAATAATGTTTTCCGTGACCTGTGTCGAATTATCAAGTGATGTGGGCCTTACGAGGCTTGGCAGTGACTCTAAAGGCCCGAGCTTTGGCCTACAGAGAATGGGCACAAGAGAGTTCATAGGCCCATCGTACTATTCTCTGCTTGATTTTCCCTTTTCTCGACCTATCCTCGATCGACCGTTTGACAGTAGGCCTGACATCACGTCACTTCAGAAATCAGCACAAACAAGGACTTGATGATTAATAATCCTATTTATTTGCGACCAATGACCTGATGAATGATGATTCACCAATAATACCGTTGGAAAAGCAACGATTTACCAATAACAACCCAATCGAAGCAACGAAGCATCCAAGCTACATCCAAATTCTTCTGACCTACCACCTGACATCAACAACTGAACTGAACTAGGAACGAACAGAGCAGATTCCTGCAAATGGAGCTAAGATCCGGAACCGCGGGAAGATCCAGCTTTCTTCCACCTTCCCACTCCACCCCGAGCAGCAACGCCGGGGAGCGGCACAAGTGTCACCAGTGCTGGCGCGCCGCGAGTCCCATGACCACCGGCCGAGGCAAAGGGGAACACGCGTACATGGGGTGGCATGGCATTGGCATGGTGGCTGCAAGCTTTTCTTATTTCTACGTACTCAGTCGCCATGGCTCCGGCCCAGCCTGCTTCCCGCGTGATCGTCAGTACGCCGTCCACTCCAGTCGGTGCGTGTATGCACCGATTAGTCTTGCTTTGCGTCAATTTAGCAGATTTTTTAGAGAAAACTTAGCATATCTTCGGACAGGTGACGCGCGAACTGATTGATTGGTCCTGTTTTTCCGTGTGTATAATTTGGTCGGCCCTTGTTTTTTTTGTACTCCAAAGTATGAGGAAGGGTCCTTTGTAGGTGGCATTTTGCTGTCGTGCTGATCTTTATCAGTACCATCCCATATCATTCGCAAAGAAAACATAATGGAAGAACCGGTAGGAACATTCTTCTTCCTGAAAAAAGAGAAAGGGTAGGAGAAAATTTGCGCCTCACAGAAAGTTGCACGATATATCGTCAGTATTTATTTTTGGGGAGATGTTTTTGGTACTACATTATTACTGACCTGATTCTACGCATCTGATAATAGTCGACAAAGCTCAAATATAGATATGTGCCAACGGCCAACTGTTTGATAAAAGATGGTTCTAGTTGAGCGTCAAAGTTTGGTCCCCATCGACTATATATACATCCAATTGATTCATTCGGTGTCAACCAACTCTTTCTCAAATGCTCTTTATAATTCTGATGTCAAAATTAACATAGCCCCAAGTCTCCTACATTTTATTTTTCTTTATATTATATCTCATTTGCTAGAGCACACTTGTCTGAAATAACTCAAGTTTTAGGCAATTATTCGGTCCCTTCGGTTCACATCACATATTATGCACTTATTCACCCTTTGTTGGATCCACTGATTTTCTCCATCCACCACCGATGAAGAGTAAGACCGGAGAGGTTAATTATAAGGCGTCCAGGGTGCGCGGGGACCGGTCATTTGCGCCGCGCCCATGGTTCTCACACCAGTGGCAGCAATACGTTGTAGCGGGATATCGAGGTGGCGAGGCAGTGAGTGTATATATGGACAATGGCTAAGGTTGAGCCCGACAAGGACGAGAAACCACATGACAGGTTCGTGGGGTCTTAGGGTCGCCGAGAGGTGCAACACACGAGGGCCGATGGCGTAGATTCAGAATTGGGTTTAGGGCACAATAACAAAGTTCCAGCTGTGTATGCACTTCAAGGTCTTGAGCTATATTTATCTCTCTATTCTATCCAAATTTCAAAGTTACACCCGGGAAATCAGGAACACGTCCTCTCTTGGATGCAAAAAATATTTGTTCAAATGCTCAAAAAATGTGAACAAACTTAGGAGTAAATTCCATGTTTTAGTGTGTGCTCGTAGATGCCAGGTTAGAGGCTTGTTTGGTTCAAAAGAAATGAGGGAATAAAATTGGAATATGAAATTTTCCTACGTATAGCACACTATTCATATGTTTAGTTCAAAAGAATAGGTCAAAGAAAAACATAGGAAATTTTCTTTGATCCTAGTTTCAAATGAAAACATAGAAATTTTACGATCCAGTTGAATCTCTTTCTATAAATTCCTATGCACGAACAACCAGACCGAAGTATTTAGTGGCATAATTACGTTCTAATGATACTTCCTCATGTGATTTATTTTTATTCGAAGTTTACTAGGATTTGTGTTTTTCCTATTCCCTTTAATAAACCAATTTAACATAATTCTTACGTTTTTCAATCCTCTTTTTTGCACATACATTACTATAAGATTTTTGTGTTTTTCCTGTTCTTGGGTTCTTAGAAGCCTGAAAACCAAATATGCCCCAAAGTTTAATTTTGTAAACTCGGTAAAAGCATACTATGGTGTTTAAAATTATAGTTTTTACTATCAAGTAATTTTTTTCTCCCTGAAGCAAAAGTTTGTATCTTTTCCTATGAAAATGCACGGGCACATAGAAGATATGAACATGCATCTTTTTAGCATATATATAAATATATTTTATTGATTTACTCCATCCATGTTGCATATACATATTATTTTGAACGTGTCTTCCTGCAAACTTTTAAAACTTTGACTAGGATTACCATTTTAATTATCAAGATTAGAAATAATAATGATATATACAAATTAGTCTCGAAAAGTATTTTTAAAATATTTTATATTTTTTCTTTTTATACATATATTTGATAGAAGTTTGCGGTCAAAGAAGCATCTCGAAGATCATGTCAGTGTCCAAAAACACCATCTATTTTGATATGCCAGGAGTATTGCTTATCTTGGGAGTACATGCTCTTGGGACTTGGGAGCAATTTCCCAAAACCTAGTGCTTAAGCCATCACCGACTGTCCAACCACATTTTTTTTCCAAATTTATCGAAATCCTCCCTAACTCCCAAGATGCTATGGAGAAGATGAGATTGAGTTGCACTATTTTGAACATATATTAAAAACTTCTTCTATAGCAATTTTCTTAGATCATTTCTTCCACAAACCCTCTTCATTCTCCAATTTCCAAAGTCATTTACTTAATAAGCAGATATTCATAACTTCCAAATGTACTACTTCTAAGCCCCCTTGAATCCTTGATAAACAGGTTAATAAAGAACTTGCCAATTTACTAAACTGTATTTATGACTATCATTTCCATCTTATCATAACAACCTTTAAAAAATCCATATTTTTTATGAGTTGGATAATTCTTAAGGAGGAAGAAAGAAAGTTAAAACTTGGTGTGGTCCATAGTTTTTTCCTGGGACTGTGTAATCCATGGCTGAAAAACAACCCTAGCCAGCCATCGTAATCGCTGGAAAATCAAGCGAGATTACGCATGGCCTACCTATATTTGCCTGGGCCACGGCAAAAACGAACCGGAGCCCCACAAACTGGCATATTGCGCGTTGCATGTGGACAACGCAAGAAAAAAAATCAAAGAGTTGGCAAGCAAGCTTAAACAACAAGTTATTGGGGCGTTGCTCATCGGTGACACAAACGGCAGCACCAAATAAGGGGCGCGCGCGGGACCTAAACCACCAGGGCTTGTCGACTACGCAAAACCTGCCTCCTTTTTCCCGCTCTGATCTGATTTGTTTTTAGGCTCTTGATTGAGACCCCCATAACCTAATAACAAAAAGCTTCAGTCTTGGCGCATCGGAGGAAGCTTTTACGTCGACATTACAGGTCGTTCATGCATTTGCATTGCATCCTTATCTGCTGCCACATGGTGGAGGCCCCCAGCCCCGATTTCACGTAATCTAGCACGGCCTATATCCTCTGTGCCGTTGCTTTCTACCCTAATCTGACGAGCGATCCGCCACTTTTATAGCCTCCTCGATCGATTCAGAAGTTTGAGAGCAGATTGATACTGTTAGGGGCATTTGGACAGGCAACAGTACTGAGCAGGCATGCAATGGCTTTGTGCTATTGCACCCACCCAACAAGGAAATAACAGTAAAAGAGCTCGCCAATGTCTGGGTTACTTACTAATGGGTCAGGTATATTAAGGTTGATGTGATCTTATTGGGTCATACTGGGATTCTAGTGAGTCACATACAAAGCTTACTAATGGGTCAGTGTCTGGGTTACTAATGGGTCATGTATATTCAGGTTTGTGTGATCTTACTGGTCATAGTGAGATTCTAGTGGGTCATATAGAGTGCTTAATAGATGAAGCACTTGCAAGTTGTTAGCACAGATTGAATGCATATGCATTGGTCTCGGACGCCGTATAGACTGACACACGGTTTTTTCAGCTCCGACAATAATAATCTGACAGTGTGAGCTCGCACACATGTTTATATATTTTGTCGGTGTCCATGTGTATTAAAACAAAGCAGATGGAAATTTCTCACATAAAGCACTGACGCACATTCCTTCGTTTCCCTGCATTTTCCTTGTTCCTTCTTCTTTTCGCGTAAGCAAAAGCATACTCTAGTTATGGTCAACACAAGGCCGATTCAAACTTATCCATTTTGACCTTTATAAAATTAGAACCCCAACTACCAGGAATACCGCCCCCACGCAACACCGGCCGCGCTGATGGAGCATGATACAAAAGCAGGGAAAATAAAAATCATAATAGAGCATGCATAAACAATCCATATTATGTAGCTCGATGATCATCGCTGATGACAGGGAGGCCTTAACCCACATGCCCATATTCAATGTGCACATGCATATCTGTGAAGTGCTTTGATTCCGGTGGATCTCGAGCCACATGAACCCACGAGGCCGAGATGGTTCGCTGGCTCGGCGCGTCGTCGGACACGACGCTAACTCAGGCCACCGTGGGCGCGAAGGAAAAAGCTAAGCGCAAACGTGGAGAGGAAAAAGGAAAAATCGAGAACGCAGTGACCGAACGTGTGACGGTGGTCTTCCATGCATGCATGCCCGAACCTTCTTCTTCTTCCTTCTTCGTCCTAATCCAGCTCTACGTACGTAAAGGTGTATGCTGGCCCCGCTGGCTGCCCTATTTATCCACTCTGTTGCCACGCCATCACCGTCGTCGAATCAGCTCTCAGGACAGTGCGGTTTACTCGTGGCATTCCGGCATTGCATCGGCTCGAAGCTTTGGATTTGCAAACGTAGTATAAAGTTATAAACTAATCGAGGTTGAACGCCTGACTGAATTTTCTTCACCGGACGCCCCAATTGCATGCGTGCAAGTAGCAGCTGCTGGTTGGGCCAATTGATCGATCATGGTCCATGCATGGATGACTAATGTCACTCGTGACACCCACAAAAGTTTCGCAGTGGACCCTTGCACATGCAGCACAACACATAGGAACAACTTCTTTTATCCAGAATCCTTGTGGGCGACGATGACTGTTCCATCCAAAAGCTAATCGGATGGATAAACACCGGACCGGCTTTTGAATCGTTGGTTGAGAAGAGAAGGTTTTACAGGCCGGTTTCCAAAGCTTATAAAAGGCACCCCCTCCTTCCCGTTCAGAGCACAGAGCTCGAGCAATAACCATCCCCCCCACACACACATCAACAAACAAGTCACCGCTCACCAGCAACCCTCAGACAGAGGCCGGGATCTAGGGCGCAAAGGAAGGAAGCAGAGCAAAGTCTTGACTTCCTCCTCTTGGCAGAAAAAATAAGTATTCGGTTCTTCATTCTAAACAGCAAATGGAGAAGGCAGGGCAGGAGCATGTGGTCGGGATCCCAGTGAGCAGCAGGGCTTTCGGCATCGAGGAGCCGGAGTTCCCAAGCGATGCTGGAGCTACTACCTGTCGCGGCGATGCCAAGTATTCGACGAACACGCGTGCCAGCTTTAAATCGGGAAGGACGACGGGGGACAAGTTTGCTAAAGGCATCAAAGAACATGGTGAGTCCTAGCTTCTCCAATCCATCTTGGATAAAGAAATATTTCAGTTCTTACCTGTTCATAATAGCTTCAGTTACGATCGAATTAGACACTGAACATGTGTCCCTTGATGATTCTGCAGTGACTCTAGGACCCAAACTGTACGAGACGGTGAGAGGCAAGCTGTCGCTGGGCGCGAGGATCCTCCACGCGGGCGGCGTGGAGAACGTCTTCCGGCGGTTGTTCTCGGCGGACAAGGGCGAGAAGCTCCTCAAGGCCTCGCAGTGCTACCTCTCCACCACCGCCGGTCCGATCGCCGGGATGCTTTTCGTATCGACGGAGAGGGTGGCCTTCCGCAGCGACCGGTCGCTGGCGCTCACCTCCCCGAAGGGCGACACGGTGCGGGTGCCGTACAAGGTGGACATCCCGCTCAGGAAGGTGAAGACGGCCAAGCCCAGCGAGAACAAGCACCGGCCGGAGCAGAAATACGTCCAGCTGGTGACGGAGGACGGCTTCGAGTTCTGGTTCATGGGCTTCGTCGCCTACCAGGCGTCCCTGCAGCACCTCGAGCAGGCCATTGCTCACGCGCAGTTGCAGTGATCTGATTGGTCACACGTTTAATTTGTTTGGGTTGGGTGTTGTGTGCACCGGTTGATCTGCTGTGCACAGCTTAGGTGGTAGGTTTCCGGGTGAATTGCTTGTCGTTTTTGGCACTGGAGCAAGTTCGGTATATACATGGAACGTACAATACTAGCTAGAAGAAATTTAATTTAGGGCTTGATTTTCTTGATGTTGGAGAAGTATATGTTACAAACGTGGCATCTTATTCATGTGGTCTGCACTAATTCAGTGCGAAAATAACGAAGTGTGTTTGTTCAACTGCTTAGGGCATCTCTAACCGAAGTACAAAACTTTAGAGGAGTAAACCTCCGGAGAAAACTTAGAGGAGTAAAAGTACTCCTCTAAAGAGGAGCGGTACCTAATCGAACCCCAAAACTTTAGAGGAGTAAAACACCCATTCAACCGAATTTCACACAGATTCAACCAAAATTGAGACAATTTCAACCGAATTTGACATAAACTAATTTAGTTTACAAAGTAGAACCAAAAGGAGGTCAAACTAGGACCGAATTTGAGACAAACCTAGCCTAATCGTCCAGCTAAAAACCGATGCTCACCTCGAGCTAGGCAAATCGGCAAGTATATGAATCCAGCTAGCAAAATACTAGTAATCGATAGCCAAATCGATTCAATACGAATCCAGCTAGCCATATATCAATTCAATACGAATCCGTGGTCCAGGGCGAGCTTGGGGAGGCAGGGTCGGCGGGATCGACCGGGAGCTCGTCGGACCTCCACCATGAACGAGCAGCAGGTGGAAGACGACCTTGACGAGGAACAGGACCGCGCCAGCTCGTTTCCCTTGATGAGGATGAAGAGGAAGGGTCGGCGGAGCCTCTCCCGTGTGCGGTAGAACCGGAGGAGCCCCACCTTGCCGGAATTTCTCCACGGCGGAGCTTCGTCGCGGCTGATGAAACGGCGACCGTGTGCTCGATTTGCGACGCCGCAGATGGATTCCGCCGACTCGGGTGTAGAGGAAGTCGAGGTGGAGCGAGTCCCATGCTCAGCTTGGTTTGGTGGCGACCATGGCGGCGGGGCGGAGACATATCGGAGGTGGGGAGCAAGACCGGCGGTGCGTGGAGGAAGATATAGGCAGTGTGAACGCAAAAACGGGCAGGGAATCTTTTACTCATCGTGGTGTTGGATGAGTAAATATAGGAGTCGGGAAGGCCGATGAGTAAATTTTTTACTCCTCTAAACGGTTTGAGAGTTCGGTTAGGTCCGGTTAGAGGAGTAAAAGGGTATCTTTTACTCCTCTAACCGGTTATTGGGGATCGGTTAGAGATGCCCTTACGTGTGCAGCTTGTCTCTTTGAGCATTTCTTTCAGAAACATGTCCAAGAGGCCTCTAAAGCTAAAGCTTAGGCCGAAACAGTCTGTACATATGTTTAGATAAATAAATGAGCTGTCAAGCCTATAGTATGTACTATCAACTACCCTAAGTTACATTACTTGTTGTCTAAGAAAAACAACATTATTTGTTGAATAAGAAAATAGCAAACAAAAAGAAATCGAAGGAAAACATAATTTGTGGGACATCCAAAGAACACCGAACATATCAAAGGCACATGAGACCTGAACCCACAAGTAGTAGCGAACTAGCGATAACCAGCAACATTTACACAGTTGCACTTCGATCGATTTTGATTCCCAAGAATATTCGTAGCATAATCTAATGAGACATGTAATGAAGCATGAATTTTTTTTATTAAACAATTTTTAATGACATTAAGTTATTTCCAATGAGATTGATTAGACTACAATTTATCGTTTCACCAGCTTGTACCACATCGAATATACTCATAATACATGCATGTGGCTAGCTAGCAGATATTTCACTTTCTCCAACCACATATGTAGTAAAATACAAGGCCAAGGGCTCATATGGAATTGATAGTCCACTTTCTTCCTTAACAAAGGGAAATGAGTTGCCATATTTCAATAAGTTGAGTTTCATTTAATATGTACAAAAGATAAAGTCAAATTTGGTAAAACAAAAGCATACTCTGTATATATTAACATTCCTAATTACTTTGCATCAGTAGTTGTCCAACAATACGTCTCATTTTATATTTGGTCACAAGGATCCCATTTTAAGACACATGTTTTACCCTTTCCAAAAACAAAAAGTCAAATCAATATTTTATGATCACAAACATTGAATCTTGCTAGAACACTAGTTTTCAGGTAAAATATATTTATAAGCAAATATCTAACACCGAAGTCACAAGAGAAAAATATAGCGTACTTAACAGATCGTTGGGACTATTAAGAATGTCTACAAAACATTTGGTTAAATAAACAATGGTTTTGGGATATTATTGTGACCATGTTGGTTACTTGCTATTAAATAAAATAATATAAATGTTTTAGCTTAGGTACACAAGGGGTATACTACTATATCTTTTTTTTGGTATAGAAAATCGAGTGTTCTAGTCTTAAAACATGACTAGTTTGTTGGATTAAAGGGCGTTGAAACTAGTCATAATTTATTTATACTAAACTTACTTACTTATTTAACTTGTTGTGACAATGTTCAATCCTAACTAGCTAGTATATTTTTTCATTTAACTTAACAAATTTGGCCACATATTATTTGTGCTTGGTATTAAGTACAATGCTATTTGTTGTACAACTATAGTATATGAAGTTTCAAGTATAATCCCGTAAAATTCAAATCATATTTTGCGAGGGACATTACTTCTGCTATTTCCTTTTTTTTATAATTCCTCTGTAAAAGGATTTTTACTTAGTCAAGTAGGCCTTGATCCGGGGAAATAAGAAAAATCGCACGCACCTAGAAATCAATTTTCAAAAACTCAATTGAATCACAATGCAAATATACTTGTTTTAGTACATTTAGTCTTAAATTTATTAGCTAGAAGCTTGTTCTATCAAAGAAATATCTCAATACCTATTTAACAAACATACGGTAAGATATAAAAATCTTGAGTCTATACTTGTCTATTTATTCATAAGTAAACAAAGTTCTAGAGTGTATGAGATATTTGCACAAATTTTTCATTGTCTTATTTATTGGCTATGTCATAGTAAAAAATGTCTTTCAAGTTTTCGTGGGTTCAAGGATCTGCTCGCAAAGCATGTGTGCTTTGTATATGATGTCAAAATAACATCCTTGTATTGTAATTTAGTATATTTTTTCTTCGTTTCATATGTTGTCCACAAAAATTTACAACTCAACTTAAACAATAATGACTTACACATCATTCAGCTCAAAACTAACTAATCTGACACAATACTAGAGGGAACATCCTATGTTGATGCCATTGAAACAAGGCCATCTCGTATGGATCTTGTATCAGGATAACAAAGTAATGTCAACCTAATACTGATTACACCCGGTCTCATGACAACATTGAATATGCACCTAATCAAATCTATCTGATATATAATCAAAGTTAAAATATAGAAGAAAATAGAGAGAACGCTAGAAATATAACATAAAATAGAGATGGGACTACAAATACATAAAAAGGCATAGTCCACTTTCCAAATTGCAAACTAATGTATCATGAAGTTCTAAGTGAAAGTTCAACTTAACAATCTCCACTAAAGTACCGGTATATAAGCAGCATTTGGAACCAAAGGAGAATTTTATGTGTGCTTTGTATATGATGCCCATGTGCTTTGTATATGATGCCCATGTGGAACCAAAGGGGATTGTTGGAATTTTGGCCTAAATAGCCTAGCCCATTTTCTATTTCCATAATTCCTGATAATTCTAGAGGCCCATGTGGCCCATTCATACATGGCAAGAGGTGGTATAAAAGTGTAGTCCCACATTGCTAGTGTAAAGAGAGGTTCACCACTTTATAAGGTGAGCTCTTCTATCACTAGTGTGAGGATGAGAAGAGGAGAGCCTCCCGCGTGGTCCTCCTCCGCCGCCCGCCTCGCTAGTCACGACGCGCGCGCGGGGTTCCAAGCCGATGCCTATCTTGAATGGATGAATATGAATATGAAAGGTTGCACGAAGCTGAAACGTTTTGCACTAGTGGAGATGAATAATAATGGATGACTACTCGGCTTCGGTCGCTGCCTGTTCAGTTCGCCTCCCGTCATTTCGTTTCCTCTTCCGTGGTACCTATGCGCCTCCTGCTGTTGTGCCTATAAAAGAGAGGTCGCTCCTCTCCCCTAGACACAACCACAACCCAACGCTTGCCTCTTGGTTCTCGAGCACTGCGCCGCCGATCAAGTCTTTCCCATTCCGTACCACGGCGTGCACCGCATGACAAACAGTAGGCCTCCGGAACCCCGTCTCTCGCGATATTGTACGGGAGAGAGGCGATAAGGTTTTTGGGGAGCGTCTTCACGCGACTACTAGCTTCTTGTCCATCACGGGCGCCGCCGACTGCTTCCCGGACGACGACTTCTTCCCCGACATCAACAACCTCTTCGGCAACATGTCTTCATCAGGCAACGTGAACGGGTCTTCCTCTAGCGTCCCGTATGTGATCTTATACTTCCTATTCGAGATCATGCTTCAAACAATATTTCTAGCGATCTGTGTAGAATTGCTTTATGTGTACTCTCTGTTAGATTGCATGACTAATTTAATTCCTATTTTTCTAGCTATGTTTTATCTACTATTTTCGTGGGTTAAATCATCTGCAATATCCATGTGTTTCTCCACAGTTTTTATAGATTAAATCATGTGGAAAATTTCTCATATATTCATCAGTTAGGGGCGCCCTTACTGCACAAATTGCACACGTGGTTTACTCTCAGGGGAAGGTTGCGACTTGCTGAAAGGTTGTCCCGCCATGATATGCAGCATCCGGCGGTCTGCCCACTCTGCTTCCAGGAACAAGAAATTGCCGAGCACCTGACGGTACAATGCTCCTTCTCGCGCTGAGTTTGGTACGCCATGTTGCTGCCATATCATCTGCATCGCTTCACACCGACCCACAGTCCTCGGTGTCTAAAGCTGTAACACATTAGCAAAGGAAAGAACTGAATTCGCTGATCATTCTGGTGGCGTGGTGTTTCTGGCTCGAACGTAACAACAAAGTGTTCGATAAGATTGTGACGTTGCCGTGGGCTGTTGCTGGAAAATCAAGGAGGTATTCGATCTGTGGCAGAAAGCCAAGTTGTGTGGTGTGGAATGGGTTTGCGAGAGATCGAGTAACTATTGTTTGAAACAAACACAAGCTTTGCCTTATATTGGAGATCGAGTAATTCTGAGTGGGGTGGTGTGGAGTTCGCCTGTGATCGCCCCTCCTCATTTCAAATCTTGTAATCAAACCTTCTCTATCGTAATACAGAAGACACACAACTCTCGTGCGCGTTCTTGAAAAAGTGTTTCGAGACCCAACCACTAATGCAATATCATGTGTTGCGTTTCCGTCCCTGAGAGTACCAAGCAATCACTAGGCAACAGTTTCAACAAGGGAACATTAACATAAACAAGGAAACATAGGGTAGTCACCGCTGCGGGTTACAACCAATGAAGGTCACTCGGACCTAGAACTTTTACCCAAACACGAAGTTACTATGTCTTTGTGCAGTCCGTTCCTGTGGCCGAGGAAACACCGCCGTTCCATCCACTTAAAACTTTACTGCATATTGTTACTTGGATCTAATTCAACATATTCAGAACAATTCATATGTAGAGACTGGAGCTATCCATACGTTATTGGGCCTGAGAGGTCTCTTCGCGATCCTTCGCAACAGTGACGAGGTACTTCACATTTTGAGGTCAAAGACTCAAAATACAACACTCCAAGAGTGCTACTGTAATCTTATTTAGACTACCAACATTTACATCTGCATGTTACGCGCAGGAGTATTAACGGAGCCAGAAGTTGGGCATCACGCCTATTTCGCTCTGCCATTCCCCATCATTTCGGAAAGACAGCAATGTTGGCCTGAAAACGATCTGGTCTCGAGATCTCCCTCTCTCGAGCGGCCACATCTCCGTCTCCGCCTCGACACGTACTACGCGGCGCAGATGCGCTGAAACGACGGCGAGCCCCACCGGGAAAGCTGAAAATCTGCTTCCGAGTAGGTAGCCGCGGGCGGTGACAACGCGCGCGGCCGACGCAGCAAGCAACGCGAAGAGCATCGCGCATTGGCGCACAACCAACCATGGCAGAATCGGGAAACAGCGCAGCGGCCGACCTCCCAACGCCCTCCTGGTTGCCGGTTTAAATCCGGCGACAGGGACGGCATCGGCTTGGCGCCCATGCCGCCGTGCCGGTGCACCGCAACCGAGTGGACACGTACCCCCGCGCGCTTGACGGTTACATGCTGCGTTAGGTGAGGCTGGGAACATGCTGACTCGGTGCTGCGTGGGGTCTGAGCAGGACGTTTAGATTTCATTTCAGGTAGGGCATACCAACGGAGACTTCGACAGGGGGTAAAGCTACAGCTCGGAGCAGAGTGAAAAACAAACTGTTGATCTTAGCTATGGCTAGCGAGAGAGGTGTCCAGGTCGATCAACTGACGGATCATGGTTGGGATTTGGGAACCCTTGCATGCGGCCGCGACCTCGGGAACAACTCTTGCTGCCACTGTTGTGTTGGACAGTCAACATAACATTACATCTCTTAGGATGTGTGCATACTGTCTGTCTACATGCATGATGTATGTCAATACAGTAGCATACTGTCTGAGTGCAATGCACGAAAGACATCTAGACGAGCATCGTGGTCCCTGCGCATCCGGCCCCGCCGTGTTGCCCCCGACATGGCGCCACCCTCTTTACCTCTAATCCGGAGCTCGAATGTGCAGGCACATGGGGCGTTTCCTGGAAAGCGGCAGAGAAACCACCGCACGTAGCCATCTGGCCATGCTCTCGATCCCATGGCGAAAGCTCGAATCGCGCTTTCGAGCAAATGAATATACCTTACCTGGCCCTCGGCCTCACATGGAAGGGCCAAGCGGCTGCCTCTCCGCCTCTCCCTAAAGCTAGCTCCGTTTCTTAGCTAGCTTTAAGCCAGGCCGAACGGATGACGCGGCCACGCAAGAACGTGGACTAGACCTTTATGATCCGCCGGTGACTCGGCAGGGCCGGGTGCTGACTCCGCCGACGCGCTGCCTTTGCCAAAAGGATCCACCACCGCGGCGCTTATAAAGACCCTGCTCGCCTGCTGCACTCCGGTACCAATCCCCGTTACCTTACTTGCTAAGTTTACTCACCACCGCAACGCAACGCAGCTAGCCAGCGTACGCACGCAGCGAATCGTCCTTCGTCAAGCTTAGTTTGCAGCCAGGGAAGATGAAGTCGAGCAGCGGCGGCCATGTCGTGGGAGTCCCGGTGACGTGCAAGGCGCATGGCATAGAGGAGAAGGTGTCCACCACCAGGGATCAGTCCTTCAGGAAGGTCGACGGCGATCACCTTGCTGTCTCCTTGACGCACCCCAGCCCCTACACGTCCTTCGGCTACAAGCACAGTAAGTTCCAATCATGCATGCATGCATCCATGCAAGACCTTCATGACTGTAACACAGTAGCTTAATTAACAGATGATAGCTCGATGCTGATTGCTGATGCTTATGAATTCTGCAGGCACCAAGGGTCAGGTTGTCCACTGGGTGAGCAAGCTGAGCAGAAGGGCA
Organism: Poa pratensis; assembly: GCA_947311845.1. Taxonomy (NCBI): domain Eukaryota; kingdom Viridiplantae; phylum Streptophyta; class Magnoliopsida; order Poales; family Poaceae; genus Poa; species Poa pratensis. The sequence continues at coordinate 41,814,540 of CAMZMU010000046.1, read as the reverse complement.
CAAGGCTTCCGTGAGCATGGTGAGTAGCACGCACTCGTGCATGTTTCTTCTCTAATCTCAACGGCTTGTGGAGACGTTAACCTTTTGTTCTAACTAGCATGGTGGCCCTCGCAAAATGCGAGGGCATCACCTTTATTATGTCAAAAATGTTAATTACAACTTTTAACTCAATACAAAAAATCCCCCTCCCATTTTATCCACTCCATTGCAAAATACACGGCATCGTATTCCTAATGGGGCAAACATATTGTGTACTATTGGTATGTATTGATAATCTTTTCCAAATAAAATGTAACGTAAATTAAGAATCAATATATGTATAAGGTACTGAAATCATTAAAATCTGAATTTGAATTTACTCATGTATTACGTAATCCTAACTACATATTCATTTGAAATTAATTTCTCTTATATGGTAATATAGTCTAATTGGTTGTAAATATTACATTAAAGAATGATAATTAACATTTACTTGCACTCAAAATTTATATTTTTGTGTTTGTTTTAAGCATTTTTTATTTCCCTTTACTTTAACCATGTAGTTGTTGTTCATATTAAATCAAAGATAACAACTTTTATTTTGGAAGGAATTGCTCCCATGTAACTTGGATTGAAATATTCTACCGGTAAAAAAATGATATATATTGATACATATGCATAATCTGGATAGGTAACTCCTATTTTTATGCAACCTGATCAATGAATGGTAAATTTTGTTGATAAATTTATCTAATTTTCCCATAAGTATCCACCATCAATGGATGGTTAGATTAAACTTCTCCGTGCCTCTGTAAAGGTACTGCATGGCATCATAAAATGCTCACGATTGGTTTGTTCTACACTTTTCTGTGCATCTCTAGCTCTGAAATAAAAGATGATTTGTAACTGTAGAATTGCTAGGAATATAATGGAAAAACTATGTTATTTATTTTTTCATTATATATTTATTGGATGTTGCTAAGAAAAATGTGGTCGATCGAGCAGATAATTTGGTTTAGTCCCTTCAATGAGAATAGTGTACATACACATATTTTCTCGCAATCACATCGAATTCCCTGGCCAATTGATTTCACCGACAATATAATATTCATGAAGGTTTATCAGTTAGTACTTTGGCACTAACTATGGTTCACGCATGTATAGTAGTTCTAAGGAGAATATCAAGCAGTGAAAAAGCTTCATATTGTCTGAGATTGGGAAATATCATTATGTTTTACTTAAATTATTATTATGGAATTTTCCACAATCCACTTGCTACAATGGGTCGAAATGAACATTAAAACTGATAAAGAATTATATTTTTTTTTGTGATACGGTTGCTCTCGAAGAATAAAGGTAGCCGACATGAAAAAAACTGAATAACCTAATATTCTCCTCAGTTTTTTCATTGAGCCATGAAGAACACAACCTGAACGATTTGACAACCTCGGTAACATTTTGTTATGATGGAAAGTAAATTCCATATTTATTGCCTCTCATATAGACTGCCTGAGGTCGCACCAACATATAGTTTAAATAGAGTGAACTTCCAAAAAAACTAAATGAAGTCTAATGACATTGTCACTCAACCGTAGATCTGTAGAGAAATTTACAACATACAATTAATCTCTAGAACATATGTGGGCCTAAAATCCAAGTCAAGTATCATAAATTTACATACAAATATATTGTTGTAATAGGGTAGGGTACACCATTATCGTTAATTATTTCATTCCCATATTAAGATTAAAATAAGTGTTGCATTTTTAATTAACCCCTGTTCAAAATTGTGACACTTATCTTGTATTAGAGTGAGTCATAATTTTATTTTTTACCTTAAAAGTACATGTTCAGAATAGGCAAATTCGACCAATTTATGTGGATTAGTGGGATTGCCGAATTTTATGTTGACCATTTTGTTTACACGCGGCTCTCCACACGTGCTTACATATCGCATACGTGACTTTTCTCTTTTGGAAACCCTTTGTCCCATCTAGTTCTAATTTTTTGACTACTTTTGATTGCTGCGCAAGCATATTATGACACGCATGAAAAAGAGCTTAACGGAAGTTATTTATTTTTAATTATTTTCTCCAAATTTGGAAGCTAAGCTACAAAAAATCATGTCGAAGGCATCTTTTTCATATATAATTTTTTTAAGGCATCCTTTTAAAATTATAAAATTTAAAATTAAAATTCCCTGCAAATCCAATCTCACTCAATGGGGTTACGTCATCTAGTTCATGCGCATGAGACCAATAGCTGAAAAAAAAAAACTGGTACGTAACATATACTGGTACGTTAGTTGGACAATGCAAAAAAAAGTTGCTGATGTCATCCATGACATGATCATGGGTAGCTCAACCGGACAATTCCAATGTAACAAAGGTGGACTCTCCTATCGTGTCCAGTATGTATGTAATCTTGTTACATAATTAAATCACAACCACAAATATTAGATCTAATTGTTAAAATTAGTTTACGTGACGTGGCTTAACGTGGTGACTCGAAAAACTACCTCATTTTGCTTTTAGTATATAATAGATGTACATGTTTCACCTTATGCAGTGACTCTGGGTCCCAAGATATCGGAGACCGTGAAGGGGAAGCTGAGCCTGGGGGCCAAGATCCTGCAGGCCGGCGGGATCGAGCGCGTGTTCCGGAAGGCGTTCCCGGCCGAGAAAGGCGAGCGGCTGGTGAAGGCGCTGCAGTGCTACCTCTACACCACCGGCGGCCCCATCGCCGGGATGCTCTTCGTCTCCACCAAGAAGGTCGCCTTCCGCAGCGACCGGCCCGTCACTGTCACCTCCCCCAAGGGCGACGTGGCGCGGGTGTCCTACAAGGTCGTCGTCCCGCTCAAGAGGATCGGCAAGGTGCGGCCGAGCGAGAACGTCGACAGGCCGGACGAGAAGTACATCCACGTCTCCACCGTGGACGGGTTCGAGTTCTGGTTCATGGGGTTCGTCAGCTACCAGAGGTCCTGCAAGTACATGCAGCAGGTCATCTTCTCCGAGCTGCAATGACTAGGGCGACGGCGTGGGCTAGAAATCGATACGAGGCCCACCGTTTATTCTGTCGGCACGATGAGAAGAGGAGCTGTGGGCTACTGCGCCATGTTTTATTGTGGACTAGTTGCCCTGGCTAGGATTGCTCGATCTTATTTCGGATCGGAGCAACTTATTAGATCCTTCCGCGTACGATTTGGATTGGCTTGTGTTTTTCGAAGCGATTGCTTTGTACTAGGATGGACAAAGAAATTAACCGCGCTGCATGTGAATGAATGGAAAGGCAGTTGTTCAAAATTGTTATTAATTTTAGATTTGTTTTTCTTGAGTGGAATATTTCTTTTATATTCGTATTCCCCCAAAGTTCAACGCGTGGGTTTGAATTTCCATGGACCTCCCCTGGATAGGTTATGGGTCTCATTTGGGTTGGGTATGGGCACCATTTCATGCCCATGGTTTTACCCACTGGCCACCCGATTAGTATTAAATAAATATATTATTTTGTCTTAAAATATTAAACCTTTTGGTAGACTAAAATAATCTACCAAATGTTTTATATTTTTTGACGGAGGTAGTATTTATTACATATAACATGTGGGCCATCTAAAATATGTCACATACATAATATTTTTGTGGGTAATATCACATACACAATTGCATGCATCGGTTCTCTAATTGTAATAAATCGTGGGTTTATAAACAAATCATTAATTTTAATTTCTATATCAACTGGTATTATCTGTACATAAAAAAGATGATCCGATAGGTACCGCATGTGCATGGATATCTAGCAGGGATGGACATGGAGATGCATTTCTGCCCGGAAATATATTCGTGGGTGGACAATGTGCATCCTCGTAGGTATGGGTTTAATATTCTCAACCGTACAAAACCCAACTCATTGGAATCCTTAGATGGTCATGTACTATCATAGATAATTCATAAGGTATGCACAAATTTTGATTCGCAAATGATCTATCTTTAGTACTTATAACCAAAGAAAACACATATAATAGAAGAATCTTAAATTAACACAAATAAAATCAAAACTTAATAAGAAAAATTAAAGTTACATCAAGCTCATTCAAGAGCCGTCGTTTCTAGTTTCACTTCTTGCACCCGCGTATCTACATGCTTTTCGTACTGTAATATAGTAGGAAATTAACCACGAAGACGTTGGGATAACCTCATAGATTTTAAATTGGACTAGTTGCAAAGGTTTATGGAGCCCCATTGGAAATCCATTAACATAGGAGAGAACACAAACTTCTCGAACACATTGATCCCGGGACACACCCCTCACAAGACACATTGCTTAGTAATATTGTCAAGAAGAAGACCAAGAGGACAAAAAAATGAGAATGACCCAAATGGAAAAAAGACTTGACATCACCATTGCCACAACAACCACCAAGTCAAAACCAAAATACCATAAGCTCCTCAGTGTTGGCCTGGTTAGCCAAGATAACAACACCAAGACAAGGAGCCATGCGAAATTTATCATGCCCACCGCTGCCTCTGCCATCGAGGCGTTGCCACGAGAAGTCTTAAAATCGACTAAAGCACGTCATTAGTCCTAGAAACAGGTTGATGGGCTGAATCACCGTTCGCACGGAATCAGTCATGTGTATGGCATGTGAGGCGATGGTTTATGCAGAAACCACCCTAAAGATTTCACCTTGCATTTTTCTTCCATGTCTATCATTTTTCTAGTGAGCCCGCCCTATACTTTTAATATATAATATATTGTTCATTCTAAATTGTTAATAGATGCTACATAGTGCGTGTTTTCATCCTTTATTGTGTAGAACCTGAGTGGAAATTGGATGAACCACTAAAAACTTCAATGTGTACTGGAATTGTGAGTTGAGCCAAATCTACCTCTGCATGGAACTGAAATTACGAACTCATTGGACCACTAAACATATTTGGAATCATCTAACAAGCGCATGACCAATTAAACTAAAACGCCCTCCAAAAGCTCAACTTCGGATCTATCAATCTCTACCCCCAAAAGGTTTAATTAGATAGAATGAGAACTTGCCATAATCAGGAAGTACTAGCCTAAGACCCTTCCCTAGCGGAAAGATCAGGTTGGTCGTCCTCGTTTGGCTTTGATGTCACCGTCCCACAACACGTGAATTCAGAATTCTCACAATAACATGGTCTACTCAATGTGAATTAGGCGTAAATCCAACTTTAGCAAAAATCTTGTAAACCAAAAGGTGATGCGGTTGGTCCTCTCATTCATGGTGCCGCAATCGAGGAGGTGAATTCTTAGGGACGAGATTGATCGAAAGACAAGATTGTGGGGTCGGTTTTCATAAAACAAATCTGCCGACCCCTTCGTCACGTATGCCACACGTGACCCGGCCCATCAGCCTATACAACAAGCCACTAACACGTTGTTTCCACCCGCCAGGCAGAATTTGACCGATTTGCTTATAAACCAAAGTTATATGATGGCTTTAAAAATATTCCAAGACATGATTGAGAAAAGAGCTCGTCCCAAACAAGTTCTATGACAAGTGGTGTGCTTACTCATAAAATTCAAAGAGATGCCGCGGAGTCACAAATCCTATATGCCGCTCTAAACGACATTACTGCCCTTCACATTCTGGAGCGACTGGTAATGGGCCATGCCCATATTTTTCTTTTCTAGTTCTCTTTCCTCTTTCTTCTTTTTATGTTTTATTGTTTTCTTTTTTCAGATTTCATTCTTTATTTTTTCTTTTGGTTTTGGTTTTCCTTTTCCTCTTGTGATTTTATGAGTAAATTCCAGTTTTTACCCCCTAGTTTGACAATCTTGACGCTAATTACCCAATTTAAGAAATTTTCATCCTAACTACCCCATTTAGTAAAAGTTGTGTCAATTTTTACCCCATCTAAGTATTTACGTACACCACTCGGGGCACAAAACTAACTACCCGATGCAGTTATAATACTTACAATCTATAAATTATACACAAAACTAACTGTTAATTTCATTGGAATATGTTCAATAATAGCATGGAATTGGAAGTGAAACTAAAATTAACAACACTGAGCAGAGCAGCCGTGCCACCGTGAACTAAGGTCAAAGAAACGAGAACATGTGTGAGTAGAGCAAGAAGTGGGGATGGGATGAGCAGAAATCACACACCACTGTGAAGTGTGAACTAAGGTCAAAGATGTAAGAACCTTTACTGAACCTGTCGTGATACAACTGAATCAGGGCAAGTAGAGAGAAACATTACACGATAGAAGACTGCTGGGACTAGAGAGCCGATCGATTAATTAGCTAAATTTTGTGTCCCATCGCCTATGTTCGGCTCGATGAACATGAGCTGGCCAAACCCCGCCGCCCTGGCGGTAGCAACCAGGGTTGACATGGTACATTATCGGCAACGTCTAGAGCGACGCCGCATCGGAGTGGGTATGTCCGCCGGTCCCCTGGGTCATATCACGATACAAGAAAATAGCCTACATGGCACGCCACATGTACCTGACGGTCGGTAACAGCTAGCGAATCGCTAAAAAAATATGAGGGGGCAAAAATTGGCACAACTTTTACTAAATTGGGTAATTAGAAAGAAATGTTACTGAATGGGGTAATTAGCGTCAAAATTGTCCAACTAGGGTGTAAAAACCGGAATTTGCTCTGATTTTATTTTTATTTTCCCTGTTGTTCTCTCTTTTTTCTATTTTATATTATAAAATGTTTACATTGTGAAAAATGTTCATGGTTACAAAAATGTTATGCATGGTTCAAAAAAAATGTTTGAGATGTTAAAAATATGTTCAAGGGTCAAAAGAAATGTTCAAGCTGTTTGAAAAAATGTTCACATGGTTAAAAAAATAGTTTCAGAAGATTACAAAAATGTACACTCATATGAAAAATGTTCATGAGGTTTTAAAACAATGGTCACGAGTTCAATTTTGTAACACCATTTGAACTTATTTTTTCATGAATCAATACCAACCTGATAAACATTATAAAATTTATTAAAATTTAAAAATAAACAATACCTTTTCTTTTGGGTTTTATTTGGAATGGCCATATACCCCGCATCGCTAAGGGCGGCGTATAGGAGCACACCGCAGACCCGCATGGTCATTGAACCAACCTGTTTTATTTGTATGGGCTGAAGTCTGAGTTCTTATAGCTGGGCCATTCGTCTATACATAAAATTTATATGTTCAGGGCCTTAAGGTGGCAAGCAAACTCGAACAAACTCCGCGTTGCAGACCCACTATGCACTGCAGTGGTAACAGCCCAACTAATTGTCACAAATAGATTATCATCTCGAACAAAATCCACTGCAGTTCGTCTAAAATCTCGAACAAACTCCGCGTTGCCAGGCAGGGCGCCAGCGTCGCCGTGTTTTCTCCTCAACGAGGAAAAGGCATGGAAATGCGCATCTCCACTCGCAGCCCTCAAAGCCCTCCCCCAAAGGTGCGCCGAGCAAAAAACGGTTTCCACTCGCGCATCCCAAAGGCCCTTTCGTCCGGACGCGTCCCAAATTAGGTCCGGCGCTACCGGCCCAATCCTCTATCATGGGGGTCGTGTTGGTAGCGCCAGACGAAACGAAACGCGCCGTGGGGCCGCCCTGTCATAGACAAAGGCATGCGAGAAGGCGGTCTTCGTCCTGCTCGCCGATGTGGCACGCCGCCTGAAGGCGCAGTGCGTCTGTAACATCCCAGGTTTTCAAAATTTTGAAAATTCCGAAAAATCAAAAACTTTTTGAAAACTATATATATTTTGATTTGCAAATTCAAAATCATGCATTCATCATCTTCTTGCATTGTTTGCATTTAAAATTTTCAAAAGTTGGAAATATAATTCCACTTGAAAACATATTTAAGAAAATATATTAAAAGGGCAAGTTATGCCCTATATATTGCTTTTGATTATTATGGTTTTATTTGTTATGTCTAATTTTTGGTTGTGATTTGATTGTACTTATTTGGAAAATAAATTATTTTCAAATATTAACATTTGTGGTATTTTATTTGTTTTTATTAAACCACAAATGATTTTATTCAAAGCCTTAGTTTAAATTTGGCATAAAATGGCAATTAAGCAATTATACAATATTTCAAATTTATATTTATGAAAATTAATTGAAAAGTGTGTTTGACTATTTAAAATGACAAAGTTTATTTTTACAAATTTTACCAAGTTGGTTTGAATGCATTTGGAGTCACATTTTAAAAGATAGAAAAACATTTCAGAAAATAGAAAAGGAAAAGAGTTCAAAAAAAATAGAGACGAGCTAACTGGGCCAAAGCCCAGCAGCTAACCGCGTGCGCGAAGCCCAGAAGCAGCCTAGCCCGTGCTCTCTCTCCCCTTCTCTCACTGCTAGACGGGTCCCACAAAGTGACGCCAGCGATGACGTCATCGCCTTCAACCTCCAGCCCAAAAATCCGCCCCGATCCTTATCTCGATCTCGGATCAAATCCGTTGCGATTTGCTCGCGATTCTCCCGAGCCCTCTGCCCCATATAAACAACACGACCTCCTCTCCGTTTCCCCTAAAAAAAATCTATCAACGAGCCGCCAGGCTGCTCGTGCTCCAGCTCGCTGTGCCGCCATCGCCGTCGGCCGATTTCACCAATTACGGTGACTGCAGACATCCCTGACCCCTCTCTCCCCTCCCATCCTTCCTAATTTCGACGTGCGCATCTTCCTAACCCAGCGCGGCATTTTCTAACGCAGCGGAACGACGCGCCCGTCCACGACCGAGACCATCCGCCGCCGTCCGCAACTCCGACGAGCTACTCCGGGAGGAGAAGGACACGTCGGAGACCTCCATCTCGCCTCCTCGCCTCGCCTCGACCTCCCGCGTCCCGTGGTATGCCCCGTGGTCCCCCTCCCCCTCTTTTTCGCCGTCTTCGTGTACGCCAGCCATGGCGCCGCCGTGTTCTTAGGTCACCGGAGAAACTCCGGGCGGCCGCGCCGGTGACCATATGGTCAAGTGAATCTAGACCGTTAGATCTAGATCCGGCGGTTGTGTTTTGTTCACTTACGCGAAGGGGTACGAGTCACTCAGGATGCGCCACGTCAACGCACCGTCAGCCGCCTCGTCAGCATCCACGTCAGCGCCAAGTCAGCAGCTCCGTCAGCGATCAACGCCACGTCAGCGCCAGCGTGGAAGAAGATTTCCCATTTTTATTTTGTTTAGCAGTTTCGCAGAAAAACCCCTAGAACTTAGTTTTATCATTACTTTTTCTCTGTTTGTCCAAATCCAAATATTTTTATATATTTGGAATCCTTAGAACCAGTAGAAACTTTTGGCCGTATTACTTTTTTGTTTTGTCAAACTTAAATTATTCAAATTTCAAATTGAGAAGTTTGAGTATTATTGACATAACTTTAGTTTAAAAATAGCTTTTTGAGTGAATCCAATTGCATTGGATTTGTTTAGTTGCCCTCTGTCCAGAAAAACTTCTGCCATATTTTTGTTAGTATTTTTTGAATAACAGTAGCTGCGAATTTGTATTTATGTAATATAGTTATTCCTTTTTTAGGAGTTGTTTAATTATATTTATTATTTAAAAATTATTTTTATCACATGTTCGAATCATGCATGACTTAGTGATAATTAGAAGAGTTGAGATGCACTTAGTAATACTTAGAAAATTTTGCATCTCATGTTTGTCATCTTTTCCCTTAGAAAATTCTTGCATCTCATAATTGTCATATTTTCCTTAGAATATTTCGTCATATCATGCATGTCATATTTTCTTAGAAATTTTGGGATGCTTGTATGTTTATTTGTGGTGTTTCTATGTGTTAGAATTTTCGGAGGGAAACGAAGGCTTTTGCAACTGCTACTCCTGCTCTCCTTGTTGCCAAGGCAAGTGGCACACCCCATAAATTTTTCCTAAGTATTTTTGGTCTATGCATGACTTAGAATATTTTCTATAAGCATGTGTTGGATAGTATTGCTATGCCAAGACTAGACTATCTCCCTTACTAGTTGTCTAGAATCCTATTATAACTTAGTAGAAATATTGATGCTATGCAAAAGTTGTTTTATTGAAAAGCTAATTCTACTAAGTTAAAATGAAACACCTGGGTGGAAGTGGTTTTGCATGGTTTATGTTGAGTGGCTACTCAGGACCATGTTCATGGGGGTTTTCACCTAAGATAGTTTTTACTATACTTAGTACCATGGTATGTGGGGGTTTTTACCTGAGAGTGCACTTGTGGATGGCCACCCAGGGACAAAGGGATTTGAAGATACTCCAAGTGAAGATTGCTTCCAGTGCAGCCATTAGTCATATGGGCTCTGGCTAGATGGATTAAGTTGCGTAGACTCATCCCGGCTTGACAGTTGGTAGTAGAAGTTTGTAGGTGGAGCGCGTCAAGCCAGTATGGGGTGGGAAAATGCTTCTGAAAAATCTCGTCTCAATCTTCTCCTTTTTCTTAGCACAATTTTAGTGTAGGGGATAGCTTGGGCTGATTGGGTCTAATGGTGAACGTGCACAACCTCTCGAGAGTGTCAAAACTAAGTACTTAGCCATGTCCCCGGTTACGGACAATTCTGAGCAGCTGATCAAGGACGTCAACGGAGGATCCCAACATTCCAAATTCTCAAGTAAAATTGTGATGGGTGAATAAGGGTAAATGATACAGTGGTTTTCATGCCATGGATGTCTCGATTAGAAGAAAAGTGTTTTCAAAAAAGTTGGGAAAAATTTGGCTTTCTGCAAAATGGCCTTGAACTCCACCAGCCAAATATGCATATAGGTTATTAGAGTTATTCCACTAAGTGTACACATAGTGTCACTTGCCAGTTCCATTTTTAATGGTTCTGACCCACTCTGTTGCAAAATTTTATTTGTTGCAGATTGTTCTGACGACGAGTGAGTTTACGTTAAGTGTTTCGAGTCTGCAACCAACATGTTCGCCTGTGGCGCATGAAGATGATGGAGACTCCATGAAGAATAAATTTCCGCTGCTTTACTTTTTCAAGCTAGCCTTTGTGCTATGCAAAGATGTAATGAACATTAATTTTTCCTAAGTACTGGATCATTCGTGTAATAAATTGATGCAATGTTGTGATAATCGTCTTAAACTGTGTGTGCAAATGAAACGATCCAGGGGTTTGCACTATACACAGGGACCTCGCCATTTTCTAAGTGCAGGTCCGCTACAGTGTCGTCCCGTCGACCACGCGGCACAGTAATTTCCCACGCGGCCGCGTAAATGCGATGCCACCGGCCCAGCTACCTCTCGCCGCCGCAGTTAAAAAGGCGCATCGCTCCTCCCTCTCACCGCACAACCCTAGATCACCGCCTCCCTCTTTCTCTCCGCCGCCTCCCTCCAACGCTAGCTAGCCGTCGCAATGGCGTTCAACAAGAGGTCCAGCGGCGTCGCGGCGAACGGCTTCGCCCCTCGCACGTTGCTGAAGCACGAGGTGGAGGCACTTTTCTGCGCCTGGTACCCGTGCCCGCCGGACATGCGCGCCGGGAGCCGCTGGTCCATTGGCATCAGCGGCGTGCCCGTTCCTGACCCGCCGCGGCCGCGCGAGTGCGACTGGACGACGCAAGTCCTCCACCACTACTGGCACGAGCTCACCGCCGAGCAGCGCAGCCAGGAGGAGTGGCGGCTGTCCAACACCGACCGCTACGAGGCGGAATTCCGGCGATTCCACGCCCAGCGACTGGCGCGGTGGGACAGCCCTGGACCGGCGCCTCATCGCGACACCAAGAACACAGAAGGGCGGTACGCCTTCTAGGCGTACCTGGCCGCACTCTGCACGCCGTCCTCGTCCACATCGTCGCTGGCGGGGAGCCGCTGGAGACGCCGCCGCTGGAGGACCACTCCACCCGTTGGGATCCGAGGAGGACGGCGCCGTCTTCTTCGCGCTCGGGATCGTCGTCTCGCTTGGCGTCGCCCTTCTCGCGCGCCTCGTCGCCCTACGCCCGCTCGGCGCCGCTGCGCGTTCTGAAGCCGGAGCCGGGCTCCCGCGCCGTCGTCATCAGCGGCGGCGACTCGCGCTCCGCCTCTCGCGTCCCGCCGCCACCGCCGAAGAAGGTGAAGACGGAGGCGCCATCGTCACTGTTGGCGGAGCTCCAAGCGGCGCAGCTCGAGTGCGCCAACGACGACGACCCGGAAGGCATCGCCGCCGCCTTCGAGGCGTTCAAGAACGACGTCCCGCCGATGCCGCTGAAGAAAGCGTGCACGTGGTCGTTCGTCGACCACGCGCAGCTCACCGGGACGCCGCTCCTCGACCTGGGCAGCGACGACGACGACGGCTTCGACTTCGGTTCCGGCGCCAACGACGGTGATGCAGGGCCCAGTGGCAGCGTGAAGGAGGAGGACTACGACGTCTTCTACTAGTAGTTTTAGTTTAGTTTTAGTTTAAAATCTTTTTAAATGTCGTTCGAATGTTTTAAATTTCCCTAAAAATATGAATAAAACGACGTTTTATGTTAGAATTCGAAAATTTTAAAACTTGTTTGGGGGCGGCGAGTGGGGAGAGGGCGCCCCCAAACGCGTCATTTGGTTCGGACGCGTCCCCAAAGCACTTGCGCCGGCTCAAATCCGGACGCGTTTTAGGGAGCGCGAGTGGAGATGCTCTAAAGCGGCTGAAGCGGTTGGTGCATGATAAAGGCGAACTGAACCCAGTTCCAGCTCGCCTCGTACGTGGCGTTGGCGAAACCTGAACGATCGAAAATCGATCCGCGTGTCCTGAGCGATCACAACTTTTTTGTAGCTTGACGTATCCGGAGCCCGGAGGAGCCAAATTAGGTTGGTTGGGGAGCAGCAAAGCTTCCCAAATACGCTGCGCTGCGTTGGAGTGCGTACACAGGGCCTTATCCCGAACTAAACGATGTTTTGAACTTTTCAGTTTTACTCCGTATGAGTGTGAATGGATGAACTTCAAAGTAGAACAAATTAAATGGATGAATGGAGCTAGTCACACGGTCTGCGTAAGTGCGTATCGTCTCGTTTGAGAGAGGTTAACCCGTCTGCATGCAGTTGCACTGGATTTTAACCGTTGAATGATCAATATTGCTTAGTCTACTGACTACTAGTCTAGCCAGGCCATTCCTGCTGAGTGTCGGGCTGGTTGCCCCCATCATGTTCCACAATTTCCTAGCGCGAATAAAAACTCCAAAATAGCGTTCAAGTTGTTTTACTCTCATATAGCCCAAAAAAATGTTCATGGGAACATGTGACACATCATTGTTGTTTGACAACGTAACAGCTTCACAAGGGGATTGGAAACAAAAATTGCGCTAATAAATACTTACCTTTTTTAGATAAATGGAGTTTTATTAATTAAAGAGTTTTAAGCGTTACACCCTTCATCTGCATAAGTAGGATGCACACAGCCTGCAAATTATCCCAAGTCTTATACCAAAAATAAAATAGATGAATTACATATTATATTAAAAATTTGTAAAAACGCCTAAGGTTTTGGAGCGTAGATCCAAAAATTATGTTGCCATCCATGCTGGGATAGGAAATTGCTCACCGCAACCTCCAACCGCGTAGACACCTCCGTAAAAGGGTCGTGATGCTTCACACGTTGTAGAGACGACCATGATCGGATCATAGCCGTGCACCGGTAGATGACTTGCGTAAAATAAGCATTTTTGTCAAAAAAACTTGTCATTTCTAGACAGCCATAGCGACCAAATAAATGCAATCGCTCCCACACTAATAAGAAGCTTAAACCTATGATCCACAACAGTGAGCCAATTGCCAAAAATATTCGCGACGCTATGTGGTGGGTATAAGTTAGATCCTATTTGGATGACTAACCACATAGATCTAGCGAAACTATACTGGAAGAATAAGTGTTTTATAATCTCATCATGATGACAAAAGACACACTTTTTGCTTCCCTGTCAATTATGCTTTGCGAAGTTATCCCTAGTAAGAATTACCACTCGACGAAGATACCACGCAAATAACTTAGTTTTAAACGGGATCTTTATCTTCCAAATTTTATTGTTATTATCGACTAGAACATCAGGTTGGATTAAAACTTTGTACTTAGAGTCCACCAAGAATTTACCATTCTCTTTTAGATTCTATCGAAATTTATCTGAACCTCGCGTCAGCTGGACCGAAGCTAGACACTGTAACAAAGCATTCGGAATGCTTAATAAACTTTTTCTAAACGACACATTTGGTAGAGAAGTTTCCATCGTGGCGCATAATATTATACTAGACCGGATATTGTTCTTGTGTCATTTCTAGCCTAGCCATTTATACTCTCATAAACCAATCCATCCTTAATGGTCTTCTTGGCCATAAGAGCAGCCCAGAAGCGTGAGTCTGCAGGTTTTACCTGAGACGATGCACAATAAGTACTTGCCTTTATTACCACTCCTAATCCCAATGGCTGCATGCTAGTCCGATGGTTTTAGTCCCCAGAAAAGAAAGCTGTCGACTCCACGTCGAGATCACTATAAATACAGACATGGAGCAGCCGTGATGCCTCACTCAAAGCCGACCAAACCACACTCTTGTCCTCGAACACAATCTAGCCAGCCATGGGTAGCCACCGTGTCCATCCCCTCCTCCTCCTCCTCCTCTCCGTTCTAGCCATAACCACCCTCTCGTGCAGCACTGATTCCCCGCCGGTGTACGACACGGACGGCCACGAGCTGCGCACCGACGCCAACTACTACGTCCTTCCGGCCAACCGCGCTCACGGCGGAGGCCTCACGATGGCGCCCGGCCACGGGCGCCGCTGCCCCCTCTTCGTCGCGCAGGAGCCCACCGGGCACGGCGACGGGTTCCCCGTGCGTATCACTCCGCACGGTGGCGCCGCCGATACGGCGCCGTCCGGCCAGATCATTCGCCTCTCGACCGACGTCCGCTTCCACTTCCGCGCCTCCACGACGTGCGTGCAGTCCACCGAGTGGCACATCGACAGCGAGCTGCTGTTCGGCCGCCGGCACGTGATCACCGGTCCGGTCAGGGCCTCGAGCCCGAGCGGTAGGGAGAACGCGTTCCGCATCGAGAAGTACAGTGGCGCCGCCGAGGAGCGCGAGTACAAGCTGATGTCCTGCGCAGGGGAAAGGCCGAGCTCGTGCCAGGATTTGGGGGTGTTCAGAGACGGCAAGGGCGGCGCGTGGTTCTTGGGCGCCACCGAGCCGTACCATATCGTCGTGTTCAAGAAAGCGCCGCCCACCGTTTAAGTTTTTCTTGTTTTTTCGTGTTCGTAGGCAGCATGCATGATGAATAATTAGGGTCTTTGTGCCACGTGCCCACGTGAGCACTCAAAAAGGACTCCTTCTGACCTCTGGGCGACTGCCTCAGCCAAATACAAATAAACTTCGCATCTTTTATGAATTACTTCTTGAAGGGTAAACTTGGTGCAAGCCCATATTATTCAAGGAGTAAACTTGGTGGCGTTTTTCTTAGATAAAAGGCGCCCAACTTTAAATTATTAAACCCTCAAAGGTTCGACATAGAGAGTACATGTTGCGGCCTACACTTAGCTAAATTGTAAAAAATGACAACCACACAAAAATAAGCGAAACGAAAAAAGGAAGTCACCCCACAGACACACACCGGCTACGAAGATTGACTGCTTGAAAGTTTAGTCGAGTGCAGCCGCTTTAGTTGGCCCACCAACCACTCTTTTTTTAACAAGCTCACCAACCACTTCAGCCTCACTTTGTTCAGCGCCTTAGAGTTTAGCGCCCACAGCTGTAAAAAGATCAGAGTTTTGAATATGACATCAATCGGGTGCTTAAAACTTTGGTTTCGACGGTAAGCTTACTATGAACTTGCCAGAAGGCCCAACATTGAGCCATTAACAAAAACTATAAAAGCTTGTGAGGTTGGCCCAAAAAACTAGAGAGTCACAAAATTGTTCGGATACAAAATTACACCCTTTTTTTTGTACAAGGGGTGGGGTCCAAGGACCCCAGTGCTGCAATTTTATAGATCAGGGAGGTAGGTACAAAGTTCACTTAGGCCTTTTACATCTATTGCCCAGGATGACCTACAATTCGAATAAAGGCCCAGCGCTTTTACAAAAAAGACCTTAGGACTAAAAGATGTACTGCAATCAAGCCCTATGTCTTCTCCACCCCAAATCGCCGGCGATCTCCAGGCGTTTGACGCCGAGATCGGAGCCCATGAAGCACTCGGTCTCTCCCAGCCAGCGATCGATCGCAGACGCCGGCAACCTCGCCGCAGTCGGGGACGCACCACTTGACTGCTTCGAGACGCCGAGCTCCGGCGCCGGATCGAGAGGGCCTCCGCACTGGAGGTTGAAGATTGGCCACCAACCTGGCCATAGAACGCGACGGCGAACTTATCCATCGCGTGAGAAGCTCCTTTCTGCAGCACAAACCACTTCGCAGCGCAGCAGAGCTTCATCCTCTCTTCGCCGCCACGGCCGGCCAGAGGAAGACAGCTCCACCTCGAAGCAAAGCAGGGGATACGGCCTGCGGATTTATTGAATCGACCTTCATCTTCTCCAGCCCTGCAATCAATCCACCTTGGATCCAGCCTGCAGATTAGAGAAGCATCGCTCCCGACGCCGCTGCGAGTCACCGGCAAGCAGTCGAAGAAGAGAAAGACAAAGAAAGACGCCACGGAGGGCAAGGCTGCCATACAGGCAAAAACTACACCTAAAGCTAGTACTACTCTGTACAGAGGAAGCCTACCTCCTATTCCATCCACTCGCCGGCCGGCAGCGGCGCCGGAAAGCGTGGAGGAAAGGGGCGGCGGCGGTCACCGAAAGTCGACTCTCAACGAGAGAGTTCTGGAGAGAGCTGGGGAAAGAAAGAGTCCGACCCCAAATTACACCCTAGTAACTAACGAAGAACACTTCAGGAGAACTTAGTAGTAGAACAAGTAAAGAAAATATGAAAGGCATCTGCATTCCCACGTAACGCACATTTCCCATCTGCAGCCCTGCCTAATTGTCGTGGTATGTTACACGATAGTGTCATGACACTAGTACAAAACCTCAGATGATGGTAGACGGGACATATAGCCGTCAAACCAAAAAAAAAAGAACGGCCGTCTGGGATAAAACACCTCAACCGGTTGGAATTTGATGTTCATATCTGATAACACCTACGTCGGTTAATCTTTCTGACCGTCGCTATGGTATCTTAGATCTTCTCCGAACCGCCTCTGCTAGATTAGATCTTCCTTGTTACTTCACATCGATGGTCGGCCACATGAGCGGCACAGGTGGGCGCGGCTCCGGAGGAAGATTTGCCGCGACCGCTCGGGCTGATGATGTCGCGCGCACGGCTGCTCGGGCTGATGTCGCGGCTGCTCAGGCTGCTGAACTCTCGCCTGCTTCTACTATCGCGTCCGCTCAGGCTGATATCGCGATCGCTCGGGCTAATCTCGCGGCCGCTCGGACTGATATCGTAGCTGCTCGGACCGATGTCCTCTCCGCTCGGGCTGATGTCGCGGCAGGTCGGGCTGATGTCGCCGCCGCTCGAGTTAATGTGACTGTCGCGGCCGCTCGGGCTGATGTCCTCGCTGCTCAGGCTGATGTCGGGGCCGTCCGGGCTGATGCCGCGGCCGCTCGAGCTAATGTCCTCACCGCTCGGGCTAATACGACACTGCTTCAAGCCAAGCAAGTTGTGGAGACCGGCGGCGCTGCTCTAGACGACCACAAGCTGGCGTGAAGAGTACTACATGAACTACGATGAGCATCCGCCAAGGATCTATTTGGATTATGTTTAGTTTCGTTATCTAAAATTTAAAATCTGGCCGCTCGGGCTGAACATCAGTTTGTTCTAGCTAATAAATCTAGCTCGAATTAGTTGTTTGAATATGTACCATGTCGTTTGAATATGCAGTACTATATGCATTTTAGAATTTGTATGCACATGTTGTGAAACCTGTTTATTATAACTAATTAATTAGCAGGATATATATATACGGCATGCCAAGTATGCAAAAATGATTGCATAGGCATGAAATACACTGGATCCTTGAGTGTTTATCTGCAAGAGTGCCACCGGAAGTCAGTAGTAACAAAGAAAGTCTTGTTCCACATCAAATACTTGTACTGTCTTTGTGTTCATATCATAATATATCTAATTTGTGTTGTTGTTGTTGCTGTTGCACAGATTGTACCATGCTATGCCATGCAAGAGTTCAAGTTAGTACGCAAAAGTTTGGTTTTTCGTTCTCTTGGGGGCACATACAAAATTCATGTGAAAAACAAACATAGCAAGACTCACTTGTACGACAAAGGATGGGAATAGTTGATCAAGCTGAACAATCTCAGAGTAGGAGACATGCTAGTTTTTAGCATGACCGGACCAAATCCAAAAATCTGTGTTCTCATTATGGACTTTGGCAAAAACACAGAGGACACTAACGAGAATTATTCTGACAGTAATTCTGATGAGAATTTAGAGAGTGAAGAAGAGGATAGTTACATGGTTGCCCAAAGAGTCCATCTCAAGAACCCTGAGAAGTACCGCCTCATTCCGCTTCTACTCCAAAGAGCTAACTGAAGGGGATCGTGTGCAGAAAATAAAAAAATTCCTATCAACGATAACCGAAATAGTCAGGATCTATTACTATGCAGATATAAAGTAACGGAGGGAACGGTATACATACCCTTGTAGACTGTAAACGTCGACGATCAAAAGATCTGTTTTCATGACGATGCGTGATGAAGACGGGCGGCAAAAACGACGGCGACGCTGACCTCAAGGTCGTGTAGAGGAAGAAGACGTACTTCCAGTGCCACACGTGTAGCACCTCATAGCTCTACACACGTACGGAGTTGACAACGACCTCCGAGCTCTAGATCCAGCGAAGCAGCGGAAACGAAGACTTGGACCCAGCAGCACGGCAGTGTGCGTATGGTGGAGAAACTTCTCTCCTCGCACGCAGCTCCAGAAACGGAACCACGCTCAAGGTAGAAGAGAAGGAGAAGGAGGGATGAATTTCCAGACAAGGGTGCACCCCTATATAAAGGAGGAGGAGGGCTGCCCTCCCCCGCTGGCTAAGCCACGTGGGACTATTCCCACATGGCTGCACCGGCCATGGGTGGGGGGGTGCGCCGGCCCTGGTGGGCCCCATTCGGCCCACCCAGGCCGGCTAGCCCTCCCTCCCTTTTTCCCTTTGGGTTTTTTCCCTAATGGGCCCTTAAGGCCCAATTAGGTGTAAATGTCTTTAAAATTCGAATTTAATTAAATAAAAATATATTTAATCATTAATTATACTAATTAATATTAAATACATATTATTTAATTTATTCGAGCTCCGAAACTTATTCCGTTGCCCTCCGATCATCATCGGACATGTACTCATGAAATTTCTCCCAATATCCAATCTTTATAAAACCGTCGCCTACCCTTAAGTGTGCCACCCTACGGTTCAGGATCACTCCAGACATGATCGAGACACGTTCTCCGATCAATGACTATCAACGGTGGCTGGATAACCGTGACAGTCCTTGTGCGTCCACGAATGTCTTTTTATCGTTTGAACCTTAGACGCCCAGTTTCAACCTTTTGCCTGACGATACTTAGATTGTCCGAGACTCGTTCTCCGGTATCACAATTACCGAGCTTGATCTCGTCACTTGACAATTCTATCTTTACTCGTCTGAGATATTACATCCTCGTGACCTAGTCACATGCTTGCAAGCTCATTGATATAATCTCACCGAGTGGGCCCAGAGTATCTATCCTGCTATGTGGATTGGCAAATCCCGCTCTTGATCACTCGCCTCTCCCACTTCCTTTGGATACCCGAAAGGGACACCTTTATTGTCACGCTAAATAAGACATGACGTTTGATGCAATTAAAGCAGTTGCTTGCAAGCTCATTGATGTAATCTCACCGAGTGGGCCCAGAGTATCTATCCTGCTATGTGGATTGACAAATCCCGCTCTTGATCACTCGCCTCTCCCACTTCCTTTGGATACCCGAAAGGGACACCTTTATTGTCACGCTAAATAAGACATGACGTTTGATGCAATTATAGCAGCTTCCAGAAGCAGCGATTAGATATGATCTCACGGTCAAAGGTATGAACACTTTCTATATATCTTAGGTGTGTGTCCATCACATCATTCACCTAATGACATGACGCCATTGTCAATTGACATAAATGTCCATGATCAGGAAACCTTGATCATCGGTTGCCCAATGGACTAGTTAAGAGGCTACTAGGGACCTGATTGTTTACATACCACACGTGTATTAATGTTTCCGCTTAATACAGTTATAGCATGATAGAAAAACTTATTATGAACAATTAAGATATGACAAATAAAACATCTTTATTAATTGCCTCTAGGGCATATCTCCTTCAGTCTCCCACTTGCACTAGGTACAATTTAATCTAGTTTACAACTTGGTAAAAGCTTAACACCTATAGCAATATGGTGCATGCTTGTCTCGTGGAAGAGGAATTCAGTCAACAAATCTCCCACATTGAGATCTGTATGTGCTTTGCAACATTTCTATATCACGGTGAAATACATGTTTGGCGATTGAGTGAGACTCGAAACTTTGCGTAGCATGGGCCTTAAAAGTCTAAGAGATCTATTAAGGGAAACCACACATGCTCAGGAAAACCGCTCAGTCCAATCACACTTGCTACTTCTAAAATAGACATGTATTCCTATACCTATGTAGATTATGCGACAGTGCATTCATATGCGACTTCGCAACTAACCCTGTCTTTCTTCAAAACAAAGGACTTCTCTGTATGAGATTTCTAACCGTATGGGTCAGTGCCATAACTTGCATCATCGTAACCTTTTACGGCAAGTTGTCTTTTCACTTTCACCCCATACCAGAAAACATATCTTCAGTTCTCTTTAGACACTGAAGGATATACTTAACGTTTGTTCATTGATCCATCCAGGGATCACTCTATAACCCGTTCTTCAACCAAGAACTTGGGTCACACCAAGTCGAGCTTTCAGTCTGATAGAATCAATGGCTAGGCATAGAGGATGTCAGACATCCGTTTCTTTCATTAACTATCGCTGAAATGACAAGAAATCTTAATATTTTACCTAGTCATACAAGCAAGAACCTTTTCTTCGCTTGTTCTATTCTGAAACATTTCAGAATCTTAACCTAGAAAATATTCTGACCTAATGTTATTAAGCCCCTTTTGATCTATACAAATTATAGACCTGATGCCTAATACTCTCAACTTCATTCATAGAAAATTTAATTACTTAAATAATCATTTATACTTTACTAGAGGATCTGTATCATTCTCAATATGTCATTACATATAAAGTTTGGAATAACACTAGCTCCCACTTAAATATGCCATCCGTATATAAGACCAGGGAATTCCTTTTAGCTCCCACTCAAATATGCCATTCACATATAAGATCAAGAAAGCTACTTAGCTCCCACTCACTTCTTTGTAAATGCAGGTTTCTTCAACCATTTTGGACGACTCCAAAATCCTTTGATCACATTATCAAAGTGAAGATTCCAGCTCCGATATGCTTGCTTCAGCCCATGAATGGACAACTGAAGTTTGCATACGTGTCTAGCATCCTTAGGATCAACAAAACCTACTTGTTGTACCAATTACAACTCTTCCTTAATGTTGCCATTAGGGAACACGGTTTCTTTATCCATCCATCAATTTCTTAATTGAAAATAATTGCTAGAACAATCCTAAATAGACTTAGGCATCGCCACTTGAGACAAAATCTCGTTGTGGTCAACTTTTGAATTTGTCAAAACTATTTTGTGACAAATCGATCCTTATAGATGGTTGCCTTTCCGTCAGCGTCTATCTTGTCATAAAATTCTATTTACTCTCAACGGCGTGAAGCCCATCAAGAGATTTACCCAAGTCTTTACTTGGTAATCGTACATGGATTTTATCTCGGATTATATATGGCTCATAGCCATTTCTCGGACTTAGGTCCACCATCGTTTCTTCGTAGTTCGTAGGTTTGTCATGTTCCATTAACATGAGTTTATAACAAGATTATTCTACCACATAGTGCGGAACACATTCTCGTACGCCTACGATCTTAGTATGAGCTCAGAGCATTATGATCATTATCATCAGCTTGCTTCCAGTTATTGAGGACGGTACCGGAACCGTTTTCCGTTGCCACTCTGATGTCGGAGAGGAAGTTCATTAACTTCATCTTGCTCTACTTTCTTTCCACTTATACCCTTGGATAAGAAACTATTTCTTGAGTAAGGTATATTCCGGCAACAATTTTGCCTTTGTCGTGAGATATGTACCCAAATGATTCTTTAGGTATACTACAAAGATTTATCCGTTTTAGGTTTGATCACATCGAAACACTAAATTACCGAAACGACAATCTAGGCTAAAAGCCATGCCATCACTCATATGGTATTGCCTCCATGGATTTAGATGGTTTCCCTATTATCTAAAGTGAATATTTTTGTTTCTACCATATGACTTCAATGATCACAATAATTCGATAAGAGATTTTATTTACCACACACTATCCAATAGAGTGTGATTACGACGTCCTAACACACCATAACATTGTGGTGTTCCATGCGGCGTAATTTGTGGAACTCTTCTCACAAGTCTTCTAATGATATGCCAAACTTATAACTCAAAACTTTGTTTCCTTGATCAGTTATCGTAGGAAATTGTTTTTCTTGTTAAGTTTATTTTCCTACTTCACTCCGAACTTGTTTGATCTTCATCAAACTTTTCAGACCAGCATTTTTTAAGTGGATATACCCATATCTACTCAAATCATTGGTGAAGTTTACAAAATAATGATTTCCACTACACGTTAACGTACTTCATTGATCCACACACATCATTATGTATGATTATCAATAAGTTAAATGCCCGTTTCCAGAAAACGGTGTCTTAGTTATTTTGCAAGTGTCAAAAGATCAAAATCTAAGGACTTTGAGGTCCATCTGAATGGAGCTTCTTAATGCATATAACATTGACATGACTTAAAACATTAGTGCCACAATAATGTGGTGTCATTATTAAGTTTGTATCCTTGGCATTAATGTTATAAATGTGGGAGCTACTACCATCTGATTCATATAAGAACACTCCATTCATAATCGGTGTATGATCATTAAAGATATCACTCATAAATGTAGGACAACAATTTTGTCACTGACAAATATGAATAATTGTCTCGCTAGAGGCAAGACACACTTATAATGATCATGCTAACAAGCGATCAAACAGAATTTGTTCAAATCCAAATTAATCCAAAATGGTAGATGCAGAGAGAGTGTCTATGGCCATCACAACATATTGCCTGCCATCATCAACACACATTGTCTCCTCATCCTTCCAAGCTACTCAAGCAGAAAATCTTGTTTTCATAAAACATGACTAGTATCAAAACTTAGTCACTGCTGCAAGTACTTGTTTAGGTAAAACATTCATAACTCGTATATCATATATACACTATCATCATTGATGACTTCCCGGTGATTCGTTTCATCTTCTTGGTTTTTCAACACAACCAAGAATTCATGAAGGTGAACGATTCCCCTTCATGACATAGTCTATGACAATTTATTTGCAACTGGCAAAGTTGTATGTCATCCAGTGATTGAGCTGAACGAGGCGTCTCAATGTCATCAAGTATGACTAATGTCATCAAGTATGACCAATGTCATCAAGTATGACTGCCACGTGCTCCTTTAATGCGACTGTTCTCTTCCATCTTGGTTGAGAAGAAAATCTGATTTATGGTGGATACAGATCATCAGTCTCAACGACCATTCCAAATGTTCGCGATCTGTCAACACGCACCCACAGTTCATTCTCTATGGGAGAGATCATAGCATACATTGGACTATGATGAAATTATCTGCACAAAACTTGATAATCCAAATTATTCTTTTGTTAGCGGAATCTCCGGTTTTATCTCCTAGCAGGTTTTGTATCATATAGAGCTAAAAGGTTTGAAACAAGGAGTATCCTCAAGCTACGGTATAAAAATATGAAGTTTGGACCCAACCTTTTAAGTTTCTCAATCGCAGGAAAAACACTTAAGTTTAAAAAATCTATCAAACAGGTTATTATCTACAAAGGTTTTGCAAAACATAAAGACTTTGTTCATAATAAAATATGGGTTCAAGTTTTAATAAAATAAAACTACCAGAACTCCCACTCAAAACGAACATCCCTCGCATCGTTTTGTGATTACACGATCCTCATCCGATATACTATCCCGATCATCACGGCCGATAGCATAGCTTCAAAGGTAGACATCGATATGTCAATCACAACATCTATGCGACTCATGCTTAACCTTTCGGTCACTGTGTTCCGAGGCCATGTCTGTACATGCTAGGCTCGCCGAAATAACCTTTAGCGTATTGCTTGTGCAACGTGGCTTACACCCACGGTATGCGAACGCAGATACGTCTGACACCCGATCGTCACGGCCTGTCTCGTATCGGAGAACTTTCGGTGGTGTACGCCAAAGGGAGAACACTATATGGTATTTTGGAGGAATCATCTTATATTACTACCATTGTGTAACTAATATATAACATATATATACACACAATATAAGATGCACACAATAACATAATATCAAATGTAATGCGACATGATATGGTCCTTGCGCCAATGGTCTCCTTTGCGCCGACAGTTTATAAACAATTCATAAAACTTACCGTGACCATATCACATTGCCCTAAAAATAAAGTTAGACACTTTCTACTTTATCTTTTGCATATTTTACGTGGCTTAGGGGCTTTCGTAAATAGAACCGCTTTCATACCTACGAACCTACAACCACAACACCGATCAAATAATTGTCAATTTCATATTCCTTTCGGGTCCTCCATTGAAAATGCCAAGCCGTCTATTGAGAGAGAGACAGACACCCGTCAGCCGCATATATGGTACAAGTCATATGTCAATTGCGGAACCAGTCTCGCGTAAGCGTACGCGTAAGGTCGGTCCGGGCCGCTTCATCAACTCAATGCCGATGGCATAAGCAAGTGCACACAAGAGGGAAACAATTATAAGATCGGTGCCATGTTTCAACATGAGTTCTAACCGTACTACTATATCTACGCATAGATCGGCTCTGATACCATTTAGTTTCGTTATCTAAAATTTAAAATCCGGCCGCTCGGGCTGAACATCAGTTTGTTCTAGCTAATAAATCTAGCTCGAATTAGTTGTTTGAATATTTACCATGTCGTTTGAATATGCAGTACTATATGCAATTTAGAATTTGTATGCACATGTTGTGAAACCTGTTTATTATAACTAATTAATTAGCAGGATATATATATATATATATATATATATATATATATATATATGGCATGCCAGGTATGCAAAACTGATTGCGCAGGCATGAAATACACTGGATCCTTCAGTGTTTATCTGCAAGAGTGCCACCGGAAGTCAGTGGTAACAAAGAAAGTCTTGTTCCACATCAAATACTTGTACTGTCTTTGAGTTCATATCATAATATACCTAATTTGTGTTGTTGTTGATGTTGCACAGATTGTACCATGCTATGCCAGGCAAGAGTTCGAGTTAGTACGCAAAAGTTTGGTTTTTCGTTCTCTTGGGGCACATACAAAATTCGTGTGAAAAACAAACATAGCAAGACTCGCTTGTACGACAAAGGATGGTAACAGTTGATCAAGCTGAACAATCATAGAATAGGAGACATGCTAGTTTTTAGCAAGACCGGACCAAATCCAAAAATCTCTGTTCTCATTATGGACTTTCGCAAAAACGCAGAGGACACTAACAAGAATTATTCTGACAGTAATTCCGATGAGAATTTAGAGAGTGAAGAAGAGGATAGTTACATAGTTGCCCAAAGAGTCGATCTCAAGAACCATGAGAAGTACCGCCTCATTCCGCTTCTACCCCAAAGAGCTAACTGAAGGGGATCATGCGCAGAAAACAAAAATTTTCCTTACAACGATAACCGAAATAGCCAGGATCTATTACTATGCAGATATAAAGTAACGGAGGGAACGGTATACATACCGTTGTAGACCGTAAGCGTCGATGATCAAAAGATCTATTTTGATGATGACGCGTGATGAAGACGGGCATCGAAGACGATGGCGACGCCGACCTCAAGGTCGTGTAGAGGAAGAAGACGTACTTCTAGTGCCACACGTGTAGCACCTCGTAGCTCTACACATGTACAGTGTTGACGATGACCTCCGAGCTCCAGATCCAGCGAAGCAGTGGAAGCGAAGACTTGGACCCAGCAGCACGGCAGTGTGCATATGGTGGAGAAACTACTCTCCTCGTACGCAGCTCCAGAAATGGAACCACGCTCAAGGTAGGAGAGAAGGAGAAGGAGGGATGAATTTCCAGGCAAAGGTGTACCCCTATATAAAGGAGGAGGAGGGCTGCCCACCCCCGCTGGCTAAGCCATGTGGGAATATTCCCACATGGGTGCGCCGGCCCTGGTGGGCCCCATTTGGCCCACCCAGGCCGGCTAGCCCTTCCTCCCCTTTTCCCCTTTGGGGTTTTTCCCTAATGGGCCCTTAAGGCCCAATTAGGTGTAAATGCCTTTAAAATCCGAATTTAATTAAATAAAAAATATATTTAATCATTAATTACACTAATTAATTTTAAATACATATTATTTAATTTATTTGAGTTCCGAAACTTATTCCGTTGCCCTCGATCATCATCGGACATGTACCGGAACACTTCCGATGTTCTCCTGAAATTTCTCCTAATATCCAATCTTTATAAAACCGACGCCTACCCTTAAGTTTGCCACCCTACGGTTCGGGATCACTCCAGACATGATCAAGACACGTTCTCCGATCAATGACTATCAACGGTGGCTGGATAACCGTGACAGTCCCTGTGCGTCCACGAATGTCTTTTTATTGTTTGAATCATAGACGTCCAGTTTCAACCTTTTGCCTAACGATATTTAGATTGTCCGAGACTCGTTCTCCGGTGTCACAATTACCGATCTTGATCTCGTCACTTGACAATTTTGTCTTTACTCGTATGTGAAATTACATCCTCGTGACCTAGTCACATGCTTGCAAGCTCATTGATGTAATCTCACCGAGTGGGCCCAGAGTATATATCCTGCTATGTGGATTGGCAAATCCTTCTCTTGATCACTCGCCTCTCCCACTTCCTTCGGATCCCCGAAAGGGACACCTTTATTGTCACGCTAACTAAGACATGACGTTTGATGCAATCAAAGCACCTTCCAGAAGCGTCGATTAGATATGATCTCGTGGTCAAAGATATGAACACTATGTTTCTATATTTCTTGGGTGTGTGTCCATCACATCATTCACCTAATGACATGACTTCATTGTCAATTGACATAAATGTCCATGATCAGGAAACCTTGATCATTGGTTGCCCAATGGACTAGTTAAGAGGCTACTAGGGACCTGGTTGTTTACATACCACATGTGAATTAATATTTCCGCTTAATACAGTTATAGCATGGTAGAAAACTTATTATGAACCATTGAGATATGATAAATAAAACATCTTTATTAATTGCCTCTAGGGCATATCTCCTTCACTAACTATGTTGGGGTTCCTTTTGTCACTCGTTTGACGAGCACAAATCTGAACCAACATGATATGGTAACGAACACTATCATGCCTCTTTACCTCTTCAAGATATAGATGTACATATGTACATATGCCTACATAGTTATGTTGTCTACTTACATGCGCAGAAACTACTTAAGACGATAGCAGAAGAAGCTGGCCTACCGACTAAAGGAAATGCTGAACTACGACTTGGAACAGCAAGGGTTGTCACCCCCATAACGTATACCATGAAAACTGACGACTGCATTATCTTCGGCAAGTCGAGATGGAAGAATTTTCTCGAAGGTAAGAATTTTAAGGTTGATCAACCTATGCTGATCATTCTTAGAAAAACCAATGACCTCAGCTTGGAAGTCATGATTGAGATGCAGATCATCTAGTAGTAGTACTTGTTTAGTTATATGCATGTGGGTTTGGTGAAATTGAAATATTAAATATTTTGTTGTAGCTACCTAATTGGGTTGAACTTTCTTTATGTGAATTGTTTTCTATGAATGGAACAAGGGACTGATTCCCTAGTGGTGATGATATTAAGCCCGGAGGGATATGTCGGACCCCACGGGTTTTTGCGATGGCCAGTGATTACGTACGTCTCGGATTAGTCATGTTTATAGACGGGTGCGCATATTGACCGTCTCTATATTTGAGATGGTTCATTTTCCCAGCCGTCTGAGGGGCCGAGCCATTACAGCCGGCCCCAGGGAACCGGATCTAATGAAGCATACATTAAAGACCCACGCGTAGAGACGGTAGTGATAACCGGCTGAGGTGACTCTCTGGGGCCGGCTCTAATGTAAGGTTATGTACTAGTGTAGGGAATGGCATAAAAGTGGTGTGGGGACAACATGCGCATACGACGGCACTCGCATGCGGGATTGAGAACAAGCATTAAGACGCGATGTACCCAGGTTCGGGGACCTCATCGAGGTAACACCCCTACTCCTGCATGTTCTTTGGTATATCGGTGGACACATTACAGAGTTGTTCCTCGAGCTGTTTGCGAAGCTCTCCATTCTCTCTGGTCGCTCTCTCTAGGGTTTCTCTCAAGAAGAAGGGTCTGCCCTTTGCTTGGGTGTCCAGCCTACCTTATATAGGGTCGGCAGGCTGGCTTACAGGGAGGGTTGGCTGAGACATAAGCCGGCTGGGACTCACTGAGGTCGGCTACCGTGTAATTCCTTTAGTGACATCGGCCACAGTGGTACGACGTGTGTCCTGCGCACCACTATGCACGACGAGAGCAGCCGGAGAGTCCGCACACGGCCGTCTGCTTCTGTCCCATCGAGCGTTGTTGACCTTGGACGTAGCGTCCCATCGGAGTGGTTGGAGTCATGGGCGACGTCAGGCTTGGGGTCACCTTTTTTCCATGCCTCTGTGTCAAAGACGGTCAGCCAGGCGGACACAGCCAGCCGGGTAGCTCGTCACGAGTCGGCTGCGGGAGCAACCGGCTAAGGGGCAGCAGCCTGGCGTCGATCTATGCTGCCCCCACTACTTCCTGTGGGATCTTCTATGGGACTTTGGCCACCCGGGGGGTCATTCCCACGACACTAATAGCTAGTGGAACACGCATGCCAATTTGGAAGATGCCAAAGAACCACCGCGGCTGGCCTACTTCTTCGCCTTCACGGCCCACAGCCACGGCGGGAAAGCTACCGCCATAGCCGCTGAGGTGCAATGGGTGCAGCATGGGCACCTACGCACCCCATCCTACTGCATCATCGCTACACCATCCCACCGTCGCACCTCCCACTATGGTCCAACGGCTGGTTTTTTCCGACTTTCCACGCTGCAAACACAGAGGAAGATGAAGATAACGCCCTCCCGCTGCTTGCTCTTCCTCCATAATACTGTCGGGAGAATAGATCCCCATCGCTATCAACGGTGTTGCACGGACTTATCTGCCAGTGACCTCCGGGAATGGTGTGGGAGAGAGGGAGGGTGGTGGCAGCGGACGGTTATGATTCACCCCCTCGGTTGCCTGGGGATGATGACTTAAGGGACGCTTTTCCCAAGTTTCTCGTCAAAGCAAACACACCTTGTTTCAAGTGAACTATCGTTGTCATTTCTCGCCATGGCCTGAGCGTAAGGTAGCCCGCAGACATAAGTGCAACTACAACGTGGTGACCCAAACGGATACCAAATGCCGCCCGTGTCCGTCGACCCGCATAGTGCACCCAACATACAGACACATATCATTTTTATTGATAAAAAGAGGGCGGGCCACAAAAGGCCTTTTACATTAACTATAAATTGAAAAACATAGATAAACGTGGTTGTCGGCAGCCTACTCATCGTCGTCGCCGCCCAGGTCAAATAGTGGAGCCGTACAGAGATGTTTGGCATCCATGGCGGTGTCGTGGAGCACTTGAGCGAGGCCGTCCCGACACCCTATCTCCTTGAAGGCGGTGCTGTGGATGGACTCCTCCATGGCCTACCGGAGCACGGGGTCGTTCTCCGGGTCATGGTCGTGCTCCTTCACCATGCAAATGGCAGAGCTTGACCGCGCACGTGCGACGGTGGAGCTCGGCCGCGCACGTGCGCCGGTGGAGCCAAACCCATGCGCTCGGCGCAGGATCCCGTGGGGCTCTGGAGCACGTGGAAGCAAGACCGGCGACGGATGTTGTGCTCATCCCAATGCGGGGAGTCCTTGGCGAACCCATGGTCATTGAGGCACTCCTTTGGGAACGCGGCGCGACGGCGTTGGATCTCCAGTGCCCGTGCACGGCCCCTGGCCCGAACGGCCGACACAGGAATCCACCATGGATTCAAGTGCCAGCGGTCCGGAAGATGCACCTCCGACCACGACACTGGCACGGTGTTCCCTCAGTACCACCGACACTCGTTGATGGGAACATAGTGGGGCTCCCATTGCACCACTACGGCCCCCGGCAACGAGATTGAGAACAGGCAGGAGGCAGGGTGGCCGCGTGTCGCCGGCCTGACAAGAAGTCGGCCTCATGGTCGTTCTTGCCCTTCCCGGTCTACTTGAGTAGCACTGCATCGGCAGGGTTTTGGATTTGTTGTTGGCGGCGGGGGAGCATAGTGGGGTTGGGGAGTGGGATGGGGTGGGCGTCCATACCCGCACACATGTGGCATTTAAAAGGACCCTCTAGGGAGACGCGGGGACGGTTGGGTCGCTGCCATGCGGGGCCAGGACGGATACCGAGCGGAAGTGTTGTGTGTGTGTGTCTCTTGTCCGAGGGGATGCAAACCCGTCCCAATTTTTGGCGTAGAATGGGTGCACGCAAACACGAAACGAGCAGGGGACCAAAATTAGTTGATATGTTGGATCACGTTTTATACCCGACCGGACATAAACAGACGCTCCACCGTGTTCCTGTTGTTGTCAATTATTTTGGTTGTACATATAAGAATATGACCAATCCCTTCTATCTGTTTAAAGTGTCGTAGAAAACAACGTATCATGTACTCCCTTTGTTCCTAAATATAAGAAGTTTTAGGTGTTCACATGTTGACTAATACAGACCATAATGAGTAAACAAACACATTAAAATGTGTCTAGATCATGGAAAAAATAGCACGCTAGCGCGCTATAGCATATCTGGAGGGTCCACGCTAAATTTTGACACTTTTGCGCGCTACGGTGTTATTCACGCAATAGCACGCTATATCGCGCTAAAACGTCATAACTTTAGCGCGCTATTTTATTTTTCCAGTGTATCGGCGAAAAGCACCGAGTTTTCCACCTTAAGAAGAAGCAGAAATTACTTTCTATTTGTCTTGATGATGAATTGCAATCTACTGGTTCCTCTTTTGAATTGAAAGATGCCATCGCTAATGCTGATGATTCTAAATAAATAATTTACTTTATGTTGTTGACCCATGTGATGTTGATTTTAAGCTTTTAGACAATTGGATAATGTTTTTCTTACGTGGTTATGCATATATAATTCTGTATTTCTGGACTATATATTCTTTAATCTTGTCAAAATTCTTATTTTTTAGCTATATCTGGTATTTTTTCTGAAAGCTATATTGAAATATCGCACGCTATTAGCACGCTATAGCGTATATAGCATCTGGAGCAGGAGGTCGCCGCTATTTCTCTTAGCACGCTATATTTTACCTTGGCCTAGACACATGTGGATATATGTGAATTTAGAAAAAAGGTAAAACATCTTATATAAACTGATGAAGTATAAGTCATATGTATTTCCCCTATATATAAAAGTACAACAGAATCGATCCTCGTCCCGCTATCCACGTCGCCCCTAAACCCTGGCCGTTCGATCGAGCTGACGGACAGTGCAGATGGCTCCAAAATTCGTGCTGCTACAGTATTACTGTAGCAGTCGAATTTCTACCAATCACGGGCAGACACGTCGCCTCGCACGATCTTTGGCGCATCAGTTTTGCAGAAAAGCGCCCGCAAAGGACCTATCCGTAATTTTGTGAAACTCCAGGAACTTCGGTGTATAACCTACTGCACAACACAGCTTCTCTCCTCTCTCCTTCCTCGCGCACGGCCGTACCTACCGCCGCCGCCGCGTCGCACTGCCGCTCCACGCCCTCCCGAGTAAATCGAATCCCACGCGCGGGACGCCCTCGGCCCCCTTTCCATCCTCACCAAATATCACGAGGCGGGAAGCTCGGATACGGCCGCGCGGTCGTCGTCTTCCCCGTGCCCGTCCGCCGCCGCCTCCCGATACGCCGCCTCCCGACTTCGCCTTGCCCAGCGCAGCCACCCTTAGGTTCCCCACAACGCGCCGCGTCGACTGCGCTTCCTCTCACGCTCTGAATCGCCGTCGCCACCGTCGACAGCACCGGACGGGGAAGAAGATGGCCATTGATGACGTCACCGGCTGACATCATCACCCTAGTTTAAAAAACCGGACCGGACCGGCGGTTCAACCGGAAAAAAACGGAACCAGAGCCTCTCCCGGTTCTTTAAGCGCACTGGACCGGCTGCGCCAGCGGGCCGGATTAAACCGGAGAAACCAAGGTTCGACCGGTGGTTTTCGCAATAAACCGAGCCATCCGGTCCAGTTGTCTGTGTTTAGAAAAAATAATTGAAGCGAGTGGAATTCGAACCCTGCACCTGTACGTGCGCGTGCATGGTGGAGACGGACCCAAACCAACTGAGCTACGACCGCATGTTGTACAATCTAGAGAAACGTTCCTATTCTAGCCTTATTGGCACGCTGGTAGCTTATATGCAGATATGTGATGGCTACTTAGCTATTGGCTGTTGCTACCTTTTTTTTAACAAGGCTATTTGCTGGCAAGTTGCTGTTCATTTTGACTACTTTGTTATGTCATTAGTATGCCAAATTGCAAGTCTGAAATATTTTGCATACCTAATTTTTTATTTATTGCAGCATTTATAAGTAAAAATATATTACTTTATATCTTAAAAAACCAGACATTGAACCGGTGAACCAGCGGTCCGACCGGTAAAAACCTGAACCGACCGCCTCACCGGTTCGATCACCGGTCCGGTTTTTTAAACTATGGTCATCACGGGCCCCACCTGTCAGTTACAGTTTTTTTTAAATGATTTTGATAAATATTAAATCCCTGACAGTAGGCCCATTTGTCATGAGTTAATTTTTTTTCCAATAATTCTAAATTTTGATTTAAACTTTTGAAATTCATAACTAATTTATTTAAACTCAGAAAACATAATTAGTGTACCAAAATGTGCATAAAAATGTTATCTGTCTATACATATTAATTTCAAGCATGTTTAACAAAATTTACCTATACTTACTTAAATTTTCATACAATAAAGAATATACAAAAAACAGTAATTTTAAAACTTAGATTTTTTACACCCCAATATTTACAAATGTGACTAATATATCAGCATGCACACACACAAAAAATGCTCACTACTTATGACATCAATTTGCTAAATATTTGCAACTACAATAAAATATATCAAAGTCCTTACAAAAAATGCATGCAATACATTCGACAATTTCAATTTGCAAAAAAAAGTACTCCAGAATATATGTATATATAGGTAATATGTATCTCACAAATTGCATTCCCCTAATAATGGAGTTGAAACAAATAATTATAAATATATCAAAGTCCTAACAAAAAATGCATGCAATACATTCGACAATTTCAATTTGCAAGAAAAAAAAGTACTCCAGAATATATGTATATATAAGTAATATGTATCTCACAAATTGCATTCCCCTAATAATGGAGTTGAAACAAATAATTATGGTCTATTTCAAGAATATCCGAATACTCTAATTTTCTAAATATCTGAAATTTTAAAACTTAATTTTTTTACACCCAATATTTACAAATGTGACTAATATATCAGCATGCACACACACAAAAAATGCTCACTACTTATGCCATCAATTTGCTAAATATTTGCAACTACAATAAAATATATCAAAGTCCTTACAAAAAATGCATGCAATACATTCGACAATTTCAATTTGCATTCCCCTAATAATGGAGTTGAAACAAATAATTATGGTCCATTTCAAGAATATCCGAATACTCTAATTTTCTAACTATCTGAAAATACTCGATATGACAAACTTCTTCTCCTACGATAAAATATATCATAATTCTCAAATTTCCAAATTCAAATTTTGCCCACACACGCGCGGCATTGCCGCGCTCCAAATTGCATTCCCCTAATAATGGAGTTGAAACAAATAATTATGGTCTATTTCAAAAATATCCGAATACTCTAATTTTCTAAATATCTGAAAATACTCGATATGACAAACTGCTTCTCCTACGATAAAATATATCATAATTCTCAAATTTACAAATTCAAATTTTGCCCACACACGCGCGGCATTGCCGCGCTCAGTTGCCTAGTAACCGTATAACCTGTGACAATTTATCTGGACCAGAGGGAGTAATAGGCTACATGCCCCCAACGAAATCTCCCGGGCACAAGCCAAGTTCACTCCTCAAATCAAAAGGGAGTGTCTATTTGTCAGTCGACTGATTTCGATTTTGGTCTCAGTCAATTTTTTGGCCAGTCATATATTGACACATACCACCGTTAGCCACGCAGCATCAAACTAAGTCACTCGTTCCCACCCCCCTCTCCGCATGATCTGCACGTCTAAACGGGTCAGAGTTTGTCCAGCCCAACCCAAAACAGCCCAAACCATATACAGCAGACAGGGGGAGGCCCAAAAGGAGATGAAGTCCAGCTCGTAAGCCCGATGAGGAAAAATACATTATTCTTCTTCAAGAAAGGTCAGATCAGCCACACCCCGTCGCCCCACTCCCTCCTCAGGTCGCCTCCATCTCACAGAAAAAGAACAAGAAAGATCCGAGGGAGAGGTATACCACACCGAAGCTGATCCAGATGGAAGAAATACTCAAGCCTCCCGACATCAGACATAATTACCTTGGCGCAGTGCAAGATCCCAGGCTTGAGGTTAGATCCTGAAGAGATTCCTCCCCTTCAACTTAAAAATTCAGAAATGGAAATTGTTCTATCTCTGAAATTTCTGCAACTTCATTTCCTAGAAAACTCACTGATAAAACAGGTGCTACATATGGATCAGCCTGGGTATAGGAGCAAAACAAGCACACAGCAGTCGTACAAGCTGAAGGTAATCATCTGCTTATGGGGAAAAAAGTAGTGGAACTATTACTGCAAATTGTGTTCATACTACAAATTCATACCACATTGATATGATATCACCTCATTCAGAAAAAAGAACTGACATTACACCTTAACCATCTATTTCATGGGAAAATCAAACCACAAAAAAATTCTGAGATGAACCCATGAAAAACAATATAGGACTGAAAATCCCATCTTGTAAAATGTAGGAAACCTCGAACATTCTGAGTTCGCATAGAGATGACAAAAAAATGAAGAGACAAAAATGAAGCATTTATAGGAACATAAAAGACACATCTTTGCAAAATGCAACAAAGACTGACAAACATATATATGGTTCAAGCATTAGGATGAACTAACATATCAGCCCGTACAAACAGACTTGGTTTCAACACAGACTTAAAACATGTAAAAAGTTCAGGCAATAGCGATAGATAAAACGGACATAGCAGCCAACCAACTAGGAAAAGGTACCAAACTGAAATATAGATGGTTTCTGGCATTGAAACAAACTAGAATAACTCCCATGCAGAGGTCTGCAGAGCATCGAAGTAGACAACCAGGCGGCCGCCATTGTCTTTGAGGAAGAGGATCAGCAGAATAGACTTATCGCCTATGTTGTGCTGAGTGGCAAATTGCGGCCATC
Source organism: Poa pratensis (assembly GCA_947311845.1). Classification (NCBI taxonomy): domain Eukaryota; kingdom Viridiplantae; phylum Streptophyta; class Magnoliopsida; order Poales; family Poaceae; genus Poa; species Poa pratensis. Next base: position 41,778,829 of record CAMZMU010000046.1, on the reverse strand, counting down.
CTGCCCTGAAATATACACCTTAAGTGGATAGTACTTGGCAAATCTTGGTCGACCAACATGCACGCAACTAATCGATAAATAACACTATATTGAGATGACTACAGCATGGTATACAATACAGAGAACGCCCAGATAGAGAGATAATGAGAGAGAATGAATCAAACAATAAATCAGGTAGTATACTAGTAGTCACAGATAATGTGTTTGATCAAAGCAACTAAGAAATGAATATCTACATACATAAAAGAGACAATGTAGTATTAACAGAGATCATCAAGCATCTATTCAAAATCCACAACACCATCATCATTAGGGCTATAGAAATTAATTATCATTAAGCTATGACTGAGAGCCAAGATACAGAGAGCCAACCCTAAATCTAGATAGAGAGATAGAGACATAGACACAGAGAGAGAGGTAGAGAGACGTGGAGAGAGAGAGAGCCAGAAATAGAAAGAGACAACATGGTACAAATGGAAACAGAGACAACCCTGCAAGGGTTGCTATTAGTACCAGAAAAAGAGACAACCCTGGAGAATAGAGAGAGACAGAGAGAGAGAGAAATAGACAGGAATAAAGAGAGAGGGAGAGAGAGGCAAGCATCTAATAGCAATTAATATAACAGAGTAAGAGAGAGATAACTGAATATAACAATGTATCTAACAAACAGAGAGAGAAAAACTAAATCTAAAACAAAAGAGACAACTAAATCTAAGAGAGAGAGAGAGAATAGTGCTATACATTTAAACAGAGACACCTCTGAAAATTAGAGAGAGAGAGAGAAAACAGAGACAACACTAAATAATAGTCTTATACATTGTAAAAGAGACAACCCTGAAAATTGAGAGAGACAGAGATAGGTAGAAATTGATGTCATGTAGATATAGAGACATACTAAATAAAGAGATAAATTAATAGATATTAATAAAAAAAGACTGAGAGGTAGAATGCTACAATGAGAGAGAGTGAGACACTAGACTGACAGAAAGAGAGATTGATACAGAGACGTACTAATCATAGAGACAAAGTAATAGAGACACTAAAAATATAAACTGAAGAGAGAGAGAGAGAGAGAGAGAGAGAGAGAGAGAGAGAGATAGGAACATAAAAGACACATACAGTAGGTTCTTTGCAAAATGCAACAAAGACTGACAAACATATATATGGTTCAGGCATTAGGATGAACTGACATATCAGCCCGTACAAACAGACTTGGTTTCAACACAGACTTAAAACATGTAAAAACGTTCAGGCAATAGCGATAGATAAAACGGACATAGCAGCCAGCCAACTAGGAAAAGGTACCAAACTGAAATATAGATGGTTTCTGGCATTGAAACAAACTAGAATAACTCCCATGGTGAGGTCTGCAGAGCATCGAAGTAGACAACCAGGCGGCCGCCATTGTCTTTGAGGAAGAGGATCAGCAGAATAGACTTATCGCCTATGTTGTGCTGAGTGGCAAATTGCGGCCATCCTGCCCTGAAATATACACCTTAAGTGGATAGTACTTGGCAAATCTTGGTCGACCAACATGCACGCAACTAATCGATAAATAACACTATATCGAGATGACTACAGCATGGTATACAATACAGAGAATGCCCAGATAGAGAGATAATGAGAGAGAATGAATCAAATAATAAATCAGGTAGTATACTAGTAGTCACAGATAATGTGTTTGATCAAAGCAACTAAGAAATGAATATCTACATACATAAAAGAGACAATGTAGTATTATCAGAGATCATCAAGCATCTATTCAAAATCCACAACACCATCATCATTAGGGCTATAGAAATTAATTATCATTAAGCTATGACTGAGAGCCAACCCTAAATCTAGATAGAGAGATAGAGACATAGACACAGAGAGAGAGGTAGAGAGACGTGGAGAGAGAGAGCCAGAAATAGAAAGAGACAACATGGTACAAATGGAAACAGAGATAGTACCAGAAAAAGAGACAACCCTGGAGAATAGAGAGAGAGAGAGAGAAATAGACAGGAATAGAGAGAGAGAGAGAGAGAGAGAGAGAGAGAGAGAGGCAAGCATCTAATAGCAATTAATATAACAGAGGAAGAGAGAGATAACTGAATATAACATTGTATCTAACAAACAGAGAGAGCGATAAACTAAACCTAAAACAGAAAGAGACAACTAAATCTAAAAAGAGAGAGAGAATAGTGCTATACATTTAAACAGAGACACCCCTGAAAATTAGAGATAGAGAGAGAGAAAACAGAGACAACCCTAAATAACAGTCTTATACATTGTAAAAGAGACAACCCTGAAAATTAGAGAGAGACAGAGATAGGTAGAGATTGATGTCATGTAGATATAGAGACATACTAAATAAAGAGACAAAGTAATAGATATTAATAAAAAAACTGAGAGGTAGAATGCTACAATAGGGAGAGTGAGACACTAGACTGACAGAAAGAGAGATTGATACAGAGACATACTAATCATAGAGACACTAAAAATATAAACTGAAGAGAGAGAGAGAGAGAGAGAGAGAGAGAGAGAGAAAGAGAGAGCTGGGGGTTACTACTACTAAAATTCAAACGAAAACTGATGAAAAACATTGCTTCCTGCTGCAAGTTATTAAAAACCTGAGTGAGACAAATGTATATAGGCAGTGATGTTTCTTAAAAATATATATATATTTAAAAATATATTGTATATGCATAATTGAAAAATGACAATTTCTTATTCATGATTTTGTAGGTTACTGATGATACATACAGGAATGCAAGCAGAAACCTTGACACATATACTCCCTCCGTCCGGAAAAGGATGTCTTGGATTTGTCCAAATACGGATGTATGTAGACATATTTTAGTGTGCACATACATCTAAATTTGGACAAATGAAAGACATCTATTTCCGAACGGAGGGAGTAGATGCGACGACATCTTCTTCGAGGTATTTTGCTAACTATGCGATGACACTATGACAGTCCCAACAATTACGATTGACTAATGATACTATTTGGAGATGAAGAAGAATATAACATTAACTAACTCAATTATATTGCCCCAAAAAATGCAGGATAATGGTTGTACATACACAAGGTTGCTGCAAGGGAAATATGAAACATCATATTCATCACCGAGTGCTTTATCTTCGATAAAGGTACTTATATTTGACTGATCGCATGAAAAAAGACTAGGAAATATTTTCTAACAATAATTTTTAAATGCAGACTGAATGTGCAGCTGAGGCTGAATTTTCTTCAGCTTACTTCCAAAAAATAGTTGGACAAGTCGAAAAAACAACCGAAAACTACAAACATGTACGCTGGTTAATTGGTTATACGTTGAGATCTAGACACCAGAAGAAGGTAAATAATCAACACATATACAATTTAAAAGTGAACAAAAAAGCCCAAAGTGATTTCACTGCTGCCAAAAAAATACAAGCAATATACTGGCATGGCAAAACCTAATTCAAATCAATAACAATGACTGACACCCGAACATAATATGTTGTATAGCTCACACAGATAACAATGAGGAGCACATAGGGTCTCAATTAACAAGCCCTACTACAATACTAACCCTACTACGCTAAACATAGCGTTGCCTACTACCTATAACCTCTCAATCGCATCCTACCAAACAGTAGAAACAAACAATGAACAGAAACCATATACACATGGTCGAGCTCCCGGTGGAACATTAGATGGTGTACCCTTGCAACGCTGATATAGATTCTGCCACGAGATTAACAAGCAAACACCTAGCCTACACGCAGCAACAAACACAAAGCATTTCACAAACAGAGGAAAAAATCATGGGGTTCAGACACGAAAATACCAATAGATCCCCACACTACCCTATGCAAGAGACAAAGCTACTTGGTTGGTACCAATTCAGACCGGAAGAAAGTTCGCCGCTATTAGTGACTCATCGTCGCCGCTACAACATCAACATTGACTCATCGTCAAACACAAAGCATGTCACAATGCTACAACATCAACATTGACTCATCATCGCCGCTATCAGTGAAAGAAAGTTCATCGACATTCATCTACTTGGTTGGTAACAATTCAGACCGGCAGAGCCTGGTTCCTCCTTGCAAGGGCTAAACCTAGGACGACCCGTCTGGTGACTGGTCATCCGGTGAGTCGTCTCTGTCCTTGCTCTCCTTCCACTTGGCCGAGCCTCACCGCAGGACGATGAATGCTCCGAGCGCGTATACCTAAGAGAGTAGTGGGATGAATGAGTGGCATCTTCATAAGATATTATAGCACTATCTTTGTCTCAAAACCACAGACCAAAATAGGCTTGCTATATTCGTCGGTAGATCACAGGAAACTAGAAGTTTCAAGAACACGCGCGAGAATCGTGTGTCTTTTTTATTAAGATAGAGAAGCACAACAATTACATAGATTGTTATATCGTCAGAGCCCCAGCCACAACAGGCGGGCCTCGACCACTCGACTCAATGATCTCCACCTCTCGTCTCCCCACATAAACCTGCTACAATCCACAGTTCAAACTCTCGCCTAATGCGGGCACAGACCACTGCCTTCGAGGAGGCCACATGATCAAAGACACGGCTGTTCCGCTCTAGCCAAATTGATCTCGCCGTCAGCGTGACTAACCCATTGACATGCTGATTTCTCTGAACTTAATAAGACAGTAAAGACCAACTGACATGCTCTGAAGCAATCAGATGTACCAAATGAAAGCTTCTTACTGGAACTTAACATCAACTAACACTTGTCTTGCACAACTTTGGAAGCAGAGATGGCAAATCCTCATGTTTTCAAAGTTCAAAAAACAATAACATTGAAACTACTAGCTAGTTGTTTAGATGTCAAACTTCAAATAAAATCATAATGCAAGCATAAACAGAATCCTACAGTATAGTTTTAAACAGCCATAATCCTAATGCAAGAAGCACGAGTTCCTCGACAATACCATAAAGTACTCATAAGTTTTCTAGAAATAAGATTCAGCTATCTGAGACTGGCACTATGCCACTATGCACTGAATCGAAACAAAATGGTAAGCACAAAAGGCCAATCCAGCCAAAAAATCCGCCTTCAGACTCCAGTTCAGTTCATTCTCACTGTGTATAATGCTCACATCGAACAACAATGAGATAGCCACACAGCAACACCCAACCTAAATCAAATTGCTGAGCTTCAAGACGGAGTACCTGTCCCTCCGGCGGCCTCGCCTCGACCCTCCGCGAATCTCCGCCATGGCGACGCAGCAGACCGCGAATCGCCCTCTGTTCCGCCGCCCCCTTCTCTCTCTCTCTCTCTCCAATGGAAATTTCTGGCGAAGAGACACGCGGCGAGAACGACTAGAAAATTCAAAGTGACCCCACCCTTCTCTCCAACAGGCTACTTAACCGAGAAGAAAAAACAAAATGATACGGGCCCGAAACCCGCAAGACTAGCCGAATCCAGATCCAATAGCAGACCCAACCCAGCAACAGAGCACGCGCGCAAGCGGACAACATGGAGTAGCGAGCGCGGATCTTGACGACGATCCAACGCCTAGAAATTCGACTGAACGCAAATTGAGAATCAGCCGGCTGCCGACACAACATGGAAGCATGTAGTCCCAAAACTCGAATTTATTTTCGGAATTTTTCGACATTATAAAATATGTTTTTTATAATGGGAGCATGTAGTCCCACAAGCCGAAATGGATTTCCGCACAACATGCCGCTCTTCTTTGTTTCCTTATTGACGAGTATGCATGGCATACCTAGTGGCTAGTGGCCAGTGGCATACATTATTTGAGGCAATAGATCGAGTATAATATTGTAACGCGATGGCTAGCTAGATACACAGACCGGAGCCCCTCAACTTGGCCTCGGTGATGGCGTCGATCTTCCGTGCCGTTTCCGGCGAGAGATGGTTCACCCAGTCGGCGACCACGCCGAGCCGAAAGAACGAGCTGTTCTCCACAGCGCCGATCACGAGCTGCGTCTTGCCGTCCTTTGTCGCTTCGAGGCCGGTCATATGCTCGAACGAACACAGCTTGACGATGGCATTCACCGTGCCATCTTCGTCCTCCTCCACGCTGAACGGGCATCCAACGAACTCCGCCAGTTTCCGCACGTGCGCAGCGGGGTCCGTGCTCATCTCTTCGTACCTGAAGAAGAGCACCTGCTCGGGGTGCGCCAAGTGCGCGCGCCAGTACCCGAGGACATGGTCCCAGTACGGCCCGAACGGCGACACGCCGTCGCAGAAGAAATCGGCGGCGGCCTCAACCGAGAGCGGCTCCAGCCCGTCCCTGATCCTGAGCTTGTTCACGAAGCTCCACAGAGAGATCAGGGTGTCCTTGGGGTCGCGGCAGACGTACACGACCTTGCAGCCCGACGGCATGGCGGACCTTGGCAGCGACACGAACGGGACGTGCGTGGCGAAGAGCCTCGGCTCCGGTAGCTCGTCGAGATCCGGGATCTTGTTCTGCGTGTAGAGCTGGTACTCGAAGAACTTGATGCACTCGTGCGGGCCGAGGGAGTTTAAGGGGTGGTCGGAGCAGTCCACGGGGTGCTCCCTCCGGTGCACCGTGGAGTAGAGCAGTGCTTTGATCCATGTTGTCCCAGACTTGGGCAGTGTGGCCACGACGATGTCAGAGGGCCGCGCGGCGAAGCATGCGTCGGCGGCCATTGTGGCGACCATTGGAGGTAGGCTGATGTGCCAGCCATCGGGATGGCGGTAGAGATGGTAGTTGGAGAGGGCTGGGGAGCACGGCAAGGAAGACACCAAGTTGGTGAACTGCTGGTAGAGCTCTTTGTTGGTTTTGACATCACCTTCTTGCAGCAGAGAAGTCTCTTCTATAAAGGCCCGTAGCCTACCCGCCCATCCCCCAGCTTGCCCCTCCGGCCATTTCCGTGCGTTGGATCAGAGGTGAATAGTGTAAAAACGCATGGGTGTTTTACTGCTGTCGTTGGATGCGGTCGAAGACACTTTTCACCCGTTTGAGTGAATAGTAACATCCCGTTAAGTCAATGACGGATGGGTCCGGGGTCCACAAATCAGAGGGTGAGTTCACCTCGTGCGCGTCGCTCTCATTTTGCCCACGCCCGCAACGACACAAAACTCAGCCCCGGTGAAACCCTAACCCAATCCATGCTCGCCTCTCCTCCCCAATCATGTATCTGCTCTCTCCTCCAGCTCGCGCCGCCGCCGCCGCCCCTCCCAGCTCGTCCGCTGCTCCGTCTCGTGCTCTCGAATCCGACCGGCGGCTCAGATGGCCGGCGACCTGGCGTTGCGCTCAACAAGGAAGGGTGGCTCCGTCCGATGCGGCTGTTGCCAGAGCAGGGAAGGGCGGCGCCGGTTGCTGCTGGATCTTCGGTGGCAGCGGCGGCGGCCAGGCTGGAATGGACGGCGGCGAGCAGGTAAGGGTGAGATCGGTTGCTGCGGGAGCTCCGGCGGAGATGGCGTTGGACTGGAACGGGGCGGCCGCGAGCAGGGATAGAACCAGGAGAGCTGCAACTGGCCACTCGCTGGTACCCCCATTCTTTCTTATTCCATTACGGATCAAGATTCGTCCTTTCTTGATTTGATTTTTTCTGACCATTCTTCTCCTCCGTTTCAGATCCACTGGGCAAGAACTGGCCTGGATATTTGTATTCCAGCTTTCCAGAGTGAACCGTCCTGGAGGAAGGATTTGAAATTCATCCATGGGCGTGTGAAGAAGGGGAGAAGATGGCCTGAGCGTCATCGCCCCTCCTCGGTTCGTTCTCCTCTGGTGGACGGCGGCAGACTGGTGGACGACCGCGGCGAAAAGCAGCAGGTATGAGCTTGTGCTGTCCTGGACTTTTGTTGGAGAAAATGGAGCAGCTGGTTCAAAAGCTTGACGACCTCTCATTTTCTTTTTCCTACAGGGACGGGAATCGATTATCGGCGGCCGATACCGAGGCTGTGAGCACTGGCGACGAAGACTAAGGCGACCACCTGGGGCTGCCGAATCCGTTCTGCAGTTTCTCCACTCGAGGTATGGCAAACGTTTCTGAACCCTGATTATTTTAGTCTCCATTCCTCCGTCCATGTCCAGATTTGATTCAGAAAGTACACTATTTGGGAATGTGTAGATGGAGAATTTGCACAGGTTGATTGTTGTAATATGTCATGCTTCCCTTTCATAATTGGAAAGCTACTAATGTTGTCTTTTCAAATTTCTACCACTAAAAGCACATGTCACGTTAAGCTCAGTTGCATAATTTTGTTTTTCCTTTGATTTGATACAAGGCCTACTAAGAATGTGTTCCCTGATGCGTCTCATAGCAGCTTGGAAGTTTTCCCGTGCTGATCTCTCTGTTTCAGGTTCTTGACAACATTCATTTTGCTTCAGATTTATTTTGCCGATGGAGGCATTGGACAATAGCAAGAATATCAATGATTTAGGAAAGGTAAGCATACCAATTCTGAGGTATTAAACCGAACTGAACTTTCGTCAGCAGGATTTTCTTTCTCTACATGCTTGGCCGCATTTTAAGCTTGTCTTAACTAGCTGATAACTGTGAATCTATTTGCTACATGTTGCTAGGTGGTGCTAAGTCCCTCAATTTCTTTATTGATACGGACTGCATCTGCAGACCCTGGTGACTTGGAGGTGATGAATCAATTCCTCTCTGGTTGGTGTTTTATATTATGAATTTAGTTCTTTCAGTTCTGATTTTTATGTATTTCAGTTAGGGCATGAAGGACAGGAAAGGTCGCACAAAAAATTGGGTGCCTTTTGGTGTAGGTCTGCACGCACTAACTTTACTGGTTCTATTCCAGCTCTCACCACATGCTAAACTGTAAGCACATTTTTCACTTGCAATCACTTAAGGTCTGATATTTGTGTATGACTGCCAGGAAAGCTAGCTCACAGCATGGCTGTTCGTGTTGTACAGGGTCGGATCAGTGGTACTCACCACATGGTGTCGAGAGCTCGGCTTGCGGAGCAGCTCCAGTTGCAGAGCACCGAGGTCATGGCCGCGCTTCGCGTTGTCGCCGTTGTCGAGGCTGCAGGACATCATGGTGGTCTACATGGTGGTGGTGAACCTGGTGGACATCGTGGTTGTGGACAGCTTGGTTGGCTTATTTATTTATAGGGCTGTTTGAAAAAATAGCATGCACTTGTGCACCATACTTAATATACTTCTCTATTCAGGTTACTTGCGTACGACTGAAGCAGGAGAATATATTGGTTCAGAAAATAAGAACATCAAATAATTGGTCTGTATTTCTACTTTCCCAGGAGATGGGCAGATGATATATTATTGTCTTCGAGTTTATATAAATTCGCTATTGCTCCTGCAGGATGAGAAGATGGATTCAATGGAAGCCAAACATGTGGGTATTTATTTAGAAATGGCAATCTTTATCACAGGAATGGTTTCAATTGGTTACTCCAACAAACACTGCTAGGAATAATGTGTGTTCACTAGATGAAAGATGGCCTTTCTTGTTTTACAGCTATGAGCAATTATGTGATAAATCTTGTCTCTTGAGTTGCACTTACTCCATTATTGTTGTAGATGAGTGCTCGTATGCTAATCTTAGTTAATGTGTAGTTGCGTTGAAGTTTTCTAGGTAGCCCTGAAAAAATCTCTTGAGGTTTCCATACATAGTTGGGATTACCGAGTCTGCACAATCACTAAGATTTTATTACTCTGCCGTGAACATTGGTGCACATATTTAGAACAGGGCAGAGGGGTTATTTTGAAAATATGTGCACATAAGTTATCCATCCTTCTTTTATATTCTTTGCATTCGTGCATTTTTTTGAAAATGTGTGCACTATAGTGCCTTTTTTGTCTACCACTGATTTGTGAGAATTGCAGTGACACAACTATTCATCTTTCTTTTGTCGTGTGGACTAAACTGAGGAGAAACCATAGAAAGACAAGCATATTTTAGGTTGAGGTTGAGGTTGCTGCTTGGCTGTGATGCCTTTGATTTTAGGTTTAGGTTGTGCAAGCATAATTTTTATAGACTAAAAATGGCCATTGTTACATTGCCTATATATCATGCTTCTAATTGCATTGGCGTAACAATGGAAATGCAGATTCAGGGAGAGCATCTCCATGGTCTGCTCGCAGCTCCGTACATGAACATTGAAGGAAAATTATTCCAACCAATTAAGGAAAAAAGAATCTTCAGTCCTTCATCCGAGGTAAAACCTTGCCTTCAAACGTGACTACTTCTCCCCACCGTGTTTACAGTAGACTGGGCATTGTGGTGGTCAGTCGCCGCTTTCGTTGAGGTTTGTCGCCTTTCGCTCGGCCAGATGGTTGCTTCTCCCCACCGTGTTTACCCTCTGATTTTCTCAGCTCGATTACATGGTTGATTTTTCTGATCATGCAGCTGACCGTCGTGTGATGTTTGTCTTGATCATACTCTTTTTGCAGTGTGGTTAATATGTCCTTAGGTTGAGCAGAAAAGCGTACACACAGGAATTTAATAGTAAATTCGTTCGAGGAGTTCATTATCTTGCAGGTCTGTGTGTGTCTTTCCTTTCCCTTTTTTACACGTGTCGGTTGCCTTCCTATGATGCACTTTCTACAGCAGCACACGTCTCGCATCAGATGGATTCTCTTATTTTCATATCATCCTGGCTTTCAATACATGCTTATGTCCTTCTTTTGTTATAGTCTGTCAAGTGTCAACCATGTATTTCTTAGGCTTTTCACAATCTATGCTGTCAGTCAAAGTAGGTTTTGTAGTGCATTATCTGACTTCCGAGAGAATGAGATGATCATGGCATGTCATTGTCTATGGTCTTCTATTTCTTAATATGCTAATATTGCTAGCTCACATTCATGTTTGTCGTTCCCTAAGCAAAAGAGATGGGAAACATATTGTCTTTTAGCCTGGTTATGAGTTATTGTTTGTTTCAGTCGATCTTTTTTTGTGGTTTCAACTTTAGATTGTATTTACCATTTAAGAATTGTGCAGGTATATTCCCACTTAATTCAACGATTAGACGAAACCTTATTTTCTCAATGTTTGTGCTGTGTATACCAGATAATTCCACCTTCAGATTTGATCCATTTGTGAACTGCATAGAGGTTTGCCGATTGACCCAGTTACGGATTTTGACTCCTTTATCTTGTCATATGTTTTTTGTATAATGATGTGGTAATTATCAACTAAACTATATTTGAAATTTGATTAGCTATGTGCAATTTGAGTTGACTAAGCTAATAGTAATGGGCACGTGTAAGTTCAAAAATGTAAATGCAAGGTCAATTTCTGGGCCTAGCTCAAGTGACAGAACCTTCAGTGAACTGAAATTGCTATAAGTGATGGTTTTCAAGTAATACTAAATTTCAAGGAAGTACAATTTTTAATGCTCTTATGATAAGAGGGGATTTTTCCTGCCATTAGTTCATGTATGCCTTACTTCTTTCAGAATGGGCTTTTTACATATTCCACCAAGTTGATTGATAGGAGATGGATATGTGTGCTCTACAAGGACCCAAGAGGAAAGCAAAAGTTAAGAAAGGAATATTGCTTGAATATTTTCGAACACAACTTTCTTTCTGCACCCCTCTGAAGTTTTACTTAGCTTGGCTTTGTTGGTGTACATGATATAATGTTGGATATAGGACAGGTGTAATATTCGATATACAAAAAAATTGCAACCTTTTTGATACAGGACATGTTTAGTGTTGGATATATAAACGTCTGGATGATCTGTGCATCCCAGTTCATTTATTGTTCTTCTTTCATGCTTAATTCTTTGATAACTGAAGCTTGATCTTCTCTTCTATCTGCGAACAGGCTTCGAGAACCTTACAGATGGGCTGCATTAGCCTGAAGCATTTTTTGCGTAATTTCTGTGGAGTGATTCAGACAGAGGCGATGGGTGGAGCAGTGCTCGATCCCAAAAGCTCAGAGGCGATTCAGTCAGAGTCGACGACGGAGACGGCTGACCACTCCGTGACCACGCCTCTGCCTTTGGTAAGTGCATTTTACGGTTGTAATGTATATACATCTGGATGTCTGTTTTGTTCTTTAAATCAATCAAGTTACCAGCATGTCCGTTCTGTTATTTTAATCAATAATTTTATGATAATTGTTTTATTTGGAATATCTCAAAAATGGTGTTGTTCTCTCCTATATGTCACCCACACACTTCGTAACTTGCTCTCCTGTTTTTATGCGTTCTCTTTGTCGTAAGATTGCTGCAGGCAAAGTTGCCATTTTGACTGGGCTTGCTCAGTTGTATTTAATTAGCAATGTATTACTTCATTTAATTTGACGTCTTGGGTTATTGTCTCACTTCATTTAATGAGAAATATAAATTTATGGATCATACGTTGATGTCAATTTACGTGTGGTGTGTGCTTGTCTAAAACTTATTCTCTCGTTCTTCATGCTCAAATTGACATTATTTCAGTTAAATTATCACATCAATTGTATATCTTAGCGCTAGAAAAATTAGTGCGGATGTTCCCATTTTCCTATTTTGCTACCAATACTAACCACTGGACAGTGAATTCCAGTCACGGACAACGACATACATGCAAAGCACACACAACTTATGGTTCGAATTATGTCTTGCTTTTTGCCAAGTGCACCGGCGGCGCAACGGGTACCGGAACCAGCATACAACAACATATATCGGCACTAAAACAATATAAAAAAATTATGGTTCATATTCAGTCCCATTTTCCCCACTTGCGTCATGGAAAAATCAAAAAATTGGGCATAAGCGGAGGAGCCGCGAAACCCCGGCGAGTGGTCTTGGTCGTGTGAAAACTTTCATATGGAGGCAACGAGGGCCGGAAGAAATAAAAACGAAATGATTTGGCGGTTTGTTGAACTAACATGGGGTTGCTGATATCTGGAGACACCATACCGGTTTTACGTGTTTATGCCTCAAACTTCCTTACAAACTAAAGTCGGTAAATCTCAATCTCGGACAGCAACATACATGCAAAGCACATAAAACCTATGGCTAAACTATAGTCTTGTTTTTGGCATTTACCGAATCGAGAACAAACTCGGACAACAACCTACATGCATAGCATATAGAACGCCTTGCGAACCAGGTTGAGAAACACATCGACGATGTGGAGCTAAACCCCATGAACAAGCATAAGCTGCTCGACAGGATGTTACTGAATCTCACACCCAGAGAAAGGATGGAGGCATTTCCATTCAAGCCACTTGTGATAAGCATCAAGCCGCCTACTCCGCAAAAGAGGTTATCTTCCTCTCCGATGATGAATACTAGGGTAGTGATTGCTGCGATTTGGCCTTTAAATTCAGACCCGTACGCTTTTCTATGAGCTATGTCTATAGACCAAACTTCTGTTCTAAACAATAGGCGAAATAAGTATATTATTAGCGTTGCGACAATGCTACACTACTCAGCGTACCATCTCCTCTGTATTAGACCAAGTAGTTTATTATTTAGTAATTTGTTTATGTTATGTCCTTTGACCAGTTTGAAATCCATTTTTAATTGGTGCTTCATGCAAACAGCTTCAACATTTGTAGGTCAGTATCCATATGTAACCGAGCTTAATGAGTGCAGAGAAAATTAGTTGTTTGAGTTATTTCTTCACACTCTATTTTGTAATCGATCAAAAACATCAAAACACAAGTTGAAGATCATATGGCTCATAAATAGATACTCTAACTAAAAATATATGGATATCAAATACATTTGTGTGTTCTACAGGAATATTAATCGTTGATATCCTACTTCACACTAAAGTATTCGATCGATATGTTTTTAAGATGAAACGTGCCATGTCGAATTGAAAATGACTGCCAACTACCTACATGAAACCGCCTTAATTTCAATAAAATGATGGTCATGAAAACATAGAGAGCATATGACAACAATACGGTATTGCTTCCGGTAGTTGCGCAGTTGCGCAACGGGTCATCTGCGGGGCAATGTCACATAGCTTACTTTTAATCTTCTGATATATGTAGTAAACTCATAGAAACAATTACAATGTGGTGGTTTAATTGCCAGTTCCATGCAATAGCAATTACCTTTTCTATGCCAGTGATAAGGAGAGTGGTCATTAAATTGATTTTGCTCATCTTGCATCGTGAAATAGCTTGACGTTTTCTCTTGCAGATATGTCATCTACATTGTTCATCGAGTCTCTACATGTGTATTTCACTTACCTATATGTGAAGCCTCTAGCCCTCTATTATGTCCATCACGTTGTTAAATATGAATGTACAATATGATTTTCCCATGTCGAAAGAGCGTTGAGGGCACGCTATCAAGATGCCATGAACATTCTGAAACCACAGGGAAGGCAACTTGACATGTTTATTGTAATTTTGCCCGACAATAATGATTCTATTTATGGTGTGCTCTTTAGCTCAAAACATAAGAAGTGTATTATCTGATCCAAATACTATCTATTATATTCTTATCACTACTTACAGTATTATAAAAAGAAAGAGGAGTCGGTAATTACTTTCAATGTGTTGGTATTTAGTGTACTTATTCCTGCATCTCCTTTGAGAATTAGTTGTCTATTTGTGCTTAACATTTCGTGACGTTGGCTGTAATGCACATATGTGGAGTCCTTTTTACTCTCATTAGCCTATGGCAACAATACGGTATTGCATCCGGCAGTTGAGCAGTTGCGCAACGGGTCATCTATTTTTCTGCATTTCAAATTTTGCATTTTCCGTTCTTATTTGTTGGAGTTTTTTGGGTGGGTAACTCCGCTTACCATCTGTTTTAGTTGGTAGCGGATTCCAAGCCCGGGTAAATGAGGAGGACCCTTTTTGTATCAGCTTATTCTATGCGTTTTATTTCTCTGATATAATTAGATGCTAAATTTTGTTTCCCGTGGTTGCATGTGGATGTGCTACTACTCTGTTGGATGGTACGTTCTTCTTTTGAATATACTGGTTGTTCATGGGTGTTGTTGGGGTGTCGACTGGCATTTTTTGTTTCGTTTTTCTAACATGTTTAGTTGAGTGTCTTTTTTTCTGAGCCCTCACAATTACCTACCTAAAACCGGCTTAATTTCAATCAAATGGTCGGTTACAAAACAAAGAGAGAGCATATGCCAACAATTTGTTCTTGCTTCTGGTAGTTGCGCAGTTGCGCAATGGGTAACTCCGCCTGCCATCTGTATTAGTTGGTACCCGGTTCCAAGCCCGGGTAAAGGAGGAGGACCCTTTTTTGTGTCAGCTTATTCTATATGCTTTATTTCTCTGATCTAATTAGATGCTGATTTTTTTTGTGGTGGCATGTGGATGTGCTACTGCTCTGTTCTTTTTGGAATATGATATCTGCCTATGTCTGAACGTATGGCTGTTTATTTACGTAGTGTAAGTGCAACATTCAAATTTTCACTGTTTTCGAAACTGTCAATTCAGACAAGGAAATGAAATGATTCTTTCTGTTTAGGTACATAACTTTCGGTATCAAATGATAACAGTGTTTCATACAAATTATGGGTTTCTATATGGTATAAGTTAAATGAATGCAAATAAAATTAATTAGTTTTCCACAACGAATATAGCGTGTGCCAACAATGTGGTAGCTGCATCCGGCGGTTGCGCAGTCTCCATAAAGAAATTAGTATCGCTGCTCTATTTTCTGTACTGCTGGGTATTTTTATAGATGTGCTTATGTGTGGCTTACAGAAAAAGCTTAGCTGGATGAGATAAGCAGCTATGTTCAATCGCTGCAGAGCCAAGTCGAGGTAAGAAATATATAAATTTTGCATGAGCGCTTGATTTTTGTAATGGTGTTTGAAGCCTAAGCTGAATTTTAAACTTCTTTGATTCAGTTTCTGTCGATAAAGCTCGCCACTCTGAACCCAATTATGGTGTATGAGCTTGGACTAGACATTTCCATGACCTTTTCTTGATGTTGTTCTGCGTTGCAGTCTTCATGTTTCATACCCAGCATGTAAATGTCCACACCAATATTATCCATGTTATCATATCAATATTATCGGTCCCTGGAAATCAAGAAATAGGATGATCTTGAGTAGTAGTGATTCAGTTCATAGCAACACACAGCCTGTAAATGTCAGTTTCCCTTCTGTCATTTTTCAATAAAGTTCTCTTTATCTCCATGACTTCATTGCTTCATGTTTGGTCTATTAGTAGTCACATAACGTAATAATGCTTGGTCTATAAGTACATTTTATGTATTTCGTGAGATAAAGCAGACCTCAGCTGCTTTTGTGCAGAAACACCGTGGTGCCTGCACTGTTGATTTATATGTTATAAAATTTGTGAGTTAGGGAATTCCTAATCATGCATGTAAGAGCACTCGTTTATAGGCAGAAAAAGGCAGGCATTGTTATATCTTTTCAAGTCCACCAAAATTTCAGGGATATAGCTTTAGTAGGTTCTAGCTGTTTGTATATTTGAATTGTTACTGTTTCTTTTACAACTTTCTGCTTTCATGTAGAAGCCACGGTCTGACTGTGTGGGAATGGACATGGGTGCTATATGGAGCGGTTTGCTGCCATATCTAACTTGGAAAGCAAAATCCAGGTACTGATTGATTAAGTGTAGTGTTCCAGCTACTACAATTGTATAAATTCTGATAGTATAGTTTCTTACTCCCCAGCTCGTTCATTTATGCTCACATTCAGGTCCTCCAGTAACTAGCCATTGAATATTTGCGGCATCGTCTTGTTTCATTCAGCTCTATGTTCTGTTTAGACCATACTTAAGGTCCACAACCACATGATATTACTCATTATAGTACTATACTGGCATATGCATCATTTCTCAAGTATTTAATCTACATCTATATAAGAGGCATGTTTGGTCAATTCTTCCTGCAATTCGTATTTTCTTGTGATTAAATTCCTCAAGTATTTATTCTACATCTATATAATCTGGGGAGATTAAATTCATTCAAAAAGTTAAGTTTCTTTCATCTATACATGTCTCGTGTTATTTTAGGTGCAACTTATTAGGGGACTATATGTGGACTGGGCCAATCAATTAATGTGTCTGAATTAGTGGAGTATTTTCTCACCTATGCATGGCTGCTGTTGGGATGCACACTTAAAGAGCAGCAGGAAGAACAACAATCTTATGTAGCCAAACTGATTTGAGTTTACATTTTCTTTTTGGTGCAAGTGCAAATATTGCTGTCAAGATGAAGGCAGCGATAGCCTCGCCGAGCTACGGCTGCCGGTGACCATTTCCCCAAGCTTCTGTCGCCGCCAATCGCTACGCCGTGCTGCTTCCGGCGACATCCCCAACCTGCTGCTGCCGTTGAGGCCTCTCTCCTCCTCCACCATCTATTCTTGCTTAATTATAATTCTGTGACCAATTTCTGATGTGTTAATAGGAGTACTCATTTGGTGAAGCCGTAGCTTTAATTCTTCTTGCTTGCACAATTCTTTTTAAACCTGTTTTATGGCGTGTCACTAGGATTTGTAGTTCCTTTATTTAGATCAGGCATTTTGATGGTGATGGCCATCTCCAGTTGTGTACCTACAACTTCCTCACTAAAGAAAACCTTTTTCCCAAGGATGCATGCATTAAGGAGTGCATCTACTATTATATCATGTAACCCGGATGGAGCTTTTGTTGCTTTTGAGTTGGAGGATCTTTTTATACCACATCTCAATTTTATGAAGCTGACAAAAAATGAGCTCAATTTTAATTGCTCAAGACTGATTGAAGTAGTGTAGTTGCTGGAATTTATATAAAGTGCCAACACTGATGTTGATCAAGGTTACAACATTGTACAGCTGCAGATAAGATGTCCTAGAAAACATGAGTAGTTTTCCACCACATGGTGCAGACAATGCGGGCTAAGGTAGTCTACGTCACGATATTAGTTTTAGGCTTTGTTCTATGGGAAACAGTTTTTAGCCTCAGTGGAGGGGAATTATTCGTCGCTAGGGTTAGACGCCGCCACCAGATAAGGTGTTAGACTCACAGAAACGAAACAAAGACATGGACGTCGTGGAGTGGTCGAAAGGTTAGGTGTGTGGGCTGAATAGCGACAATGAAAAAAAAAGGTAAGGGCCCCTTTGATGCAAAGAAATATCATAGGATGTTTGTTGGATTGGATCCTATAGGAACTTTTCCTATAGAGGTTGTTTGATGCGTTGGATCATATCGTATAGGAATTAATCCCATAGGAATAATCACCTTTGAACAAGTTTTGTTCTAGGAAGGCCAAGTGATTTATCTTTGTAATGTCTATTTATAGAATTTCCTTTGATTTTACTATTAATGGTACCACTATTACACACTACAATTCTATGTATGTATGGTGGTCAGAGGTGGCTAAACTGTGTAAGTTGTTTGAATGCAGTCCGTAGATAGAATGTATCTTTCATGTAAGAGACACCATGCACCAGTTTTAGCATATAGAGTGGATATTGAAAAGCCTCTTGTTCTGGTCGCTGCCTTTCTTCTTGAACTTGTGGACTGTGTACCTCCTGGCCTGGTCGTTTGCATGGCATGTATATATAATATTTAAACAGGTGAAAAGTGTTTGCAACTTCATACTTTCACTGACATATGTTTCTTAGTTAATTTTTTTTGTTACCCGTAAAACCGTAAGGTTTGGGAGTTGAAAGGGAAACTATATCCTTAGTGCATTGAACTTACTTTCATTCATGAGTTGAAATGGGAACTATATCCTTAATGCATCGAACTTACTTTGTTTTTTGTACGTGCCATCAAACTTACTTTCATTCCTGGGAGATGAACTGGAAATATTGTCCTCAGTGTATAGACCTTGCCTTTATTTGGTTCATTCATGAGTTCATCGTTTAGGATTTCTGATCATAGTGACCAAGAAACATATGCATGAATTTTGAATTTGTGTGGCATGAAACACCTGTTTTTTTTTGTGTTCAGATTTGTGAGGTTTGTGACTATAGATTTTTTTTTATCAATCGCAGTTGCTCCCTACAATTGCACAAGCTGCTGCTATGGTTCCTGAAATGGCACGACTATCTGCTCTCTGGAATACGCTTTGGGAATGTACCAAATATTCTGATAAAGAATATATGTGTAAGGTGATGAGAGATAAGAAAATATTGTGAGTTTGTGTAGTATTGTAGTTTCAGAATGTCCTAATTGGATGTTACATTTAATTCTCAGTCAAGACTTTCATAGCTTCGGTTATGAGCTTTTCTGCTTGATGTGTAATGCTTCTCAGTATCGGTTGCCATATTTTTTAAATCACAAATGCCGTGTCTAAATATTACTCATAAAATTATTACTCGAGTTGTGTCAATAGACAATCTCCATTTTATTTTGCAAGGAGGTGGTTTTAGGAATACCTTATGATGTCGACTCCTTTTTATCTCATTAGCCTATGCCAACAATGACCATCTTCTAACAGGTAGTTGTCTTGTTTCAGGTCAATCCGGTAACTGAGACAAAACAATAATAAGGAGATGAGTCTTTATCAGGTGATTTGAACCATGGTGATGCTTATGCGAATTCACTCTTAGACTTTCATGTTGTGTGAAGTAGACGGCGTCTGCCTATTTCTACTCAGGCCAATGAACCCAATCTTATAGTTCGACCCTTCTAATGTAACTATGTTATTAAATTTGAAAAATTGTAACCTGACTTCACTCAGCTATGTTATGTAATAGACTAAGAGAGTATTTATTACTGCATGAACTATCCCCAAGTAATTTGTTTCTGTTACCTCTTTAGATGTCAAATGCTTACTGCTTGCTCATCCTTATTTCCTCTCATTGTTTTGTTTTTCTCATTGCTTCAGTTATTTATCTAATGAGGTGAATCGATCATGATTTCTCTTTTGCTCGGTTCTTTCATAATTTTCGGAATCAAATGATAACACTGCTTCATACAAGTTATCTGTTTCTATATGGTATAAGTTAAATGAATGCAAATAAAATTAGTTGGCAACAATGTGGTAGTTGCATCCGACGTTGCGCAGTCGCGCAACGGGTCATCTAGTTTGCATAGATGAGGAAGACATTGTGTGGCAGAGGGCCTGCGATCAAGGTAGGTATCTAGTTCATGGCAATACCACATGTCTTATAGAAGAAGAGTTACCATGCATGTGGGCTATACTAATCTCGAATCAACCAACTTGTGTCGGCGCTGCAACCAGACATACAAAACTAGACAATCGCACCAACTTGTGTCGGCGCCGCAACCAGACAAACAAAACTAGACAATCGCACCAACTTGTGTCGGCGCCGCAACCAGACAAACAAAACTAGACAATCGCACGATATGATCGCAAGATAGATTACTTAATCAATTCGCGTCCAAAAGGCGCCATCTCAAAATGGTCACTTGTTTATGTATACGGTATTCAGTGGCATGCACAAACATATGTCTAAAATAGTCCTGGATATAGCTAACCCACGTCCACCTGTATGCAAGACATCAATGATGTTTGTACAGAATAGTTTAGATTTACAAGGACGAGATTGTACAGCTGGTTGAAACCTTCTTCTATACGAAATTTTAGCCGTCAAGCTGAAGTGATCAATCCCAGTTGGCCTACTAGGGTCTTTAAAACTTTTCAATATTTAAGTGCAGCTTCAATGTAGTGGAAACTGCAACTTGAAAATTTTCACCCCACTGTACATTTTCTAGAAAAGTTCAATTTGCGCTCCCAAAATTTTACAGGTCAATGCATGCAGACAACTTAAGTTTGTCCTCTAGATACGAGAGTAGCATGGGCTTGAAACTGCAGCACCAGTGATCAGCAATTGGCCTCGTGGAATGCAACGAATATCCAAACCTTGAGTTAACCACCGGCATGAGCTTGCGATCAACCTGGTAAACCAGGAGAGGTTACACCATAAACAGAGTATTACACGCACCATCAACTAAGGGTGCATCATCATGCCAAGTTTACATTTACACCTGAATTTCAGGCAAACTAAAACCTCATGTCTGCAGGTCCCGGACCGAGGATGCCTTTCTGATCAGGATCAAGCGGAATCGGATCAGCCTGTGAACGCCTACCATCATCCACTGTTGCCTGCTGCCTCCAGAGCTGTTCCTGCTTTTTCAATCAAGTGTTAACTGATAATATTGTCTGGTGAAATAGAAAAAATAATCTACAGCTGCTTGACAAGTAAGAGCGGACCTCTTCATGAGCGTTATCAGCAGCATTCAACTCAGGTGTTACAATGGGTGGTATTGCATCTGGGTCAGGCTTCTGGAATACAAAAGTGGAATACAAGCCTGCACAAATCAGATTAAGCACTGAGCATATTGGGATGTTAGAATGAACCCAATGCAGGGGAAAAAGGTACAACACCTAAAATATCGTAGGAGCGAGCAATGAGCTTTCCACGAGGATCCACTAAACTGGCACCATAACTACCAAGCATTGGAGCAAACTGTGTTCTGGAAGTCCGGTCAGAAACAACATAAACCATCAGATACATCCACTACTGATTATTACATAGTAATCACATTGCATTTCTTTGGAAAAGAGGAGAAAAATGAAGCAACTTATGCAAATAAACAATAAAAATACTATGAAGCAAAATTTATTAAATGATTTCATGGAAATAACATAGAGATCCAATAAGATATGCGCACCTGTTGTCATCATAAAACTCAGTTAAATTCTGGATCTCCACATATTCAAGTCCAGCCTCCCTTGCTAATCTGCTCCAACATATATTTTAATTGTGAAAAATCTATGATCCCTGCTGATAAAGTTTACATTAACTGAAGACTATACAACAAAATGTTAGAAATGAATGAGAAAATGGTAACCTCATAAGGCTGGGAAAGTGGACCAGGCAATGATTCTCAAACATCCCTTCATTTGCAAATTTGAGCTGGTACTTCTTTCCAAAGAAAGGAAACCTGCACCATTCGGCATGTGATAGTCATACCTCAAGATAGCAAACCTTGTCAGACGTATTTAGACACACAAGTTAAGCTCATACTTTTCTTCCTCGATTTCGAAGGTAATTGTGTAGTTCTCGGAGCGGATGCTATTTGGAACAGCCTTCAGACCCTTATTATGTGAAGCCTCGACATTCTTTTGATATTTTGTCCTAGAAAAAATAAAATAGCACGCAGCTCATAAAGGCTGAGAATAGAGTTACTCAAGCTAAATTGGAACTGGAGAACATATATTAAACATTATATAGTAAATAAAGTAAAGTTGCAAGCCCAGGCTTTAAAAAATGAAATCAAGATGTAACAGCAAATCCAGGAGTTGGCCATACCATATAGTAGATGAATCAGGAATTATGCCAAGAAAATAGCCTCCAGGTTTGAGCAATGATGATACATTATTGAGAAGCTTCTTTGCATGTTCCTCACTTTCAAAGCATAACTATCTTTCAACATGGATAAACTTTGAAGATTAGCAAAGCTTAATAGTACGTCACATCCTAGAGGTGGACAGAAACCAACTTGCCTGTAAATTCTGCATGCAGCAAACTATATCTGTTTGGATGCCCTTTTCTTGCAATTGGGCTTCAAAGTCATCCTGTAATACAAACAACCATAAAAGTCAGCTCTGAACACTTGGATTTCGTGCAAGCAGGAAGGGGTGGAGGAAAGGAGATTACGGCAGAAGGATTCAACTCGATGAACTCAGCGGTGAAAGGCTTCCATTTGTTCTCCCATAGTTCACGGGCGTCACTGATAGCCGATGCAGAAGTATCTATTATGGATATAAGTAGGTTGACCACAGGTTTTGATTTAGTCTAAACAAAGTAGGCAAGAAGGTGCCCAAGTTATAGTGAGTAAGCCTACCAATTCCTATGTAGTGACCAATTTGGGCATCGCCCCACTTGTCTGTATCAGCTCCACCGTTGCAGTACATGTCGCATACCTTCAACATTTACAATGGGTAAAAGCAGTTAGTATCAAATTTCTGCTCTTATTTGTTCACTAACGGGGATGAATTGAAAATCGGGAAAGAGCATATAACATACCGTGGCGTAAGGAAATGCAAATATTTTGATAAGTGCAGCTTTAGCAAATTCATATAGGAGATGGTGTGGTGTCACCGCCATGCACTGTCTCTGCAATTAGAGATATATGCTCAGAGCCACTGACGACAATCTGTCAGTGGCAGAGCCAGGATTAGTAAGCCCTGGGCCAAAAACTTGGCGCGACAAATCTACCAAAAGCTTGGCGCAAAAGCTACTAAAAGCAGAAATTTGGTGCGATTGCAGACATGAACATATATTTCCAACTTCATTGTTAATGGTCCAAAAAATCACATAAGAGACGAAAACAGTACGAAGATATAAGAGATAGTAGTACCGAATTAATGGTTTAGTTCATCCAAGCCTCCGAGAAAACGGTATTATCTGTTCCTGTCTTGGCTGCAGTCAACGGGAAGCTGGAAGCCAGCCAGCAGCTGTTGTGCAGAGGGGGCGGGAAAGGGGAGGCCCAGTGGGGAGGCGACGGGCGACGGCAGACGGCCACGGCCCGGCCGCGAGGCGGTAGACCGGCTGGGCAGGGCGGCACCGCAGCAGAAGCGGGGCGATCCGGCGAGGAGAGAAGCGGGGGCGGGCGCGGGGCAGGCAAACCGGTGAGAAGCGGCCTGCGGGTCCAGCCCTGCGGCGGCGTGCGAGGACAGGGGAGAGCTGGCGGCGGCGCTGTCCGGGGACTCGAGATTTCTAAATTCGGGCACGAACGAGACTTGCGAGACAGGAGCTGGGATGCTGCCGCAGCTGCTAATGGACTTTGGGCTGGGCTTTAACTGGGCTGTGCCCCGGGCCACTTCTCAAACAGTCAAACCTGTATAGCAACCATGCCTTTGGGCATTCAGTACTGTCCTGAAAGAAATTCAGGGGAGGGCTTCTACTTTGCAGGATGCAAAGTTTGTTCATGAATATAGGAGCTCCAATAGGGAAGCTCACAACCTTGCCAGGTTTTCTTCGTCTTTAGGCCCTGGTCGTCGGATCTGGTTAACTCAGCCACCTGATGGCCTTTGTATCCCGTTTTCTATTGTTGATTAATAAAGTGTGGTGTTCTCAAAACTAAACAAAAAACTAGAATGCTCACAAAAAAATACTCCCTCCGATTCGGAATAACTGTCGTGACATGTATACGCATTTTGTATTACGGCAGCACACACTCCACGACAGTTGTATCGGATATGAGGTAGTAATAGCGTACTAGAAAATCTGCGGCGGCCCGGGCCACGGCCCTGGTTACCCGGCGCCCAGCTCCATCCCTTCTCTAGTCCTATGAACAAATAAACGAAAGTTTGACAATATCCAGGAGGTTCTACATGGTTTATCGGTGTACTCTCAAATTTCTCAAGGCAGATGGGTTTAACAAATCATGGATGAGAAAATGCTCATACATCATAAACCAATCGCCAGACTTGAAAACGGGGTTCAGACCAGTAGGAACGCCAGACGCAATGAGACACAACGGAGCTTTAGAGACGAAGTTACTGCAACAGGATGGGACGGTGGAGAGCAAACCGTGTAGCTAGAATTTAAGTGGCGAATTTCCGTACCCACACCTACGGCACATGCCCGGGCTTTGCAGTGGTGCGTAAAAAAGCTCTGGCAATTTCGGAGACGAACAAGAATCGCGAGGGTTTTTTTCTTTGCAGATTGAAAACGCCGAGGTGCATTTGAAGACGACGCTCTCGGTCTGTTTCTCATAGCTGGGCCAAACAAACTAGGGTCCACCGTCCACCTGGGCCGAAGAGAGGCCAGAGCGCGTTGCTGAGCCGAGGGCCGGGGCACCGAGCCCGCTTTCCTTCTAGCAGCCTCTGCGAGTCTCACGTGGCGACGCTAGAAGTTGGAAATAGGGATGGCAGCGGATCAACTCCCGGAAAATGCATTTGGAGGCCGACCTCTAGATAGCTCGGTATTTAAAAAAAGAAATGAAATCCGCATTTTTTATTTTTTATGTTCTGGAAGAATGCGAGACAAATATTCTAGGAGTAGATAATGTCGAGATCTAGCTGCATGCAAAATCTCAATTCAAAATTCCTATTATTTAGGCTACACAAAAAAGAAAAATCTAACAAAAACTCATTTTTTTTCAAAATGTGTATTGTTCTGTTGGACACATGTCTTTCTCAGCCTCAAGAACGGGGTTGGCCTAGTCAAGCAACAGGGTGGAGACATGCCCAAACGTTCTCATCATATTCTTATGAGTAGGCGATTGAAAGAATTCGTACAAAAAATTAAAGTCAACAAAGACTTTGTGATTTCTTGGGAGGAGGATTTTAAGTTAACACCCCCGGTCTAGATCCAACTATTTTTAGCCAGCTAAAAGTATAACGATTTCTGGATTGATCTTTTCCAAAAAAAATATTGAAATTTCAAGATGTGAATTTAATTTTTTGAAATACGGAGCTCCATAGAACTCGGAGTCCATAGCGCCGCACTCCTCTACTCACTGCTGTGGGGTGCCTTTTCTTTCCCATAACCATTTAACAATTGGAGATTGACGTGGGCATACCCTTCGAGTCCCCCACTATTGGTATACCTGGTGCGTTCCAGCCGAAGGCCCACCTGGCGGCCCAATGAAGCCCAAAAATCCACGACTTGTAGCACAAGACTAGGACTCATGTAAACCCTACCCGGCTCCCTTTATAAAGCCAGGTAGGGGCACCCTTTAGAGGGGGAGACAACTCGCATAGACAGAACATACACGCATAGGCATACGCAGATCTAATCTGCACCACCATCGCCCCCGCGGCCACCATGTAACTCATATCATTATAATCAGACAAGCATGAGTTGGTCTTTACCTCACAATGAGGGGCCGAACCTGGGTAAATCCCTGCTTGTCAGCCGTCCGATACTACCAGCACGCCATCGTCTCTCTCTATATGAAACCCTAGGTATCTCGACCTTGGGATTTGCCGTGGTAACCCCACGTCAGAGATGCTTTTCCATCTCAATCCCCACCGCCATTGGATTCGTGACGGGATCAGTTTTTCCATTAAAAATCTACATTCAAATGATCTTGTCATAATATATGATCTTACACTTTTTACACATGAAAAAAATGCAACTTATGTAACATGTATGTGGTAAAGTGAAAAAAAATTAGTACCATATGTTAAATATATACTATCTAAACATACCACGCCACATGTTATATTAAAACATATTACATACAAGATATACAAACTTACATATGTCATGTTTTTTTGAACACCGTACCGTAGGGAAAAATCCCTACGGTTAAATTTTATATTAAATGGATGGAGAGATCAAGTACATGGGGGAACTTACATATATCATGTGATAAGGTAGGGGGGCCAATGCCCCCCTCTCCCAACGAAAAGGATGTAAAACTCATCTAACATACATTTTTATAACAGGAATATGGAAGATTCGACTAAGCATGAACTTGGTATGAATTTGCGGTGGTGTCTTCGAGCATGTGGAGCCGGTATGAATTTGCGGTGGTGTCTTCGAGCGTGTGGAGCCTACTGGATCGCTAGGAACTCCTGCGTAAGGTGGGTGCATGTTTCTACGGAGAGATGTAGAGCCATGTGGATTGTGTGGCGTGGCCATTCAACTTATTTATCTTGTGATTTAACTGTTTTGTCTTGGTATCCGGTTTCGATGTATTTGTTGTAATATGTACCGATATCTCAAGCTTGGTGGAACTAATTATTGTTTTTGTTGGTTCCTTTCCCTTTGAACATTTAACTAGGACGAGAGGAACTCATTCCATTTAGTCTCCTCATTGTCCATCTCATATGTTTGTTTGTTGTTTCAATCAACAAAAAACGTAATGGCCCAGCCAGATGCTCGAAGCAACTCTTCCACAAGACCACGTGTCGGACGACCGTGTTGGCTATTCAATTGTTTTTTCAGCGATTGGGCGGCGGAACATAGCATCATCAGTTATCACGTCCGATTTCAATTTTAATAGTAAACATTTTAGTTTAAATTTGTTATAATATGTTTAAATTTAAATGAAAATCGAGAAGTTTGTATAAATTTTAGAGTGTTCTAATTTTTTCTCTTAAACTCGGGGGGGGGGGGGGGGGGGGGGGGGGGGAGGGGGCGTTGGATCAGCGGCCTATTTGACCGGGCACGTGTCCGCAAACCCAATGGAGATGCTCTTAGTCTTAGCTGCAGCTGACATGGTGCGAAAGCAAACCACATTTATTCCGTGCGAGTTTGAATCTTAACGACACGAGTACCCTTGAAATGGCCGGAAAGATAATACGGAGTATCATGCAACGTAAGAAATGATCACAAGTCATGGCAAGCTGGTCTTGGCCAGTGAGCCGATTGAAGCAATCTTGACTCGAACAGCTTTGCATAAAGGATGGAGGCATGGAGCGCAATATCCTCGAGAGGAACAAGTTACGCTCGAGAGTAAAAAAACAAAAATATATGCGGTGAGCGTGGATCGAACACGCGACCTTCAGATCTTCAGTCTGACGCTCTCCCAACTGAGCTATCCCCGCTTCTTGTTAATACATGCGTAAGACTTGTTTATATAACTTTATAATCCCGAAAGATGCAATGACGGGAAGAAGCATTCATGTCCCTGAGGAGCTTGCCTTGCCTGCCTTATGTACGTACTAAGTATAATTTTCTTTTATCAGTCGGAATGTCGGATCATTAAACGACGATAATGTGTGCGTGCTATGCATCTGTATACGGTGACTCGACCGAAGCTGAATGCGCTACTCGGCAATTTCGCCTGAATCGGCACGAACATGCCGCAGAACCCACACAACAGTGCACCGAAGCAACAGTTGTTACTGATCTTTTCCCAAACCCAACGAGAAGCTCCTGGCAATGGCGTGTCTCTAGTACTACCAGATCAGCACCAGGTCACCGGCACATCTTAAGAGAAGAAAAAACACCAAGGCACTAGCAGCCACTGGTTTATCCACTCCAGAAACCTCAGATCAGAGCATGCAGCTGGCTGCCACCAACCAGCGGGAGGTCAAGGACAGCCAGCGGTTGGTTCCACCAGCGGTTTCTTTCTTCCACCTCATCACAGTGTCTCTGAAAAATGTGCTCCTCGTTGCAACGAAGCACAGGCATGGAAGTGCATGCTCTACTCTGTGATGTGGAGCAGTGCTGCTAGCACCTGAAGAAACCCGCGAGAGTGTGGCAACGTAAACCATGGACGTGCAGACCAGAGATCTGCATTCCGTATGCATGGGTAGCCGTAAGGTAGGGCACCTTTCCTGCCCAAATGGCCTACAGCTTGACACCAATAATGGCCGGAGAAAACAGCCCGAGCCTTTCATCAGGGGCAAAGTGGCAGAGGCCGTTAGCTGAGCAGCAGCGGCAGCTTTAGAAATAAAAGCTGCTCCTCAATCCTCATGTTTAAAGTAAATCTACTAAACATGCACTAAATCATTGTTTCGCAGGCCTGCCATGTAAAAATGGTGCGGGAACGCAGTGGGATCAATGCTTCATCATTGTTCGACAGTCGCCGCAGATGCCAATCACACCACAGAAACGCCTCTCTTCGTACGTGGTTACGATTCCATGACCAACAAACAACGGGCGCCTTGTGGATCGAACAATTTCTATTGAAGCAATACAACAATCAAGCACCAGCACAGCAGTGTGTTAGATCAGTCGTCACAACAAGAATGACAGAAGCATGTCCATGGCAGCAGTGGCACTGGAGTGCGATCTAAAGACCTGTATCTACAGTTGCTACCATCGAATCTCTGATCAGATTCTCGATTCTTTCTCCAACCAAAAAATCACGCAAAGAAAGCACACACAGCACACACAATGCACGCAAAGGAGAAGGAACTAAAGGAAATGCGAAAGTACGTGGCAGTAGGGCAAAGCCACACAGCAGCAGGAGCACCTGGCTGGCTCCAAGAATCTAAAACAAACCACGGGAGGTCAGCGGACGCGACGCGATCACGTAGCGCGGCGTGCAGTCATCACGGGTCTCCTCCTCCGGCCGCCTCGCGGCGCCGGTGAGCGCGGATAGGAGGTTCAGATGGTGGTGGTGGTGCCCCTGCGCTGTCACGGCCACCGACGACGCGTACGCCTGCGCCTCCAAAGACGGGGCGAGGCCCCAGGGCACGGGCCGTGCCTGCAGCGCCTCCCAGAAGGACGACGGCGCCTGATCGTGGTGGTCGTCGCGCGGGCGCTTGCTCCCGAGGAGGGACACCGCGGCGGTTGAAGGCGCGGAGGAGCAGGAGAAGACTGCGGGGGTGGTGCCGGAGCCGGTGGCGGCGAGGATGGACGGCTCGGCCTGGCGGAGCAGCCACTCCACGGTCTGGCCGTCCGACTTGAGCCCAGCTCGCGCGTGAGCTGGAACACGCGCGCCGCGCACACGATCGGCATGCGCACGCGCCGCCCGCGCCCGTTCACCTTGCTGTGCCGGTCCTTGGCGCCCTTCGCCGCAACGCCCGGCTTCCTCGACGCCGGCGCCACGGTGACGGCGTCCGCTGCCGCCTCGGACGAGAAGGGCATTGCCATCGTCTGGGGCGTCGGCGTCGGCATTGCCATGGGCCGGTAGAGCTGGAAGGTGGCGGCGGCGTCGCGAGAGGCCATGGCTAGCTGGTTGGTGGCTCTCCTTCGGATGTGTGGGGAGGTGATGGGGATGGATGGATAGGGCCGTGTGTCCTCCTTGGTCCCTGTGGGGTGAAAATTTATAAAGACGTTGGAGTTTCATGTGCTCTTTTCTGTGGAGTATTATTTTTAGGCCCTCTCTACTTTTGAAATATGGTACAGTATATACAAAGTCATACACATTTCAGAGGGCAGATGTCAGAGACTTTGCGAGAAATCTCTGTGTCTTTCCGATGAAAATATTTCTACAGGTTGAGCTTGAACTTTGAAGGCACCGTAATAATTTTGGACGAATACTACGAGTTCAGCTCGAATTCACTGTAATAATTTTCCATGGTTTCCTTTGTGCAATAATTGGGGAGTGAATACTATACGAGATCCAGGTATGTGCAGACTGACCCTGAAAACCTGAATGTAGCACTTGGCTCAAGAAGTCTGCAGAGGACACAGGAGCACTGCACTGCAGCAGGAGCGCACTGTAGGCGTTGGGGGGCCAGGCACATGGGAAGCCTGCTCCGCGTCTACGGCTCTCTCTATCCCGCCTTTGCTGGATGGATGCGTCCTGTACCCAGTACTCCTATTCTACAGACGGACGGGATGGCGTATACCTGGTCAAACGTTGATCCGCTGAGAAGAGAAGAACTTTCGGGGCTTGCAATTTCTTGTCGTGCTGCGTCCCATTCGAAGCAGGTAGACCCTCTCACATTTTATTTTATTTTATTTTTATTTTATTTTTTGACAATCAATACCATATATATTATAGAATTAAATAGTACAGGTAGAGATACATGAGCTGACTACAACGATTACAAAATAAAAACTAAAAGAGATGAGCAAATCTTCGAGATCTTTGAGCCATTTCTTCTTCCATGACAAAATCTTGTACTTTTCTGAAAGCAGCCGTGGACCAATGGCAAAGATACCAAACCACAAACCTATGAATTCCAAAGAAGGTTCTTCCATAATTTTAATTTTGAGCCGCAATGCCAATACTTTGTGCACGCACGCAGCCACCCTCGGCAACAGTACCAACACTGATATTTCAGGGAAAAGCAACCGAACAACTTGGTCGACGTCATTGGAAGCCGAGAGAACGAATCACCATTGTCGATGCCGTAGTAGCCGGGACAGATATTGCGAGGACAATCCTCCTCGCGGCAACCATGAGAAAAAAATCCAAAATCGATCTGGCGAAGCAAGATTTGAAAAATCATACATAGACAAATATAATCTTTCGGCTCCACCATTGACGACGGGAAAGAGATCTCGTCATCGAACGATGGGCCGAAGATTCCTTTTTGTACACGAAACCATCTCCATCGAAGAAGAAAACGGCTACCAAAATCCTAATCCAATCTATTGAGAAACACTAATTTTATTGAAAACTCCACTCATAAATCGGTTTCCCACCCCTCCCGACGTCGGCGAGGCTGGCCGCAGGAGGGGGAACCGACCTATGGTGGAGACGGAGGTCGTGGTGGCGGCTAGGTCTCGACGGAAACTATCGTACGAACGGCAGCGACGATGTGTGCAAATACTCTGAAATTTTATTTTTCATGCCTAGTAGCTCATGTAAGTCGGTAAGAAAAGAAAGAAGATAGACTAGCAATAGCTCGAAAAGACAGAGAGCCCGGGCTACAATGTAGGCTCTTATTTTGAAAATTTTGAAAACGACATTTTAAAGGACAAAAATTCCGAAAAAAATCAAGATGTTGATAATGATTTATTATACCAACATGAAAATTTTCAATTCGAAAAACATTGTCTTTTAAGCCACACAATAAAAAGATAAATCTAACAAATTTCGGAGGGTTCAAATTTTCGGCACTCTTCACTACTCAAATCTTCATTTCATACTTTAAATATCAATTTCAAAAAAAATCAAAATAAAAGACTATATATAACCCAGGGTACAAAACGTCGCTCTCTAGCAATAGCATGGATGCTAGATCGCGAGCACTCTGGCACGGTGATGGAGACCCAGCTACAGATGAGGTCATTTTCACTCGAAAATCCGAACTGATACACATAACGAGACGTTGTTACGAGTCATTTTCAAAGAAAAAAGGCCAGGTTACGTACCTATGCAGCAAATGGTGCGATCCAGCCAGGGATTATCCGTGAACGTAGAAGCTCATACAGTACGTACGTGCCGAGAAGAGTAACGTCCCTAACTGTTTTTATAGGGTTTTAGCAGGAGGCGGTCAGCTCGAGGCGAACAGTGCTCCACTTGGCCGCCGGCACCACCGCCATTGTTCCCCCACACTCTGGCCGTGATATCGGCATGCGGGTGGGGAACCTCAGATTACTGTGTGTCCGGTCCTATAGGGTTTCGAGCTCTTCGTCTTCGGTGCGGGGGAATCGGCGGCGACGAGAATAAAGATTCTTCAGCCCACACTTGATCGATGTTTTTCGCCGGAGGAACATCGACAGGCTCGAGTCGATCGCCGGGCATTAAGTCAAGTGTCATAAGTGTCTGTATACAACGGCGAAGTTCTATGGAAGGGATGATGGGGCAACGTATTGTATACTCAAGTTCCGCCTCCGACTGATGAAGCTCAATCAAGTACGGCTTCGTCAAGTTTTGTGTTCCCAACTCTTTGAACGGAGTTCTCGGCCCACCTTGGTACTATTTCTCCCCGGGGCGACAATCTCTTAAGATCGTGGTCACTGACATACTCATACATCTTCTGCTCTCACTAGTAGGAAAAGGCCTACCGCTTGTGGACGGAAAAGGCCTACCGCTGGCGGCCTAGCGCCCGCCAGCGATCACTACGCCAGTGGTAATATATACCGCTGACGGCCGGCCGTCCGCCAGCGGTAAGGGCTGTTACCGCTGGCGGGCATCCCATAGCGCCCGCCAGCGGTATATGCCACAGCGCTGGCGGTATGCGTCCGCCAGCGGTACTAGTCGCTGGTTAGGAGTTCTGAGTGCTCTGTCCGCCAGCGGTAAGTCTGTGTGTCCGCCAGCGGTAGTATTTCGTGGTATTTTTTTCTAGAAAATCCTATTCCAGCAGTATATCTAGTATAAATACAGTATATTCAGGTGTATAGCCGAACAAAACAACAGGAATATAGACAAATCCACATACAAATGACATTGTTGTTTCATCGATCACATGCATTATAAACCACATAATAATAGCCAAGATGATAAAAGTTGTCATACACGAATACATGTCGATAGATTCATCCACAGAAGTTTTCCAAATCAACTACTGTCATCTAAACCACAATCACATACAAGAGAATGACAATGACGATGAGTAAGAAGGGATCACGATGAAGTTGGACTTCATCCGGTTCTTCCTCTCTTCCGCAAGCAGGTGATTCAAGTATCTAGCTTCTGTCTCCGCTTTACAGTTGTAACCATTGTGGTTGTTCACGATGATGTTGGACTTCATCTGGTTCTTCCTCTCTTCCGCAAGAAGGTGGTTGAAGTACCTAGCTTCCGCCTCCGCTTTACTCTTGTAGATTTTGTGGTGTTGCCTTTGAACTTGTTCACTTGCTTTAGACAGTCTTCCCACTCTTCATAGACTCCTAAAACACGACCTTGGTACACCACATACCACTTCTTAATTTCTCTGTACGACGCATATAAAAGTATAAGCCAAATAAGAGTTGTAAGAAAAAAGATGTGTGTACATAAGATAGAAGAAAATATAGCATCGATCACACAAAATCAAACGACTTTTGAAACTAGGCAAGTTAATTTAGGGATGTAGTTTACGAAGACTGTTAATTGTTGCACACCTTCTCTTCGGTATCTACGGGAACGCGTTACCACCATCTAACGAGTTGAATAGCCTATAATCACCCGAACATCTTATGCGATGTTCTATCTCGGCGTTAGGTGGTGGTTTAAAGCCGAAGTAGAACTCCCCATCTTTTTCTAGGACGTCACACATGATGATTCGCGCGATCATCTTCTGGATGTAACGGAACTCATCTCTAATAACATAATCAGTGGGTTCCTTCATCCTTTGGCACCATTTGTTAATATCACCAACAAATTGGCCTCGTCGTTGAAACTTTAATAACCACCGCATTGATAGATTAGGTACCATGACTCCATAAAACTCCTTGAATCCTGCTTGATGCAGGGGAAATACGTTCTGTGGGAGAATTTATAGCTTTCATCATATGTCTTCTTTTTTTTAATCGGGCCTCACCCTTTAAGGCGTAGCCGTTGAGAGCATTATTCGGAACAATCTTGATGTCGGTGTAGTCCCTTCTAGTAGCCTTGTCTTCATAACGCCTGCATCGGATCCTCGCCTCCTATCTGAGAACCCCGGCCTCGTCGTTGTCAGCCATGTTCACACTAACGAGAAAAGTGGAAAATTCACTTAATTAAGTACTAAGATACCTATGAGTCTAAGTTTGTCGGAATGTCCGTCACAGCAAGTGTAGGCACTCAAATATGTCTTTTTTTAGAAAAGTTCATGCGAAAATTCACGAAAAAATTCGGCATGACCTTTGCTAAAAATAGGACATATGGAGTACCCGAATTTTCCGGAACAGAAATTAATCGACGTTCCGGCAATCTCAAGGGCCTCAAGGGGTACCAGCAAACATTTCGCATTCATCGACAATTTGTCGATCGCCATTCCGGCAACCACAAAATCATTACCACATTCACCACAATTGCATCACACCACCACCACATTCACCACACATTCACCACCAAATCACATTCACCACACATTCACATGAATCAATCATAGGCATTTGAACAAAATATGGGCAAAAAATAACATAGGCATTTTAACAAACACCTTCCGTGCACGGCGGTCACCGGGTGGGAGGGGAGGGAGGAGGGGGCGGGTGAGCTCACTAGGAGGGGCGCGGCGGCGTGGGTGGTCGGGGCACAACGGCGTGGAGTAGGAGGCGGGGCCGGCGTGGGGTGGTCGGGGCGGTGGGGTGGACGTGGCGGCCGTGGGATGGTCGGGGCGGAGGGGTGGACGTTGCGGCCGTAGGGAGGAGGTGGCGGGGAGAAGGAGGTCGGGGCCGGCGTGGGCGGGGAGGGGCGAGGAGGTTGCGGCGGAGGTGGCGGCGGGGTCGTGGCCGTGGGAGGAGGTGGCAGGGGGCGAGGAGGTGGCGGGGGACGCGGGTGGTCGACGGCGGTGTGGACGTGGTGGCGGCGGCTGGTTAGGGTTAGAGGAGAGAGAGCGCGGGTGGGGGAAATGGGGAAAAGAGAGGAGATCGGCCGGTAAGTGGGGGAAGTGTGCGGCCCCACATTACCGCTGGCGGACGGGCCACGGTGCCCACCAGCGGTATGTTATTACCGCTGGCGGACAGCCTCCGGTGCCCGCCAGCGGTAAGTTTCTATTTTTAATTTTTTTGGTTATTTTTTATGTTTTTGTTACTCCTTAATATTTTCAAATACAATTGCGCATCTCAAAATACATTTGAAATATTTGTGTCCATTTACAAAAATATTTCAAATACATCATGGTTCAAAACATCTCAATACAAATTTAAAATAAACACATCTCGCGCTTTTCTCTTAGCGTTTGCCATCTTCTTGCCTTTTTTGGTCGCAGTTGCATAATTTAGCCCCACATTATGACTTCTTCTTTTGAATGGAAGACCTCCTCTCGTGGGTAGCGTGGTTCTGCTTCTTCTGAATGTGTATGTTGTCCATCATCTTCAATATTAGGGTCACCGTACTGGTCGAAGTCGTCCTCGTTGGCGATTCCATCCATTCCAATGATGTTTCTTTTGCCTCTCCTCACGACACACGGCTAGGCTTTGACGGGTCGGTTATGAAGAAGCATTGAGACACGTGCTTAGCCAATACCCATGGCTCATTTTGTGCGGTGACGTTCGTGCTTGATGAAGTGCCGGCTTCGGGTAAAACCATGGTGGTGAAGTATTGGTCTTTTTTTGACGGTGGATAACCTAGCCCATCTCACACGGAACATCGGCACCTTCTCTCCAGAGTAGTTAAGCTCCCAGATCTCCTCTATCCTTCCGTAGTATCTGAACTTCTTGTCACCGACGTAGGATTCCATCGTTACCCCTGAGTTTTGATAGTCAGAAGTTTTGTCCTTTTCCTCCGTGTAGAAAGTGAACCCGTTGATATCATATGCTTGAAACGTCGCGAGGTTGGGGGCGGGGCCACGTGATAAGTCGTATAAGAGTCTACCTTCTGCACAATCCGTTGGCGGAGCGACAAGCTCATCTTTGAACCAACGCAAGAAAGAGGAGTTGTGCTCTCTGATTATTTCTCCTTCGGTTCTTTGTCTGCCCTGGTCAATGTACTTCTGCTTAATCGTTTTTGTGCTTTTCCAC
Organism: Poa pratensis; assembly: GCA_947311845.1. NCBI lineage: Eukaryota > Viridiplantae > Streptophyta > Magnoliopsida > Poales > Poaceae > Poa > Poa pratensis. The sequence goes on along the minus strand of CAMZMU010000046.1, from coordinate 41,743,105 downwards.
CCAAGTATCGACCATTTCAAGATGTTGGAGAGCTACTAAGTTTGCCCTGTTAAAGTCGGCCATTCGATGAGCGAAGCCCACATGTAAGTCCCGCGCGCCATTTTTGTGACCTGACCCACCTAACTTGCCAAAGTGCTTGTTAGGGGGCAAACCAACAGGGTTATCAATTATCTCCAGATGATTGGTGCAGAAAGAGATGCACTCTTCAGTGAGAAAGCCTTGAACGATGCTTCCATCCGGACGGGCCCTGTTACGAACAAATCCTTTTATGACCCCATTCATCCTTTCGAACGCCATCATGTTGTGGAGAAACAACGGTCCGAGATGAATGATATCATCCACGATGTGGACCAACAGATGCACGCAAATGTCGAAGAATGCGGGCGGGAAGTACATCTCAAGCTCGCATAGTATCACAACAATTTCTTCCTGCAGCCTTGAGAGTCTCTTTGCTGTGATTGACTTTCGAGAGATCACGTCAAAGAAGTTACAGAGGCCAAAAAGGGTGTCACGGACGTGCTTGTCCATTATCCCTCGGATCGCAACTGGGAATATTTGCGTCATCATCACGTGACAATCATGAGACTTCATACCGCTGAACTTCTTTTTCTGCCAGTCTAAGAATCTGCTTATCAGCCCCGAGTAACCCATAGGCACTTTGACTCCTAGAAGGCACTTGAACAACTGTTCGATCTCATTTGGACTAAGAGTGAAGCAAGAGGGGGGACAGTAATAGTCATTCTTCTTAACCCTTTTAGCAGGGTGACCGTCCGTCTCCTCATCCGACTGGTCGTCATCCCCATTTTCGTATCCCCCTTGAAGCTCTTCCCTAATGTTCATATGTTTAAGGTCACGTCTTGCTTTCGGCCCATCTTTGGTCCTGTCCGCCATGTGGAGCACAGTGCTAAACAAACTCTCGTACACATTCTTCGTGATATGCATTAGATCAAGGCAATTTGGCGTACTGAAGATGGGCCAGTATGGCAAGTCCCAAAACACAGACCTCGTCTTCCAAACACCATGGAGCGGTTTTGGCGTCTGTCGCTTCTTTCCCGGCTCAGGGCACTCTTCCCAACCATTCAGCAACTCGTAAATTTCATCGCCGCTCCTCTTACGTGGAGGTCCTCGGGGCTCATCTTTACCGTTGAAAAGGTCTCCACGTTTCCTCCATGGGTCTGTATTGCGTAGCCACCTTCGATGGCCTATGTAGACGGTTTTCGAAGAACCGGCTTTCTTGAGCTGGTGGAATGTCGGATCATCCATGCACCTGACGCATCCGTTATGTCCGTGGGACACCTGGCCACCAACGTATGCGCAGCCGGGCAAATCGTGCACCGTACACAACAAGGCAGCTCGCATAGGGAAATACTCTTCTGCGACTGCGTCCCAAGTGGAGACCCCTTCTGGCGCCCATAACGTGGCTAGCTCATCTTTCAGTAGCTTCAGATACAGATTGATGTCGCTGCCTGGTTGTTTCGGCCCTTGAATTAGCATGCTCATGTGTATGTACTTCCTTTTCATGCACAACCAGGGGGAGGTTGTATATCCATACAAACACAGGCCACGTGCTGTGTGTACTGCTCTGGTTGCCAAACGGATTGAGACCGTCGGTGCTCGCACCCAACCTGATGTTCCTTGGCTCGTCTCCAAACTCTGCATCGTAAGCGTCTAATGCTTTCCACTGGCTTGCATCCGAAGGGTGTGTCAGAATTATCTTTTCACTCCGCTCTGAATCTTGCAGCACTGCCGCCCTTCTTTCCGCGTGCCAGCGCATTCGCTTTGCTTCCTTACGGTCTGCGAAATATCGCTGCAGACGAGGAATGAGCGGAAAGTACCACACAACTTTGCGAGGGGCTTTCTTCCCGGTCTTGTATCGAGCAGCATTGCACACTGGACATTTGATCATTTCCTCGTCCTCTTTCCGAAATATGTAGCAGTCGAAGATGCACACATGGTACCTCTCGTGCGGTAAATCAAAGGGGCACACGACTTTCTTGGCTTCGTCACAATTTTTAGGACACGTGTTGCCCTTCGGAAGGAGACCGTGCATGTATTCCAGATTAGCGTCGACGCTTTTATCACTCCATTTGTGTCTTGTCTTCATCTGCAGAACATCAAGCGGGAATCTTCCGGGTCGCAGCCTGGATACAACGGAGTATTTGAGTCTTTCTCCAATTGCGCCAACTTAGATTCCCTGTTAGTCGTCTTCTGAAGAAACAGTTCTTTTAGATGAGGGTCCCGCACGACTGAAGTTAACGGTGTCCGTGTGTCCTCCTCTTCTGGTACCACCTGATGATCATCATCGTCTTCTTCAACGTGATCATGTTGGGGATCAGGCTCTTCGTCTTCTTGCCCCTCGTCGTTATTGTCTTGCTGCCCTTCCTGATCATTTCCTGCCGCCGCACCATCATTTTCATCATCTTCTATCCAACGAGTGTGGCCATCCATGAAACCACGCCTGAGCAGGTGTTCCAGCAAATCTCCGGTAAATGGAGTGAAGCCGACCTCCAATTTGCATGTTCGACACGGACATTGTATATCTTTGCGTTTATTCTGCAGCATGTCTTCCGTCGCGTGTCTCAAGTATGTATTCACGACACGTTCACTCATAATAACCATTATCACCTGCACGTTGTAGAATCAAGACAATAATTAATCACCATTTTATATTTTATCGGGTTTCACGAAAAAATTCGCCATGACCTTCCTACAAATAGGACCTAAGGAGAGTGCCAAAAGTTGCCGAAACGGAAAATGAATCAACATTCCGGCATGGTATTGGCACCCTCATTATTAATTTCACACATCACAACACAAATTTATTCATCACAACAAAATTTCACACATTCCAAGCCATTTCATCATTTCGCATGGTTACGAGCGCATTTTATCCGACCAAATTTTAAGAATATGCATTTATATCGATAAAAGATCACCTTAATAAGTAAAACACACGTCAAAAAAACCGCGGAAGTCGACCGGAGATGAAATCTAGATCTTGAGATAAGAGTGACTTGAGTGGATTTTTTTGTCAAAGTTGGATGTGGGAGAGAGATTTAGTGGGATCTATCAACTAAATAAGTTTTTATTGGCTAAAAGTGATGAATTTGATGGGGGAAATAGCCACAAATGAGCAAAACTCGAGCTAGTGAGAGAAGCAAGTGTGAGTGCAATAATGGAGGGAAGGGGTTGGTGGCCGCACTTATGCCACTTTCCAGGTTATCGCTGGCGGACGCATATGCGTGTCCGCCAGCGGTAGTTAACTTACCGATGGCGGCCTGTCTGGAATGCCCGCCAGCGGTAACCTGGGATATTTTTTCCCCGGATGGGCACAGCCAAGCCAGTTACCTCTGGCGGGCACCCAAACCGTCCGCTTGTGGTAAGTTTCGTACCGCTGGCGGGTACTGACTCCGTCCGCCAGCGATAGTTAGCCCCGCCTCCTCGAACATGCCTGATGCTACCGCTGGCGGGCACCGTGGGACGTCCGCCAGCGGTACGTGTAGAACCAGTGGCGGGCACGGAAAACCGCCCACGCTGGCGGAGGCAAATACCGTCCGTCAGCGGTAGGCTGGTGGCTATAAGCATATTCCTACTAGTGTCTACGTTGACGACTTCCTGGCCGCTGCTTCTACAAGCGTTTAGGTTTTATCAAACTTTTTTCGACACGAGCTTTCGCTACCATGTAGGATTCGACGATTCTTTTTTGCAATTTTTCCACGTATATTCACCAAAGATCCACATACATAGTACATAGAACTAAAACAGAAAGGGAAGAACAATACGAGGAGGAGGAGCCAGAGCTAGCTCCAAGATCACCAGCTTCACCGGCGACGAAGACGAAGAGCAGCAACCGCCGTCTTGCCACTGCCTGGGAGCAAATTTCTCCCTTGAAAGGCGCCGCAAAGCTTGCCCGCCGCGCCGCGGCGGGACTCCTGTCGATGAACGCCACGGCAGACGCCCCTCTGGCCCAGCAACGCCGCTTAACCCCAGCCGCCTTCGGATCCGCCGCAGAGAGGAGATGAAGAACTCGAGCAGCTCCGGGATCCCTCCGCCAAATCCGCCGCCACTGCAGATCTGACGGGAAACAAAGGATCTCGAGCACCACACCGGGCCTCGAGCTCCACGAAGCCGTGCGCGTCGACGCCGAGCCCCAGAGAGCACCGCCGCCGGAGAAGAACGCGCCGGCACCAAAACGCCCACCACCAGCACCACCTCCTCCAGGGCGCCGCCGGCAGACACTCCACCCTACCCTACCATAGGTACAAGCCGGCACCCGGGATCCCCCACCCTCCCGCCGCCGAAGCGGCCGGCGGAGGAGAGGAATCCCGCGGCGCGGCGGCGAGCACGCGGCGGGTCGACAGACGGTGTCCAAAAATCGCCTTCTCCTCTCTCAAACAGTGACGGGAGAGGGGAACGGATAGCCTGTGTGGTTTTTAGGATTCGACGATTCGTTTAGTGGCAAGTAGTAAGGAAAGTGGACTACACAGGTGGATCCATGTAGGACTGTAGTGTAGGGTGCTGCTCGCGTACATGCATGTGTGTGGTGGACCCGGGGCTTTGAGCAACTGGATCATCGGGAGGATTGACGGCTCGCCAGACGCGACATGTTGCAGTTGCGCCCAGCCTGGAGGACCACATCTGGTTGTTCGGCGTCATGATCGTGCTTGACGAACCCTGGGCCTTGTGCAGTGCACAACGCCACTCCAGTCGGCAACTGAGCATCGGTTTTTATTCCGCTGACCTACCAGCCGTACCAACAGTGTGGGAATGATTGGGACCATGCCCTTGGTTGTTAGCATTCCATGTCAAAAAAAAAAAAATCGTTACTCCCTCTATTTCATAAAATAAGCCGATTAGCTTGCTAAAAAGGCTTATGGAACAGAGAATGTATGTGCTTATTACGACAAGGTCACAATTGGAGAGAAACGCTGATAACCCTCGCATATGGAAAGAAAAGCTATTGTAGCTGAGCAATACATGAGAGATCCAAATGATACCGTGTTTCGTCAAGATCGGACAACAAACTATGCTTCAGATCAAGAATCTGTTGGAAGCAATTTTGTTGAGATGTGGAAACATTAGACCTTTCTAATCAACTAAGTTACACGTTCTTACAGGGATTCTGATACTCTGTTGCAGTATCTGTAGTCTGTACACACAAATCAAGAACGAGAAACAAAGGATTCTTTTTTTCTGTATGTACAGGGTACAGCCATTGGACATGCAAATTTACATTTCACATGTTGCTGGCACAACCGAAATTATCCGGCTAAGAAAAGAGAGAAAAAAGAACGTGCTCGATAACTTCATAGATCACTCGGCCAGGCGTGCCTCCTCGTTTTCATCAAGCAATGGTCTGAGGTTTGATCTCTCAGTAGCAGGAACGCCATGCTCGCTCTGTTCATTGAAGCGATCAACGCTGCGGACAAATATGCCTGCAAAGAGAGAGTATATATCACCTTCAGTCAAGTATCACAAATACACGATAAAATGCGTTACTACTCACTGTAGCCAGCTGGTACAGAACATACTGTTTATATGAGCATGTTCATGTCGTACTAGTGCACAAAGAAATGTACTATGTTAACTGCTACTCCCTCCGTTTTTTAATATAAGATGTTTTAGCTTTTGTCCACATTCATATGCATACAAATGTATGTAGACACATTTTAGTTTATGTGTTCACTCATTTTAGTGTGCATATAGACAACATGTGTACCACCTAAAACATCTTATATATAAAAAACAGAGAGAGTAGACATCATAACTATTCTTGTACCCTTAAATCTCCTACTTTCTGCTCAATGCATGAGGCAGTGCCACATTTTCCTTGAAACTTATTTTTCCTGGACTACATGATTCCCTGCTCATAATCGATCACTACATTTTACCAGATTTGTTCTAATTATTACCTGTAGCGGACGATTTCCTACCCAAGGGGGGACTAAAGAAATACTTTAGACCCATTAAAAAGCTAACTTTGTTAATTTCAAGAAAATCAAATGAATCTCACCCTCCAATCACAATAATACAGATCTATTTTCCTGATGGACAGGCATATTCAAGCTACCTACAGTTCTACACATTAAGGCATGTTGGTGCTTCAGTTTGATTCTGGAGCATGAATGCATGTGACTTGTATGCAGGAGTCTCGAGAGGTCGAAACAGCACAATGCGCCTAGAGTGGAAAGCATAATGTAGTCTTTTTAATCAGTACTAAGAGAGCATACCCATGAACCAAAATATAACTGCAGCAAAGAGGATCGATGTCAACGTAAGCGCTGTTGCTCTCCAGTTATGGATTTTGTCCTGCATCGAAGTTCAACAGTAAAAACACAATGTAGGAATATACGATGCAACAATAATCAAAAGTAATCAAGGCTGATTTATTTTCATTACATACCGAGAACATGGGCAATTAAGTTAAAGTATTTTTTTACTAGGATTCATTACGACCTAACAGAAAGAGCAAGTACCTGAAGAAGCCCGACAAGGGGTGCAGAAGGAACATCACCAAATATATGGATGGAAACAGTAGACATGGCCATTGATAATGGCCGCAAACTTGGTTTCACACAGTGAAGGCATATGTAGTTTACTGGAGCCTGTAGGTTCAAAGAATAAGTATATATATGCAGAATTTACCCAGTACATGAGTGCATTTGCCACATATTGAAAACTTCATCAGCACGACATAATCATAAAAATGGAAGCAAGTTGTTTACAAACGATGTCCAACACCGATAAAGCAACTAGAGTTAACTTCCATTATAAAGATCAATAACAATTTCTTTGTAACATCAAAAAATTTTTTAGTAGTATTCCATTGTGTTAATATGAATTAGCAATAACAATTTCTACGTAACAGGAGTCAGAATCTGAAGTGGCGTGAAAATAGTTAAGCGAATAAAGTACTTCACCTGAGTTGCAAAAACCAAGAGCTCCCCTACTGAAAAGAAGGCTATGAATCCATAAAGACTCTTGAAACAAAAGGCACTGAAACAAAATATTGCCCCAAAGAAAGTCGCGCCAGAAAGAAGCTGCACGAAAAGAAATCTCGTCAATGGACATAAGCATTACATTATTACAGTTGCTATGCGGTAGTAAGCTGCATATATTGCTTCCTTTAAGTCCATTGCTCCAGCCTTATATGACTGGCATACATATACTACTCAGTACACACAAGTAACACACCCATGTTACTTAATTAATGGTGCCAACGTCATTCTACTAAAGAAGAAATAAGGCAACAGGCAATGTAAAGAACTAATCCTAGGCACATGGCCAAAGAGAATGACACATTAACTAGTGACTGCATGCCGTTATCAAACAAAGAAACAAAACCATCTGGAAGTCAGTAGCCTAGAATCACTAATTTAAAACTAAAGTAAAAGCATCAAGTTAAGATGATGGTAAATGTTCATGCTAATAGCATAGCCACACACACATCAAGTTATTTGAAAGCTTTACAATTTGACAAAAGCTGGATTTTGTTTTTAACATATGTTAGAAGGAAAACCAAATCCAAATATACACTGTAAAATTTCCTCTTACCTTGAAAGCATTAGTAATCGTAGAGTCTATCTTGTCAAGGATGAAACCCCCTGCAAGGGTTCCAAATATCCCACACACTATTGTTATTCCGCCAAACATTAGATCTGCACTGGCCTGGTATGATAAATTCGACAATGAAAGGTTATCCAGTGAAATGGTAATGTACTAAAGCATGATAATAGATATTCTACTGTGGTAAGTCTATGCTAGTATGTTACAATACGCTAGAGGACCAGGACTTCATACAGGACACCAAACAGACTGGGTGTTCTTAACTGAAGAAACTAGAGAACTACTTATGGTCACATCTAAGAAAACGGTAACAAAATAAAAATCAATGCTCAAATAATCGCATGCCACCCTATGCATCAGAAAACAGACTACAAGGACTTACCATCTTGTAGATATCCTGGCCAGCCTTGGGGCCCCAATAGGAATAGGCGCCAATGACAAAGTTGTAGGAGATATAACCTGGAATAGTAAAAGAAAATTATCCCCAATTCCAAACAGAAGATTATACTTTGCAAGGAAACATGACAACGGAATGTCTCTCAGAAGTATCAATCAGACTTCAGTTTTTTATGTGAAAGATATGTGTTTCTTACTTACTATAAGGATCGATTCAAAGCAATGTAACACCACATAACCTTATTGCCTATTGCCCTACATTCTGATCTAGCCACTGCTAGAATTCGTTTAGGGAAGATGTTTTCTTCTTCTCAAAAGTAGTTCTTAGCTTGGCTATTCGTTCTTAAACAAAACGGAATCAGCATTGCATTAGTCAGGGCACTCGATTACTTTTCGCCCGACAATAGTTATGTTACAGAACTAGGCGGTAGGAGTTTAGGACACTATAGCTAATACAAATTACAACAATATTCGGCAAAAGAATGCTAAGAATGTGACTAATATGACAGGTCTGTCTCACCTATGCATTCACAGTAAAAAAAAAAGTTGTGCTGGCTCCGCGACAAAATTTGAACGATTGATCTTAACTTCAGCGAGAAAATTACAGTGGATCACAGTACAAGTTGTTCTAACCATATTTAAATGAATTCGTTTTATGGAAAATTATCTTGTCCACTATTGATGAATGAATTCTAAAGCACTGAACACGGCTGAATTTCTACAAGATCATGACAGGCCTAAGTAGTAAGTACAGAGCATTTAAAAACCTTGTGTTCAATACAAAAACGAAGTAGGTAACATAATAGGTTTAAAATCATTGCGTAACATACGAAAAGAGATCCAACCTAACACATTGATAACATAGACTTTCTCTTGAAGCAGTTCTTTCATATCTTCCCCAAAATGACGGATTTCAACCATAACTTTCTTCACGAAACTGGAGCTGCATGATGAAAATGTGAAATATTCAAACGATTTTCTACTAAAAAAATGCAAGTATAAGCTTTATCTATTGCAATAGGTTAGTACATCAATTAAGTAACTATAATATTCATTTTTACCTAGAGCATCAACAGAGAAAGAGAGAAAATGTATTGTATACGGGTATAAAATTAAGAAGCTGATCTAACATGCAAAGAAAAAAAATTGATGGAGGCAGTGCTTACAAGGAAGACTTTTGTGGAAGCTTTTCTGCCAGGTCGTCAACTCCAGCAGGCACACCCTGCTTCACTCCGTTATTAACTGAATAGTTGGAAACAAAAATAATGAGCTATTGAAGATGGTTGTGTTTACTGGCGCTTGAGCTTCCAGAAAGTTAACACACCCCAGCAGCCACGAGGAGGCAAATTCAACTTAGAATGGTGCTCTAACCCCCTTGGCAAAAAAAACCTAAATAAATCAACAAGGTCATCTAGGATACATGATCGCAACTTAGTTACTATTCTCTTCCCTAAAATAAAGTTAGCTGCTATTATGCATTTCAAATTTTAGGGATGTCGAACTAAATCAACACGCTGAGAAAAACATCAGTTCTGTCATTAGGTTGTTTGCATATTGAAAATGCTTAAGATCTAAATTAAAAGAGCATTATCACGGTTCAACTCAATCACAGAAGTCACCCTGTAATTCAAACTTTTAGAATAACATGCAGATAGATACAAGTCAGGAACAGGAAATTTAATTTGGAAGATGTCATCTGAAGTGCTTTTGACTCCTGTGGGCGAATCAGTGTACAGAAACAGTGAGTTCTGTGTTTGTGCCAAAAATTAAATTGCAGAAATCTGATACCATTACTGTTAGTAGTGGGTGGTTGCAACCAGACTCTGAACTTGCTCTAGAAAATGTGCTTTTAACCTTTTAGGGCGTATTCAAGCACTTTTTTAAGACAGAGATAGTGGTTAAACACTTCTTGGATAAAACTAACTTAACTAAGTGAATAGCAAAGGGATTAGCTCATTAAATGAAAATTGATAACGGAGGACATTACTGTTAGTAGTGGGTGGTTGCAACCAGACTCTGAACTTGCTCTAGAAAATGTGCTTTTAACCTTTTAGGGCGTATTCAAGCACTTTTTAAGACAGAGATAGTGGGAAAACACTTCTTGGATAAAACTAACTTAACTAAGTGAATAGCAAAGGGATTAGCTCATTAAATGAAAATTGATAACGGAGGACATTACTCGTGCCATCTTGAAGCCCCTCATTGAGCATTGGACCATACTCTTTTTTCTTCTTGTTGTGTGTAAATCCTGGTAAGTAAATCACCACCCCAAAAGAAATAGTAAACGAATGGAAGAGGGTCAGGATCTCAGAGTACCAAAATATAAATAGCAGTGTTGTCCACTCCGGTAAGCAAAACAAGACATAAAATAAACCACACCTTTGAGCTCCAGTGGCTTTATCACAAAGCCTAGAATAACAAAAGGAAGCATCAAAATTGACTCTCCCCAGAAAGCAGCACGCCAGTGCAGATGGCTCCCAACCTGAGATGAGATGCGAGGTAATTTTGAACAATATGAGGGTCAAGTTACACTGGTAATGTACAACTTAACGCAAAACCAAGAAGCAAGAAAAAATAGGATGTAGCATAAGACTTACCAACCCACCATAAACATAGCCGAGTGCTATCCCAGTGGGTATACACATGTAGAACATAGCAAGCCATGCAGTTTTCTGGTAACATCATTAGTAGCAACGTTAGTTGATGACTAATACAAGACACGAGAAATTAAAAACAACAGTGCTATTATAAACAAACCTCCTATAGAAACATAATAGAGTATAATATGATGATTGTATGCATTATCCAGGGAGCAATTCATCCACCTAATTCAACAACCAGAACAATCTGGTGAAGAATTTTTAACCTAAACTAGTCAGGTGAATACAGCGATGAGTGATCCATTATAATTCTCGATCACTTAATCTTTATGTTCTGTACTGATTAACAATTGAAGGCCATGTCGAATTTTGCCTCGATTAAATGGGTTTGAGATGTATGTTCCGTCTGTTGTGACACTTAATGTTTCAGAGCAAGATCGTGTATATCCTTCACACAATCACAGGTGATGAACTTAATTCTCTTAATCAAACAGAAAAGATGACTGAAGAATAATAATTCATATAATGTGCAAATATGTATATTATTTCCCATAAGAATGTTGCGGCATTGAGTATAGAAAACAAAGCCAAGCAACCATAAGATATGTTCACATCTACAAACAACTCAGTGTTAAGAAATCTAAAGGCATAAGAAAATAACAGGACCTGTGCTGCTGGTGCATTATCATCAATGAATGGAGCTGCGAGACTTATAAATGAAGCTTCACCAACACCAACTAACCTAATTAAGAATATGTCGGAGAATAGATCACACATGATTAGAAGCGTATTTAAAAATAATAATAACACAGATCTGAAACACTAACAGAGTAGAAAGTACTTACATGCGACATATAGTAATTGACCAGAAATCAAACGAGCACCCACAACCAGCTGTTGCAATTGTCCAGACTAACAATCCAACACCAATAAGCCTGAAAGGATTGTGTCTGCAAGGAGGGGAGAAATCTATTACATGCCAAAAAACACCAAAAATATAATTATTAATCTGCAGTGTGTATTGTTGTTTGAAGAATGTTTGTCGATCAGTAATACCTTTTCCTACTGCAATTAGCAGTACATAGAAATAAAGTTATAGTATGAAATAAAAGAACCATAGAACACTAACATTTTTGCCAATGACGCAAATATCGGCGAAGCCACCAGCAACCCTACCATAAATGCTGAGGACAACACGCCATCTTCAAAATTGGTCAGATTAAAGTCACCTCTGTAGAGAACATGGCATTGTAAGACCAATCAGGAATAATCTAAAGATATCATGATAAATAAGACGTATGAGAAATTAACAAAAATACAATAAAATGAAGACAGGCCAGGATAGCAGGAAGGAAAGGAAATACAGGAGAATATACAGAAGAGTAAGAGAATTTGCATCCACAATTACTGTTCAGCGCCAATGACGCAAATATCGGCGAAGCCACCAGCAACCCTACCATAAATGCTGAGGACAACACGCCATCTTCAAAATTGGTCAGATTAAAGTCACCTCTGTAGAGAACATGGCATTGTAAGACCAATCAGGAATAATCTAAAGATATCATGATAAATAAGACGTATGAGAAATTAACAAAAATACAATAAAATGAAGACAGGCCAGGATAGCAGGAAGGAAAGGAAATACAGGAGAATATACAGAAGAGTAAGAGAATTTGCATCCACAATTACTGTTCAGCTTGCAAATTCACAAATAATCACACAATGCCAAATTCAAGAGAAATATCACATTTCGTTGAGAAGATTCAGATCGGACTTACTGAATTCCAGAACCTGATGAGCATGTACCACCAGAACAACTGCCACGGCTGCCATTGACACCATTGCTTGCTATTACTCCCCGGTCAACATAATTTAGCATGTTGATGATGCAGAACATCACAAGTAATCTGCAGCCATAAAAGGATCAACTTAATTCAAGCAGTGCATGGATGGACTCCTCCTTACAATGAGAAACATAACTTCACTTCAACTAAAAGCATAGTTTTAAATAGCCCGGTATAGCCCTGCTATAGCCTCGTTATAGCCTTTTAAGTATGTTGCGGCTAAATGAATCCATGTACAATTTATCTGCTATAGCCCCATTTAGCTCCATCTAGCCCGCTATAGCCCCATTTTGAGGGTTGCCGCTATTTGCTGTAGCCCGCTATTTAAAACATTGATTAAAAGACATTAACACGAAGTATTTCATACTAATTTAATATGCATAAATCACAGTTTCTCAAATCTGAACCAAAACCGCATCACATAAAATTATTGGCTACATTCAGATAACACTAATGCTCAAGGGGGATACTAAGCACACATGTTCTAAACTGCTACTGCAGTCTGCATAAAGAACAAGATCTGAACTCAAGACCACACAGCACATTGCATCAGCATCTCCTCAAATTCACCTAAATTCGCATTGCAGAGGCTAAAAACTTGAAAAAAAAAAACAGAGCCTTCGTGAGCACATATAATGTACCAACAAGATCAAATTTGCCCGTAGACTCAAACGACGACAGGAGAGCAACCAAATTTTCAAATGTGTCAGAACTCAGAACCATCTCGCCAGAAAAAGGTTTGAACAACTGTTAGTACCAAATAATGCCCACGCGCGCACAAAGATATTCCAGACCCCTCAAACTGCATCAAGCCAACACCAAAGTAGTACCAAACGCAGGTCCACACCACAAAAGTAGACCAACGTGGAGAAACAGACAAATACTAAAACTACAAGCCACGAATGGAACAACCAGAGACGCAAGAAATTTCGATTAAGACACATATCATCAATGATTTGCTTGTATAGAATATAATACGGGCAATCAATTGTAATCAAGCAACAAACTGGCCAAATCGCCCGGCCTGCTCCCAAATCGAAGTACAAAAACAGCTGAAACCAACGCAATGGCAGCTCAACTGGAGCTCGGGAAAACCCAGATTCTCCTAACCAAACAGCTAAATCGCTACAAACTCAATGATTTGCCTTAACGGAACAACCAGAGGCAATCATTCGCAATCAAGCACTAACAAACTGGCCAAATCTCCCGGCCTGCTCCCAAATCGAAGCACAAAAGCAGCTCAGATCGACGCAATGGCAGCTCAATAGGAGCTCGGGAGAAGCCAGATTCCCCAAACCAAACAGCCAAATCGTCCCCAATTTGAGATCAAAGAGCTCCGCAAAAAGCGCCCGTGCAACCAAACAGCCAAATCGTCCCCAATTTGAGATCAAAGAGCTCCACAAAAAGCGCCCGTGCAACCAAACAGCTCAAACCTACTACTACACCAATGATGATGCTGCTGCTGAAGCATGATGTGCTTCGGGTTAGTAGTAGTACCTCTTAGGTGTGAACCACGAAGGCTTCTCCTCCGCGGCGCCGCTGGTGCTCGCGTCCGGGCCCGTCTCGACGTCCCGCACCAGGGTGACCGCCATGGCCTGCACCCCCACCGTCTCCTGCTTACCCTCCACCGCTAAGGCCTCGGCCGGGACAACCGCCGAGAGGTCCCGCTTAGCTTCCGGCGCCGACGCCGCAGCCGGAGCTGGCACCGAGGCCGGCGGCAGGGGCGCGGCGGCGAGGGGATCGGAGGAGGGGAGTCAGCGACGGGGGATCCCACAACCACCACGACTTCCCTTGCGTCTGTGGTGGCCGCGTCTGATCCGCCCATATAAGAAAACAAAAAAAACAGTATGCGGGGTGGAGTTGGAGTTTGACTTGCGATCAGTTTACAGCCAGCTGCAGAAACTCCTCCTCGTGCCCTACTGGGATTCCCAAATATCTCATCTCACATGGACTCGTGTGAGCGAGACGAGTTGGGAAGGGGAGACCCGGATAATATGGGCCTGGCAGTTGGCTGATTATTTCTGGTTGGCGGGCGGGCGCTGAATATTCGGCTGCCGAGATGTTTGAGGCGACGACGCAACGTTTTGGCTGGTAGGGAGGAGGACGGAGGAGGGAGCTGAGGGAGCACGACGACGATTGCTTTGGCCGCAGGCTGGCTGGTGGGAGATTCTCTGTGCGCCGACGGCACGGCTCTTCCGGACTTCCCGGCGTGCGTGATCTCGGCTCCGGGCGTGGTGTGGGGAAAGGGACAGGCGATAGTGGATGGGTGGGGCCGTTTCCAAAGCGGCGGGCGGGCGGGACGGGATCGAGATCCGGTGACATGCCATGGGCATGTCACCGGTGAACAGTACCCGTGACATGCGCCCCGTTTTTCACCGTTGGATCCAAAATCGATGGATAGATGAACACCTGCTACAGTGCGTCTGCTACAGTGCGCGCGCTACAGGGTATCTGCTACAGTACATGTGCTACAGTCGCGCGCTGCAGTGTGTTAATCTGGTCTGCTCGTTTTCGATCCAACGGCCCAGAGTGAAAGGCACGGCACTGTTCATCGGTGACATGCCATGGGCATGTCACCGGATCCGTGTCCGGCGGGACGGCCGTGCTCGTGGACCTGGCGCTCGTGGACTGGCTTATCTGGACTTTGGTATCACCGAGAAGATGCTCTTAAATGTTCGGTCCTGCAAAGTAGGCCGGAGTAGTTATCCACGTGTACGACAGTTAGTTCAGTAGATCTCATCCTCGCGCGCGAACACACTTTTTTCGTGAGAATATACAACGGGCAGACAATTCTTTACTTTGCGCGCGTTAGGTCTCCCTCCATGGAAGAATCGTTTTTGTTTGTTTTGACGGTTTTATCCCCTCTCGTCTCTAACGCGGCGACGCAAACGGATCGCTGTCAAGAAGCCCACATGCGGGACACCCGGAGGAAGAGGGAGAAAGCTATTGCAGAAGGACACTGCCAAGACCGCCTCCACCGCCGCCAAGAACAAGAAGGGTCGGGACGATGATAATGAGATCATCTCCAGGGTCGCGCAAGCTGCCCTTCTCCCGATTGGCATCGTTTCGCCCGCAGTAGCAGCCGCAAACGCGGCGACCAGCTCCAACGCCTCGGCGCCCCGGCCGCCAAGGTCGAAGTCATCTGCAATGACGCCCTCTACATCGCCACCGCCTACTTACGGCTTCATTCCCAGGAGTGTGCCACCGTGGTTCTCTCCGGAAGTGGGGGATTCAACGTCGACCGGCTCTGTGCTGCCTCCCGTTGATCTCAACGCCGCGCCTCCGGCCTGCTACTCACCGGCGCCGCAGACCAAGGTCGCGCGTGAAGCTAACTCGCCAATTGTCAGCCAGGGCCGCAGCCTATTTGCCAATTGCCAAGTCCGTCGCCGGGAGACGAGAGGTACTACGAGGAGGAGGAAGGGGAGGGATACCTCCAAGACATGATCAACGACAGCTGCCAAGACCACGATGACTACGACCAAGACGGCTATGTCGCCGGGTATGATTCAGTTCCGCCGACCGGCCCTGATGTGATCAACATCGACGCCGAGCCCGTTTTTTGTCGATGAGCTTGAGAACCAAGCCCGAACCATGAAGAGGAAGGTTAGCTAAAGGGACGCCTCATTCACTCAAAAGGAGGACGAACTTATTTGCGAGTCATGGATCGAGGTTGGAAACGGATCAAATCGTCGGGGCCGAGCTCCGGTGCCTTTGATTGTATTGTCCACCTATGCATAGGTCTTGCAAGCATTAGAAACCTTCAAGACTCAATATGGGAAGGCCTTCACCTTGACCCATTGCTATAAGGTACTCAAGGATCAACAAAAATGGAAGGACCTCTACGCTTCCATGAAAAATGGGGGGGGGGGGAGCCAACGGCCACCAAATATGGGGGCGACGACCCAACGGAGAAGGAGAAGAGGCCAAGGGGGAGGAACAACTCCAAGGTCGTGTTGAAGCGTGATGCAACAACAATGGTGTTGCAAGAGACATTGAATGAGTTCCTAACCCAATAGGACAAGTCTTGTGACAAGGAGGAGAGAAAAGAGAGGGAACGCCAAGAGAGAGAGGAGGCATCGAAACAATACTTTGAATTTCAAAAGAAGAGGCTCGAGATGAGGAGGAGAATGCTCGGACAAGAGCCATTGAGGCCGATGCAAAAGGCATGGAAGCCAGTGCAAGAGCCAAGGAGGCCGAGGTCAAGAGAAAAAACCTTGAGCTCGCCCTACGCCAAGAGGAGGCCCGGATCATGGACATGGATCTCTCCGCCTTGACCTCTAGGAAGAAGGCTACTGTCTCACAAGAAGAAAAGGTACTATATGGATCTAGAGTGATCACACGTTGGTCGTTTTAACAATGTTGTATGCCGGCATTCAACTATGGCCGAGAAACATGGTCGAGATGGCCGAAACTATGTGTTTTTTGGGATGTTGTATGCCGACATGGCAATATTCTTTTGGAACTATGTGTGATTTATTCACTACCCTATATTTGTTTCCTACATTTGTTTGTTTAAATGATCAAAAGTGATAAAAATTATCAAAATGCTCAAAACGCTGGCCGGGTGGACTGGATGCGTCGGTCCGTTGGGTGCAGTGGCCAGGGAAGGGCGAACATGGGCCGGACGCCTATCCGTTTGTCAACCCAAACGGACAAAATCCAGACTAAATCGGTGTCCGTTGTTAACTAGTCTAGCATGTATACTTCTGTCTATACGTGTATTGTACGTGTACTCTGATCTTAATATAAATAGTGATGACTTGAGGGCCTTTGACCCCACGGAACCCTAAACAATTCTATTCAGAAACTTGGTATCAGAGCCTCGTATCCACACGCCGCCGCAAGTCCATCTGCAGCGCGCGATCTAGCTACCGCCGCGCGAGCACTCTCCGCCGGCGTGATCTCACCACAGCGCCGCAGCAGGCCTTCTCTAAAGCCGCGCGATGACTTCCGCTCTCCAGATATCGGACGTGGCCGGAGCGCTCGTCTCCTCGTCGTCGACGTCCGTTCCCGCCGGCGCGATCGCTCCGACGATTCCCGTCCGCCTCGACCACAACAACTTCATGCTGTGGAAGGGACTCCTCCTGCCCAACCTGTCCGGCGCCGGTCTTCATGGTCACCTCGATGGAACCGTGGCTGCGCCGGCAAAGGAGATCACACAGGGAGAAGGCGACAAGGCCGTGACCATCCCCAACATCGCCTACCACCACTGGTGGACTCAGGACCAAAAGGTTCTAGGATTTCTTCTCGGCGCCATGGAACCAACCATCGCGTGTCAGCTGATCGGCAGCAAGACTGCCGCTGAGGCGTGGACGTCCGTTCACGCCATGTTCGGCGCTCACAGCCGCGAAAACGTTCGATACATCAGACGTCAACTCCAGTCCCTGCGGAAGGAGGACAAACCCGCAGCTGAATACATGCACATGATGAAGTCACTTGCAGACACCATGGCTGCCGCTGGCTCTCCTATCTCCAACGACGAACTCGTCGACTACATCATCACCGGACTCGGCTCCACGTTCAACTCCATCGCGACATCTCTCACTGTTGGAAACCAGTCGGTGACCTACACCGATTTCTACGCGCACATCCTCTCCTTCGAGGCCCTTCAGGCGCAGCAAGCACAAGCCGAAGGGTGGACCTCGTCGGCCAATGCCGTCTCGCGCCCTGCACCTCCCACCAGCCAGCGCCCTCGCGTACAGGAGTACAACCAGCCTCCTCCTCATCAGGGCGACAGTGGCGGAATTCGCCCCTACGGGGGTGGCAACCCCTATGGCGGAGGCTATCAGGGTGGCGGTGGTGGCAACCCCTACGGGGGCAACAACGCCTATGGTGGCGGAAACGCCTACGGTGGCGGCAACACCTATGGTGGTGACAACCGCAATAACGGTAACGACGGCGGTGGCCGCAATGGTGGCGGCGGTGGCCGCAATGGAGGAGGAGGTCGCCAGCGTTGGCGTCCACGCTGCGGATACTGCGGCTACTGGGGGCATCTCGCTCCCGATTGTCGTCGTGCAGCGGAGGACTACCGCTCCAACAACCAGCGCTCTGGCAACTCGGCTTCGACGAGTGGTGGCGAGAACCATCACTGGCATCTGGACACCAGCGCCACTGATCACCTGACAAGTGAACTCGAACGTCTTCAGTTCTATGAGCGATATGGTGGCAAGGATCAAGTGCAAGTGGCTAATGGTTCAGGTTTGTCAATTTCGCATATTGGTTATTCGAATCTAGCCGGTTCATCACTTCATCTAAAAAATGTTCTTCATGTTCCCCATATTAGCAAACATTTTCTTTCAGTCTATCGCCTTGTTTCCGATAATGACGTGTTTGTTGAATTTCACCGTCATGCTTTCTTTGTTAAGGACAAGGCCACGAGGAGAACCGTCCTACAAGGTAGAAGTCGTGGAGGACTCTACCCTATTCCGTTTGCCAAAGCGTCGTCAACCTCCGCTCGTCACGCCTCCGCTAGTGTCAAGGTCACGCCATCACAGTGGCATCAGCGTCTCGGTCATCCATCAAATAATGTAGTACAATCTATTGTTAGAACAAATGAGCTTTCTTGTTCGTCGTCAGACAATTTATCCCTCGTGTGTGATGCATGTCAGCGTGCTAAAAGTCATCAGTTACCTTATTCATTGTCATCTCATGTTACTACTATGCCTCTTGAGTTAATACATTCTGATGTTTGGGGTCCAGGACGTGCTTCTTCCGGGGGTACAAATACTATGTTAGCTTTGTGGATGACTATTGTCGTTTTTGCTGGATTTATCTTCTTAGAAATAAGTCTGATGTTGAGCAGATTTTTTACGCTTTCCAGGCTCATGTTGAGCGTCTTTTGAACGCCAAAATAAAGGCTGTCCAATCTGGTTGGGTGGTGAATACCAGCGTCTTCACCAGTTTTTCCAGCGCACGGGGATCTCACACCGTGTGTCCTGCCCACACACATCCCAACAGAATGGTATTGCTGAGCGCAAACACCGTCACCTGGTTGAAACAGGTCTTGCTCTACTCGCTCATTCTTCACTTCCCTCCACTATTGGGATGAAGTGTTCCTTACGACGTGTTATCTTATCAACCGTATGCCTACACCAGTTATCAAAAATGAGACGCCTATTTTTCGTCTTCTCCAGGTCCAGCCAAATTATTCGTTTCTTCGCATTTTTGGATGCGCGTGTTGGCCCAGTCTTCGCAAATATAACTTACACAAATTAGACTTTCGATCTAAGATGTGTGTCTTTCTCGGGTACAGCCCGATGCACAAGGGTATAAGTGCTTGGATAAATCCACGGGGCGTATTTATATTTCTCGTGATGTAGTCTTTGATGAAACGGTGTTTCCTTTTGCTACACCCGTAGTATCCGTTGACGTGTCCACTCTAGAACAGTCCATTGCTTTTCCTTCTGATGAACCGGTTACGAGTACACCAATGCGAAATTATGACCTAACGTATTTGTCCACTAATATTCCTGTGTCAGATACTCTTTTTCCTCAGGAAACTCTGGTGCCCGGCCGTGCCCGTGATGTCTCACCAGCGTCGCCGATCGACGTGCCGGGTGCGGCCATGCATGGCTCGCCGCTCCGTGCGGCCTCACCTTTGCCAGCACCCGACCCATCTTCTTCTGGAGCCGGCCCAGCACCTGCTGCCCCCAGCGTGGCTCCTCTCGCCACAGCTCAGACGTCGTCGGTCGCTCCTCTGCCGGTGCCTCCCATGCACCAGGGGCAGCTCGTGCCGCCCACTGCCGATGAATCGGCCGCGGCACCATCAGCTGCTCCACCGCCTGACGCTGATGACTCCACGCACGTCATGGTAACGCGTGCGCGCGACAACACCAGGAAGGAGAAGGTCTATACCAATGGGACAGTCCGATATGACCCACGTCGACGGGCGTTCTTTGCTGCACCGGTCTCACATCGGGAAGCGCTGCAGGAGCCTGAATGGAGTGCAGCTATGGCGGATGAGTTTTCTGCCCTCACTCAGACCGGGACATGAACTTTGGTTCCGCGCCCCCCCAGCATCAATATCGTTGGCAGTAAGTGAATTTTTAAAACCAAACACCGTCCTGATGGGAGCATTGGCAAACACAAGGCTCGTTTGGTGGCTCGTGGTTTCACCCAGCAGCATGGGATCGATTATGGTGATACATTCAGTCCGGTTGTGAAACCTGCGATTGTTCGTCTTGTGCTCTCACTTGCAGTTTCTCGTAATTGGAGTCTTCGGCAAGTGGATGTTAGCAATGCATTCCTTCATGGGTTCCTGACAGAAGATGTTTATATGCAGCAGCCGCCAGGTTTTGAGGATGCCACATATCCCTCGCATGTTTGCAAGCTCCAGCGGTCTATTTATGGACTGAAGCAGTCACCACGTGCATGGTATGCCCGCTTGAGCTAGCTTCTTTATCATCTTGGTTTTTCTTCGTCGAAGGCCGATACATCCTTGTTCATTTTCTCTCGGGATGGAATTCAGATTTATATGCTAGTTTATGTTGACGACATCGTCATTGCTGGCTCTACCTCCGAGGCTGTTGATCGCCTGGTACATGCTCTTGCTGCTGCCTTTCCCATTAAGGATATGGGTAAGCTAGATTATTTTCTTGGACTGGAAGCGTCTTACAATTCAGGGGGCATGACATTGACTCAGCGGAAGTATGCTCTTAATCTTCTTCATCGAGTCAATATGGAGAATTGTAATCCCACTCCCACTCCTTTGGAGACGTCAAAGAGACTGGCCCGTGATACAGGTGTTGTACTTAGTACTGATGATGCTTTTCGGTATCGTAGTGTTGTTGGAGGATTGCAGTATCTGACCCTTACTCGACCGGATATCTCGTTTGCGGTGAATAAGGTGTGCCAGTTTTTATCTCAGCCCACTGAAGCTCATTGGGAAGCAGTCAAGCGAATTCTGCGATATGTCAAAGGGACTCTCCAAGTTGGCTTGCAGATTTGGAAATCCCCATCTTAATGCATTAGCATTTTTACTGATGCAGATTGGGCAGGTTGTGTGGATGATCGTCGCTCCACATGTGGCTTTGCTATGTTTGTTGGACCGAATCTCATTTCTTGGAGTTCGAAGAAACAACCTACAGTCTCAAGATCTAGTACCGAGGCTGAGTACAAAGCATTAGCGAATGGGGCTGCTGAAGCGATATGGGTTGATTCTCTTCTTAAAGAGCTTGGTGTAACTCAGCAGCGTCCACCCATCTTATGGTGTGATAATCTTGGGCTACATATCTGACGGCGAATCCAGTCTTTCATGCTCGTACGAAGCACATTGAAATAGACTTCCATTTTGTGCGTGAACGAGTAGCAGCAGGCAAATTGGATGTCAGATTTATTTCCACTAAAGATCAGCTGGCTGATGTGTTCACTAAACCAGCCACCAGACAGATGCTAGACAGATTTAAGACCAGCCTCAACCTAGTTAGTAGAGGTTTAGATTGAGGGGTGTGTTAAGTAGTCTAGCATGTATACTTCTATCTATACGTGTATTGTACGTGTACTCTGATCTTAATATAAATAGTGATCACGTGAGGGCCTTTGACCCCACGGAACCCTAAACAATTCTATTCAGAAACTTCCGTTAATGTCGGCCCATTGGATATATCCTAAAGCGTCTGTGAGTTCATTTTACAGAAGTGGCCAATACCATGATGAAGGCATGCGACTAGGCAGTTCAGGGCACGAGCAATGGAGGCGAGATGAAACGGTGGTCTCATGCTTTACACATAGGTTCGTTGGGCTGAAGCGACACTATAGTTTAGATTAACCCCGGAAGCACACGCATGTAGGACCCCCCCCCCCCCCCCTCATCTCTATCATTCTTTTCCATTTCTCTCTCTTCATTC
Organism: Poa pratensis; assembly: GCA_947311845.1. Lineage (NCBI taxonomy): Eukaryota > Viridiplantae > Streptophyta > Magnoliopsida > Poales > Poaceae > Poa > Poa pratensis. The sequence continues at coordinate 41,720,854 of CAMZMU010000046.1, read as the reverse complement.
ACGGACGGAAGAACATGAAAACTGACCATTGCTACTCACTTTCCCTTTCTCTCTCCTACCCTTTTCTCTTTGCTCTCTTTTTCTTCTAGGGAGGCGGCCTCCTCTGCAGGCGACTCTGACACCTGCGGGGCAGCAGCCGAACCTCCGGCCTGACAACCGAACCTAGCTGGGCTGACGAGGCAGTAGCTTGAGGCATACCGCTGGCCATGGATGGAATCGATGGGCCCAACTCACAAATGCATCACCCAATCTCCACGGTGGGGCACCCTCCCTCGTGACAGCGTCCTAGCTCTTTATTAAGGTGCCGCCTTTTCTCCTTCTCCGGGCGTTCATTTTACGTGTCATCTTGGTTCTTGGACCAAGGACAGACAGACGGAGATTAGCTGTTGCTGAGACGCCCCACCTATTAATCCCCGATCATTCGTTCCCTCCAAGCCTCCACTCCCCAACAGCGGCATCACGATGATCCCCGGTGCCACATTCACATCGCACTCATACCGCCGTTCGATTGGATGAGCAGCATCCCGATCGATCACCTATCGTATCGATTTGCTCACAGCGTATTTTACACCGGCTCATTTTGTTAAATCCCTGCGTGTTAGGCATGCGGTCAGTGCTATATGTGGCACGCCCGAGGCTTAGAATTGTACTAGTACTTTGGCTTGATGGCAACCTGCAGGGAATATGGCCTGTATAATCGACTCTGGAAAAGCAATTGTTTTGTATACGAAACCACGTTCAAGTTAAGTGCATCTCCACCGACACTCTCTAAACCACGTCCAAAATTAACTCCACTTAATTAGAGCATCTCCGGTAGAGCAAACTGTTTTATATATGAAGATTCTTTTATATATGTGACACTCTATCTAACGTCAGGATGCGTGCATTATAGTTGGAGATTTAGTTGTAGAAATCAGCCTTTTCAATAACAAGTTGCAACCACGTAACTCACAAAGCATGGGGAAAAGATTGCATGGAAAAAAAATCAGGAGCGTGAGGGTCTATCCAAGATGCACATCTCTGTTCTAGAACCAGAACCACGTCTACTCAAGTGTACACCAAGTATCAGAGGATCTAAGAGCATATCTAACAGAGCCCACAAAAGGTCCAAACCCGCAAAATAACCGTCCGATACGGATTTGAAACCTTAAAAACGTAGAGAACATAACCCACAAAACTCTCCGGCCCGTAAAACTCTTTGAGGGCCCCGTGATTCCGGCCATCGGAACGGTTAATTCGCAGATTTCGCCGCCGAACCGAGGGGCCTGTATATGGTGAAAACGGTTGGCGGGAGGGAGTATTCACCACGCGCGACTTTCCCCTCTTCCCCATCTCGCCGCCAGGGCCGCCGCCTGCGATTCACCCCTTTTCCCGGCCGCATCTGCAGGCGCCCCGCCGCACGCGAGTCGCCCCGGCCGCGGACGTACACTGCAGCCGGTTTCTGGCTCGCCCCATCCGTGGAGAATCCTTTCCTGCCAAATCTGCGCCGTCGCCGCCGATCTGTCGGTGAGTCCATCTCTGCTCGATTTCGTTTTTTTTTCGGACGGAGTAGCATGTAGTGATTATGCGGTGCCCGTTTCAGATGGAGTTCAGCCCGGAAGAAGAGTTCTTACTCTCCGATTCGTCCTCCTCCGACGACTCCGACGTGGAGACGCTGTTTGAAAGCCGGAGGCAGCAAATGGTGGTCGCCGTCCTCGCCGTCAAGGAGTTCGAGGACCGGTATGCAAAGCAGCGGCAAGGATCCAAGGTTGGCCGCCTTTGCGTACCACGAAACCGCTTCTACGGCAACCAGCTGGTCATGCGTGACATACCGACGTACCCGACTCACATCTTCCGGAGAAGGTATCGTATGTGCCGCTCTCTTTTCGTGAAGATAGTAGAACCTTGCGAGGCGAATTGTCGCTATTTTACCCGTCGACGGAATGCCGTGGGTATGATGGGATTCAGCGCATACCAGAAGATCTCCGCCGCAATGAGTCATTGCCTATGGCGTCCCGGCAGACTACGCCGATGAGTATCTTCGTATTGGTGAAGATACTACGATCGAGTCCGTTCGTATGTTTGCCAAAACGATAATAAATCATTTGAACCATGTTTGATTCAAACAATATTGTTATTCTACAACATCTTGTATTGAATTATTGTTTAATTCGTGTGATTCGAACTTTTATTGTAATAAACTATTGACGAGGATTCATAATGTACTGTTGTTGTAATAAGAATATTTATAATTTAGTTCTTATTTATTTATCTGTTTTGAGGGTCGGCTTTACGGGTGCTGCTCCGCCGCGACTCGTTTCGAGCAATAAAACGCGCGTTGCGCGAGCTGCAAAACAGTTTTGCGGGTTCGCCATTTGCAGGCTCTGCTAGAGATGATCTAAGTAGAACAAAACAAGTCTACACCAAGTTTTAGAGGATTTGCAAAACTGACTACTACTCCGTCCACCAGCCAGGAGGTAGCCGGTGACAGAAGTAGATATGCAGGGCCTGGTCACTAACTGGTCGCACTGCACACGGCCTCCTCACAGTGAATGCCACACGCGCCATGTTCATCACGGTCGTGGTCGTGGTCGTGGCAATGAACGAACATCTACGAACAAGAAGAAAAATAACTCGTTAGCTAAGACTTGAGAGAGAGAGAGGTAATGAAATATAGCAATGGAGTACTCACAGCAGGTATTCGGACCATTGTTTGAGCACTCCTGTGCTTGCATTTTTGTAGTTGTTTGGTTTGCATGGTGGCGTGTGAAACTTTTTGATTGGCCTAGAGATGATAGCTTTAATATTTCGAATTAGCTTCTTGATGGGGATAATTTGCTGCAGCAGTGTCGTAATCACGATTCCAGGCCAGAAATAAACAGTTAGTTGCTTACATTTGTAGTAGGTTGATTACTTGACATCTCAGCAGGGTTTAATCTTGTGAAGATCCACTAGTGGAAACAGGGGCTTTGGTGGAGAGGGGTGTTGGGCTCTAGTCCCGGGCGTGGTTCGATCCCGGACTAGAGGAGGGAACTAGTACCGGGCCGGCTGCTCTGACGCTGCGCAGGTCGGGTCCCGGGTTGTAGGGCACCTCTAGTTCCGGGCCGTGATACCACCCGGGACCGAGGCAGTCAGCGGCATGGTGGAGACAGGAGGGTGGACCTTTCGTCCCAGGCCGTGGTACAGCCCGGGACTAGAGGTCCCGCTATATCATCTCCCACCCCGGGCCAGCCACCATTTTTGAACCCTCAAGATCATCTCCATTGTTTCCTCTCTCAAGCTCAAATGTAGCCACATTTTTTTCCAAGATTTGTCAAGATAGACGGCACCCATCTCTCCAAGGGTTAGCAACACTTGATCCTTTCACCCGGCGGCCGAATTTTAGCCATTTCCATACAAGTTTAGCTCATTTCATTTTTATAGTGCTACCTAGGTGTTTGATGAAATGTCTAACCTAGGTAGTTCATTTTTTATGTATTTTGAGCTCAAATTAATTTATTATTTGTGGATTTTAGTGTCGTCTCGGTCCTCACCGCCGTCGATAGCCCCCGCCATCCCGTGACCGGCACCACCTCGGTGAGCCTCTTCTTTTATCTGTTATTTTACAAAATTACTTGTATGATTTGAATGTATAATTATTTTTCTTGTATAATTTTCTTATGTTTTTTATGTATAGTGTCATGGTTTTGATATCCGTCCCCGCCGGCCCTCGTCTGGTCTATGATTCGGATGTGGTATATTTTTATCACTATTTATTTTGTTTCGTGTTTATAACAATCATGCCGACCAAATTGACATAGATATATTTTTATTTAGGAAGTAGTTGAACCGGAAATTTCAGCCGACCCTATTGTAGAGTTTTTTTAAAAAGAAAACCACGATTTGAAAGCAAAATTGAAGATAAGTGAAGATCTTCGTCTCCAATGCCTAGAAGAGAAGATGGTATTGGACTTGAAGATTGCCGACATCGTTGATGCTCACGGGGTCGAGCTTACCGTCGTCGTCGCTGTTCACGAGATGAAGATGGATGCAATGCGCTTAAAGCTTAGAAAGATTAGAAAATATGTCATTAGTCAAGAGGCTTGGTATCATTATGTTGTTGGTTCAATAGTTACCTTAGTTGCGATTTTGATCGCATTTGTTGTTGGATTTAAATTCTTTAGATAGTTTGTATTCTAGTTTCAATTAATTTATATTTTATGAGAACTATGTATTACATTTGGTCACTACTATACTTTGGTTTTAATGTGATGAACTTGTATTAATGAATATGATATGTTTCCTATTATGTTGGTTTATCGTAATGGGTTTTAGCGGTGATTTGCAGATGAGTCATCCGTGCATGTACGCTGACCGATGCTCTAAAGAGTACATGGATGGCGTGCAATCTTTTCTCAATGTGGCTAAGGATAACAAGGGGCCCAATGGTTTTATGTGTTGTCCATGCAAGAAATGTCGGAATGAGAAGGATTACCCTAACACAGACAAAATTCACCTCCACCTGATAACTTCTGGTTTCATGCCCGGCTATAATTGTTGGACCAAGCACGGAGAAAAAAGGGTTATGATAGAAGATAACGAAGAAGAAGAGAACGATGACAACTACATGTACCCTGAATATGTTGTTAACCCAACAGGGAAGCTGATGATGAAGAGGTACCAGATGATCCCATCATACATGATGATTTACGTGGGGTCATCATTGATGCACATACCCTAGCAGAAACTACACTTGAGAAGTTGAAGTTGAAGCGCATGTTAGAGGATCACAAAACAAAGTTGTACCCAACTTGCGAAGATGGCAACACAAAGCTCGGTACCACACTGGAATTATTGCAATGGAAGGCAGCGAATGGTTTATCTGACAAGGGATTTGGGAGTTTACTGAAAATACTGAAGGACAAGCTGCCGGCTGGTAACGATTTGGCCGAGAGTGCGTATGAAGCAAAGAAGATTATCTGCCCTCTAGGATTAGATGTGTAGAAGATACATGCATGCATTGATGACTGCATCCTCTACCGCGGTGAGAAGTATGAGAATTTGAATGAATGTCCGGTATGCGGTGCATTGCGGTATAAGATCAGAGCAGATGACCCTGGCGATGTTGAGGGTCTGCCCGCCAGGAAGAAGGTTCCTGCCAAGGTTATGTGGTACGCTCCTATAATACCACGGTTGAAACGTTTGTTCAGAAACAAAGAGCATGCCAAGTTGTTGCGATGGCACAAAGAAGACCGCAAGAGCGACGAGATGTTGAGACACCCAGCTGATGGGTCGCAGTGGAGAAAAATCGATACAGAGTACAAGGAATTTGCACCTGACCCAAAGAACTTAAGGTTTGGTCTTAGCACGGATGGCTTTAATCCTTTTGGGGAGCAGAGCAGCAGTCATAGCACCTGGCCTGTGACTCTATGTATCTATAACCTTCCTCCTTGGTTGTGCATGAAGCGGAAGTTCATTATGATGCCAGTGCTCATCCAAGGCCCGAAGCAACCCGATAACAACATTGATGTCAATGAAATCAAGCGTATGGCGGTGGCGGAATGTAGTACTTAATTTATAAATTTTTGATGTAGCATCAAACTTTGTGATGTGAAATGATCCACTGCACATGTAGTACTTGATTTATAAATTTTTGAATTGATTTTAAATTAAGCGTATGTAGTACTTAATTTAAAACCAAGCGCATGTGATACTTCATTTTAAACCAAAACAGAAAACAGGAAAATGAAAGCAATTTTTACTTAATTTAGACAAGTAAATCAAAAGATATAAAAAAGTAAGAAACCAGATATTTAAAAAAATTAACCTCTAGTACCGGGCCGTGCGACCACCCGGTACTACAGGTCCACTGGGCTTGGCGCGCAAATTTTCGCGGCCCTGAGGGACCTCTAGTACCGGGTGGTAACACGGCCCGGTACTAGAGCTCTAGTACCGGGTGGAGCCACGGTCCGGTACTAGAGGCCTTTTTGGCGCTACTTCTACTGGCTCGGGCCGAAAATTTGCCCAAGTCCAGCAAATTGATGCTCCGCCTCCGGGCTCCAGACGACGCCACCCCCTGCGCCGCCAGGCTGCCGGATTTCGTCCCCGCGCCGCTGCCGCCCTCACCGTGGGTCCCCGTCCTGCTCCTGCTCCGGGTGCGGCCGTCCCCGCTCTTCCCCGAGCAAGATCGTCGTCCCCGAGCAAGCAAAGCTCGCCCCCGACCCACGGTGAGCTCGTCCCCCCGACCAACTACTCTCTCCCTCTCTCAGATCTAGCGCGCGGCGGCGGACCCTAACCACGGGGCCGGCGCCGGAGTTGGCAAACAAGAACAGATTTTTAGGGCCTAAGGGCCAATTTCATTATAATTAGGCCAGAAACGGCCGATTACATTGGGGAGGGAGGCCATTAATAGGCCAATACATTGGGGGGGAGGGGGGGTCGTCGTCGCCGGTGTCGGTGCTGCCTAGTCGTCGAGGACGATGAAGGGCAGCGGGGTCCAGAGGTGCTCCGGTGGGTGGTGTCGGCGTGGATCAAGTTGTACAAGGATATGAATCACTGAACCTTGAGTTCCCAAGAGCTGATGATGAGTCGGTGCTAGGGGACGTCGTGGGTGGTCTAATTCTATGGCGGAAGAAATACATCAAGTTTGAAGGCTGGGCGCCAAGGCCACCATCGTCTCCGCCAATTCACGATTCACCACCTGATGACGATGAAGGGGACGACAACCATCAGTCGCCTCTGCATCAGTCGTCTCCGCCGCCGCGTGCGCCGACTCCACCGCCGCGTGAGCCGACACCACCGCCGCGTCAGCCCACTCCGCCGCCGCATGAGCCGACTCCACCGCCGCATGAGCCGACTCCTGAGCCCCGACATAGGAAGAGCGCCACTTCGTCGTCCATGGGATTCGGGCGAGACCCCGACGTTCGCCCCTCCCAAAAGTACCCAAAAGTCTTGACGACCTCAGAGCTTGCGACATGACTAAAGAGCAATTGGATGTGTGGGTGGATGCAGACACAAAAAGACAGCTTGCATGGAAAAAGCCCGAGGAAAAGCAAACATTTACTGCAAAGGAAAACAAGTGGGCTATTGGATTCATCACGGAACCATCGCAATATGAGAAAAATAAGCCAGATAACTATTTACGAGCTCTGAGTAAAAGTAGTAGCTCTCCCAAGACGAGAAGTAGTAGTGCCAGAGGGAAAAGAGACGTTGCCTAGCTCAGACAACGGGCAAACCAGTCGATAGCCCTGCTCATAGTTATACCCAGTGGTCATGGCTCCATGACGGACCTAATTCCTACTTTATCCTTGAAGAAGGATTTTGCTGCAGATGCTGGTATTACTCTTGCTCAACTGGACAACGAAAATCTCTTTCCGTCTGATGTAGATGATTCATGGAAATGGAAATGGGGGAGGTCCCTGCTGCGAGGTGATCAGATAAAGTGTCTACCAACATGTATGTGACAAATCCATAGTTGGTACATGAAAATCACAAAGGAATTTGATGACTTTTTGATCTGTGTGAAAGTTACAAAAAATCATTTCGCAGGTGAAGACATGTTCACAATTCAGTTCGAAGAACTCTGGTACTTATACAACCTTGACTCCCTCGACTTGGCTCTCGTCGGTGCCTACTGTCTGTAAGTGATTCAATTCATTTATTTCCAAAAAAATAAAGTCTTTAGCTCTCAGCTCGTTCATTACCATCGCTAATTATGCTCACTACGGTATTATGCAGAATGAAGAGTGATGAATGTGGTAGAAAGGGCATCTATGGCTTTGGGTTCGTTAACCCAGTACGAGTTAATGCAAGGACACTAAAAAACCACGTGAAGGACACGGAGAAGAACTTGCTAAATGTCCTAATGAGGCAACATTTCAACACGGAGATAATGTTTTCTTACTTCTTCAGGTAAGAGAGTGTTACTTGATTGTACAAATTAAGTGTAACTGATGAGTTACTGACGTGTATATAATCATGCGCAGCGATCATTACATTCTGCTAGTCATTGAAGTTGATAGATCAAGAGTTCAAGTCTACGACTCATTGGACTGGCCTAAGGAGAGGTACCAAAGCATTCTAGATACGCTCCAAAGGTAATTTCAAACATTATCGCACTATATCAGTCTATCTTATTGATTTCAGAGATATCAAGCAACTAATAACTCATTTATTCTTTTTTTGCCGGCAGGGTTTGAAAACAATTCAAAGCGAGGACAAAGGGTTCAGGTTCATTTGAACAAGAGCTGACTTTTGTTCACCCACATGTAGGTAGTACGGTCTAGCTAGATTCGCGCATCTCTTTATTTATAGTTTTCAATACCACTATATGTTGACTATGATTTGATTGAATTCTATTCTCGTAAAGTGGATCGAGAGGCAACCACAGGGGACCAATTTCTGTGGATATTTCGTTTGCGAGTGGATTCGTCGTTCGGTCACTGAGCGGGACCCAAAGAAATTTTTAGACGTACGTGAACAATCATATTCATCAATTGATCTCCAGTGTCATTGTTAGCACCCGTTTTTGGCAGATTGCCAGTTTCAGGTTCAAGGAGGATTTGGCGGCTTAAAGAAGGCAACAAAGAAGGCTAAAATGGTGATATGGGAAGCTTTCCAGGAAAAGATGGCCGGAAGAAGGCTGCCAATAATCCGGCAACCGGAACAAGGCGGAAGCTGGATTCGGGAGTGCGAAGTTGCCTGAAGACATAGCGAGCTAAGTCAAAGGAAGCAATAAAGGTGGCTGAAAAGAAGCCAACTTTGTCAACACAAGGTGGCAAAAAGGAAGTCAATGTTGTCAAGACAAGGCGGCAGAAAAGAAGTCAACATTGTCAAGACAAGACGGCATAAAGCCAACTTTGTCAAATACAAGCCGGCAAGTCAACTTTCCACCGATCAAGGCAGAAAAATAGAAGACAACTTTCAAGGTCAAGATCAAGGCGGAAAACGAGAAGACAACTTTCTAAGATCAAGGCTGGAAAATGGGAGGCAACTTTCTAAAAGAAGCCGGACAGAAATCCGGGTCTAATACGAAGCCGATCAAGATATCTCGTCTCTAAGAAAGAAGGCAAGTTTGAAGCCAATACGGAAGGGAAAAAGGCAACTTTCCAGTAGCCAGCAAGTTGGAAGCCAGTACGGAAGGCAAAAGGCAACTTTCCGAAGTAGCCAACAAGTTTGAAGCCAACGTTGCCGGCCAAAAGTTGCCTATTTTAGAGATGGATTCGACTTAGACTATGATTTGTAAGCCTTGTAGAAGTCCATTACTTGTACGGGAAGTCCAGCCGCCTCATATATATGTGAGAGGTGACGGCCGATTGAAATTAAGCAAACAATCGACAACCTATCAATACAACCTACTTTTATCTCCTCAAACCCTTGTTTATGCTTCCGTTGTTCGGCGACTTCATCTAGATTTCGCCGGGTATCGAAAACCGAGCTGAGAGCGGCCAAGTCCGGCTTAGTTCAGCCAATCGTCGCCGGCTTCCTCAGACGGGGCTTCCCGAGGGGCTGGGGCGTCTGGTCTAAAAAGCGCCTGCTTGCTGTCTTGCGTATCGCGCTGGAAGCAGGCCTCCCGCGGGGCGAGTTGCGGAGTATCTCCCCCGGCACCGCGGGTACACGAGGACGTGTTCGTGTGACGCGTTTCGAGCGCAACACACTTTTTGGCGACTCCGCTGGGGACGATTCGATCTGAAAATTGGACAGCAATGACCAATTCCAAGACCGACGCTGCCGGTATCAATACCGACAACATCATCAAGCCAACTCTCGAGAAGTTGTCGGAAGAACAACGCCAAGGTCTGGAGGCGTGGAAGAAGAAGAGAGATGAGGAGTTCGAGGCGCTGCGAGCCAAGCGGGATCAAGAAGATCAAGACCTGTACTTATCCAGCTTCAAGGTAGATCGGCAAGGTATAATCTCGCCGATCAAGGAGCCGGAATTTGTACCGCTGGATGCCAACATTGACAAACCCGCTGTAAGTAGTAGCCTTTTTTCCTCTGAACAGATAGCCGAAATTCAATTTCATGTTTCGCAAGGCACTGCCAATGTTTACGACCTTATGCTAGAACATGAAAAGGCTAAGAAAAACACGTCCCATGACCAACCATCGGACAAACAACCGATCGGTCAAAGTAGGGAAAACCAACTTGTGCCTACGCTGCCATGTCCAACTCCTGTCCAGAGTATGCCTAACTCGGCAAGCCAGCCGAGTCAGACAAGGCGGATTCTGGGTCATGAGTCAATGCCGAATCAAAATTCGGCTACTTGGGTGCAAGCTGGCCCTGCCGCCAATTCTTCTCTCGTGCCGGCTCAATCGGCCATTATGGACGATTCCTTAGCCGAATTCAGGAGAAGATTGGACCAGATAGCTTTTGACAAGCTCGGGGTGATGCCAAAACATAGAACTTACACTAAGCCTTACCCCGATTACTTTGATCTGCAACCTTATCCACCTGGTTATAGAGTCCCTGAATTTGCCAAATTTAATGGGGTGGATAGTAAGTCAACATGGGAACATATCAGTCAATATTTGGCTCAATTAGGCGAAGCTAACCATGATCACATTAAAGTTCGCCTGTTCTCATTGTCTTTAACCGGCATTGCGTTTTCTTGGTTTTCGGCTTTAGCTCCTAATTCTATACATACATGGTTTCATCTAGAGCAAAAGTTCCATGAACACTTCTTTGCCGGCGAAATAGAGTTAAAATTGTCTCACCTTACATCGGTTAGGCAGAAGCAGGATGAATCGGTATCTGATTACGTCAAGAGATTTAGAAATACCAGAAACCGATGTTATAGTTTGGCAATAACTGAAAGAGACATGGCTGACTTGGTTTTCAATGGTTTAAGGTCCTACCTGAAAGAGAGGTTAGAAGGACATGAATTCTTGTCTGTTGGCCAAGTCCAGGAGAGAGCGTTGGCTCAAGAGAGCCGGGTCAATGAGTCAAAAGACTCGCATCGGATGAGCAGGAGCCGGCTTAATATTGTTGACAACGATGCCGACTCCGGTGATGAAGCCGATGTTTATTCCGCTGAGTTTGTTTGGCCCAGCAAGGCCAAACCATACATGTGTGATGATCTAAAGCCGATTCGTAAAAATCGGGATGACGAAATAAAATGCAGCTTTGACGTAGGCAAGTGTGATAGAATATTTGATGCCTTGTTGAAGGATAAAGTGATAAGGATAAATCATGTTATACCATCGCCTGATGAATTAAGGCGGCGGGCTTATTGCAAGTATCACAATTCTTTCTCTCATGCTACTAATGATTGCAATGTCTTTCGTAAACAGATCCAATCGGCCCTCAACGACGGACGATTGAGCTTTGCCGGCATGGCAATTGATACACAGCCGTTTCCAGTAAACGTGCTAGATCTGGAGGGAAAGAAAGTTCTACTTCGGCCAGAGGCAGCCGAAGCCGCTAATAAATCAAATGTTGTTGTTGGTGAACCCAGGAAGGTGGCCAGCAGCAAGGCGGCAGGAAGACAAGTTATAGTGAGCCGGCAACCCGATGGAGGCGAAGTCATCAAGATTACCATCAACAACCCTACACTCGGGGGGCAAGTACCACGGCCAGACAAGTCGCCGCCTAGATTTATCAAGCCCAAGAGCCCAGAAGTTGGCAGATGGAAGACAAACCAGGTTGAATATAGACCAAGGAAGACAAAGCCAACTTTTGACATGCTGCTGAACAAGTACGTGCGCCAGGCCGGGTCGAGGTCGCACCAGTGGCAGTATGGGAAACGACCAAGGTCACCATCCACGGAGGAAAATAGCCGGCACCAGAGGCCGGCTGACGAGGTCAAACGCAGGGCAATCCGGCCATCTATGCAAAGCCGGCTTGTGTATCCCGGAGACATGTCATATTGGCGGATCAAGGCGCAAGGTGCTAAAAAGGCGGAGCCAGAAGGCGGATTAGTCTCAGACAACTTATTGGTTGTTGGAACTCATGTGCTAAAATTGAAGGACCCGATTACAGAGCCGGCAAACAGTGAGCCGATACTTGCTATCGCGCCAAAGCCAGCAACCAATGATCATGAAGCTAGCTCCAGTCAAGCCATGAAAGCTCAACCCCGGGATCCAAAATATACTCAGCCAAAGTGGTGCCCGCCAGGTATAACAAAGACACAAAAGCGGAAACTGCAAAGAGCAAGGAACCGGGAGAAGGCAGAAGAAAGAGCTGAGCAATCCAGGGACGTCAAATTCAATGCTGAGCGACCAATGTTGCCGGCGCAAAAGTGGATTCCTAGGCCAGTCCTTATGGCGGCTTCCGCACCAACTACCATGAGTCCTGCTGTCGATGGTGAAATAGAGCCGGCAGCTACGCCGGCTATCACCTATTCTTCATGGGCTGACGAAGTCGAAGCAGCAGACTTGGCGATGGCAAGTTTGGCAAAGGAGCTGGCAATCCAAGATCCGGCCACAGAGAAGCCGGCAAGTGAAGACCTCGCAATGGAAGAAAAGGCAGAAGAAGAACCAGCAATGTCAGAGTCAACAATGGATGAGTCAGGCAATTTGACAGATGAAGATCTGCTAGATTATGAAGAATCGCCGACTCGGACAGGAATGGACATCAACATGGTGTATTACTTGCCGGCCGAGTTCCGTGCTGTCAAAGAAGGCGAGGTTGCGCAAATCAACTTTGGACCAAAAAATGTTGTCTTCGAAAAACCTGACAAGCCGGTGAAACACCTCAGGCCTCTGTATGTCAGAGGACACATTGATGGCAAGCCGGTCACCAGGATGATGGTGGATGGCGGCGCTGTGGTAAACTTGATGCCATATTCTGTCTTCAAGAAGCTACAACTAGATGATGGCGACCTGATGAAGACAAACATGGTGTTAAATGGGTTCGAAGGAGGAGAAGGAGTAGAAGCCAAAGGCGTTATCAGCTTGGAGCTCACAGTAGGAAGCAAGACTTTGGCTACCGCCTTCTTTGTTGCTGAGGTGCAGGGAAACTACAATGTGCTGCTAGGACGGGATTGGCTTCATGCTAACCAGTGTGTTCCGTCTACTATGCACCAGCAACTAGTGCAATGGGTTGACGACGAAGTTGAAGTTGTCCATGCTGACGAATCGGCATGCATTGCGTTAGCCGAGTCGATTGTTGACTGGCAACATTCTAATGTCACATGCCTTTCTGGGCGTGATTTATCCGGATTCGACTTCCTAAGTGCTACCAGGGACGGATTCGTGCCAGTATCTCTAAAGCCGATTGGTAGCAATCGGCTGCCGCTCAAGTAGATGGATCAAAATGATGAGTGGCTGCAGAAGCGTCTGGACGAGTATCGGACCGAAAGGAACGATATGTATGAAGCAATTGAAGAACCAGATGACATGGATAAGTTGGGACAAGGCTTTACATCGGCTGACTTGCTGGAAGAAGTTGACATTGGGGATGGCACTGTCCCTAGACCGACATTTGTAAAGCAAAAGTTGGCGGCCGATTATAAGTCTGAATTAATCGCGCTAGTCAAAGAGTACGTGGATTGCTTTGCATGGGAATACCACGAGATGCCTGGGTTAAGCCGAGAGTTGGTCGAACATCGGTTGCCTATCAAAGCCGGCTTCAGACCATACAAGCAGCCGGCTCGCAAATTTAATCCACTGATCTATGATCGGATAAAGGCGGAAATTGGCAGGCTTTTGAAAGCCAACTTTATTCGGCCCTGTAAGTATGCCGAATGGTTATCCAACATTGTGCCGGTCGAAAAGAAAGGATCCGACAAGATTAGGGCATGTATTGATTTCAGGGATTTGAATCGAGCCACGCCAAAGGATGAGTACCCTATGCCAATAGCCGACATGCTTATCAACGAAGCCTCAGGTCACAAAGTTATCAGCTTCTTGGATGGCAACGCAGGTTACAACCAAATATTTATGGCCGAAGAAGATTCGGCTAAGACGGCGTTTCGCTGCCCAGGCTTTGTTGGCTTGTTCGAATGGACCGTGATGACTTTTGGATTGAAGAATGCCGGAGCCACCTATCAAAGAGCGATGAACCTGATATTCCATGATCTTCTGGGAGTCGTACTGGAGGTATATATTGATGACGTGGTGGTTAAGTCGGACGGCGAGTCAAATCACTTGGCCGACTTGCGGCTGGCGTTTGAAAGAATGAGGAAGTACGGGCTCAAGATGAATCCTTTGAAGTGTGCCTTTGGCGTGTCGGCTGGGAGATTCCTTGGTTTCATCATACATGAACATGGCATAGAAGTTGATCCGGCAAAGATTGAAGCCATCCAGAAGATACAGGCGCCGGGTTGCAAAAATGACATGCAGAAGTTTCTGGGCAAGGTAAACTATTTGAGAAGATTCATTGCTAACTTGTCTGGAAAAGTTGATGCATTTACACAGATCCTTCGGCTCAAGAATGATGATGAATTCACCTGGGGGGCAAAGCAGCAAGAGGCGTTTGACAAGATAAAAACTTGCCTGTCTACTCCTCCAGTTCTCAGGAAGCCGGCTCATGGTCAACCTTTCCGGCTTTATATTGCTGCTGAGGACAAAGTGATCGGAGCTGCCTTAACTCAGGAAGCCGAAGGACAAGAGTACATCATCACTTATCTGAGTAGACGTTTGCTGGATGCCGAGTCAAGGTACAGCTTTGTAGAAAGGTTGTGTTTGTCTCTTTACTTTGCCTGCACCAAATTGCGACATTATCTGCTATCCAGTGAATGCAAAGTCTTTGGTCAGACCGATGTTCTCAAACACATGATACAAAGGCCGATTCTTAGTGGGCGAATCGGCAAGTGGGCGTACGGGTTGATTGAATATGATTTGGCTTATGAACCACTAAAATCTATGAAAGGCCAAATTGTAGCTGACTTTATTGTTGAACATCGGATTGACCTGGAGGAAGAAGCCGGCTTAAATATTGTGTCGGCTGTACCGTGGAAGCTTTATTTTGACGGCTCAGTCTGCAGCAGCGGACAAGGAGTTGGCATTGTGTACATCTCACCACACGGTACTGTTTTTGAAGCCTCTTGTCGTCTTGACTATTTATGCACTAACAATGAAGCCGAATACGAAGCACTTCTATTCGGGCTAGAAATATTGGTGGACGCAGGGGTAACTCATGTCGAGGCATATGGAGATTCGTTGCTTATTGTCCAGCAAGTGGCCAAGATTTGTCAATGCAACAGCGGGTCTCTCAACATTTATCTTGATAGATGCCTGGATATGATTTCAACGTTGGATTATTTCCACATATCTCATGTTCCTAGGCAAGACAATTGGCTTGCGAATGAGTTGGCACAACAGGCATCTGGCTATCACGTCAGTCGTGGTTTATTCTTTATCAAGGAACAGCCAACAACTCATGTTGCCAACTTGGAGGAAGCCAGTCAGGAAGCCGGCTTGTTGGAGCCGGCTAAGGAGAAAGCCAAACAGGAAGCCGGCTTGTTGGAGCCGGCTAAGGAGGAGTCAAGTGACAACTTGGCGGACGACTGGAGACAACCTTATATTGACTATTTACAAGATCCAAGTCGAAAAACAGACAGAGCAGTTCGGCGCCTAGCTCTCAAGTATACATTGGTGGATGCCGCCTTATATCGCCGAACTGCCGATGGTCTTCTTCTAAAGTGCTTGAATGAAGACGAAGCTAGAGTTGCCATGGGAGAGGTACATGATGGTTTATGTGGAACACATCAGTCGGCCCACAAGATGAAGTGGATGCTCAGGCGAGCAGGTTTTTATTGGCCGACAATGATCAATGACTGCTTCAGATATTACAGGGGATGTGAAACCTGCCAGAAGTTTGGAGATATTCAGTTGGTGCCAGCTTCACCTCTTAATCCAATTATAAAACCGTGGCCTTTCCGGGGTTGGGCGCTTGACTTTGTCGGCATGATCCATCCGCCTTCATCCAAGGGGCATCGGTTCGTATTGGTGGCTACTGATTATTTCACCAAGTGGTCTGAAGCAGTACCTCTCAGAAACATGACCCACAAGGAGGTGATCCAGTTTATTACAGAACATATCATCCATCGATTCGGCATTCCGCAGACTCTTACCACAGATCAAGGTACTTCCTTCATGGCTAAGGAGGTGAAGCAATTTGCCGAATCACTTGGAATCAAGATGCTCAGTTCATCTCCCTACTATGCACAAGCCAACGGACAAGCCGAGTCAAGCAATAAAATCTTGGTCAAATTGATCAAGAAGAAGGTACAGGATCATCCAAGGAGGTGGCACGAGGTACTGTCCGAAGCATTGTGGGCGCACAGGATCTCAAGGCATGGAGCAACCAAGGCAACTCCTTTTGAGTTGGTGTATGGACAAGAAGCCGTTTTGCCAGTAGAAGTGAATCTGGCTGCCTTGAGGCTTGCTAAGCAAGATGACTTGTCGGCTGAAGACTACTGCAGCTTGATGATGGACAATGTTGATGAAGTAGCCGACAAGCGTGTTATTGCCTTGCGAGAAATTGAGAAGGAAAAGTTGCGGGTGGCAAAAACTTACAATAAGAAGGTCCGGCTAAAAGACTTTCAAATTGGCGACTTGGTCTGGAAAGTTATATTGCCAGTTGGCTCTAGAAGCCGGAAATTTGGCAAATGGTCCCCAAACTGGGAAGGGCCGCTGCGAGTCGCGAGAATAGTACCCGGCAACTCTTATCTGGTGGAGACATTGGAAGGCAGCATGTTGCCTCGAGCTATCAATGGGAAATACTTGAAGAAATTCCACCCGAGCGTGTGGCAAACTGCATGAGTTGCACGTATGGCCGATATACATATATCGCCCTTAGCATATGGCCGATGAGCTTAAGCATCGCCCTTAGACAAAAACTTCTACATTGAATATTTTCTAGTACGCAAGCTCTACTAGAAAACAGGGGGCATGTGTTAGCACCCGTTTTTGGCAGATTGCCAGTTTCAGGTTCAAGGAGGATTTGGCGGCTTAAAGAAGGCAACAAAGAAGGCTAAAATGGTGATATGGGAAGCTTTCCAGGAAAAGATGGCCGGAAGAAGGCTGCCAATAATCCGGCAACCGGAACAAGGCGGAAGCTGGATTCGGGAGTGCGAAGTTGCCTGAAGACATAGCGAGCTAAGTCAAAGGAAGCAATAAAGGTGGCTGAAAAGAAGCCAACTTTGTCAACACAAGGTGGCAAAAAGGAAGTCAATGTTGTCAAGACAAGGCGGCAGAAAAGAAGTCAACATTGTCAAGACAAGACGGCATAAAGCCAACTTTGTCAAATACAAGCCGGCAAGTCAACTTTCCACCGATCAAGGCAGAAAAATAGAAGACAACTTTCAAGGTCAAGATCAAGGCGGAAAACGAGAAGACAACTTTCTAAGATCAAGGCTGGAAAATGGGAGGCAACTTTCTAAAAGAAGCCGGACAGAAATCCGGGTCTAATACGAAGCCGATCAAGATATCTCGTCTCTAAGAAAGAAGGCAAGTTTGAAGCCAATACGGAAGGGAAAAAGGCAACTTTCCAGTAGCCAGCAAGTTGGAAGCCAGTACGGAAGGCAAAAGGCAACTTTCCGAAGTAGCCAACAAGTTTGAAGCCAACGTTGCCGGCCAAAAGTTGCCTATTTTAGAGATGGATTCGACTTAGACTATGATTTGTAAGCCTTGTAGAAGTCCATTACTTGTACGGGAAGTCCAGCCGCCTCATATATATGTGAGAGGTGACGGCCGATTGAAATTAAGCAAACAATCGACAACCTATCAATACAACCTACTTTTATCTCCTCAAACCCTTGTTTATGCTTCCGTTGTTCGGCGACTTCATCTAGATTTCGCCGGGTATCGAAAACCGAGCTGAGAGCGGCCAAGTCCGGCTTAGTTCAGCCAATCGTCGCCGGCTTCCTCAGACGGGGCTTCCCGAGGGGCTGGGGCGTCTGGTCTAAAAAGCGCCTGCTTGCTGTCTTGCGTATCGCGCTGGAAGCAGGCCTCCCGCGGGGCGAGTTGCGGAGTATCTCCCCCGGCACCGCGGGTACACGAGGACGTGTTCGTGTGACGCGTTTCGAGCACAACACACTTTTTGGCGACTCCGCTGGGGACGATTCGATCTGAAAATTGGACAGCAATGACCAATTCCAAGACCGACGCTGCCGGTATCAATACCGACAACATCATCAAGCCAACTCTCGAGAAGTTGTCGGAAGAACAACGCCAAGGTCTGGAGGCGTGGAAGAAGAAGAGAGATGAGGAGTTCGAGGCGCTGCGAGCCAAGCGGGATCAAGAAGATCAAGACCTGTACTTATCCAGCTTCAAGGTAGATCGGCAAGGTATAATCTCGCCGATCAAGGAGCCGGAATTTGTACCGCTGGATGCCAACATTGACAAACCCGCTGTAAGTAGTAGCCTTTTTTCCTCTGAACAGATAGCCGAAATTCAATTTCATGTTTCGCAAGGCACTGCCAATGTTTACGACCTTATGTTAGAACATGAAAAGGCTAAGAAAAACACGTCCCATGACCAACCATCGGATAAACAACCGATCGGTCAAAGTAGGGAAAACCAACTTGTGCCTACGCTGCCATGTCCAACTCCTGTCCAGAGTATGCCTAACTCGGCAAGCCAGCCGAGTCAGACAAGGCGGATTTTGGGTCATGAGTCAATGCCGAATCAAAATTCGGCTACTTGGGTGCAAGCTGGCCCTGCCGCCAATTCTTCTCTCGTGCCGGCTCAATCGGCCATTATGGACGATTCCTTAGCCGAATTCAGGAGAAGATTGGACCAGATAGCTTTTGACAAGCTCGGGGTGATGCCAAAACATAGAACTTACACTAAGCCTTACCCCGATTATTTTGATCTGCAACCTTATCCTCCTGGTTTTGACAAGCTCCTTTTCAGATTTCATGGATAATTTTCCCTGACCAAACACTCCAGTAGATCTTGGAAATTTGCATGAATAATTTTCCCTGGAATATTGTCAGATTTTATATTCATGAGATGTCTTTTCTGATGGACGGAGTTGATGCCTACTACTTGACTTTGAGAACATAATTATTTCCACACCTGAAAAGCTTATGTATGAATCTGATGGGACTGTGATTTTTCATTACACCCATAAATGTAGAAAAAACTGGACAGTTATGCTGATTTTTTTTTCTGGATTTTCCTTTGATGGAGTAGTTGAGTTTTTCTTACTCCAAGTATTTAGTTAAGTTTTCTTGGACACATTGTTCTTCGAACTTGTGGATTTCCCTGACCAAATTACAGATCAATTTATTCAAAATTCCATTTGATGGAACAAATAAGTAAGCATCCTAAGTTGGTTATTTGGACTGGCATCGCTAGAGTCCTTATTAAAAAACTCTAATAGCCTGGTTTAAGAATTATGTTACTTTCAATGCCCAGACCGTTGATGGCGTTGTCATGCCCGAGGGGATTGTCGACAAATACGCCGCCCACTGCCACCTAGCGAGCACCGCTCGGCGAATAGGGCTGTATGCAAGTTTTGTTCTTCGAGATTCAAAAATCGGATAAATAGTACGAAAATGCGTCGGGGAGGAGGCGGCGATGGGCGAATTTTTTGACCCGTGACGAGTTAAATAAATATAATTACACTGAAATCTTATACTTTCTGAGGTTTGTATTTCACCTTTTTATGGTTTTAACAAATATATGTTGCAAGTTACCATTGTTAACTATACAATATATATATTATTAATTGTTTTCATTATGTAGTTGTAATTTATATCGCTGAAAATATATCTGAGAGAGATACGAGGACACTATTTGCCAGGTCGAAAAAAACTCCCTAGCTCGTTCCCCTGCGTCGCTCCCGTGGGCGACGACGGGGGAACCCTAACAGCCGGCGGCGCCCGAGCTCTCCCCAGCCTCCTCCTTCCCCTCGCTGCCGCCGGACGGCGTAGCCGGGCGCGGGCCGGGCGCTGGCGGCGGCGGGGCCCCTCCCTACTCTCTCGTGCGGGATCTCGGCGCGGGCCGTGGATGTCGATGAGGGCGTCGCGCCGTGCAGGGGCGTGGCGGCGCGGCTGTCTCGGCGGCGGCGTGGTGACCTGCAAGGCTCGTGCGGGCTCCGGTGGCGGCGGCGCTTCGGCGGCGGCGTGCGCTGGGGTGGCGCAGCAACCTGGCCTTGGTGGTCGGCCTACAAGGACGTGGCGGCGACTCTGTGGAGGGCGGCGGCCCCGGCGGCAGGGCTCAACGGCGGCGGCAGTGGGAACAGCACGGACGACGGAGACGGGTGAACTCGGGACTTGCCATGGCCGGTGCTGCTCGGCCCAGATCTGGGACCTCCGGGCCTGATCTGGGTTCTACGGGCCCTGGCCGGTGTGCGTGTCCACGAGTCGTTATGCAGGATGACATCGGCGACCTTGACGTTGCAGCGCGGCGGCGGAGCTAGTCGGGCCTGATCTAGGCCTGCTGGGCTGATCTGGGCCTGACCGGCACTGCTGCTGCGTCCGGTCGGCGACCGCCTCGGGCGGTGGAGGATGTGTTCTCCTCCTAAAGGCTGCGGATGTTGACCTCGCGGGCCTGATTCTGTCGCCGGCCTCACTCTACCACCTCGTTGACGCCGCGACTTGTTGGTTCCTTGGGTTTAGGTTCCGGATGCCGGGGCGGCGGCTCTGGAAGGTGGTCTGCACGGGCGTCTCTGCGGCGAGCGACGTGGCGGTGGTGATGGTCTTGCTTTTTGGTCGTGTGGATGGCGAGAAGCGGACGTTGGGGGTTCCTGGAGTTGGTGGCGGCAACTCCGAGATCGTGGTTGGGAGACCATTCTCGGGGGTGATGGGCGATCCATCTGTGCGGACGTTGTGCGAAGGTTTTTCCGAGCGAAAGCTCTGCGTTCCGGCGCCAATGGCGGCGATGCTTGCGGGTATCGTTACCCTCTTGGGGGCGTTGTTGTGGTTACCCTCGCTGCGTTAGGGTTCCGGGTGAAAACCCTTGACCATTCCGGTCTCGGCGGCGGCGGCGTGTTACGTCGTTACCCTCTTGTGGGTGTCGTCGTGGAGCCTCGTCACTTAGGGCTTGTTTCGTTGTCCTCGGTGGCAAGTTTGGTTCTTCTTGTTTATCTTTCTCCTATCTTTGATGTGCTTTGTAAGAGGTTCCCCTCATCACATTGTATCGGTTCGGCCGTTGAGACTTTATTTATAAAGCGGGGCTACGGCCTATTTCGAGAAAATATATCTGAGTTATGCAAAAAAATTATTCCTCTGTGACATATTATTCTTATCAAGATACAAATTCATCTTAAAGGTGAAACAAAAATATATGAAAAAAGCGCACGGGTCCTTGATGCTCTTACAATTGATGAATTATATAGACTATATGTATAGTATTGTGTTGACGTTTTTCTCTATTTTTAGTATTAGCAAATATTTTGGTAGAGAATTCAATGCATATAACCTAGCAAATATCTACAGAACTGTGTAGTGTATGGTTATGTAAAAATATATATAGAAGCTTCTGTAATATAAATCGAACATTTGACATGATCTTTTTTTACATGGTCAAATGTGTATTACAACTTACCGTAAATTTTCTTTAGCCCTTGTACCCCTGTCACTACAAGGGAGGAGATTTGTGTGCGGCTAAACATCCTAACTGAAGCAATTACAGAAAAGTATTTGGGGCCGCCACCACTTGTTGGTCTTGACATCGTTGATTGTTTTGCAGATCTGATAGACAAGGTGTGCAACCGACTGGCGGGGTACAAAGAGAAGATACTTACTTATGGTGGCAAGGAAATTTTGATAAAAGCGGTGGCTCAGGCAATCTCCGTATATGCAATGTCAGTCTTCAAACTTCCGAAAAAAGTAATCAAAGGGATTATAGATGCAATTTCCCGTTACTGGTGGGGAGACGAAGACAGACAGAAACATATGCATTGGTTTGCTTGGTGGAAGATGTGCGTGCCGAAGAAGAAAGGAGGAACGGGGTTCAGAGACCTGAACTATTTTAACTTAGCTATGCTAGCAAGACAGTGTTGGAGGTTACTCTGTGAACCGGAGTCGCTTTGTGCTCAGGTGCTTAAAGCAAAATACTACCCATCAGGTGACCTTCTAAATGCAGAAGTGAAGAAAGGATCATCGTACACATGGCAGAGCATATGGTATGGTATCCAAACTTTCAAAAGAGGGCACATATGGCGTGTGGGTGATGGTTCGGATATCAACATATGGACTGATGCTTGGATTCCGAGCAGCCCATCGAGGAAGGTGGTCACTCCGCGAGGTAATGCAGTGCTAACCAAGGTTTCAGAACTGATAGACCCAGTGACTAGAACTTGGGATGAGGAGCAGCTGCGTAGCCTGTTCTTTTCGGTAGATGTCAACCGCATCCTAAAGATACCGCTTGCGGTGGGTATGATGGATGATTTTGTTTCCTGGAACTATACAAAGAATGGCCTCTTTTTAGTCAAATCAGCTTACTATGCAGAGTGGGATCACCAACACGGCCGGAAGATCCTACGAACAAATGAAGTTGGCTCTGCACATGTGAATCCAGTGTGGCACAATATTTGGTCTCTTAAAGTTTCAGCTAAAGTTAAGATTTTTTGTTGGAGATTCTTACATGGGACTTTACCATGTAGGGCAGTTTTGGCTAATCGACACATTGTTATGAGCAGCTTATGCCCTATCTGTCAAGTTCATTGTGAGGACACGATGAGTGCTTTTTTCAGGTGCCCGAGAGTAGCTGAAATTTGGGAGAACCTCGGTCTAAGTACAAAAATTTCTGCAGCTTGTTCCCTCGACCGTGAGGGTTCAGGAGTATTTGAGGCCTTGATGAGGGAAAAGGAGACGCCCTTGTCGAACTTGCAAGACATGGGACATAGAGAAGTGATAGCTACTGCGTGCTGGTACATGTGGAGGGAGAGAAGGAAAATTGTTCGTGATGAAAAGGTGCAGAAACCAGCAAGCTCCGCCCAAGCAATAGCAGCTATTGCACTGAATTATTTCAGAGCACAGAAGAAGAACGGGGGAGACAGAAACACGGTTGGGAGCGTCCAAAAGAAGGGTACGTAAAATTAAATGTTGATGCTGCCTTCTTTCAGGATACATGCTCAGGGGGATTGGGAGCGGTGATTCGCGACGATCACAGAAGCTTCATCACTGGACAATGTTGCCCAATTGAAAACATCAGTGATGCAGCTACGGTGGAGGCAAGAGCCCTTTGGGATGGACTGCTACTAGCAGGACAGATCGGATGCACCAAGATCGAAGTTAATAGTGATTGCTCTGAAGTTATCGAGCTGATGCAAGAAGGTGGAAACTCGTTGGGTCCGACTGCGGCGATATATGAGGAGTGTTCCTTTCTAGCTAGAGGTTTTGCTCATGTAACTTTTAAATTTACTCCTAGAGAGAGCAACATGCTCTTTGATGAATTCTGTTCTATATGTTGAATGGGTACTGTCACCATGGGACCCTGTACAAGCAGTTGTTTCTTATTTTGCCAAGGTTTTCTACTTCGAAGCTATTTTTGCACGAGATCCTCTGCTATTCATTCTCCAGTCTGCTGTTATAAAGTACATGGAATATTGGTGGGTCAGAACTGTTATTGTGACGGACATTGTGAGCATATTCAGTGCTTGGATTCCCGTGCAAATGGAGGTGCCGCGCAGGCAGCAGCGAAGCTGGTTTAGCGTTTCAGTCTGCAGGGGTTTTTGGATGGTCCGGAAACTGATGGTCCGAAGTCTGAAGGTTTTTGGATCCAATGGCTCGGTGTCCCTTTCATCTGACAAGTGCTACAACGGATGTGTTGAGGAAACCAGGCTATATGCGACCAGAGGAATTCACTCCTTTGGCAAGAGCAGTAGCAAAGCCATTCGTGATATATTCTGCAGTAATTGTCCTACTGACCGTGAGCTTGATCTGGGAACAAAAACTACATGGTATTCCAATTCCAAGTACTCTATGATGGCTGTGAATAACAGTGCTATGCCGATTCATGTTATGGAATTTCTGGTTGCCTATGTTTCGGTGCTTAGCCATGGACTAATTCATCTTGGAAGTCCGGACTTGAAGTGTGCAGATTCTGCAATGGATCGACCATATTTGCTCATTTCTATGCAGTCAGTTGCTCTCAACAACATGGAACCATCGTGGTTTACAGCTGCTCTCTTGACTGAGAATGTGAGCATGTTCAGCACTGAGTTTTCTGTGCAGCTAGATGTTGCTTATTCCGTCCAGCCAAGTTTAACAACTACTCATGCATATCAACTTAGTGTTCTGGCACCAACAATGTTCAGTTTTGCTTGGGACAACATGGACTGCGTTTTCCATTCAAGGACGGCAAGATGTACCTTCCAGGTTACAAGTTCGGCATTGTTGTTGTTTATTGGGGCATTTGATGGCAGACGAGAACCAATTCAAGGAGGAAGGCATATGACAGGTTTGTATCTACACATGGTGCTCCGTTTTCCATGGGACCCCGGCAAAGCAGCAGCAGCTTGGGGACAAGCTGCTTTTCAAGGGGGGAGGGGTGTTAGGGCACCTCCAACGGCCATGCGCAAACGGACACAGAAAACGGACATATTTTGTCCGTTTGGGGCGGACAAAGGACAGAATTTAGGCCTCCGTCCGTTTGGGGTGAGGGGTGACCCCAACGACCACCCGCATATTTATCACCGGACATGTCTCTTTTGTAATTTTTTTCTTTATTTCTTTGTCCAATACAATTGAAAATTCATGCACACACAAATCAGACGATTTTAATCCGAATGGATTGGTCACACATCGAAGCTGCTTGTCTATGTTAGATTGACTTTTGACATAGAAGAAGAGAGAGGAAGAAATAGCATAGCCACGCACCACCAAAAATTGCAGCAGCTCACCGTGCGCGTGCTTGCCGTCGCCCGCGCGTCCTCATCCGCCGCCACCATCGCGTGGAGACACGGAACGAGTGGCCGGTAGCAGGACTCCGCCCGATTCCGTCCGGAGACGCAGCAGCAGACACGCCGACCTGCTTCTCCACCGCGCTCCATCCCGCCGCCCAGAGATCGCAGTCGCGGCCCTGCTCCTCTGGCGCCGAGCTATCCAGCGCCGCCGACCTGTCCTATCTTCCCCTCCACGGCAAGCCCTTCTCCATCTCGGGCTTCCGAGCTATGGCGACGGAGATGGAGAATGGAGAACAAGGCTGCGTCACTGGGAGAGGAAGCGCGTCGATCTGGCCGGTGGCGGCGCCGACCTGACCGGCCGGCGGCGGCGTGCCCCGATCTGGAGACGAAAGGGAGAGAGGATAGAGATGGGAGAGTGGTGGGGAGAGAGACGAATGGGTGGGGTGGGTGGCTGTCGTGTGGGCCAGGTCGGACACGAGAGCGGACAGGACGGACCGAGAGCATGTCCCTTTTCTCCCCAAATCTAGACCAAATTTGGGACAGGTTTGGGCAAAAAATATGTCCGCCCCGGACAATTGTCCACATGCGGGCTGCCGTTGGAGGCCTGCTTTGTCCGTTCGGATAGTTTTGGACATCGATTGTCCATATGCGGGGCACCGTTGGAGGTGCCCTTAGCGACCCTTCCTATACACCATATTGGGCTGGCACCTGGGCCGTCGCTATGGGCCTGACTATTCTCCAGCAACATGTAACACGGGACCGAACTACAAATATGCAAGGGATGGCAACGAGTACGGCATCCAGTTGGATCACGAACCCGGCTCGGCACGGCGGCGGCAACCCTACCCTTGTATCTGTTCTTCTTCGATCCTCAATCTGTGCTTGTCTACCCTTGTATCTGTTCTTCTTCGATCCTCAATCTGTGCTTGTAATAGAACCCTAGCTACGTTGTAATCGAATCCTTGCCACCATATTCGCCGAATCTATCAATCCCAGATCACGTAGCTAACAAAACGGGCCCTTAACTGTTACTATAGATGTGAAGTCAAACTGATGTAGTGTGGAAGCTGAATTGCTCAGCACTTCACTGCAAATTATATGGATGTTTTGTTTGTGTAAAGCTATTGCCTGCTGGCCTTGTATTCCTGTTTTACTTTGTATAACAATATGTTCCAAGCCGAAGCGAGAGACAAAGTGAAAAACGAAAAGGGATTGACTCAGTGAGTTTGAGTGGTACTGACAACAGTCTGGAACAGCATACTCACAAAGATGTGAAAAGGGATCGCATTGGGATAGATGGTCAGGCACCATTTTCTGCATTAGCAGAGTGAACTAGAGTTGAAAACAAAAGCAAAGTCATCAATATAAAAGGCAAAGCTTTTTCCTCGCTTAAAAAAAAAGCAAAGTCGTCGTGAGTTTCAGATCAGTAACTTACATACCAGACAATCGGGAAACTACAATTTTACAAAGCTTGCTGTTTGAAATTCACTTGTCCTTGTCGAATGCCGCCTTCAGGCGCTCGCAGTCGACGATGTACGCGAACCCATACGCCATGTTCACGAGCGTCGCCTCGTGCAGCTCCCGGCTCGCCGTGGCCGTGGCGTCGGCCGAGAAGAAGACCCGGAAGCCCCTGACGAACGCGTCCCGTGCGGTGGTCTCGCAGCAAAGGTTGGTCATCACGCCGGCCACGATCACCTCCTCGACGCCCATCCCGCGCAGCGTCTCCTCGAGCCCCGTGCCGGCGGCGAAGGCGCTGTACGTGCTCTTCTCCACGACAAGGTCTCCCGCCGCGCGGCCGGCTCCGGGGAGCAGCTCGGCGTCCGGCGTCCCGGCGGAGATGCGGTCGCCGGCCCACCACTCGGCGAGCGGGCGGCTCGGTGGCACGGGGTCGACGTGGCGGGTGTACACGACCGGGATGCCAGCGCTGCGGCAGAGCGCCACGGTGGCGGCGATTGCCGGCATGGCCGGCGCGAGCAACGACGCGAAGTGGCCCTGCACGTCGATGACGAGGAGCGCCGCGGCTCGGGGGTCGGGGTCGCGGCGGCGCGTCTCGTACCTGTTGTAAGTGGAGGAGGATGCGGGAGGCGGCATGGTGGACGACGTACTGGGCTGCCGGATGTTGCTGCCCGCGATGACTCGCCGAGATCACGAGGAGTTTGGGGCGGTGCGGTTGCGCTGCGCGCGCAGAAGGGAAGGGAGAGACTTCCGGGCGCGCAAGATGTCAAAACACGAGACACGTTGTCTCATGGTCGAAGACGGCAGATGAGTGCAGATCCTTCCAGTTCCAGCGGTGATCGATCGGGACAGCGATGTACGAGTACGACGCAACGCACGGAAGAAGCTTTAGCTTGGTCCATGAGAGTGACAGTCGGTGGAGGGAACCAAAACGGGACGTCTTTTCTTTAGAGAGGAACTGAATGATGCACGGGCAGTTACTTTCTGCCTATGGTGGTACTCGCCAAGTTCGCAAAAGCAATTCTACAAAATCGACTCAATCAAATCGGAGGATGGTTGTACTCTCGAGCCAACTAAGAATCAAATCTTGGGTTTTACGCATGTGTTTCATTAAGACAGAATATTCCTTCGGTGGAAGACAATCATGTTTTATGAGTAACTAAGAGGTTTTTTTTTTGAATTTTACGAGGCAAAAGATTTGCCTCCATATATTGATTAAGAAGAAGTTAGAGACTTAAACATTGTTTACATCACCGACCAAAAGGCCCGACCAAAACTAGATAGGGGATTAATCTCCCGGTAAGAATTGTATTAAGGAAAGCTATCACCGACTAAGTGGTTGTTTGTATTAGAAGAATTTAGAGCTAGTTGTTGAGACTGTGTTTAAGGAAGATTTACCAAAACTAGCTTTGGTTAGTTTTTCAGTTAGTGTGTTTAAGGAAAGCTATCCTGACATGGTCAGTATTTGAACCTGAGTTTATACAAAAATGTAGAAAAAGCTGGACCGTTCTGCTGTTTCTTTTTCATGAGATGTGTCGGTGCACATCTCATTCTTCCTGTTGTTACCGCATCGCCCCGAGCACACCTTCGGCCATGTCTCGCCATTTCAAATAATATTGCCATTTCTTCTAAAAAACTCATATTTTCATAACTCTACAAACAAAAATATATCAGCCCTCCTATGTACCACCAACACAATCCTGCCACAACTCGAAAAAGAAAAAGAAACAGAAAAACATGGCGCCTACCAAAGCAATCAGCGAATCGCAGTAGTAGTAAACACCACCATTATCATCACCATGGCCACGAAAAAGGCTCTCCAACGGCAACACACCTTCAGGAAGAAAATAGTGCACAAATACCGTTGTCGCCTGATCCAAACACAAAAGTTGGGGAACTATATACCAAGTCTCCTCTGATGTCTTCACAAGGGCCCAGGTTGTCCCAATTTTTATCCGGCTTGAGGGCGACGGACGGTCGTTGATTTTGCCTCGAGGTTGCATTTTAGCACCGGATCCCACCCCGGATTGGGTGCTTCTATTGGTATTCCGATAAGATATATTCTTGATCATGCCTTTTGCATCGATGAACCTGCATTGCTTGAGGAGGTACGCTGGTTAACCCTGAAGCGCCTTATGCCTGGCCTCGAGCTATTCGATGTTGCTTCTCTGTTGATAGGAGTTTGCAACATGAATGTTGCGTTGCATCTAGACCCGTCTCTCGTGTGTTGAGGGGGTCGCCGAGGAACTCGTCCTTCGTCAGCGGCTTATCGGTGGTGATGCCTTCCGCAAAGGTCGATAGCTTAGGGGGTATATCGCCCCGTTTTTGTTGCGGCTGGAATATCGTCATTGCTACGTTGTCGTTTTTCGCCGCTGCTGCGGCCGCGTCAGCCTCGGAAAGGTTGGGTGTTTTCGGTCATGAAGAGGGTGGCCACATGGCCCTTGCAGGTTCGAGCTTTTTCGAATAGGAGGAGGAGGATGGGCGAAACTGAGCAAGAAGAAGAGGGAGAAGAGCATTCCAATCGAAGGCTGTGGTTTTGGCTTGGGTTCGTTCTTTGCTGTATCTGCCGCTTCTTTAGCAGCAGTTGCTACTAACTTAGCACGTTATACGCAAGTTAGAAACAGAGAACTCTCTAGATTATGCCAGGAAATTAGCTTACTTGCCGCTTGCATTTTTTGCATCACACGGTAACCACCAAGGTGCCAACGAATGCAAAGTGCTTGAAATATTTCGTTTGGAGCACCGAAAACGAAGGGCAAAAACGCATGGGATCTGCAGCTAGCAGAACTAGGGGATGAACTGAACACGTGCGTACCTCCATTGAGCCACAGCAAGAGGGGCTTCTTGTCGGGGTCCTTCTCGGCCTCGAAGAACCAGTAGAAGAGAGCCTTGTCGTCGACGTAGCCGGCGTAGTGCCTGAACCCGACCTCCGGTTGCCCCGGGAGCCCGGTCACGCGGTCGGCCTCCGGCCGTGGACTCCAGGACGCTCCGCTGACCGCAACCGACGCTGCTAGTAGAGCCGGGTGCCAGGGAGAGGAATGCCATGTTGGCCATGGCCGTTTGCCCGTCTCTGTATGGAAGCGCTTGTGTGTGTGCGCGCGCGCGCAGTTTGCTCTGCTTGATTTCGGCTCTGGCCTTGGTGCAGATGAAGGAGGAAGGGTGGTTTAAAAGCTCAGGCAGGGGAGGGTAGTCAGCAGTAGTGGTAGATTATTTGGGTTAGTGGTAGTTTTAAAACAGTGAGTTTTTTTTTTGCGAACTCTAAAACAGTGAGTTTTTCTCTCTCTAGAATACAAGTGTTTGTGGTGGGTAGTTTGGGCGTGGTACCAGGGCTAACCCTAGTCCCGGTTCGGGCAACAGCGTCATCGTCGTCGCTCATCTTCTTGGAGGTGTTGTTTGGTACGCGGCGCTCGGAGTGCTACGAACGTGGTGGAATTCTCCGGAGGGCGCAGCGGTTGCGAGTCTTCTTCGTTTTCATCGAACCGCCATTGTCGGCGTTGTTTCTTTTCTTTTTCTTTTTTTGTTTCTTTTGGGCTGATTTTGTGATGCTTGTCCCAGCAGTGGACTCGTCGTTGTATCGATCGGTTGCTATATTTATATAGCGGGGCGAAAGACTATTTCGAGGAGGAGGTAGTTTGGGCGTCCCGTGGACATAGGTCAAGATGGAGACCTTGGAGATATTTTTTTAGCTGGGAGCCTGGAGATGGTTCACTGCTAGCTGCGTACGGGCAGAGGTCAGTCAATGCACCGATAGTCCGATATTCTATCGTCTTTTAGTGTTCCATTATCACAACTAGATTTAGGGGTGCGTCTTGACGCACGACCCTGAGCTCTGTTTTTACGACACGTCATACATGATGCTAATAATTAATTCAATCTCGAAAAAAAATGCTAATAATTAACGGGTACAAATAATTATATTCTTATGTAAGGTCGAGGACCAAATTAGACAAATAATAGGCAGAAAACTAATTCGTGTAACTAAACGGCATGCAAACACAACGAACTTGTGATGAAGCTTCGTACGATCAAATGGATTATTCACCTGTGTCCTTAAACCGCCGTCCCAACCGCATACCGAAAAGATGCGTTGTTTCCTATCCACCGACGACGGTTACACACCCGATGCACGAATGCTGACCGTTTTGGTTGATTGATTCCCGATGAAACCCGTCCGTCTTCATATAAGGCTGTAAATCCAGCTTCACGAAGTTGCGGTTAACAAACGCACCAGAGATCCGTCGTCCCATTCCAAGACCAGAACATATGAGTAACACCGTTTCTACCGCATAACTCCACTTTCGATGGCAGGACGGATGGATGGCGCTGCTGGTTGGTATGATCTCCCAGACGACCTCGTCAAGAAGATAGGTGAATCCTTCATCCAGTCCGACGACGTCGACTATTATTCATCTCTCCGTGTGACCTGCGGCAATTGGAGACGCGCCACGGAACCTCCCAAGTTCTTTCTTAAAAAATGGATTATGCTTGAGAAATATAGCTACCAGAAAGTCACATTCCTGAACACCTCCACTGGCCGAGTCAGCGCTAAATCCATCCCCGACAACGTCTGCAGGTTCACAAAATATGTCTTTTACATCTTATGTTTGTATGTCAGTAACCTTCAAAAATCACCCTGTTTTCAATCCACCTACTTTGCAGTAATTAGTTTTACGTAGGAGCTACAACAACCGGCCTCGTTGTGCTAGGAAAAAGGACATGGCCGTATAAGATGCGCTTGCTTAACCCCTTCACATGTTCCATTGTTCGTTTTCGAGCATAGATATCAACGGAGAAACTGACCTCCATTACTGTGCTGACTTCCCCGAGGATGGTATTTGTATCCAACCTTCAAAACAGATTTATCAGATGGGCTGACGAAAACTCCGACGAGGGTCAGACTCCATCAGGATTTGGAGAAGAGGAATTCTCGTGTGTGGAATGGTTTGGACTACTTTCCAGCATAACTACACACCATGACGAAGTGTACGTGACAGACAACTACGGATCCATCATACGTACCATCCCGGCAACCAAGGAATCAGATATTGGTCGCACCGCTCGAACGGTCAAGATGACAAAATCATCGAAGTCCCAGCTTTTCAACGGGCAGAGCTATAGAAATAGCATTTACCTGGTGTCATTAGAGGGATGGGCTTCTTCTTGTTATCAGCAGACGGGTTGACAATGACGACCATGTGGTCTACCGGATAGACATGAATAATTTAGCCCTGGTGCCCGTCAGGGGCATTGGCAAGCATGCCCTCTTCGTCGGCATAAACTGTTCAGTTGCAGTTGACAGCAGAAAAGTCCCCACCGTCGAACCCGGAAGCATCTACTACGCCGATCTGTCGGAGATCCGATCCTATAACTACGATCACCTCTCCTGGCATCCGGAATCATACTATGTATTTGGGTATGGAATAGGTTCCCTTGGCGATGAAGACCGTCCATTCCGTCTTGATCAGCTACTGGCGGAGTACTGCAGAAAAGTGGAAGACTCGGAATTTCAGATGACGCCGCCTTGTAATCATATGGAGCAATACATGCCTGAATAATTTTGTTCGTACTAAGAGTCTATAACACTGTATGTGTAGTTAGAAACATGTAAGGTACAAGGTGAAAACCCTTCGTTTAACACGTCATGTACTATAAAAAAAACCGTGGGATTACCATGTAACTGACCAAGCTATTCTCTATCACCATGATAGCTGTTTAGTACTCGTAGATGACATGTCGACAGGTCCAAAAAGTTGCCGGTTCCAGAAGCTCAGCACAACGATCTGAGTTTATGCGAGCATGTCAGCTCCAGGGAGCTGGCGGCATCCATCTTACTAAACGTCAATGGGAAATCGAGAGGACATGACTGTCTTCGTTCCTCCCGAGGACATGATAGCGTGTACATCAAGCATGCTAGGTTGTTTTATTGCCGTTGAGCGATCTTGTCGACTCTTTGGAGTCGGTGCGACCAGCGTTCCTCTCCGTCTTAATTGTTGCGCCTTCCCTCGACGCAATCGTCATCCACGACTGTTCCTCCGTTTTCCCGCCGACTCCTCTCGACTGGAATGTACACGCTGCGGGTAAACTTCCGGGTGGGAACAACTATGAACAGTATATCGGTGACGCATGGTAAAATTGATGCAATACAGTACGGACTCATCATCAGTTTTTTGAACAGACCCGGTGGATTCCAAAACCATCACAAGTACGTTATGTTTGCATGCCATTTAGTTGCACGAATTAGTTTTCTGCCTATTATTTGTATAATTTGGTCCTTGACCTTACATAAGGATATAAATATTCGTACCCGTTGATTATTAGCATCGTGTATAGCGTGTCGTGAAAACAGGGCTCGAGGGGTTGTACGCCAAAGAAACTCAAGAAATGTTGGTACTGGCCAAGTCCCGGGAGTCGACAAGACTGACCTTCTCCATCTCACTACTCGGCGATCCCCGTTTGAATAGCGTGGTGCACAATAAAATCTGCCTGCCGAATCCAAGGGAGCCGACTCCAGGATCTGACATAAACAAACGGTACGGAAGGAAGAAAATGCCTTTTCTGCGAAAGCCCACCTTTCCACACACACGGACGGACTAAACACGGTAACAAACCAATCTCTGCCCAAAAGAACGTACATAAAAAGACGAACTTCTTTTTCATGTTTTTTTTGGGCCAGGTTTTTTGTCCTCTTGGTTTCTCGACGCGACCTATGGGCATCACCTACTCCACTGACTCCACGTTTTGGGTGGCCAAAGAGATGATAGCAGGGACAAACACATGACCTGGAACCGTACGTTGTTGAAGTCGACTCCAGGGAGTCGGCGAGGCCGGTTCATGCGGAGGGGTGGAGAGATGGCGTTTTATGGTGTACTTTTGTTTTGTTCTTTTGCAGCTTGTCGGTTTGCTGGTCATATTCCTTCTGGGTAATTCGATTTTGTAGTAGCAACGAACCTCTTCGTTCACTTCAAACACCGAAATGTGATGACAAAAATCATATCGGGAACACCAAGACTGTTCTTCAAACCCCTTCTCCGTCACAGTGCTCGGCGATCCCGCCGACTCCAGCGAATCCACGAAGTCGGCATTACTAACCTTCTCCGTCTCACTGCTCGGTATTTCGCATCATCCTCGGGTACGTTGCACTGTGCTGGCAGTCCGAACGAATTCCTGATTGGCCGTGTCCTAGCTGGCGTCCCGCCATTAGTGCCGACTTCGTTGTCCGACCTAACTGTAATTCTGAATCAAACAGAATACTACTTTTTAATGTAATGGCTGACTCTGTCTGTTAGGACACTGAACATAAAGGTCTCAAGACGACCTATAAACTAACCAAGCGACCTATCATCTCTCATAACGAACGGGTACGTCTCCAAGGGTACGCCGAGGAATAAATTGAAACGGCAGTCAAGCCGACTCCAGGAAGTCGGCGCGATCGAACGGTGCTCCCGTAGGCCGGCACACTCGCTAGGCCGACGACATGACACTCCCATAAAGGTTCGTCCGGTGCCAACAGTACGTGGACCGACGACATGTTCTAACAACATGACGACTTTAATGCACGACTCATAACACCCTCTCACGTCATTAACTACAACAACATATTATAATTTTTTTTATGTTCGCATTACCATGATCAGATCTGGCAGGCTATTTTTCTCTCTGTTCTCTTCTTACGCCGACTCCAGGAATTGGACGACATCGGACGGTGCATTAAGTCGGAGAAGCCAACATCGTTTGCTCCCCTAGGGGTCATGGAGTCAATGTGATCAAACGGTGCATTAAGACAGAGAATCCTAAGCCGACACGCCTCGCTACACCGACGACCTGACACTCCCATGAGGGACGACTTTAGCGCTCAACTCATAAAACACTCTCTCATCATTAAATACAATGACATGTTAGGATTTTCTTCTAGTTCACGTTAGCATGACCAGACCTGGCAGACTATATTTTGTTCTCGCATTTTCATCTTACACCGACTCCCTGATCGGACCGTGTATTAAGATGGAGGAGCCAGCGTGATAAAACGATGCATTAAGATGGATAAGCCTAGGCCGACACGCCTCGCTAGACCGACGACCTGACACTCCCATGAGGTTTTTTTCCGCAGCCAACAGTAGGCCTGACCGACAACGTTTTCTTAACTGGTACGACGACTTTATTTTTTTGTAAACTAACCGGTATGACGACTTTAGTGCACGACTCATACAACCCTCTCTCATCATTAAATACAATGACACGTTAGGATTGACCAGATCTGGCAGACTATATTTTGTTCTCGTGTTTTCATCTTATGCCGACTCCAGGGAGTCGGCGTGTGACTGTACGGCGGATTAAGACCGAGCAGGTACCATCATTGGCTCCCCTAGGGTACGCCTCGCTAGGTCGTCATCAGACAGTGCATTAAGATGGAGAAGCCAACATCATTTGCTCCCCTAGGTGTCACACGTTGCTAGGACGACGACCTGACACTCACATGAAAGGTTCGTCTGGTGCCCAACCGTGGGCCTGACCAACTACGTCTTCTAGCAGGTATGACAACTTTAGTGCACGACTCATACCACCCTCTCTCATCATTGAAAAGAATGACACATTAGGATTTCCTCTATGTCCACATCACCATGATCAGATCTGTCAGCTATTTATTGTCTGGCGTTTTCTTCTTCCGCCGACTCCAGAGAGTCAATGTGATCGAACAGTGCAAACGGAGAAGGTAACATCTTTGGCTCCCTTATGGCAAGCGTCGGTAGTCAGAGTATTTTGTACTTCTGACTCCCCGAACAGCGAAAGAAAAATACGGGATGCAAAAAACGAACGCAACGTGGTTTGTTTAAGAAAAGGAAGTCCTAGATCTGTGATTAACTATACAGTAAGATCCCTTACTCCAAAGACAAAGCGACTCTACATTGAGACAGAAGGCGAACTCGGCGTCAATCCGTTAAATCCTATACCAATCCTTAGGCCACAGAGTGGGAAGCCGGCGACGGGGTTTGTACGAACAGCGCGCGTGACCGATGATGTCATCGATCGGGTATGCCAGCTTCAATGCACGAGTCTAGTATGACCCTCTCTCTTGCTTAACCTCCTGCTTCTGACCCGTCACCACCTACCGAGTGTTACGACGGATCTCACGCAGGGCGAGACGTTGGCGGCGGTCCTCCAACTTACATGATAAACCCGACTGGCCATCCGACACTACAACCATAGAAACAACACGAAAAAATAAACACGACAAGTAGGAAACAATAAACACTGCAATCATCAAAACTCACAAAAACCACACCGACCATAACAGAAGACGCTGAATCAAAGTTGCCCAGCCAAGTTAGAGAACTGACCAAGATAATTACCCTACAAAAAAAATATAAGAACACTCCTAGGGGAAACTGTAACACCCCGAAAATTCGTCCCTAAGTTTAGTGGTGTTTTCTCACACCTGAAAAACTTTTTCGGGTTTCTAAATGTTTTCTTCGGACCCGTTGGTCTTTGATTTGACTTTGGTTTCGCTCTCTTAGAAAATTCCCAGTAATCCTCGATCTTTGTCGACTTCCACCATAATTCCATGACCCTGTTTTATCTGTCAAACATTGGTTCCATCTGGAGATTCCAAAATCCTCTCGGTCTATCCTACTAAAACCTCCACCGCAAATTTTGCTGGAAATAAATTCTACCCAGCCACCATATGCTTCCCTCATACATGTAGATCACTCCCATGGAAAAAAATATTTCATAGTCCCATGCAACATTCCAAGGTTAAACCATATTCTCTAATATGCCATTTGCGATCCAGAAATTATCTAGACACCTTCCACTCATCCAGAAATTATGCAATTTTGGTAGGGTGCATGATTTCACCTCCTGAACATTTCACTCCATTGGCCCAACCTCATTTGAGCAATATTTGAGGTATTTCCTTTGTAATGCCTTTTCCATGCCTAATAGCAAATTCCAAAGCAACCCTAGCTACAAAAATCATTTGGCATTGTCACCTTGCCAAATTGACAACCTCCCTTATATAACCCCATATCCAGAAGATCAGCTCAGAATAATTTAAGGAAGCACACTAGGCATACCCATGCCATTAGGCATTTTTGGACATCCAATTTTTTTGACCAACCTCCAAATGTCCAATAGAGCTCATACTCCACAGACATTCTATTTACATCATTCCAAACCTACTGTGAATTTTGGGGATTTTTCTGAGATGCGGAAGACCCTGGTCATTTCATCGAGCACCTTCGCTATTTTTGGTTTTCTGAAAATCTTACACTGCAAAGTTTCGAATCCTTGGGTAATTCTTGTTGGTTTGTGTGTTCTCGATGTTACGAACGCAGTGGTGGAAACCATTCCCCTTTTGGACCTCCGAGTCACCGGGAACGCGACGATGTCGCTCGCGTCGCGCTCTGGACGTTCTGGACACGCGCTTGGCAGGAACTAATCGCGATTAACAGCGTGGTCGGTGCCTAATCCTTTGTTACAGTACAATCCCTGTGCACTACTGTGTATCCAGCTCGGCCTCCTCATCTACTTATCTCCTCCACCGACAGAACAGTGCCATGGAGGAGAGCTTCCCCGTGTTTCCTCTCCCCTGCCTCTAAAAAGGACCCCGAGCCCTCCTCGCAGGCACACCCAGCTCCCCCTCTGCCCCCTGCCCGAGCATCTCTCCCTCCTTCCCCTGAGCCTCCCCACGTTTTCTTTTCAGCGAGGAAAACGAGCTGAGTCGAGCTTCGGCCATGGTCGCGTGACCATGTCAAGGATGCACCCGAGCAACGCCAGCCTCTCCCGCACCCCAAGCCTCTCCCCTGGCCGCGGTTCGCCACCGCCATCCCATCCCATCCCCACCCTCGGTTCATCCTAGGAGCAGCGGAGAAGGGGGATCAGAGCGTGGCCACCATGGCCGTACTCACCGAGCTCGCGCGCGACGCGCAGAAGCTGCCCCTGACCGTCGGCATCGCCCTCCCTCTACGCGGACGTCCGCCGCCGCCCCGTCCCCGCCGTTGGGCCATGCCCCAGCTCTCCTAGCAGACGACGCCGGCGTCATCCATCGGAGCAAGGCCGCTGTGGCCGAAGCTCCGGCCGAGCACGTCGGGCACGCGGGCGACGCGCCCCGGCCTTTCCCGGGCGCTTGAGCCCGTACCCG
Source organism: Poa pratensis (assembly GCA_947311845.1). Taxonomy (NCBI): domain Eukaryota; kingdom Viridiplantae; phylum Streptophyta; class Magnoliopsida; order Poales; family Poaceae; genus Poa; species Poa pratensis. Next base: position 41,683,563 of record CAMZMU010000046.1, on the reverse strand, counting down.
AGCGTGGCGGAGCTCCTCCGCCTGCTGGTCGGCCTCGCCGGGCCGCCTGTCGCCGGCGGCGGCAGCTTCCCGAGCCGCCGTGTTCTCTCCGTGCGGGAGGAAGAAGAAAGCTGTGAAGAAAAGAAAGAAAAGAAGAAAGAAAAAGGAAAAGAAAAAAAAGAGAAGAGAGAGAGACCGACATGTGGGTCCCGGCCCCACCTGTCAGGTTAAGTGGAGGCGCGTTTCGCGCGAATACGCTTCCCTGAGGCGAAGGCGTATTACGTCGAAGTGCGCGACCAGCCCAGCCCAGCCCATTCCGGAATTCAGCCCGTGCTGTTTTTTTTCAGTGAGCAGCGGATAGCTATCCTTCGCTCGCTCGTTTCTCTCAAACCGTAACTCCGATTGAGGTGATTCAAATTTGTAAATTCCTAGTTTGAGAAGCTCTGTCTAGTAGTATCAGTTTTACATTTTTGTAAAATATTGTATGCTCAGTACCCTTGTATGCCTGCTTAGGTGTATACCGCGGTACCGGCATACCGGAACCCTGACCCGTGACGCGTCCGTGATCCCTGAGCCAAATGGTGTCGATCTTCGGAGGCAAACTAACCCCTTGCTATGAGCAGTCCCGCAACATTGTTTGTTATTTGCTTATTGCCATGCCAAGTGTTTATACATGTCTGCGTTCGGTATATATTATGTTGGTCTGTTATAGTTGTGTTCAGTTTGTTACTTGGAATATTTCTCCTGCCATGTTTCATTCATCATCCATGTGTGCATTAGAATGACGTGTGAATTTTTGTGCCCCGCACTTGCGTGGCTTTGTCGAACCCTCTAAATAAACAACTATAAAACCTACGTTCTTATGATTGTTTGTTTCTTCTTCTTCGCCGAGGTGAGGAGCGGACGAATGTCGTCTTATGATCCTCGGAGTTGGGGGCATTTGCCAAAAGAGTTATTTGCCTCTTCTCCCTCCGTCAAACGTGGTTGGCGTAAGCCCACCTGGACTGCGACGCTTGGGACATTTGCTTTCCATTTGATTCTTTTTGCCAAGATTGCTGACACCATGTCGGGTTAATCCTTGAGTGGAATGGATGCTTTCTTTCTTATGAGTGCTTTTCGGTTCATTTTTTTGGAGACTACATGCCCAACTAAAATTGGTAGTTGATCTGTGATGGCGCTGGTCGGTGGTATCGCTGCTGTAGTCACCCGATCGACGCCAACAACTTGTGCTACCTTTTGTATTGATCTGTGATGACGCTGGTCGGTGGTATCGCCGCCGTAGTCACCCGGTCAATACAAACAAACGATGGCTTGAAATATCATGTTGCTATTGTCTTGTTGTTTGATGATATATTATTATGATATTGTGATTGTTGTGTTGGACTAATCCTCTTTGTTTGGACTTGTGAATGATGGAACTTGATTAAATGAAACACCCCTCCAAATAACGATAGGGTCAGTCCACGGTGCCACTAATCTGAACATCGAAAGCACTGCCATTGTCGCTCACATGGGCGGGCCTTGACCTACGTAACCTATTGAGCCTCCTTTGATGCTACCATTTTGGCAAGTCTAGTCGGTACCATAGTTGGTCGGGGCTAGTTTTGCGAAGGTTCCGGAGCTAGGCGTCGCTCATGGGTTGGGGACGTGCCGGATTCACTTCTGCATAAGGCATAGAGTTATGTCGGTGGCTATACAGGGAGTGTCTTGGTAGCGTGAACGGTCAGGTGAGTGTATCTTGCTGAGTTCGCCTTAAGGATGATATCCTAAAGTACCGGCTGGGTGTGGTGCACTTAGATGGGTGGTATCTGCAACCTCTCGAGAGTGTCAAATCTGGATGTCTAGCCTCGTTCCAAGGTTATGGAACAACAGTTCAGTGTCGGTCACACTGTGTGTCTTTGTCGTGTCAGGAGGTTAAACCTAAGGCTTGTTTGAAATAAAGGTGAACAACCTGATTTCACTAAATGATCAATAAGATGATGCAGGGAATGTTTCTTGTGAGGTGAATGGGATGGCGGTGTGATGCGTTGGAAGCCTATAGTTAGGCCAGAGCCAACATCAACCGTGCATGCCCCGGGAGATAGCCAGAGTTGGCTGGATTGATAGCCAGAGTTGGCTGGAGTGATAGCCAGAGTTGGCTGGATTGATAGCCAGAGTTGGCTGGAGTGATAGCCAGAGTTGGCTAGAGGCTTGGAAGCCTGATTGTGTTGACAGGAGTAATTATAAGATTTGGTACCAACGGGTACACTCCTCTACTCGTCACAGGTAATCTCTTTGTTTGATTGCCGGTATACGATCCAACCCCACCTGGTTTTGACTCTGCACTGGTGATACTCTTGTTGTTTGCTTATGCCATGTTTTGCTTGTGATGCCATGCTACCCTTATGTTATCATATTGGTCTATCTTGAGTAGACCCTTGCCATGTTGTAGGATTTTATTTCCAATGTATATCTTGTTGCATGATTGTTGGATTGTTTGTGGTGAGTGGCGATTCTTGCTGAGTGCATACAAATGTACTCACGGGCCTTGTGATTGTGGCCAGATTTTCGGCGAGGATTCATCTTCTACCTTAGCAAGGACATGGAGCAAGAGCGTGCTAGGATCAGTAGCCCAGCCAGATACCTGTGGAGTGGAGCCGCTCCAAGCCATTGCCTTAGCCGTCTTCCGCTGCCAGTTAAACTCTGAGTTGGGCCATGCTTGGCAAGATATTTTGTAATGCCTCGATGGCCTTGTAAACCATTTGTAGCACTTTTTGTGCCTGATTGTGTAATGATTTCCATTATGTTACACTGTTGTGACGTGCGGCCAGTTATCCTGGGCTGGCGCACGGGACGACTGCCTCTCTGGCAAGATGCGCCAGGGAGGGGTGTCACAGAAACTCGAAAGAATAAATAGCAGGAACACAGCACAAAACCACCACTCGAACATACAAAAGGGATCACGGAAAAACAACAGGATAACAAACCCGTCGATAACAAAACTAATAAAACATAAAAACACATAATAACACGGTCAGGATGACAGCAAAACCAACAAACTAACAAATCGAACGCAACCACAGTAAGTAGAAAGAAACACGCAAAAAACAAACATAAAATGCCATGGTCTTTCTGACCAGACGGAGATTTTTTTCTGGCGACGGTCTATTCAAGATATAATGGTCTTTGTTTGTATGTGGCGTATGCATGGCGGCCACTTTCCGATCTCGCCGACTCCCTCGAGTCGGCATGAGTTTTCTGGCCGACTCAACTGCTAGACTCGGCAGATGTGAAGTCTTCCAACGTGCTGAGCCTGCGCTGTGGTACTTTAAATCCTGAAACCAAAATCTACGACAAAATACATGAATAGCTCGCCCCCAAACAAAAGGAAACCCACCGATATACAACTGAAATCACGAAACAAATCACGAACGGAACAAAACAAACATAAGCGACAGGAAAACGAAGCCGGCTAAAAAATGAAGTAAGGACCGAAAAAACAAATAAACACAGAAGTACACCACAAGACAATCCAACTACTAAAGAACACGGATCCAGTGGATGGATAGGTAGATGAAAAAAAAGAATGGATAAAAACACGGTAACAAATCCCAAATCAACCACAACAGAACTAAATTTAACCCAAAGAACGATAAACCAATACACCAACGACCTGCAAACAAACAAAACAACCAACAAAAAGAAACGTAAGGAATACTGGAGAAGAAAAAAAACCACAAAGTCCAAAAACAACCAAAAAATACAATCAAGCATAGGGGCAAGAACACGAACAAAAGACCAAATAACAAAAGACTAAAAAAACACAGACCCAACCAAAAAATGAACAGAGAACGCTGACCAGCAAGATGAAAACTAAATAAGAATTTTCTAGGGATGGTCTATCAGATGCGTAATGGTCATTGTTTGTACACAGCGTATACATAGCGACCACTTACAAAACTCGCCGGCTCCCTCGAGTCGGCATGGGCTATCTGCCCGTCCGGTATGGGTCTCTCCATACCTCCACAGTTTCCCATCTCACTGGATGCCTCGTGACGGCTTGAGGTTTCAGGCCCTCACAGTTGCTGCACTCGGCGAACGTGAAGCCAACTCGCCTAGGCCCAAAAGCAACCCTTGTCCGGAACGCGGCACGAGCGAGAACCTCGTGTCTTCCTGCGAAGCAAAAGAACCTAACAAAACAAACACGAAAAAAACAAACAGTATAAACATATCATATATCCATTACAATAACACGGTTGATCCTCTCTGCGTTAGACAAAAGCTTTCACAGGAATATTGAAGCAAAAGCACCACCCATACCTGCTGCGAACGTCCAAATCGGTCGACCAAAAAAGGAGTGAACCTCGCGATGGTAGGAAACCCTGGCTCACAAGAGGGAGCGAAAGCGCACGAGGAAGACAAAGTGATGAACAGAACGACTCCACCACAGCCCGAAACCAAAAACAGAACAATCAAAAACAGCGAGAAAACAAAAATGGAAACAACAAGAAGAAAAATAGGAAGCGAGAATAAAACGGCGACTATCAAAAAAAATGGAGGATGCAAGAATAAAAAGCAGCACATAAACAAACGTGACAAGAACTCGACCGTGCTTGAACAACGGCCAACGTCGACAGGGAGGAAGCAAATCGAACATATCCTCCACCGCAGGCCGAAGCAAAATAAAAAGCAAACAAGCAAGAAGAAAATGGGGACGGTGGAAAGGATTGGAAGGCTAGAAGGTGTATATAAACACGACTACAGTGTACGCGGCATCCAACGGAGAAAACCCGATCGTGCCCCCAACGTACTATAGAACTAAACCAATAGCGAGACGACATCAAGAGAATCGAAAAAAGGCCCGATATATTTCCCCACCGTACCCCTGAAGCACTGTATTTAGGTCAGTAACGTAGAACCAATGGCGAGCCGCCAGCGACACACGAAATCAGGCCCGAATTCGTTCTGACTACCAGCACAGTGCAACATACCCGCCGACGAGTGGAGGGAGGCCACCTCGGACGGAGAAATCGGGTCCGAATTCTCCCCGACATCACGAACAGTGCAACGTACCCGACGATCGTGCGAAATACCCAGCGTGCCCGACATACCGTAGAAATATAGCGGCGACGCATGGAAGGGAAACATCGGCGACGCAATGTCCCGAGCAACCGACCTGTGGGCCTCGGACAGGATGGGGCCCATCGTCAGCGAGAGAGAGGGGGAAGGAACCATGTAGGAAGAAAGCTCTCCTAGAGGGGCACGCAACATATTCGATAAAACCCAGTACAGTAAATGAAAAAAATCGACCAATGGGACAACGCGCTGTGAATCTACACCACCCTGGCCGTCCGCCACACCGATTAAACGCGCAGCGTGAGGCCGACGGGTGGGCCCTCGGGCTATAGGGTCGATCCACGTAGGACGTCAGCGAGAGTGGATGAACGAAGCTTGAAGATCTAATCTACTAGAATGTATTCGTTCACTTGAAGATCGAGTAAGCGTTACGAGATTGATCTAGAGTCTTACCCTTGAAGATCGAGTAAGCGTATGAGATTGGATCTCGTTGGTGATGTATTCGTTCACTTGCCGATCTCAAGATCGCGTGGACGATCCTTCCGGCGCTGCAAACGGGCAGCACCTCCATACTCGGGCACACGTACGGTTGTTGATGATGTCCTCTTCCCGTTCCAGCGAGGCAACGGATGTATAGATCCTCCGGGAATCCCAGCAGCACGACGATGTGGTGGTGGCGGCGGAGAAATTCTTGCATTGGCTTCGCCAAGCCGGTGCAGGGAAGAAGTGGAGGAGGGAGGCGGCAACAAGAGAGAGGGAGAGAAGGGCAGCCATCTTGGTGCACCTCCCCTTCTCCTTTTATAGGCAAGGAGCTACAGCCAGATTATTCCCAAGGTCGTAACCCCCTCTTTAATAGTGGTAACCCCCTCTTTCAAGAGTGGTAACTCCCCTTTTAAAGGGCTACCTATTGAATGGCTGCATGGACCAAGGAGGGCTGGTCAAATGGACCAGTGGGCCACCCTTTGTTCTGGACAGGTAGGCCACAGTGGGACCCTCCGGAACCTTCTAGAACATTCTGACACTCTGTCGGAAAATCCTGAACTTTTTCCGAAATCCTAAAATCACTTTGTGTTAGCACCAGTTTTTGGCAGAGTGCCAGTTTCAGGTTCAAGGAAGGTTTGGCGGCTCGAAGAAGGCGACAAAGAAGGCTAAAATGATGATCTGGGAAGCTTCCCAGGAAAGGTGGCTAGAAGAAGGCGGAAAATAATCCAACAACACTGGAACAAGGCGGAAGCTGGATTCGGGGTGCGCAAAGTTGCCTAAAGGCCTAGGAAGACAAGTCAAGATCAAACAGAGAAAGAGACAACTATCAAAGTCAAGATAAAGGCGAAAAAGAGAAGGCAACTTTGCAAGATCAAGGCTAGAAAATGGAAAACAATTTTCTAAAAAGAAGCCGGACGGGTGAAGTTCGGGTCCAAATACGAAGCCGATCAAGATATCACATCTCTCAGGAAGAAAACAAGTTTGAAGCCAATACGGAAGACAAAAGGGAACTTTTAGCCGGCAAGTTTGAAGCCAACACGGAAGGACAAAAGGCAACTTTCCAAAGTAGCCAGCAAGTTTGAAGCCAACAAAGCCGGCCAAGAAGTTGCCTAGTTTAGAGATGGATTCGACTTAGACTATGATTGTAAGCCTTGTAAAGTCCAATACTTGTACGGAAGTCCAGCCGCCTCATATATATGTGAGAGGTGATGGCCGATTGAAATTAAGCAAACAATCGACAACCTATCAATACAACCTACTTTTTTTTCTCTCAAACCCTTGTTCATGCTTCCGTCGTTCGGCGACTTCGCTTAGATTTCACCAGATATCGAAAACCGAGCTAAGAGCGGCCAAGCCCGGCTTAGTTCAGCCAATTGTCATCGGCTTCCTCAGACGGGGCTTCCCGAGGGGTTGGGCATCTGGTGTCAAAAGCACTGGCTTACTGTCTTGTGTATCGCGTTGGAAGCTGGCCTCCCGTGGGGCAAGTTGCAGAGTATCTCCCCCGGCGCCGCGGGTACACGAGGACGTGTTCGTGTGACGCGTTTCGAGCACAACACACTTTTTGGCGACTCCGCTGGGGATGATTCGATCTAAAAATTGGACAACCATGACCAATTCCAAGACCGACGCTGCCGGCATCAACGCCACAACATCATCAAGCCAACTCTCGAGAAGTTATCGGAAGACCAACGCCAAGGTCTGGAGGCGTGGAAGAAGAAGATGAGGAGTTCGAGGCGCTGCGAGCCAAGCGGGACCAAGAAGATCAGGAGCTGTACTTAGCCAGCTTCAAGGTAGATCGGCAGGGAGTCATTTCGCTGATCAAGGAGCCAATTCGTACCCCTGGACATCAACGTTGACAAACCCGCTGTAAGCAAAAACCTTTTTTCCTGAACAAATGCCGAAATTCAATATCATGTTTCGCAAGGCACCGCCAATGTTTATGATCTTATGCTAGACAGCGAAAAGGCTAAGAGAAACACGCTCCAGAGCCAGCCATCGAACAAACAGCCGATTGGCCAAAATAGGGAAAACCAGCTTGTACATACGCTGCCATGTCCAACTCCTATCCAGAGTATGCCTAATCCGGCAATCCAGCCGGGTCAAATGGTGCGGCTCCTGGGTCACGAGTCAATGCCGAATCAGAATTCGGCTACTTGGGTGCAAGCTGGCTCTGCCGCCAATTCTTCTCCTGTATCGGCTCAATCGGCCAATATGGACGATTTGATGGCCGAGTTTAGGAGGAAATTAGACCAAATAGCTTATGATAAATTCGGGTTATGCCAAAACATAGGACTTACATTAAGCCTTACCCGATTATTTTGATCTGCAACCCTATCCACCTAGTTATAGAGTTCCTGAGTTTACTAAATTTAATGGGTGGATAATAAATCAACATGGAAACATATTAGTCACTACTTTGCTCAATTAGGCGAAGCTAATCGTGATCATATTAAAGTTCGCTTGTTCTCATTATATTTAACCGGCATTGCATTTTCATGGTTTTCGGCTTTAGCTCCTAACTCTATACATACTTGGTTTCATTTGGAGCAAAAGTTTCATGAGCACTTCTTTGCCGGAGAAATAGAACTTAAGTTGTCCCACCTTACATCGGTTAGGCAAAAGCAGGACGAATCGATATCCGATTATGTCAAGAGATTTAGAAACACCAGAAACCGATGCTATAGTTTGGAAATAACTGAGAGAGATATGGCGGACCTAGTTTTTAATGGGCTAAGGACCTACCTAAAAGAGAGGTTAGAAGGACATGAAATATTGTCTGTTGGCCAGGTCCAAGAAAGCCGGGTAAATGAGTCAAAAGACTCACATCAGATGAACAAGAGCCAACTTAATATTGTAAAAAATGATGCTGACTCTGGTGATGAAGTTGATGTCTATTTGCTGAGTTTGTTTGGCCCAGCAAGGCCAAACCATACCTGTGTGATGATCTAAGCCGATTCGTAGGAATCGGGATGAGGAGATTAAATGTAGCTTTGACGTAGGCAAATGTGATAGAATATTTGATGCCTTGTTGAAGGATAAAGTGATAAAGATCAATCTTGTTATACCATCGCCTGACGAATTAAGGCGGCAGGCTTATTGAAAGTATCACAATTCTTTCTCTCATGCTACTAATGATTGCAATGTTTTTCGTAAACAATCCAATTGGCCCTCAACGATGGACGATTGAGCTTTGCCGGCATGGCAATTGATACTCAGCCGTTTCCAATAAACACGCTAGACTTGGAGGGAAAGAAGGTTCTTCTTCGGCCAGAGGCGGCCGAAGCCGCTAATAAATCTAACATTGTTGTTGGTGAGCCTAGGGAAGAAGCCTTCAACAAGGCGGCAGGGAGGCAGGTCACAGTAAGCCGGCAACCCGGAGGACAGGAGGTCATCCAGATTACTGTCAAGAATCCTGCACTCGGGGAGGGGGGGGGACGACCTCGAACAGACGAGTCGCCGCCTAGGTTTATTAAGCCCAGAAGCCCGGAAGTTGGCAGATGGAAAACAAACCAGGTCGAATATAGGCCGAGGAGGATAAGGCCAAATTTCGACATGTTGCTGAACAAGTATGTGCGCCAAGCCGAGTCTAGGTCACGCCAATGGTTGTATGGGAAACGGCCAAGGTTGCCATCTGTCAAGGAAAGCAGTCGGCATAAGCCGGCTGATGAGTTCAAACGCAGGGCAACCCGGCAGTCCGTGCAGAGCCGGCTTGTGTATCCCGGGGACTCGTCATATTGGCAAATCAAGGCGCAAGGGTCTAAAAAGGCAGAGCCAGAAGGCAGATTAGTATCAGACAACTTATTGGTTGTTGGAACTCATGTACTAAATTAAAGGACCCAGTCATAGAACCGGCAGACGGTGAACCGATACTTGCTATCGCGCCAAAGGCAGTAACCAATGACCATGAAGCTGGCTCCAGTCAAGTCGCAGCAGCCCAACCCCGGGATCCAGAATACACTCAGCCAAAGTGGTTCCCGCCAGGTATAACAAAGACACAAAATCGGAAACTGCAAAGGGCAAGAAACCGGGAGAAGGCTGAAGAAGGAGCTGCGCGATCCAGGGACATCAAATTCAATGCTGAGCGACCAATGTTGCCAACTCAAATGTGGATTCCTAGGCCAGTCCTTATGGCGGCTTCCACACCGGCTATCCCAAGTCCTGCTGGAATAAAGGCGGCAGCTACGCCGACTATCACCTATTCGTCGTGGGCTGAAGAAGTGGAAGCAGCAGATTTGGCAATGGCAAGTCCGACAAAGGAGCCGACAAATCAAGACCCGGCCACAGAGAAGCCGGCAAGCAAAGACCTCACAATTCAGGACCTCGCAATGGAGGAAAATGCAGAAGAAGAGCCAGCTATGTCGGAATCGACAATGAATGAGTCAGGCAATTTGATAGATGATGAAGATCTGCTAGATTATGAAGAATCGCCGGCTCGTACGAGCATGGACAACATTTGCGACTGAGTTCCGTGTTGTTGAAGAAGAAGGCGAGGTCGCGCAGATCAACTTTGGACCCAAAAATGTTGTCTTTGAGAAACCTGACAAGCCGGTGAAACACCTCAAGCCTCTGTACGTCAGAGGGCACATTGATGGTAAGCCGGTCACCAGGATGATGGTTGATGGCGGCGCTGTGGTAAACCTAATGCCATATTCTGTCTTCAAGAAGCTACAGTTAGACGATGGCAACCTGATGAAGACGAATATGGTGTTGAATGGGTTCGAAGGAGGAGAAGGAGTAGAAGCCAAAGGGGTTATCATCTAGGAGCTCACGGTAGGAAGTAAGACTTCAGCTGCCGTCTTCTTTGTTGCTGAGGTGCAGGGTAATTACACTGTCCTCCTAGGACGGGATTGGCTTCATGCTAACCAATGTGTTCCGTCTACTATGCACCAGCAACTTGTCCAGTGGGTTGACGACGAAATTGAAGTCATCCATGCTAACGAATCGGCATGCATTGCAATACCGATTGGTGGTAATCGGCTGCCTCTCAAGTAGATGGATCAAAACGACGAGTGGCTGCAGAAGCGTCTGTACAAATATCAGGCCGAGATGAACGATATGTACGAAGCAATTGAAAAACCAGACGATATGGACAAGTTGGGACAAGGCTTCACATCGGCTGACTTACTTGAAGAAGTAGACATTGGGGATGGCACTGTCCCTAGGCCGACATTTGTCAAGCAAAAGTTGGCGGCCGATTATAATTCTAAATTAATCACGCTAATCAAGGAGTACGTGGATTGCTTTACATGGGAATACCACGAGATGCCTGGGTTAAGCCGAGAGTTGATCGAACATCGGTTGCCTATCAAAGCCGGCTTTAGACCATACAAGCAGCCGGCTCGCAGGTTTAATCCAGTAATCTATGATCAGATTAAGGCGGAAATAGGCCGTCTTTTGAAAGCCAACTTTATTCGGCCTTGCAAATATGCTGAATGGATAGCCAACATTGTGCCGGTCGAGAAGAAAGGATCCAACAAGATCAGGGCGTGTATAGATTTTAGAGATTTGAATCGCCAGCCAAAGGATGAATACCCTATGCCAATAGCCGACATGCTTATCAACGAATCCTCAGGTCACAAAGTTATCAGCTTTTAGATGGTACCGCAGGCTACAACCAGATATTTATGGCCAAAGAAGATTCGGCTAAGACGGCATTTTGTTGCCCAGGTTTTCTTGCCTTGTTTGAATGGACTGTGATATCAAAGAGCGATGAACCTTATATTTCATGATCTTCGGGGAGTCGTACTGGAGGTGTATATTGACGACGTGGTGGTTAAGTCGAACGCCGAGTCAAATCACTTGGCCGACTTGCGGCTGGCGTTTGAAAGAATGAGGAAGTACGGGCTCAAGATGAATCCTTTGAAGTGTGTGTTTGGCATGTCGGCTGGGAGGTTCCTTGGTTTTATAATACATGAACATGGCATAGAAGTTGACCCAGCAAAGATTGAAGCCATCCAGAAAATACAGGTGCCGGGTTGCAAAAAAGACATACAGAAATTTCTAGGCAAGGTAAACTATTTGAGGAGATTCATTGCTAACTTGTCTGGAAAAGTTGATGTCTTTACATAGATCCTTCGTCTCAAGAACAATGATAAATTCACCTGGGGGGCAAGGCAGCAAGAGGCGTTCGACAAGATTAAAAATTGGATGTCTACTCCTCCAGTTCTCAGGAAGCCGGCTCGAGGTCAGCCTTTCCAGCTTTACATTGCTGCTGAGGAAAAAGTGACCAGAGCCGCCTTAACCCAGGAAGCCAAAGGACAAGAATAAGTCATCACATATTTGAGTAGACGTTTGCTGGATGCCGAGTCAAGGTACAGCTTTGTGGAGAGGTTGTGTTTGTCTCTTTATTTTGCCTGCACCAAATTGCGCCATTATCTGCTTTCCAGCGAATGCAAAATCTTTGGTCAGACCGATGTTCTCAAACACAAAATACAAATGCCGATTCGTCATATGGGTTGATTGAATATGATTTAGCTTATGAGTCCCTAAAATCTATGAAAGGCCAGATTGTGGCCGACTTTATTGTCGAACATCGGATTGACTTGGAGCAAGAAGCCGACTTGAACATTATGTCAGATGTATCGTGGAAGCTTTATTTTGACAGCTCAGTTTGCAGTAGCGGACAAGGAGTCGGCATTGTGTATATCTCACCACACGGTACAGTTTTCGAAGCCTCTTGTCATCTTGACTATTTGTGTACTAACAATGAAGCCGAATATGAACCACTTCTGTTTGGGCTGGAAATCTTGATTGACCCAGGGATGACTCATGTCGAGACATATGGAGATTCGTTGCTTATTGTCCAACAAGTGGCCAAGACTTGTCAATGCAACAACGGATCACTCAATGTTTACCTTGACAGAAGCCTGGATATGATTTCAATGTTGGATTATTTCCACATATCTCATGTTTTTAGGAAAGACAATTGGCTTGCGAATGAGTTGCCGCAACAAGCATCTGGCTATCTCGTCAGTCATGGTTTATTATTTATCAGGGAACAGCTGGCAATTCATGTTGCCAACTTGGAGGAAGCCAAACAGGAAGCCAGCTTGTTGGAGCCGTCTAAGGAGAAAGCCAAACAAGAAGCCGGCTTGTTGGAGCCGGCTAAGGAAGAGTCAAATGACAACTTGGCGGATGACTAGATACAACCTTATATTGACTATTTACAAGATCAAAGTCGAGAAACAGACAAAGCAGTTCGGCGCCTATCTCAAGTATACATTGGTGGATGCCGCCTTATATCGCCGAACAGCTGATGGTCTTCTTCTAAAGTGCTTGAATGAAGACGAAGCTAGAATTGCTATGGGAGATGTACATGATGGTTTATGTGGAAAACATCAGTCGGCACACAAGATGAAGTGGATGCTTAGGCGAGCATGATTTTATTGGCCGACAATGATCAATGACTGCTTCAGATACTGCAAGGGATGCGACCAGAAGTTTGGAGACATTCAGTTAGTGTCGGCATCACCTCTTAATCCAATTATAAAACCGTGGCCTTTCCGGGGTTGGGCGCTTGAATTTCTTGGCATGATCCACCCAGCTTCATCCAAGGGGCATCGGTTCGTATTGGTTGCCACTGATTATTTCACCAAGTGGTCTGAAGCAGTACCTCTCAGGAACATGACCCACAAGGAGGTGATTCAGTTTATTACAGATCATAGTATCCATCGATTCGACATTCTGCAGACTCTTACTACAGATCAAGGTACTTCCTTCATGGCTAAGGAGGTGAAACAGTTTGCCGAATCACTTGGAATTAAGATGCTCAGTTCATCTCCCTACTATGCATAATCCAACGGACAAGCCGAGTCAAGTAATAAAATCTTAATCAACCTGATTAAGAAGAAGATACAGGACCATCCAAGGAGGTGGCATGAAGTATTGTCCGAAGCATTGTGGGCTCACGGGATCTCAAGGCATGGAGCAACTAAGGCAACTCCTTTTGAGTTGGTATATGGGCAGGAAGCCGTTTTGCCAGTAGAAGTGAATCTGGCAAGTACTCTTATATCTAGTTCGATCATCGTTACCGATATCTAGTTTGATCTCGTTACCGATAAGCACTCTTTACTCGTTTTGTGATATGACATCCTTGTGACCTAGTCACATGCTTGCAAGCTTCTTGGATGTGATCTCACCGAGAGGGCCCTGAGTATATCTCTTTGTCATTTGGATGGACAAATCCCACTGTTGATTCATGAGCCTCAACTAATACTTTCAGAATACCCAATGCCACTTTTATAATCACTTTGTTACTGTGTCACATTTGATGTCATCAAAGTACTCCAACAGTGTTAGTGATTAACATGACCTCATGGTCTAGGGATTAGGTTACTTCGTGTTTGAGAGCTACAACAAAACGAACTTAATGACTTGATCTTGTTGCTATGCTTACAATGGGTGTGTGTGTTCATCACATCATTCCCCCAACGACATGATCCCGTTATTAATAACATCCAATGTTCATGATCAAGAAACCTTGATCATCATTTAATCAATGAGCTAGTTAAACGAGAGGCTTACTAGGAACTATGGTTTATAAAGCACATATGTATATTGTTTCCTGTTAATACATTTATAGCATGAGAAATAAACATTTATCAATAACACAAAGATATTATAATAACAACTTTATTATTGCCTCTCGGGCATATCTCGCACACTTGTTGATGGTGTTATAGTGCTTGATGCCTCTTAAGGCGTATGCATTCTGGTAACTCCAATATTGTACAACTCCATTGGTTACTGACCCAGGCTCTGACTAGGCATGGACACTATTATGACGATGGCTTGACAACTCGCATTGCACGGTCCGGTCGCGTGGCGTTGTCCACGTCGAAGAAGATGATGGTTCACATCTTGTTGTGTGAACCCGGTTTTGTTTGCGTGGTGATGTTGAGAGTACATAGTGCCCCATGTGTGGTTTTGATAAATGATAACAATCACTATGGAAAAAGGTGCGCACTGAGTTATACTTGAAATATTTGTCCAAAGACAATACATGAAACCATGTGTTGAATTCAAGGTTTAAGGGAGAATAAAGTGAAAGAAGATGAAATTCTTGTGTGGAACTCAAAACTTTGTCTTTCTCTAACTTGTGGCATTGCTTAGAATGTCATAAGGAGTCCTAAATGATCTATCAGCGAGCCATGTCGATAAAGGCCTAAATAGTCATATAAAAAATGACATGAATAGCATTTAGAAAGGGTAATGACATGCAAGTGTCGTCGTCACCGGATCCAATCAAAGACAAGACCATGGCTTTGACCAAGGGAGAACTTAGAAAATTGTCTGTAATACCTTTAGAAAAGTAGCAATGTTGAAGGCCAGACAATAGGTTTCCACCCCAGAGCTCCAGTCAGCCCCACTAAAGTTTAACCACAATGTGTTGTCGTCTCCACTTGACCAGCAATTCCATTCCTTTTAGCCTTCGTATTGCCAAATAGAGATAACGCCCTTATGCTTGGAAATGAGTGCCATGTCGATAGACCACTTTGCAACAAAATGAATAAGCCCCGCACACGAGATCCGTGGAACATGACATATCTGAGCCTCTTCAGGGATCACCATGTGTGAGGACCCCGGATTAGCTATCCGAGATACTCGTTATGTTTCCTGCAACAATCCCATGATCAGTCTGTTGTTGCCCATAACTCAAATTGGCATCACAGAACACCCATATATAACGAATGAATATACTCACTTGATTGAAGCTGTAAGCTTCAACAGGTACTTGCAGCGGAAATCACCAAACAACGTGGAGCCCAAGTCCTTTGCCAACCCTACAGGCAGCTGACTGGGAAGCGCCCTAGTTCGCATTGACGTCATCGAAACCTTCTTCTTCGAACTGCTCCTCTTCAAAATCTGGCTAAGACAATAGTCAGGGACGAAACCAATATGAGTACATTTGAATGTACTCGCAAACTACCCCCGGAATGAGCATACACTACCCTTTTTATAGTTTAAATAAATCTTCGTTGTTTTGAAAACTCTGTATCCTTGTTGAAAAAAGAGAAGGATAGACTTTTGTTTAATAAAACTTTGTTTTGAAATCTTTATATCTTTATTGAAAAAGGAAAGAAGGTTGTGAGAACCTTTTTCCATAAATCTGTCTTTGTAAGAATTCCCTTTTAAAACATCTTCCCGAAAATACATCTTTGTTAAAAAGGTAAGAAGTCTCTTTGTAAAACATTTTCCCGGAAATTCACCATTTTGTTTATTTCTCCAAAACTCCTCCTTTTCCGACCATAGCCCTTCATGGCCAAATCATTTTTCCAACAACCTTATACCAGCCCTTCGGTATAGTTGCCTAAAACATTTTCTCCTTTCAAATCACAAAACTCTTCACTTCTCGACCATAGCCCTTCATGGTCCAATCATTCTCCAGCAACCTCATACCAGCCCTTCGGTATAGTTGCAGATACAACACATCTCCATTTTATTTTCAAATCTCAAAACTTGACAAAACTTGCACATGGTCAGAGTAGGGCCTCCCAACTGTCCATATCTGAGGACTCGGCTATTCGAATAGTTTTATTACCCTCTGCAGACGTAGCACGCTTTCCCCACATCCATCCGGCAACTCATCGTGTCAGCCACGTCCCGCCATACAAGGTGTATGCGAAGTTGAGTCACCGACCATAGCCTGTCCTTTGCTCATGCTAGTATAGGACCCTGCAGCTACGAAACTTTCTAACACACTTAACCCAGCCCGTCGGAATCTAAGTGTGAGGACTCGTAGTTCTGCCCGGCGACCCAATGGTGGCGTCTTCAATCCTCTTCCTCCATTACACTCATACCGGCCTCTGGTAGACTTCTCTTGAGAGGACCCAGGTCAGGGGGTAGGTCCTCAGACCATCCCCTCATGGAACGGGGTCATCCCCGTTGTTGAGGCATCCAGTACTAATATGAGCAAACTATATGACTACGCCCTTTCCCATATGTGGGTAAATGTGGTCGCACAGATTATCGGCTGGCCGACGTAAGTACAAGGACACAATGTGCATTTTTCATAACATCACCATTCTCCATTTTTCCACTTCAACACCGACATCTCGGCATTCCATATCCACACGAGTATTTTCAAAGGAGTTTGGAGTAAACAATATTTTTCCCATCCTATAGTTTGAAAAAGAATTCCAGCTAATATCTCCATATAGGGTGTCAAAATAATATACTTATATTATGGAAAAGGGTTTTTAAAATCATAGCTTTTGTAGCAAACACCACATAAATCGCTTATGCTCTTTATATGTAAAACATGTGAACCAAAATAGATGTATATAGATGCAAGCTCAGAGAATAGCTTGCCTGATTCCAGTATAATGTTCCTGGGCTTCTTCTCACTGATCAAAGAAATAAACTCCCAATTCTCCTTCAATAAATCCTTTCCAAATACCACTCCGGTAGCGTTTATCTCTAGCGTCGCAACATGAAAAATAAACAACACTCAATAAGCAAACCAAACCACAAGTGGTATACAGACAAGTAATCAAACCACAGCATAGCACTAATTTAATCAAGCAACAAACTAAGATCTACTTTTACAAGGGCATTATACTCACAGGAGTATAACACCACAAACATGCTAAAACAAGAGGGCACAAAGACACCCTCAACTAGAGGTAATTAACAACCATTTTTCCCTAATCAGGAAATACTTCAGACAAAAGTTAAGTCACCAAATAATCTTTGTAATTCAAAATATCTCACCAAGCTAAGGTGGATATAACAACAGGATACTTAAGCTAGTACTCAACTCAAGACCATCCAGTTTATCAAGCAATGCAAACACATTACTCACACCAACAAGTCTAACAAATACCACTAACAGTACTAACATATTATAACCTGCTAAACAATAATATCATGCAAGCAACAGTACCACAACAACCATTAACCAGCAAGGCATGCATGTTAATCACACACAATATTCTCACATTAAAATAAACAAGCTTAACAAATCCCTAATTATTAGGAGAAAAGTTATATAGGGAATAAAACCCTAACAAACACATGACTCACAAATATCTCTCCTAACATGCTAGTAAAAATAAGAAAACATGTCACAACAGTGGATTACCACCCTACACATGCTAGGAAACACATTTGTAACAATAAAGTTATAACACACAATTTATAAAGCCCTAATAAAAATAGGCAGAAAATGCCTAAACGTTATAATTAGCACCACAGTCAATTAGTGACTCCTAAATTCAAACCAAGCTAGGGATATGTTCTCCTACACATATAGAAGACAAACCAATTGGATGTACTCCAAAATTCATCTCACAAAAATCTACAAAAATCACCAAAGTGCTACTGGTGTGTTTACAAGAATGGATAGAACTTTTGTTTTAGGTTTCATTTGCAAGCAAGGCCAACAGATCTGGAAAGGTAGCATCTCAAACTATCCAGAGAATTTTAGTTTGCAATATTTGGATATATAAAACTCTAGATATTGAATATTTAGTGAAATAGATACTTTTTACAAGATTAAATCTAGACAGCACATAAAAACATATTTTTTGCAAACAGCCAGTTCTAGATGTTCAAGAAAACACACAGGAACACTAAAATATTATACCAAAATTATTGCACACATAGATCCACTACAAAAGAATTAAAACTACACTGCAATTTAACAGGAAATTCAAACAGAAAATAGATCTACTGAAAAAATGGAAACGGGCCAGATCTGAGCTGGGCCAAGCAGCACGATGCCGGGCTGGCCCGTTGCGCCGCGAGCGAAGGGGTACACGGTCGTCGTCCTCCTCTCAACACGCTAGGACGAGCTCGGCGCGTGGGAAGCAAAACGAGGACGGCGACGGCGCTCCGGTGATCCTAAAAAGAAGAGATGATGTCCATTAGGTAGCTAGCGATGAGGGGGTCTCAGGGAGACAAAAATGGCGGGAAAAGATGATCTGAACTGCCCGCGAGCTTGCTCGACGTCCGGTGGCCGGGGATGAAGAAGACGAAGATGCTCTGCTCGATTCGAGGCTTCCCGCGTTGATTCCTTGGACGGGGATGGAGAGGACGACGAGGCAGATCCTCTGGTGGTCTTCGATTTGGTCGGGAAAGCTTCAATCGCCGGCGATCCATCAACGAACGCGAGTTACCGCTCGGCCATGGCAGAAGGAAGAGAGAGCGAGAGAGAGAGGGAGCAGGCGGGATGGGGGAGAATAACTGAGGGAGGGGAGCAGAGGAGCGCCTCGGGGCCTTCTTGTCTCCTCACGCGGCAGGGGGAGCGAGGGGGGGGGGGGGCTGGGCGTGCGACGGCGGAAGCGGACGACACGGCGGTGCGCAGCACTGCTGCTACAGGAGGGAGACGAGAAAATTACCGAAAACCCCCTGGCAGAACTTTTCCCTCTCACAACTAAGTCATTTCCTGATTTTCTTTTATTACCTTTAAAACCAGTAGCCTTTCAGTGATTTAATTGAGGCACTAAATTTTTTTAGAAAAATTTGAAAATAATCATGTGGCCTCCCCAATACATGTAGAAGCTGCACAAAAATTGGGGCTTCAAAATAAAATGTTTTGCACAACTTTTGTTCATAGTGTTTCATTATGGCAATTTTGCTAATTTCCAAATGATATTCCTTTGGAATTTTGAAGCAAGTTCAAATATTATCTTTGAACTCTTGGAACTTCCTTGATAAATATATTAACTTCAAATAGTCTTTTATTTTCATAAGAAAGTATTTGTTTGAAGGAAATAGATAGTTAAGTAGAGAAAATTATTTATTATGATCATTTCCTTAACTCATGATCTGAAATTCCAATTGTTGAATAATTTGAGGAGTTTGCTTTAAATTTAAGTCACATTCCAAATTGTTGCCAAGTGTGTTTTATTTTTAGTGTTAGACACAGTTTGAGGAATTGTTCTCACAAGCAACAAACATAATCAAATCAGCATCACAACCAAGATCACACAAAGTCAACACAGCAATGGGAAGTAAAACACAATCATTAGTGAAACATTTCAAAAAGTTTTTGTTGGTTCTGAAATTTGGGTCTTGTGAAACTAAGTTTTTCTTAGTTTCTAAATTTGGGATGTGACACCATGGTCTTAATGTTAGTTGTGATTTAGCAAAAGAGTAAAACATATGTTCATTTATTTTAAGAAAGCGTTCATAATTGTCACAATATATGTTCACTCTCGGGACCCGGGGTTGACGCCCTGTTTTCTCGGCCTATGGACCGTCCTTGGGGGCCGAACTCCTCGGCGAGTGGCCCCCTATGGGTGCCGCATTCAGACATGTAGGTGGTACCTACCTCCTCCCTAGTTTGCCGGCTCCATTCGACCGCCAAAGGATGTGAGTCACTGCATCCCCGACTCGAATCGATCGGGAGGGATCTTCGCCGCTGAGAGATTAGGGTTTAGTAGATATCATGTTTTTCCTTGTTCCTTGGATCATTTATTTTATCGGTTACGTTCTGGGCTATCACGGCACGGGCTCGATTGTAAACATGTACTCAAATATGTTTCGTTCTTCTTTTTAGCGACTCAGAATAATGAATTACAGGGATAGGTCGCTCAGGTCCAAGTTCACTGTGCAGAATGGATAGCTGACAAAATCCACATGAGCAGAGCACCTCGAACAAGTGCAGCCTGTGCACTGTGCCAGTTCCAATCCCTTACTATTAAGCTCTGGTTCTGAAGATGCCAATCAGCCAACAGATTACTCAAGGAAAGAACCATGATGCATGAGCTTACGGTTGGAGCAGCCAAGGAAAAGAATCCCTGAACTAGCGATAGAGCCATGTACCCATAGACAACTTGCTCCGGTTTTTGCTTCTGTACACATAAGTCTGAAACTTTTTTTTTTTTTTTTGAGGAAACATAAGTCTGAAACTTGTAGCTCCATAGCAGCACAACCTTCTGCCGAGAAACTGTCAGCACTGCACTGCGAGAACACCTTCTCCATGGAATTATTGGGAGGCTCACAGCCGTTGATCGCTCTGAAAGATGGCCACGGTCTGGGTCGTTTTTCTGGAACAGTAAGATTCTCATGTTTCTCCCAATTTTTAGCTGACAAGGGAGTGTTATTTTATTAGTTTAAACTCCTGAGGTAGTTGTTTAAAATTACAAAGAACTTCTATCCAAAACTAGGGTTGGTGTGAATTCGTACAATATTCTTAGAGCGTTCTAATGCTTATCTAAGTATCTACATAAGAAAAAGAAAAGACCACATAAATTAAATAATCTAGTCGGTTCTAACTATAACCACTATGATTAAATTATAACCCATATGATTGTATAAAAGCTGGCCATATGGGACATTCATGATTGACCGCAAATCTGTATCTGCACAATATAATCAAAAGGGACAAAATAGAAAAGTGTAGATTTATCATAAAGAAATTCGGTGGGAGTAGCATGAAAGAAACAATTCATTAATTAAATATAACGAAACAAATGACAACAATGAAAAAATGTAGGGAATATCTAGCGTGACTATGTGAGGGGAATGAGCGAGCGTGGGACCTAGAATTCGGCGTGGGAACGAGAGAGGGTGGGACCTAGGCTGAGGTTTAGGGATGGTTGCCAAGGGGGCTCGGAATCGACAATTTATCGAGTAACTTTTTAGATCGTTGTGTACTATAAACACATACAGGGAATAGCGAGAGCGGCTTTACATCCATCGGCGGCGCACAATCGACTCGTGTTGAATGAAGAGGGAGGAGAGAAAATTGTATTGCCTTGCTGTTGGCATGTTCGTATAAATATTTGTACTAGATTGTATCTAAATCATGTATACTATAGTTTAGTTGGATGACTAAATGCATGTAAGAGAGCTAAGTAGTATCCTTGTGATTAAATAGTAATCAACCACAATGTTATACCCAAGCGCCTGTCCGCTAGGGGCGCAACTCAGCTTCTAGTAACAGAGAAGTGACAAGTAATCATAGAACAAGTTTAAGGAGTAGCAAGAAGGAGTTCATTAAAGATGACAGAACGAACAGAAAAATGAAGCGGGAGGCGCTTACATGCTCCGACGACTACACGAGACGGGAGCTTAATTATGGAAACACAATGGAGAGAGGCCTAGAGCATTACACAAGATCAGTAGATATGTGAATTGTTACATATCGTCGTCGTCGATTTTGTGAGAGCCGGCAACACGGAGGCGGAGCAGCTGGTCCAGGTGGCGATTCATCATTTCCTTGACCTTGGCGCGCGCCTCCTCCTTGCTGTGTACCTCCGGCATCATGCGGACGGCGAAACCAGCATCCGCCATCCGCGGTGGTGCTGTTCTCCGGCATCTCGCTGACGCCGAAACCAGCATCGCCGGTCTTGGAGCAGGCCGCGCAGCCGTTGGGCAGGAGCACGCGGAGGTGGCGAGCTAGCAGGTCCATGGCCGCCTCAAACGCGTCTTCCTTGGCGCGGACCTCGTCGGGGCTGTTCTCCGGCATCCTGCGGATGGCGTGGAAGATGGTCTCGATCGGCCCCATCTCCCATTTCAGAAACATGGCCAGCCGATGGGTCGTCTTGGCGTCGGCGGCTGCCGCCAGCTCGGGGCGGGCGCCGAACCGGACGACCTGCGCCATGTACTCCTGCCGCAGAGCCAGGTCGTCGTCGTCGTCCGCGGCGGCGGCGGTGGCTGCTCCACCGTTGCTCGCGGCGACGACTAAAGCGAGCGTGAGGAGGAAGAGGAGGAACCTGGCCATGGTGTGTCGAATGTGTGGGTGCATCTACTGGGCAAGGAGCGCATATATGGTTTGGTGGTGGCACACCAATGGTGTTGCACACCGGCGGCCTGTGCTTGTGCTTACTGGTTAGTTGGTGGAGTGTAAGCGGTGTGACTGTGACTGCTCTGGCGCCCATGTTCTGCCTGCATCGACATGTGAGTGTGGTACCAAGGAATTTTATCCTTTTGGGAGGTACCGTCACGTACTAGTACCCACAATTTTTTTGCACCTTCCCCCAATCCACAGTCGATTCAATTAGGGTTTTAAACATTGGGATTTGCTAGAGTTGCTTAGTATGATGCTAGATGAAGAATGGCATGCCTCCCAAGTAGGATAGAATTGCTTAGTTATCCTACTTGAAGAGGCGGAGAGCTAGGTGTTAGAATATGTAACCTTGGAACCTATTTAAAAAACATTGTCGAGTCACTTCCTCGATGTACAGCGTCCTTTGCTTCCAAGCTGTTGTACACACCCTCGACCACTTTTCGCTAACCACGCTACTAAGGATACCCCTAGTTGAATGTTGTTTCCATAACAAGCACACATTTATTATGCTTCATATGTCAGTTCAACATATTATCTATCATATGCCGAACAATGCTGATTTGAAGTGTAGATAGATGCCGATGAGATAATTCAGAAAAGAACCCTTCAGAGGAACTTACTTACATAACAAATGAACTAGACACTTCATTACTCACCTAGGTAAAAACAACATGTTCCTAAAAGAATCTCGTAGATCTGATCATGAAAGAAGAGAATCCATGCGGACTGGTGGAGTTGATTGGGAAAGATGCCCTCAGGGGTCGGTATCCATTGATCGCCCCCTCCTACAATTATGCTCTATCTCAAAGTAGTAATTCTCTGACTCACATCAGTGGACTGGTTAGTGGTGGCGTTGTAATCTATGTTTGTGTTCATGCCACCAATGCCACTACCTCTTGTGCAGCCCTCCTCCAGATCGATGCACTCCTGTAACTGCATCACGAGGTCACTCATGGAGGGCCGCTGCAGAGGCGATTGCTCAGTGCACTTGAGCGCAATCTCAGTAGTCTTCCAAACAGCATTGATGTCATGATCACCTTGCATACGTGCATCCACCACACCCTCAATGTCGCCCCGTGCCAGCCGCTGTTGTGCCCAGTTGATGATGGTGACTGGCTCAGGGTTGCGCATGATGGCCGGCTTCCCGGTGACTAGCTGTAGCAGCACGACACCAAAGCTGTACACGTCGCTCTTTGTCGACGGCTGCATTGTTCTCTGATACCTGCAGACCAGTTTGTACGTTTAGTCAGAAAGCACTAGATTATTCATAGATGTTAGTTTTGGAAGAGATGAGCATACTCTGGATCCACATATCCAGGTGTGTATACAAATGTGTTGGTGGATACATGGGTGTCGTCCTCGCAGCTGTAAGCCTTGGACAAGCCAAAATCTGCAATCTTGGCCTCCAGCCTCGCATTTAATAAGATGTTGGCAGTTTTCACATCCCTGTGAATTATGGGTGGGTTGCACCCCTTGTGTAGGTACTCCAGCCCTAGACATCACCAGTTCATCCAATGCTCAAGATTCTTTAACCACAATATGTTCAACAATAGGTGACTGCATTTTCGGTGTTGTACATAGTACATACCTTGCGCAGATTCAAGTGCGACTCGGAGTCTTTGTGTCCAGGTTAGAACTCGTCCGTTGTTGTCTTCTCCAGCTGCAAATATACATAGATGTCATAAATAATAGACAAGTGGGTACTTCATATGGTCATATATACACAATAACAAAACTAACGCACCATCATTTTGGACCATGACATGCCGAAGCTGCAGTGCACATGTTGTACCGAGGATACTGAATTAATTCTAATGCTGTACTTTCAAATTAAATACCTGCAATATGCTCTTCTAGGGTTCCTTTAGACATGTACTCATAGACAAGTGCCATATGCTCCCGATCTTTGCAGAAACCAATCATCGACACAAGATTCTTGTGATGAATTCGTGTTAATACTTGAGCCTGGACAAGTGATCATGACTTGGTGAAATTTCTTGGTAAATTATTTTCTGTGTATCAACAAGAATTTCTACCTCAGCTAGGAACTGTTTGACTCCTTGTTGTGAAGAATGAGTCCTCAACTTTACTGCCACCTCAGTACCATTTTCCAGGGAGCCGTGGAAGACATATCCGAATCCTCCTCGCCCAAGCAGTCGCTGGAAGTTGTTCGTTATCCTATCCAGTTCCATGTACGTGAACTGACGATTCTGAAGTTCAAGTGAAATATCCCCATCACCATCATTTGTCAGCTCTGTAGAGTTTTTGATTAATCCTACATGTAGGCAACGCATATCACAACGAACATCAATTAATTAATGCTGGATGGGGAAGTGGACCAGAGAATGTTTGTGCTCATTAACTCCAAAAGTCACCTTGCTTTCTTCTTCTTTGCAACCAAAAACATAGTATAGCCACTAATACTAATACCACAATCACAACTAAAGGAACAATTATGTGGATGGCAAGTTTGTTGTCGCTTCCTATCTTGTCTCCTTCGGCAGGATGACATGAGTTGCCATCAGAACAGAGGTCGGGATTGTTGCCATGTCTACAAGGAAACAAAATGAGGTTCCTTAATCCACAATCAGGTGGAATGTAATCCAAATAAATGAAAAGTGAAGAAAATGACCTTATTTCCAATAAGCCATCTTGAATTTTTTTGAGAAGTCCAGAAGGAATTGATCCATTGAGCTTGTTGTTCGAGATATCTCTATAAGAAAGGCAATTAATGGACATGAGTGGAGAAAAAACGCACAGAAACATTGAAATCAACTTGATCACAATAGTGGAGAAACTTACAAAAATACTAATGATGGTAATCGTGAAAGGGTATCTGGAATTGAACCTATCAAGTTGTTGTTTGACAGATCTCTGCAACACAGACACATATGGATATTTTCTTTTATCAAATAAATAAATAAAATACTAAAATGAAGTGTGTGGTAGAATTGATATATCCATGACACAGCAAAGAACATACAAGTATCGGACATCCTTGAGATTTGTGAAATAAGGTGATATAACACCATTCAGACCACTAAAGGAGAGATTTCTGCATATATTAAGAGAAAATAAGTTTTACTTTACCGCGCAACATGTATAAATGACAAAGTGAATAGAGTAGAGAGGCTACTTACAGGTTTGATATAGTTGGTGGTTTGGAAACATCATAGCTACAGTTCAATCCGTCCCACACCAGAGTTTGGGGAATGCACGGGTCACCCATCCAATTCTTGTGCACCTGGTACAGCTCCTTGATTGATACGATGGCAGATACTATTACCAAAGATATGTAATTTTCAGTAACACAACACATGCATAGACGATAATGAACAGAGAGCTAGAGTATGTGTGTAAGATCGCACCGTCCTGAGAGTCGGTGCCAACGGTGGTGGTTGGGATGACGGAGAATAGCTCGATGGCGTTTATGATGGGTGGCAACATCGAGTTAGCGGTGGCTTTGAGGGAGACCCTATACTCGCTGGCTTGGAAGGTTCGAATTGAGAAAATGCAACCGTCGACAAGGTATGGTGGAGTGTAGGCTTTGTAGATCAACTCGCCATTCCGGTAAATGTTGTACTCCCGCAGTGCATTACTGCTGCTGGAGAGTTGTTGTACTAGTTCAGAGAAGTATAACGTATGGCTGTACCCCAGGGAGCGGTCACCAGGGGAACCACTCTGGAGGTCCAACACCAAGGTAAATTCTATGTTGCTGGAGACGTTTGGGGTCGTAATGGCCGTCTGCATTACTACCTGAGGCGTCTGGAATTGGTCGTTATCGGCCATTTGCACATTCATCCCCGTTGATAGCTGAACCCAGGAATTCGTCATTGTCGAGTCCCGAAAAGGGAACCAGTACCTGTCATAAGGATCATAAGGGTACCTACAGTTTCAAGTTTCAACAATCAATCAGTTGCCTACATTCTTCTAAATTTCAAATATCACCAAAGTAACTAACAGAATGACCCAACACATTTCCTCGGCTATATTTTCTTTGTATAAATATACAATCTTCTTATGCTATTACGTGCATGGCCCTATGGCAGAGGCATATCAGCATAT
Organism: Poa pratensis; assembly: GCA_947311845.1. NCBI lineage: Eukaryota > Viridiplantae > Streptophyta > Magnoliopsida > Poales > Poaceae > Poa > Poa pratensis. Next base: position 41,657,243 of record CAMZMU010000046.1, on the reverse strand, counting down.
GCTTGTATAATTATATAAAGATACTAACTCTTTCGTCAAACAAAAAATCATGATATCTTGGACATGAGAGAGTACTACAAAAAGAAAATGTGACATATGTAGGAGATATCACTATTTGTAGTTGACCAATACAAATTCTTTTTCCATATTGATAAAGGTTTTAGAAACATTTGACAGAACACATGCTCTCAGTCAGTCTATGTTTTATGGTTTAGTGGCAACCTTGGTATGATGACATAGAAAATGTTGTAGAGCCCTTTCAAGCAACTAACTATAAATGACTCCCATTTGAACATTGTATCCTCCGCCCCCTCATTGTCAGTGGTATTCCAAAGTCGTTATGTGATTAGTGAAATGTCATGGATCCAAGTGCTTCAACACATGCCCACCCTACTCTAGTTCCTCTACCAGCTGCTCGACATGTATCAATAGATAATCACAGTATAAAGCTAAAGGACTCAACAATTATTTCCTAGCCTTCCTTGTTTTTGGCCATATGCACATATTTTTCTATTTTAGTTAATTGCTTAACACAAATACACCATGAAGCTATATTTCATATGTGATTCCGTACTATATATCTAAAAAGTTACTTAGATAACTTTGACTTTGGAAAAACTTATAGGCATTATACTTCAGAGCAAAAACTATTTATTATTGCACATTCGGAATATATTTGTGGCTTAGCAATTAGGTCTACCTCCGGTCTGATTTAATTGTCGCGGATGGAGTGTTGCGACAGTACAAACTACTGTATAGCTCACGTCATTAATCAGGGTTCAGAGGAGTATTATTATCACAAAAGGTTCTTATAATACACTCTCACGTGGACATAAACTGGATCAATCTTCTATATGTTCAATGAGTTTAGCAGATCTCCTGCTAACACTCAAAGAAAAAACACTAGCATTGGTCAATCCCCCAATTCTTTTCACACATTATTTGTCATGCATTTCGAGATCTTATTTGGTCCTTCATTATTTTCAGTCTACCAATTTTGATCGCTTTCAACCACCACGCCTGCTAGACAATTTACTTATGAATGCTCCCGTTTGTCTCCGTTTAATACTATCACATGAAAATATGACACCTCGAGGAAGACGTTTTAATGTGTTGCTTTATCTGTTCACAGGAATAAGCTACTGAATGTGAACAGTTAATTTCTAGTCAAGTGAAATCCAAATTTGAGCGAATCGGAAGACGTTTTAGTTGATAGAGGGTAAGTGAAGTTGAGCTTGTTTTTTCACTCACCCGATACCGGCTCCACCAGTCTGTCCGAAGTTGATCCTGTGGAGGAGAACAAGACCTTGCTCCGCGTTAGCCAGTGGGTAGAGCCTGTTCTTCAGCGGCCTCAGATCCAGCCCAGAGATGAATGGCACCCCGCCACCAGTGTTCACCAGGCAAACCTGCAGGGAATCACGCGGCACGACCACGATGGCCTCCGCGTATATCCAGTCCTTGGGTTTTGTGATCTTCACCGTCGTCCAGTAGTCGACGCCGACGTAGAGCTCGAAGACGGGTAGCTTGTCGAGGCCATCATAGTTGCCGTAGAAGAACTTGGCGCGGATGAGGTACTTGAGCCCGGCGACGAGCGAGCCGAGGGTGTAGCAGCTGCGCTTAGCCGCGTCGCCGGGGAAGCTGCGCAGGTTGTACCACCACCTGTTGGGGTCCGACGAGTTTATGTACTGAGCGGAGACGTTGTGGTTTGAGCCGGCGTAGGCGTCGATGAAGCCGGCGTCCGTGGTGTAGGATACCGTGGTGGAATCGTCCACGTAGCCTGTCTCTCCCGGGAGGCCGCAGTCTATGCTTATGAAACCTGCATGTAAATATGCAATAATCAAGAGCATTAGTTTCTTGCAATTTTCCCAGATCACAGAAGCTAGCTTTTATATATTCAGCAATCAGCATATAGATATGTATGTACCTAAGTTAGACTGCCCAAGAGCTTGAAGTAGGCCGCTGGTAGCAAGAAGGCAGAGAAGCAGCAACCAAGCCATTGTCAGCAACTAGCACACGGCGGAGTCCGGCGATAGCAACTATCCGGCCGCCTGCTGCTTTTGTGCTACCTACTCGTCACCGTGGTTGACGACAGGGTCACCGTGGTTGACGACCATGCATGCAATGCAGCTTTTCGTGGTTGACGGGAGAGTCTTCGTCGGCATGCATCCACGAAAAGCATTCAATGCAGCTTTTCGTGGTTGACGGGAGAGTCTTCGTTCACACACTACTTTTTTTGTGTGGAAAGCATCTAAAAATCAAACAAAAATGCACTAAGATGCTTAGTGACATCTTAGCACGTGAAGTCATGACTAATTTTGTGTTAATCTCCAATAAGAAAAAAGGTGCAGATGCATTGCATTCATGCAGACAGCGATTCTCCAGTCAAAAAAGGGGCCCCTAAGGTCGTGGTTGACGGGAGAGTCTTCGTCGCCATGCATGCAATGCAGCTTTTCGTGGTTGACAAGGAGCACTTTCACTACCGCAGAATAGCCTACCAGTGATGGGCCGAATAGGCCCATTAGTGATGGGCAAGGCGCCCGTCACTAATAACTAGTCACTGGTAATAGGTTACCAGTGACAGGTGGGCGCCCGTCACTGATAAATGTTTACTAGTGACGGTCATTTGTTTGTGCCCGTCACTAGTTAGTTTCCATGGTAGCATTCGTACGCTCATAGCAGCGACGGATCCTTTACTACTTTGGTAGTTTGCCCGTCACTGCTATATATTTTAGAAATAAAAAAATACAAATAAAAGAAAATATTCCATTTGCACATCAATAACACAATATGATCACAGACACTCATATGTAAGCAAACTATGATCATAAGTAGTACAAAGTGGAATCAACATCGATTACACTATCTAAAACAATTTGCTGCCAAAGCTTCCAACATGTGCTTCCATGATTCATCAGCTCCAGCTGCTACCTAGAAAAATTGTATCCCAAACTAACCGAGCAGCCACCGATTTAGGCAGCAATCCAGCAGACGCGGCAGTCAGACAACACTTCAGTTGACATCACAGCGCGCGTACAGCACCACCCAACTTGAGCTTTTTAACATCCATCTGCATGGGGCAGAAAATATAACACTTATTCAGTATTAGATCAAAGGCATAATCCTTTCCTAGTATTTACGCCAAAGGACCATATATACTTGGGAAGGTATATAATATATAGGAAGAAAATATTAGAACAAAGGCTGTGAATGTTTCAGTTAAGTTGAGATTCTTATCTCTATCATACGGACGGACAAAAGCATTTATATCCATAAAATGCAGCTACTCTTTAAAAACATGGATGCATCAGCAGTAGCTCATGTATGCATGCATGAAGAGAAGAGTTGGAGGCTGTAATTAAGTACCTAATAGCTTCCTGTAACGAACAGCACTTTCAAATTCTTTCAGACTATGGCAAAGAAATGCATATTCCAGCAACGAAATGGAGTCAATCTCAACGAACGGTTTGCAGCAATGAAATTGAGTCAATCTCAACGAACAGTACTTTCACGTCTTATATTAAATTGGCAATTGACACCAACAATTTTAGTCATGATATTTCACGTCTGATATTTTAGTCATGAACAAACATATAGTACTGCCCCATACCTCATTCGGTGATCATGCATGCTTGATCAATTGGTTGCAGCTGCCTTTGTGCGTGAATCATGATCCTCCAGCGAGTCATCACCGTCATAGAAAAGCCCAGATTCCGAGACGACCTCGCTGTTGATGATTTTTGCGAAAATGTCCTGGATGCGGGTAAACTCTTTCTTCCATTCAAATGGATTGGACTCCAGATGAGTACCGAACAACTGAATGTCTACACCTTTGTTTAATGTAAAAAGCCTTGCATTCCTTCACCATGAGAATTATCAGAACCCAGTGACCCCTGAGCAAACATGTGAAAACATTACAAGTTCATCAATATCCTTTGTCAATAATAAACAACCCAAGTCCAGTGCAAAGTCACAAACTGGATCGAATGCAGGAAATCTTATTTAAACATCATACTGTACGAGATAATAGATGGCACATATACAGGGACGGCTACAAACCTATAAATATATGGGTTAAGTGTCTCAGCTTTCACAAGCAGCAGTGAGATATGTATTATAGCCACTGGATGGCAAGAAACATGTTCAATTCTAAAAGAGAATAAACAAAATGTATTTGTGAAGCTTCAAACAAGATTAAATCTGAAGTGTTAGCTACAAATCTACAAATAAACAGGCTAATTTTCTCTGAGCTTTCACAAGGAGTAGTTGAGATATGTTGTTTAGCCACTGGATGACTGGAACCATGTGCCAGTCTAAAGGAGAAGAAACAAAATGATAAAGAATATTTTCTCAGCACATTATAAACACAAGGAATTGATTTAAAAAATTGTACTGAGCAATGATTCATGAATATCACCTATTTACGTTCTTACCTGCTTACTAAAATTGCATGAATTATTGGTGATACCACCATCTGTCAGCTGATGATATGGTTAAAACGCAAGTATACATCACTAATGACAAACCAGAGCAGCCATGCAGGTTAACTTAAGGTTGTCTTCCAATCATGTCTACTTATAAGAATCATTATTGCCTGTAAGACTGAGTAGGACTTACGTTGTAGGGCACCAGTATGTACTTCTTGTCCTTGTTCTCTTGCAATGCAGGAAATATACTCCCACAAAATAAGCTCAACACCTTCATCAGAGCTTAGGTTGTCGCCCTGCATGTGAAAAGGATCAGCGACTCCGACACTGGCAAGTTCTTTATTCTGTCTAGTCTCTCTGACTAGGTACAGCGCCCATAGCCTGACAAGGGAGGACTCGAGCAAATCTAGGTTGAATAATATTAGTGCTGAAATTCAAGGGTGGCCATGCTTGGTTGTCCTCTCCATGGTTTTTGAGTCGCGGTATAGTCGCCGATTAGTCGCTGATTAGTCGCCAAGTCGTTCTGCTGTGGATGAATCGCGAAGGCGACTTGACTCACGGAGCGAGTCGCGCGCCTCGGCGGCTCGCCAGAGACTCGCTGCGATTAGTCGCCGGAGTTGAGGCGCAAGTCGCTCGACTTGCTCAGAAATTTTTGGCGCAGAGGCGCGGGAAAGGGCGCAGAGGCGCGGGAAAGGGCGGAAGAAAACGGAGCGGGAAGAAGAAATCAGGCGGGAAGGGAAGGGAATCGGGGCAATTAGGAGGGAAAATGGATAGGGGAGAGAGAGGGGAACACACCTGTGAGAGGAATCGAGCAGAGAGAGACACGCGAGCTCCCTCTTCTCAGGCGACCATCTCCTCCTCCGCCAGATCTTGTCCGTCCCGGCCAGCTCCCGTCCTCCTCGTCCTCCTCCACCGGCCACCACTTCGGCCAAGCTTCTGCGCCTCTCCACCCCTGACGCAGACCTCTCCCAGCAGGGCAACAAGGTACGGCTCCCTCTCTTCCCCCATGGCCTGTTTCCTCTCCGCTCCTGCTAGGTGGTGCCCGTGGTGCTGTGGTTCAGTTAGCAAATAAACAGGACAGATGCGCGACTAACCGCAGCACCAAATAACCTGAGTCCACTCTCTCACGTTCTCTCCCTCTCCTTCTCCCTGGAAAATAGCTAACAGACTAACCGAGTCAAGGGGCAACAGATCGCATCCTCAACTCCCTGGAAAATAGCTAACAGACTAACTACTCTGACGAAACTGAAAGTGTCATAACAGCCTAACACCTTGTGCTGCTTGTGTTGTTCTCAATTGGGCTCAATTACTTGGAATTATGCTTGAAAATCAAGGATTTATTGCTTAGGCGACTCGGGGCGACTAATCAAGCCTAGTCGCTGAGTCAAGTCAGCAAGTCATGAGTCTCGGCCTCGGCGACTTGACTCGACTCGGCGACTCAAAAATCATGGTCCTCTCTACAACTTATGTATCACATACCCTTTGCTCGATTTGCCTCATTGATCATAGCACCTGATAGACAAAAACAGAGCATAACACTTCTCAGCATCACGCAGCAGGATTCAATCCAATGTGTAACTTACATCACATTTATAAAAATTGTTTCAGTTTCCAACAGAAGTAGTATGCACTGGGTACCTTCAGACTCGAGGATCTGCGCTTGCTTCTTGCGTTCCGCCTCAACCTGCATCTCCATGGCTTTCTTGACTCCCTCTAGAGGTGAAATGTCCCTGGAATGGAAGTGAAATTGAAATGTCCCCTGGAATGGAAGATGTCCAATAAGAGGACTTGCACAAGGCCCACTTCATAGATTTAGTGCTGTCTTTGAAAAGAACAAAGAAATTCGTTAACGCACACCGGCAACTCAAGGATGATTTGGTAGATCATATTTGGCAACGTTTCAATTAGCATTCAGTGTAGAAGTAAACAGGGATAGCTGAATTTATGTAATTGCTCAAGTTTATCATTATTATTTGTGCTATGTTACTACCTATGCTTTTAGTATAAATAAATGTAACACATCAGTGCTATTTTTCATCATATTTCTCAGTCGCAACATTTCAACCGAGTCCAAGCAGTGAAACGTGCAGGCTCTTAAATATTTATTGGTGAAATTCTATGCCTTGTCCCCATATAACTCCATCGGCAAGTCCAGTACCAATGCAAACTACAGCTAGCTGAACGAGCGATGAATCGAGGGACCAAGTACTTTACCTGCTGTAGAACTGACGGCCGTTGCATCCTCTGCCATGGCTGCAGCGTCATCCTCTGCCATGGCTGCCGTCGCTGCAGGCCTGCAGCCTCCCCCCACGGCCTACCCAGTTGCAGCCATCTTTGACGCGGCCACACGACCTCCTCTTCCCATGGCCGAAGACAGCTCCGCCATCTCCGACGCAGCCGCCGCCCATCTCCTCCTCTCATGGTAGACGACAGGAGCGACCACACCTCCTGCTGCCATGGCCGCCAACGCGGTCGCTCTCATCTTCTCCTCCCATTGACAACGACGCGGCCGCCCCCATCACCTCCTCCTATCGCCGACGATGCGGTCGCCCCCGCCGCCTCCTCCTCCTATAGAAGACGCGGGCGCCCCCTGCCGCCGCGGCGGCCGCCGCCAACTTCTCCATGTTCGGCAGAAAGATCTAGTCATTGTAGGGTGGGGAGAGGCGGATCAGGTACTGGAGAGACGCGGGAGCGGCGGATCGAGAGGAAATCGTGCGGGCGATTTTTCTGGGTCAATGCGATAGTATAGGGTTGGAGGAGGAGGGGAATCGCGGGAAGAGGATGCGTGAAGGATGTGGGGGCGGTTCGTCATAGCCAATTTCGTCTGACGCGCTGGCCAGTTATTTTTTTTACCTTGTGGTGTGATTCAGCCTGACCTTACCGGTGACAGGCATTTATAATGTCCGTTACTGAATAATCTTCTCTCTCTACCGGTCTTAACAAAAAGATACCAGTGACGGTCACTTTTGTCAGCCCTAGTATTTCGCAACGGTGACGGGCTTATTTTTCCCCGTCGCTGGTAAACTTACTAGTGACGGGCACAGTTTTGTCCGTCACTAATCTATTGGCGGCTATAAGCCTTTCTGCAGTAGTGTTTTCAACCTTCCCTTGTGACATCTATGTACCAGTCGTGTAGTCTTCGTATTTGTGTTGGTAGAAACTCGATCTGATCAGGTGGCACTAGAGACTTCCCGTATTTCCAGGTCCATTTATCAACATGCATATAGGGGGAGCTCTTCTGCATCTAGTTGAGAAAGTGACATACCAACTTCTGCAGCAAATTTCGCGCGTTAGGCTAAATAATCAGTGTCCGCCACGCGCGCGGAGCCCTTATCAGTGGTCACCTTGAGCGGGAAGATCGACTGTTTTGACTGTGCTCCGAGCTGGGCAACGTCTCTTTTTCTTTTCCCGCTGTCACTAGTACTTGTCGTCTTGCTGGAGCGAATTCTACTCAGACAGCGTGCATAGTCATCTTTCCTATTTATCTCGACTTGCGATGGATGATTAAGAAAATCCGTAGCCCACTTTTTTGATCTGCCGTATATACTTGCTTCGACGGGGGCCTTTTCGGTTCCATCTGTCTTTTAACGTCGGCTGCCACGGCCGCGGCGTCCTATCCCAAGGTCTCGGGGGAGGAACCTTCGGTACTTTTGGGAGGGGCTCTTGTCGGGGTACCGGCGATTGGTCGCGACGGAAACCCATTAGTGACGAAACGACGGTCTTCGTCGACTAGTTGCTCCTAGTGGGCGGAGGCGGCGGAGGAGACGGCTGAGGTGCCAGCTGAGACAGCGGCGGAGGAGACGGCTGAGGAGTCTGCTGAGGCGGCGGCGAAGATCGAGATGGACTCGTGTTGTGGTGGTCATCCAAGTCGTCATCATGTGGACTTGGAGGCGATGGTGGCCTTGGCGCCGTCCAACCTGGAATCACGATGTATTTCTTGGGCCATAGAATGAGTCCACCCTGGACATCTCCCAGTGTCCTCTCATCATCACCTCCAGGGATTTGAAGTTCGAGTGATTCAAATCCGGGGCTAATTTGATCCACGCCGACACGAGTATAGCCATCTGGAATCTCATTGCCCAAATATAGTGCTGTAGATTCACAAGTTAAAGCATAGCCCTCCGCCGCCTTCACGGATAAGTTTCTCATAGCCTCATGTAGCTCACAATTTATCTTCTCAGTGATATAATCCACGAGGTAGGTTTCCTTCGATGGCTCATCAGCACCAACCCCCGTGGAAGCCACACTGCTTCTCAGTTGAGATGGACCACCTGTTGGAGCATCTTGCTGCAGCTGATGAGTTGCCCCATGCTCGCGCATTTCATCTATTTGCTTCTGTTGGTCTCTCACCATACTTTCTAGTTTGCTCAACCGGTCTGATTCCTCCTGCTCCTTCCTCTTCTTTGCTCTTGCTCGGCTTCTATAAGATTCACGGTCCTCAGGAAACCCTTCATTCCATTGCACAACTCCACGGCCTTGTGTTCGTCCTCCTTTTTCTTTATTACTGAGGGCCTTTGTCAGCTCGTCGTTCTCTCGGTCGGGAATAAACTTTCCCTCTCGAGCATCGGCGAGTGCATCAAGAATTTGCTTCCGGGGTATAGGAGTTTCTTTCTTTTCATCAACTATTAGATCCCCTGTTTCCATGTCATACTCCGCCCCATGCGCAAGCATCCAATTTCTGACCCTATGGGGCCAGTTTTCTGTAATTGGAGTGATCCCTTTATTGCGCAGCTCAGCCTCAATCATATCCCACTTAGGCTCGGCACTTATGTAACCACCTGCCCCCATCTTATGGTGATATATCTTTTTCCCTGCATTTTCCTTATTCTTTTTCGATCTTTCCTTAGCAAGTTCTGATTCCTTGTATTCCAGAAATGCCTTCCAGTGAGGCCGCTGCCTCTCTAGTGTGCCAGTGAAATCTGGAGCTTTCTTTTTCGATTGCCAATCACGGTATAATCTGTTCTTGTAATTGTTGAATTGTTCAGCCATCTTCTTCAGAGCGAAATGCTTGACTTTTTTCATCATGGCTTGTGTCCTTTCGGTAGAATCCAACACCGGTAGGGTGAACTTTGCTATGACCTTGTCCCAAAGCACATCTTTAGTTCTGTTGCTGACCCAACTGGCGCCCTCTAAGTTTTTGTTTTTTGGCTCATTCCATTCCTGAATGCTGATCGGAACATTGTCCCTAACAACAACTCCGAATTGATGGACAAACTTAGATGTGTTCGTCTTGGGCTCCAACGGTTTGCCATTTGCAGAGACAACCTCAATTATGAGATGCGCATCTGCGGCCAACCCTTTGGCATGGCCTCGCTTAGTTTCTGTAGATTGGGCCGATGCGGAGGTCTAAAAATTAAAAAAAAATGTGTTAATACATACATATAGTAATCAATTATTCCATCTGATCAACAGAGGCTTAATATACCTCGCAAGACTGCGGAGGTCCACGAATTAGTGAGTCGTCATTGCACTCGATGCTCGTTTGCGCTTCGTCTCTTTGTTCCTCCTCCATTCCCGGACCGGACTCGTTCAAAAATTCTGAGCCATCTTCTGTTCCACCGGCTTCTGCTCCCCCCCCCCCACGGGTTCACGTATAATGTCGAACACCTTATTTTCAATGTGTCCACTGTTGAATGAGTCCATTGGTAGTGCTCCTCCATCGGCACAGGACCATCACCTGGTAAGGGTGCGGGTCCCATCGCAATCCTTTTCAAATCAAGGTGCGGAAGGTACGATCGCACAAAGGCAAGAGCAACGTTAGCCCCGCTAATCAGTTGCTCACGCACAAACTTTTTGATCACCTTGCCTTTTCGAAATTTCTTCAGCAAAGCCACAAGGCCCTGTGGTTGCTCATTCAAAGGAAACAAAGCTTCGTGAACTCGAAATAAAGCCAGCCTGCAAGTCTCCAGTCGAATGGCTGTGCGCCAAGCATGGTCCAGAAGCCTTACCAAAATGGCACTCTTCTCCCTGTCTGACCGGAAGGGGTGGGCGGAGTATTCAGTGCTACTCGCATGACCATCGAGTCGATCCTGAATTCGTGCCTCCTCCTTTATTGGGTCAGAACAAACACCTGCGCAAAAGCAAAGGGCTCATCATCGCCCAGTCGAGTCACCTTGCTAAGAAGAGATCTCGATGATTCAAAAATGTCTTACATTCGAGTTGCAGATTTACTCTCTCCAACTCCTCAAACAAAAAGGCTTCTCGCTCTGTAGTTGGGGATGACCTCGACTGCAACTCAGCATACGCATCTTGCGTTTCCTTCAGCTCGCGAGTAACTTCGGAAAGCTTTTGATGAAGAAAGTCCATAATTTTCTGGTCATTAACGCTTCGTGACTTCGAAGAACCACCCACAACAGGGCCAGTCGATGGTTTAGAAGCTCGGTTCTACAGTCAGAATAATTCAATGCATAAGGAAGCATAAAAGAATTCAAACAAAAGGCTCGGGGGCTGCGCCTCCCGATCACTGAAGTTCATGTTTCATAACAAGACAGATACGATGTATGATAATTTACATATAGCAAAAGCAAAGTGACGCAATTCCTAAACCTAGTCAAACAAAGGGGTCACTGCTAAGTCGTCGACTTCTTGGAGGAATTTTTCTTCGCCTGGACCTTGGCTGCCCTTTCTTCAACAGTTGTTACCAGCTATTGGGCATATGTTTTGGCGGCTTCCATCCAAGTGCCGAGCCCGACGGTTTTGCCATCAGGACCCCGTGGAAACTTCTTTGTGGCTGCGTCAAAATCGCTAAAAAAAATTAATAATACATTTTTTAATGAAATTCGATTTTTTTTACAGAAATCCACGAAATTCCAAAAATAATACGACCTCGGCTAGGACTGGGCCGATAAGGGCCTGTCGGCCTGGGCTGGGCCGATTAGGTAGTCGGCCGACGCCGCGCGTGTCAGAGAACCTAATCGGCCAGGGCTAAGCCGATTAGACCCTGTCGGCCATGGCTGGGCCGACTAGATCCCGTCGGCTCTGGCCCAGCCGACCAGTGCATATCAGCCCGCATTTTTCGCGCCAGCCCTTCCGTTCGCGCCTTATTTTTCCCGCCTTCTTCTCTCCCTCCCGTTTGTCGCTCCCGGTATTTTTCCGCCCTTCTTGTCCCGCCATATTTCTCTCGCCCTAATTCTCCCGCCATAGTTCTCGCGCCTTTTTTTCCCGCCATTTACCTCCCGCCTTTTTTCTCCCGCCATTTTTCTCCCGCTCTTCTTCTCCTGGGTGAGCCTATATATATACCCCAATAGATTTGGTGATGGAGGAGGGGTGTGGTGCGTGGTTATTTCCTCTGTCGGATAGGAACGATGTCTGGTAGTTCGGGTCCTAGTTCGGAGCATAGGTCGTGGTGTGTTTTGTATCACGCCGCAATATGGACTGAAGGTAGTATTAGGGAGGGTAGCCCCAAGAGCTGTTATAGGTAGCTAGTTAGTGAGTGGGGCAACATTCGTGAGGTGGGAGAAATTATAGCCAAAAAAACCAAAATCCAGATGACCCCTGAAGAAATTCGGGATGAAATTGATGGGTGGCGGTGGAAGTGGCAGAGAATTAATGAGCTAAAAGCTATTGAGGCGGGGCTTAGGGACATGCCTATGACACCGAAGTCAAAGATAATCCATTTTTCGCCGGAGGCCTATGCATTTCACGTGAAGGTAACTGAGTACCGAATTTATATTATATTAGAATCTAGTGTTATGGTACTAACTTTTTTCCCCTGATTTTAATTGAGCATGTGAGAAGACAGTTGTCTATCACCATGCATGAAGAGTCCGCAGTGGCCTCTACTAGATGCGCGAAAGGTAAAAGCCCAGCCCACTTCAACCTGCAAACAAATATAAATTTGTAATCATATATATGTAGCGAACAAGAAAATTAATGCAGATAATATATGGCACGTAAAAATCAATTAGGCATGAACCTCTCCTCCCAAGCAGGGTGTATCTGCCAATATTCCCTCGGTCCTCGAGTTATTAGAGGCTCGAGGCTACGCTCCTGTAATATCTTTGCGCGATGGTTCTCATCCACATCCGGACTGATCAAATATACTTGTTCCATATCTTCGCGCAGCTAAATTAAAAGTCTAAATTACAGACTACTTACAGATGAAATCAAACTCTAAATTTAAAACACTGATCCACACTTATAACAGATAAAAACATACTCTAATTTTAATACATTGATCCACACTAATTGAAGGATGCGCACTAATGTGACACCAATTTACTGTTATAATCGGCAACAAGTATGTACTTAATATTAGTAGCGCAATAAATACCTAGCAATATCAATATCACACTACCACCTTAACACTAATGCGTACATAATTAACAGTAAATCCTAATTAGTCAAAAAAATGCATATCCTTGAAGCGTGCCGATTCAATGGACAACCACCGTCACCACCGCCGCTGCACCACCACCACGCTGCACCACCACCACCACACTCCACCACCACGCTGCACCACCACCACCACCACCACCACCCTCCACCACCACCTCCACCTAAACTACACCATTGCTCTAACCAAACAACACAAAATTGCACAAAATCCTAACCCAATGTATATCTCAGCTGTCTAAACTCTCTAACACTACATGCAGGAAGAATTGTTGGTTGGATTGACAGATCGGGCAGCAGGGAGCTGCTGTGAGAAAGAAAGGAAGAAATGAAGAAGAAGAAGAATGGGAGGAAGAAGAAGGCTCGGCCGAGCCTTATGCAGCACCCTGTCGGCCAGGCTTTGGCCGATAAGGGGCCGGTCGGCCAGGCTTGGGCCGACGGGAGGCCACGTCACGCCGACAGGCCTGTCGGCCGCAGGCCTGCAAAGCAGTCGGCTGGAGTTAAGCCGACGAGTGCTTTTCGGCCCAACTCTGGCCGACGAGGTCCTGTCGGCCCAAATCTAGCCGAGGCCGTATTATTCCTGTAATTTCGTAGTTTTCCTTTATATTTTTCAAATTTAATTAAATAAATGTATTATTAAAAAAAATTAGCTGCATCTGCCTCGACTCCGTGCGCGAGCAACATGAGAAAAGTAGTCTGAGCACCACTTACCATTTGCTCACGACTGAAGTCAGCAACGGCAGTCCCTTCAGGCTTGAATAGATCAACCAGCTCTGCAAAGGAAGATGGTAGCTCCTCGCCGGGGAAGAAGCTGCCATGGAGGGCACCCAGGGTACTCGCCGCCTGCGTTAGCATCTCCCCTGCTCTGCTACTGGTGGCCTCCGAGACAGCCACACTTTCATCAAGTGAGGTGCCAAGGCTCTGCTTGCCAGTAGCAGTCGGGTCATCCATCACGCCTAGCATAAGGGTAAAATAATCAGCACCATGTATCAGAAACCTCAAACATCTAAGGAGCAGAGCAAAAATTCTTACCAGTTAAGCTGGTGCTGGCGGCAGAGAGTCGACCAATCGCCGACTCCTCCCTAACTTCGGCTGTTTTCAGCCTCTTCTCCAGATCAGCCACTCGACGGGTGGCGTTGTTCAAATTTTCTGCCGCTTCAGTGGCGGCCTCTACAAAAACAGATGCACATGATTAGTAGGCTGCAAGAGAAATCACCCTCAACAAGTGGTGATAGCATAAAAAGATACGCACTCTTTGCAACTTCGAGTTGCTGCTGCAGGGTGGCGGCTTCAGTCTCCTTGTGCACATACTGGGCACCAGCCTTCAGCAACTCTCGCACAAACGCCTAAGTACACGACATGGGCAAATTCACAACTCAATAACTGAGTATAGGCAAAAATTTCGCATTTGATTCAAACTTTGGCAAGCACAAACTTACGTGTTCCAAGAAGGAAGAAGTCGACGCAGGGACACCTGCAGCCGCAGCTCCACTCTCAGTTGCTGCAACCTCCGGCTGGGGTGGCGTAGCTGTGGCTGTAGCGGCAGGAGTCGCCGGGGTAGGCGGCTGCTCTGGTGGCAGCGTCCGTGCAGTGGACGCTGCGCTGCTCTTTTCCGCCGTAGGTGGCGGAGGCATATCCTCATCGGAGGAAACACTGTTTCACACATTATAAGCATACAAGGTGGTATTATTCATAACATTACGAAGCATATGCACATGATACTTACTCTTCAGTAAGGTCGCACAATCGACCAGGTGCAAGCACACCCATGCTCGGGCGCGATTTCTTCGGTGGTCGAGGGGGAAGCGAGCGAATCGGGGGAACCTCGAGTGGCGCCGTCATCGACTCCGTCCTATCTTCTCCTTCTCCTCCGAGTCAGTGGTGTCTTCCTCGTCGCGCGACCGCTTCTGCTTGCCCTGCACCTCAGCATCGCCCTCATCGGCTTCTGGCGTGTGCGCAGTGGCGAGTGAAGCCATCTCATCATCGAATCTACCTCGAGTGGCTCATTGTCTGGCACTGGGCCGCTCTCTGGCAAGGGAGGCATTGACTCAAACATTTTGTGTCCCTGCATACATAAACAGCAAAGGATTCAACATCACACATGCATAACATATCAACTGAGATGTAGTATCAACTGTTACCTCTGGCAGAGGGTTGCTGGTCTCATAAGGAGGCACAGGCGAGTTCATCTCGCAGGGATCTTCATCGGTAAGCTTGGTAAGGCTCCTTACCAACTTCTCCGCTTCCGCATCAGATAGCTCCACTGCGCGTGAGCGGGTTGGATCAGAAGCCCCACCATATGCCCACAAAGCATGCACTCGGGCTCGGAGAGGCTGCACTCGCCTCTTGGCCATAATGGCTAGCAGATGGATCCCTGTGACCTCTCGACCAGCAGTGGTCTGAAGCTTCAGCACCTTCTCCATCAGAATGTCAGCCTCTTCGGCTTCGACTCCGGTCGGCTGGGCAATCCATGATGGCCTCTTCTTCACCAGGGCGTCTGCGTCAAAGGAAGGCAACCCGAAGGTTTGGTCGCCAATGGTCACATCCTTGATGTAGAACCACTTCTGGCGCCATCCTTGCACAGACTCCAGGAAGTTGATCTTGAAGTACTCGACATCAGGTCGAGCTTGTACTCCAAAACCACCAGGTCCCTTGGTGCTGTGCTGGCGCTTGACGTTGAAGATGCGGCGGAACAGACCAAAGTGGGGTGCGACGCCCAAGAAGCACTCGCAAAGGACGAAGTAACACGCAATGTGCAAAAGCCCATTGGGCGTGAAATCGTGCAATTGCACTCCATACACGTGCATCAGTGCACGAAGAAAGTTGTGAACAGGGAAGGAGAATCCCCTGTTCACAAAATCAACAAAGCAGACCCGCTCATTGGGGCCTGGGCGCGGGATTACCTCGGCACCGGGAGGCGAACTTGAGAGGTGTCCTCAGGGATCAGCCCGTCGTTCCGCAGGCCAGTGAGCATCCTCTTGCTGCAGGTGGATTTGGTCCACGCGCCCTTCTCCCTCTTCAAGCCACTGGCAGCGGCTCCCGCGGCGCTGTCCGCCGATGCAGCACTCCTGCCCCTTCGGGTGGTAGGCTTCGTCATCGCGGTGGTGGTTGCACAAGCTTTGCTCTGAGGCAATGGCGATGCGAGAGGAGGAAGAAGAAGTAGCGGCGGCGGAGAGCAAATGGCAAGTAAAAACACTATTTACGCCGCCGTCCCCTTTTTAACCTCAAAAGCAAAAGAATCCGCACCGTCGATGCGAGATCGTGGGCACATAAGCAAATCTAACCGTACACGTGGCAGCCACGGAGGGCAACCGTCGCCGGCCACTCCGCCCACTACGCACGGGAATCTAGGAACTACCATCATGGCTCCGGAGAAATCGTGCCTGAACGGTCAAATCCAGTCCAAACGGCTGTACAATGGGCCCACAAGACGTGTCACGTCCCATCTCTCGCAGAAGCGCACGCCACCGCGTGTCAGGTGGCGCAGTCGCCATAAAACGTCATCCCTGACGTCATTGCAGCAAATTTGTTCCGAAAAGATGTCGGGTTCGCCCAAAGCATACTAATCACTCGATTCGTTGTCGGGTGTATGGTCACTCGACTGTCTCTACGATCAAATACATATTACTCCCATCGGGAGCGTATCAAAAATTTCTTCGACTAAAGATGATCATGACTGGGTGATTCTGAGATTATCCTCCATTACAAGTAATAAAGCACAATCTCGGGGGCTACTCCCATCGGGAGCGCTGACGCGCACCCGATAGAATTATGGCAAAAGGTTTTCTTCGACTAACAAATGTAGAGAAAGATGGTTTTGAGATTATCCTTCATTGCAATCAATAAAGCACAATCTCGGGGGCTACTCCCATCGGGAGCGCTGTCGCGCACCCGATAAAATAGTGTCAAAGTGTCAGTCGATGAATATATCGACTGCGTTCATATGCAAAATCATACTCGAAACATTCCCGAGTTGCGTCCGTCGCAAATACCTCGGATGCTGCACGCATAGTGCAAAGGTAAGACCCGCCGAACTTTCGAGCTGGGCTAAGGACCGTTCCAGCAACGTCAATCCTTATATTTTCCGTGTCAGCAGACATGATGAAAAATCCCGACGGACGCGTTGGGTAAAATTCAAAGTTATACTGCAGATCGACTCAGTAAGACCTCAGCGGCCTAGTCGAATCTGACCAGTTTGTTCCAGATTCGAGTCCGGGGACTCGAGTTTGATTGAAAGCTAGTAAGGTGTTACCCAAATGTGTAGTTAACCAGTCCCGATCCGTCGAGTGAACTGGGCCTGCTAAGCTATTATCCCTTGATCATCATAAGCAAAAACCACAGTCGATGAAATACTCGACATAGCCAACATGTGCTATTCATACAGGAATTCCAATTATAGTACTAAGAATATGACGTGCACTTGCGAACGAGTCCATGCCTGATTCTTCGAGTCAGACAAGTACTCGGGGGCTACTGACAAGGATATACATCTCGGGTACCCTACTGTGAGGGTACCTGGTGCACGTGATGACTAAAAGCCCAACTAGCGAAGATACGACTCGAAGCCCAAGACGAGAGGCCCAACAAGATGAAGTAACTTCCAAGTTTAGACATAGACATAGTCGGTTTATACTTTCCTTATGTGTAAACTAGGTCGGTTACAAACTCCCGAGACCCAGCCTATTTAAAGGCTGGGAGGGGTGCCGATCTAGGACCAAGCCATACTCGAACCACCAAAGCTCTTGCGAGATCGTCATCTCGCCGGAGCCACCTTGTAACCACATAATCTCCAGCGATCAATAACAGACAAGCAGGAAGTAGGGTCTTTACCTCCACCCGAGGGGCCTGAACCTGGGTAAATCTTTGCCTCTGCTTGTCAGCCGACGAAACTACCAGTACTACCACGTTCTCTCCCCATAATCTCAACCCTAGGTCTTAACCATGAGATTTGATGAGGGTACACCTCGTCAATTGGTACTAGAGCCACACTCTAGTACCGGTTCGTAAGCCACCCGGGACTAGAGCCAATTTTGGCTCTGTACGAAAGGTCATGTTTCCACTAGTGTTATCAAAGGACAAATACACGTGTGTTGATAACTTTGAAGGTGTTTGAGATAATTCCCCATTTTACAACAGCCATCTTATTGTCAAAGATTATAAAACTGAAAACAACGGTTTTCTCAGCACAACAGCACGGCCAAGTCTGCCCAAACAAAGAGCATCTTATTTTACATGTGCACTTTGGGCTTATATGCATGCCTGCACGTCTCTGGTCCAAGTCCCCCAACCATGTGGTTTGCGGCGTGGTGGTTCCTGGCTTCGCTGGGCGTTGAGTTCTTTCCTGTCTCTGTTCGTGTGTGTGCGTTTGTTGTATCTCTGAGGATCACGAACTCTCTTCAAAAAAAAAAAATCACATCGCTGCCGGTCACGGTTAAAGGAAGCGCTCAAGTCTAAGTCAAGTCACGAGCGTTTAGACGCAGATTGAGATAAGACTGTGGCCAACTGGCCATGCAAAAGGATGGACGAGGGAGAAAATTTTAGTACTAATTGATTCGATCAGTATTCAGTCGTCACATGGGTGCACCTTGTCATAAGAAATATAACAAAGCATAGTAATTGCCAAGGAAGTAAGCCATAGTTTTCTGGGGCGGAGGCAGGATTTAAACATAGAGGGGGCGAGCGATGGCGAAGTCTAAACCGAAATCGCATATCAATATATGTTTGTCAAAAAGAAAATAATGCTATATGAATATAAATGAGCTCAAGCACTAAATCTATTATATATTAAAAGTAGATTATGGGCTAACCAGAAATTAGAGAAATCAAAGAAAATCCCACAAAAATCAGAAACATCTGGCCGTTTATTAGATGGACTAAAAATCTTAAACCATTAGATTAAACTTAAAGTGAAAAATTACCCACCAATGCCATTACAATACGACGTATCCCATCCCCTCACCGTTTTATTTTATTTTCCTTTTTGGAGTGGCCGCCACACCTTGGCGTCCTTGATGCTGCGGGCCTGCGGCTAAACCTAGGTGACTCAATGCAATTATGCATGCGAACCAATCATGGATGCATGCATCGCCAAAAACCAAGAGAATGCATGCATGCACGCTAAAAACCAAGGAACAATCTGTAGATGCCCATCAGGAAAAGACAAGATTGGAGGTGAGATCGGAGCTGACGCCGGCCGGCGGCCACGAGGAGAAAACCGATCTTGGTAAGGAAGTTTAATCTAACTAGGGCAGCCTCCTGCTTCTAGCATCTCATCATCCCTTTCTCCTTCACGAATCTTTCACGTGCCATCTCCTCCTTGGCAGACACCCTAGACGAATCTGTTAGTTTTTCATGGTGCAGCTAAATCTAGGAGCCTCAGTTTTTTAAGCTTTCGTGCTTCCTACAAAACGCATGGTGTTGTGCTGTATGCAACGAGCATCCATCGGAAAAAGAAAGAAGATTGCATGCATGCATTTGCCACCGGCCGCAGCGTCTTCATCGTCATTGGTGTGTAGAGGACAAAATACATCCGATCAAGGAGACAAGCACAGGATCGGAGGTCACGCCGCCTGCTGTTGCAAGGACAAAAACCATCCTGGTCAGAAGTTTCCTCCGCTGACCTTCTTCCGTTTCCGTCGGTCTGCACAATATACGATAGCTTTGCCACTACCGCGTACTCCCTCCGTTCCAAATTAATTGACTTCCATTTGTCCACATGTGGATGTATCTATACGTGTAACATGTCTAGATACGTCCATGTGTGGACAAATGAAAATCAATTAATTTGGAACGGAGGGAGTATCTTTTAAATTGATGGTTGGCTTCCATGGGCTCACTGTAATTAAGATTGTTGCCTTCCATGGATCGAACAGGTTTCAAAAAAAAATTGCATCCAACACGCACGGAGGTAATTAAGATGCGATTTTAAACAGACCTGGGCTCCTAATTTGGGACGTGAAAACATGCCGAGGCTGGGCGCTCAACATTTGTGTACGTGTCAAGTTGATTCTTCAAAGTACCGGACGTCCGTCGCGACAAACCGCCACAAATCCTTTGCTTCTACATCCACGTCCGAGTGCATCCATCATCGTGCTTTGGAAGCGGAAAACACGGATCCAGATTGGTCTTTGAGAGGAGATTCAGTCGGAGCTGGATCAATATATTCTGCAGGTAACGAAGCGAAGTTCTTTTTCTTCGAAGATCTACAAGTACTTATGATAATCCTTTCTTTCCTATGAGGCATTAATCCGAATTTATTTTCCATCCTTTAATATTTATAATTGATTGAGCCCAGTAAGTTGTTGCTCTACTTGCTGCTGATGTACTGCCTGTTCGCTCAAGGTGGTATATGTTTAGAAATAACACTGATTGTCTCAGCAAGAATACAACTGTTTGCTTCGTTCCAGTCCTCTAATTATGGTACGGTAGTTATTTCCTTAGATAGTATGATAGTTACTTCCATTTACGTAACATTGATTGACCTTTTATATTCCTCCACTTGCCCATCAGCAGATAGATTGATCATGTAATGTTAATAAGGTAGATGATGGAGTAGCAGATCACGTTTGGTTCCCTGGAGATATGCTCAACCGCTGCAATCAGCGTGGAGTAAACTTAGAATGCTTCTTATGTAATGCCAGGCTGTATTGTGAGTGTATTCATGTGTCAAATCTAGAAGAGTGGTATCCTGGTAGAGTAATGCATTTCCTTATGATTTAGCTTGACTTAAATGACAATGGTAAGGCTACAATATGTTTTCTCATGCCATTTTAGATTATGGAGTAGTATCTAAATACACACATTTGTTGGTTCCTTGACCATCACAATATATCAATCAGTATAGCAAACTACGCTCTCTATGCTAGAATGACCAAACAGCTAGCTGACTCTAAAGTGGCATGTGTAAATCCAGCTCTATGTAAATTTTTGTTTTGCAACATGTCATCTAAAGTAAGCTCTTCTGAAAGGAAAATACAAAAATATTGAAGTATCAAAACAGCTTAATATGTTCTCCTGTACTTAGCCTTTTTTTCGTTTTCTTCAGATTTGCTGTGCTTTGAGAAAGCCATGACTGTTCATTTGGTCCAGCCATTTGTGAAGATAAGTTGATATCGGTATTTGTTTATTGGTATCTCAGTTAATGTTGAGATTTACTGTCCTTTCACTCAACTATACGTTTTCCTATTCTAATCTTGAATGAGTAAATGGTTCCTGAAGAAAACAATGCTCGATGTTGCAGTTGCTTCATATACAACATCAAATCTATTTTATCTAACTGTATGCATTCTCCTACCATCTGATAAAGGCTATAATAAAATTCCATGGTTCGTTCTTGTATTTCCGTAATAATTTTGACACAACCAATCTGGATATCTATGACACTGCATGTTACCGCTGAGGCGCTGAACTTTTCCTCTCCACTCCTTCCTTTTAACGGTTGTGCTATATCGTTTTCTTATCTGTTCCCAACGAATACAATGAGGCTAATTAAAAAGATGATCCCCCCCCCCCCCCTGTTCATTAACAGATTCAGCTATGCATGTGTTCTTCTACGACAACTCCAGTTTTACGCCTCCACCTGTATGAATTTAGTCCTGCCTCGCCATTATAAACAACTACGTCACCACGGTATGAATTTGGTCCTGCCTCTATGTTCTTGCTACATTATTTAGTGCGGCTCAATCTTAGACCACTTTCTTCCGGTTTCTCAGTTTGTGATAGAATATACAGAAGGAGCCTAAGGAGAGCAGGAAATATAATCAATATTTTTTCGTGTAACCAAGATATTAAAAAAGAAGAATAATAATCTTCAAGGAAAATAGAGATCACAAGAGAAATACTAACATATTGTTGCAATACATCTTATGCAAATCGTATTTTTAGTTTAACTTACACATGGTTTCTGTGCACCTTCCCTATTTTAACTCTTTCGTATGTCACAGTTTTGCAGGATCAGAAAGTTTTTAATATTTTAATACCCAATTGCAACATGGCTTTAGTTTTCTTGAATTATCCAGCGTTAGGACGTAGCATTATCAATCTGATAAGGTACCAAATACTTAATATGATCAATTATATCTCTAGCGGCTTTTGTTTTATACCTTGAATTAATATATTATCTACTAAGTGGTCATAATATACTCTTTAAATTTAAATACTTGCTTATTCTAATAGTATATAGGCTTTACATTGCTCTGTCGGCACAAATATATAACATATGAAATAACTCAGCAACATTATGGTTGTTTCTCAACAGGCAGAATGATTTCTACCAAACCTTCTTATGTATATAAATAGGCCAAACCTAGCGCATTACCCAACTTAGTTCACATATTGATTCCATATGTGTAATATAAAGGGATTCATTTTCATATAAATGCGACGAGCTTACCCGTGTGATATTTTACACTAACGTTGTAATACACAAAATGTTTTCGATGCCATAGTTGTTACTTCACTTTGGCCTGATACGGAATATTAGCTTATCAACACTGATTAGTTGGTTTTCCATTATTTACGAGTTAAATATTTTATGTGAAGTGTGTTGTTCATCCAGAAAAGGGTTTAATTATGGTGAACTTTAGACTAATTAATCATGTCAAGAGTTTATTTTTGGAAATAAGATGAGACGCCAAAAAAAAATAGAGACCGACATACATGCACATTGGCCGATTGGTATAACCGAGGAAAAAACATAAAGATGGGCGGGAGATAATTATTATCCAATTTTCCAGGACAACCATATTAAAATGTATGTTGTATTCAACCGATTTATTATGAAATGTGAATTATTTTTGATTTCTAAACATTGTTACAAAATGAATCAATGTTCCTACAACCAAAAAAAAGAATAGAATCAAATTTACTTGTGTTTACAAATTTATATTCGCCAACTATGCTTTGTTACATATCTTATGTTATGTTTTGATTCAATCACATAATATACATACGTAAATGACATACCTTTTTTTGGTACAAAACAATATGTTGCCCGCGCGAGCGCGGGCCACTGTGCTAGTTGATAAAAAAACCGAAATTTATTTGTCCATCCTTCACAAATTATATAAATATATGCCTTCACTCGGCAACGACTTGATCCCTAAAAAAATATAGCATTATGCATATCTTAGACTTAAGAAATTGATGTAGAAATTACCTTTGTTTCACAAATTTTGAACTAATCAACCGTAGTTAAACTGAAACGAATAGGGGATTATGAATAGGGGGATTATGTATCTCGTGTACGCACGACGGCAAGCCAGCTAGTAGGTCGCCGCAACGACCACCATAGCCGGCGTTAGACAAGGTGCCAATCAAGTCGCCTTACGAGTTAGCGGCGGCAAGGTCCAATACCTTGACGCAGAGATTCATCTATCGATTTGATTGAAAGGCGAGACAACGAGAACATGTACATATGGAATAGGCCTCCATGATCGATCGCATGTACACGGCATTTTCGCACATGTGATGTTATATTTAGGCTTTGGTGCATGCACTACCACATATAGTTGGGCTTAGTAAAACTAATCAGGTAATTAGTAAGGCCACTAGCGTTGTATAAATACGCATACTAGTAGTGAACCTGCTATGTTGTTTTGAGGGCGGCCAAAAATTGTTGTGTGGGGGGGGGGGGGGGGGGGGGGGGGGGTCTGACCCCTGCTAGCCCCCCTAGATCCACCCCTGATTGTTTTTAACCGAGAGGAACAACTCATCATATTTTTATCTGGTACCAACGTGGAAAATCGGGTACCAGCCGTGGCGCCGTGGGGTCTTGCTGACTGATGCGTGACGATGGACGCACACAAGATGCGGTGGAATTATCTGGTCTCATGGTGGCGTCGATAACAGGTACAAGGTCATCACGTGCATCTCTTCTGAAGATGGGTTGACGGAAGACAGAGGCAGCAACTTCTGAGTGTTCGCATGCGGTGTGCGCTTAGTGTCTGCTGGACCGGTTTGTGCTCCAGACTTGCTATTGCGTAGCTCGGTGGAAGCCTCCGGTTTTAGATGATGTGCGCTGTTGTGTGAGGTCAGGGCATTCGGCTCCAATTGGTCCACTCCTTTATTATGCGGGTAGGCGTAGCGAGTTATCGCCTGGACGGTGGCTTCAGGTTGATTGATGTATTTCCTTTTAAGCTGTGGTATGACACTTTCTAGCATTACCATATAGATAGAAAAAAAGAATGTTTAACATCACAATATTTTTAAACGATAGCCAAGCACCCTATAAAGGAGGGTTTTCCCTTTCAGTACATAACAAGAATACGTACTTACATTATAAAACATTGAATGTGAAAATACAAAGTGACACCTCGACAGAACCTCTCTTTAATTAAGTCGACTAGAAAAAACTCACAATTAAAAGGCAAACAACATTCACAGATAACCCAAAAAGTGTCGGAGACAATTAACTCAAGATTAAAGGGCGACGAAGTAACACAATGATAAGAGAGAACAATGCTTCAAACAGGTCGATTAGCAAATATGTGCACTTGTGCCAATGGGCTGGAAGGGCAAAATCAACACCGTTTTGTGGCAAACTAGAGCGGGGAATGGGCCAATCAATTTCTAAGCAACACTGTCTTTTTCGCTGTGGCAGTCACACTCCCCACTTACGCTCTTTGGCCCAAATTCCATGTTGTTGGCTGCCCGTAACTGCCGAGTTGGCTAACTAATTTTCTGCAGTCTCCCACTCCTAATTGCATGCACATGCAAGCTTGCTGCTTAACTTCGGTGCTCAGGCGGTCAAAATGCTTAGTTCGAGAGTGGCTGCAACCTAAAAGACAACAGACAGCCGCAACTTCAAAACCCAGATGTGGACTACAGGCATGGTTTAGAGTTGAGAGAGTATAGAGAAATATAATTGATGGATAGTAGGAAACAGAGTTAGGAGAAACTGTAGATTTCAGAAGAGATGTCTCGAAGTCAGGACAATAGGTGGTGATTTCTAACAAGAGTTGAGTGGATGAACTTTGAGCCATAGGTCAGTATAAAAAAGACGGAAGAGATAATAACCAGGAAAAATATGTGATTTCGTAGATGGTTGTGTCATCTCACGTCTTTTGATTTAATTGAAGTAACTTCCGATGATCATGCGAAACTTCACGACATATAAATAAAACGTGCAACAGAGTATATGTATAATTGTATATTGGTATAAGAGAACATTCAGCATACATATATATCCCACAGGCAAGGCATGTACCACTGACTATTCATCCTTTAACATCGGATTCATTAATATCAACAAAGATCTTCCACACTGCATCTCTGATATAAATCATTATCAATAACAAAGTAACAACTTAAATAAAGTAGCAAACCAATAGGCTAGCTGATGTACAACCCAGCCGCCAGAATAGTAAGTTATTAACCTTATATGGAACCAATAAAATACAGCATGGCCAAGAAGAAAGATGCCAATTGAAGTACACCCTTAACCGACTAATGCAACAAATAAATAGATGAAACTGGGAGAACGAACAGCTAGAAGCACATAACACATGCTGCAGCAATCAGCATAGGAAACTAGCATTAGGACATCGTCAAATTTCAGCAAGTGGTCTTTCCTAGTGCAGTACTATTAAGGACGGCATAGGCCATATACTGCTAGACTTTATTGTAACTGATAAGTTCACATGAATTACTGGACAACAAGCAACCGAAAATAAAGGAACATGATGGAGTAAGAATAGCAGCTTACTTCTATTCAACGGTTTCAAATTTTCTCAAGTAAATCCTTGCACCTCTCCTCCTCACCTTGGTACAGCTCCTCTTCTGCTGGCTTCACTCTGATTCTTCCAGAAGCTGAAATATTGGGGTGCAAAAAGCATCATCATAGTCTTCAAAATGCCCAGGTTGCTCCTCAGTTCTTGCTCCCTTAATCCGTGCCTCTTTCATTTCCTTGCGCATGAACTTATGTTTCTTGCTCTCAGCCCTTCTCCTCTCCAGGTCTTCCAGTTTTTCCCTCTCTTGCTCCTCCCTCTGGGGCATTAGTTCCTTTTGCTGCTGTATGAGTGCCTCTGTCTCCTGATGACCTTGCTGCTCACGCATGATCTTTTTTTCTTGCTCCTCTTGCTCATACATCTGGTAAAGCTTCTTGATCAGATTCTCCATTGGAATGGTAATGTCTATGAAATCAAGACCAGCTGTGGCATATAATGGCTCCTCCGTGAACTTGGAAGGGACATAGAACCATCGCTCGGTAAAGGTGAGGGCCACAGTGATGGACGGGCAGTGCAACATGAAGAGGATATCATGGAGTTTAACACCAAGACCTTCTATACATGACATGATAGAAATCCCTTCACCACCAGGCAATCTCTTGAGAAGAGCAACCTCCCTTAGCGGCATAGAGGAGCCCTCCTCGAAGACATGCTCTTTGCACCGTCGTCTCCCCATGTACTTGACATCGACATGGCACGAGATCGCCCCAGGCTGTCCACCCTCCCCTGCCTGCTCCAGATGAAGCCCGTCTGGTCCCAGGCGTGCCACGCGTAAAGCATTTGTGTACCCAGCTCGTTCCGGAGGGAAGCGGGCATACTTCTTCTGACACCATGAGAGTTGTGCCTTCTTGGATGATGCCTTCATCTTGAAGAGGACGAAGGGGCATCTAGGATCCGTCTTCTTCCTCTCGATGACACGAGGATACTCCCACTCATGCAATTCGGGGTCCTTGCGTCGCCTGTCGAAGGAGGCGAGTAACTGCTCGAGTAGGAGATCATGTATGTCCTTCTCGGCCTTTAGCCCGCTCCGGACGGCGAGGGAGTGGACTTCCTCCGCATCCTCTGCCTCGATCCTGCTCTCAACGGCCAGAGGGGACAACTCCTCGGCTAGTGGCCCGCTATGGAAGCCGCGTTCGGACATGAACTTCGCCTCTTCTCCGGCTCGAATCGATCGGCTCCGAGGCAAAGCTGAGAGATTGGGGTTTGGTTTCCTATCGTGTTTTTTCTCTCTTTTCTCTTCTTCCTCTTTGGGTGAACGGCATGACTCTGTTGGTCGGGCTTCCTTTACTGTATCGGGTACGTTCTGGGCTTTCACGGCACGGGCTCGACTGTACTCTACTCGGACACCGTTTCTTTTGGCAGTCTATGGTCTGCTCCACTCCCAATTTTGTCAAGATTAACTTTGATGCTGCTTTTGACATTGACAAACATGTGGGTTCTACAGGTTTTTTCATGCCTATTAACAAAGGGGAGTTTCTTGCTGCTGTGTCAAAGTGGTACTCCCTCCGTTCAAAAAGATGTCTCAACTTTATCTAAATTTGGATGTATACATCCAAATTTTATACATCCAAATTTAGATAAAGTTGAGACATCCTTTTATGAACGGAGGGAGTATGATTCAATGGCGAATGCAATGAGAGCCAAGCATATGCCTGTAGGGACGGCCTCCTCCTGCTCACATGTCTGGAAGTCACAAACCTTCATTTGGAGACGGACTGTAAGTTGCTGGTGGGACTTCGGAAGACAAGGAAGAAGAACTGAGCAACAATACTGCCAATCCTTATTGACTTCCAAGAGGTTACTGGGGTTCACAGTCATTTCAAATTTGGTTATATGAACCGTAAAGCAAATCTAGCTGCTCACCTTACCGCTAAACAATCGCTTTGTATTATGCAGGAGTGTGCTTCGCTGGGCCAGGTGTCGTCATTTATTAATCCTTGTATCCAACATGACATTTTTTTCCGAAATGGAGGTTATACCCTAGCCTCTGAATCAAATGATGCACGCAGCTTTTTTTAATCATCCAGAAGCCACCTTTCTGACGACAAATGTCGCTAGACCTACGAGGTTTATGAAGGGGTGTACCTGATCGGAGCTATGTGCCCTGATCTCACACACCTACGCATATCATCTAAATCCGGAGCCCTCAACCAAGCCGCCCAACGGCGAGCCTGAAGCACAAACGGGTTCAGCAGACTCTCAGCGCACACCACATGCACGCACTAGAAGCCGATGCCGCCGTCTTTCGCCAACCCATTTTCAGGAGAGATCAACGCAATGACCTTGTCAGACCTGCCGTCGACATCGCCATGAAGCCAGTGTCCTGCACACAACCATCATCACGCATCTGCCGCCGAGACACCGCTGCGCCATGTCGCCGAGGCCCGTCTTTTTTTTTTGATGCGGTAGATACGACACCGCTCCACCCCTCGAGTCAGCACTGGCTCGAAAAACGATGCCTCCAAGAGGGGTGCGACGCGATGCCACCATCGTCCGATCCGGAAGAATCAGATCTAGGATTTGCCCCAAAGCAAACGACCCTTCCAGCCAAGTCTACGCGGTGGTCCAACTCTGCCAGGTCTTCAAGATCCCACGAGCAGATATGTGCTCCAAAACAGTGCCTCCAAGGAGATTGATGGTGTCATGGCGCCAATGTCCGGTTCGGCAAGCCAAACCTGAGGTTTCCCTCGTAGCTCAGCGGGGCTGCCACCACGACGATACCCTCTAAGAAGGTTAGCGGCGTCCGCAGACGTCGCCGCATCATCAGCGACGGAAGATTTGGACGAAGGATTTCTCCCCAGCGGTAGTCCCTCGAGCTCGGAGATCTAAAGGAGTAGACGATCGTCAGTGACGCCCACCAACGCAGAAGGAAGAGCCGCATCGCCCGAATCCATCTTACCCGACCCAACCCGAGAAGGCGCAGCCGGCAGGGAGAGGATCCGAGCATGCCAACCTGGATCTGTCACCGCCACCTGCGACCTACCGCGCCGTCCGCCGCACTTCCACCACACCAAACGCCAAGCGCTGGTGGATGAACATGCCATGATGCCCGGAAGCACCATGCCCTAGCCCAAAGCACCGGCCCACGCTAGCCCCGCGTGCGAGAGGACAATCGACCCCCCCCCCCCCCAGCCGCCGGCGCCTACCGGGCTTCGCCGCCCTGCCAGCGGAGAGTGAGGAGGAGAAGAGAAGGAGGAGGGGTTGTCGGCGGCATGCAGGCTACCAATCATGCCCTAAGCCATTGTTGCTCAATCAATATACCGGGTCTTGTTCCATGAAAACGGCCGAATCGGGAGTTCCTAGGTCCCAGTGGATTTGCCTCGGAGCGTCTTTACGGTTCAGTCATCCTAACGCAAAGTTCTTGCGGACATCCAAACGCTGGGAATTTCCATCCCTGGGGCCTGATTTAATGGCATGCAGGCTACCAATCATGCCCTAAGCCATTGGCTAATCTCTGACCGTATGAAGCACGTAGTGACCCGCTCTCCATCTTGCCCGATGCCCATAGGATGCCCAAACCACCCACCAAAAACACTTGTATTCTAGAGTGGGGAAACTCCGAAAACCTATTTTGGAGCCCAGGCTACATAGTGTCTGTTTTTCAAAAATTCGAAATCGATATTTTAAAGTTTCCAAAAATCACGAAAAAAATTCCGGATGTGGATATTGTCGAGATCTACAACCGTACAAATTTTCAACTCCAAATTCGTTGTATTTTGAGGTGCACAAAAAAGAAAAACGGGTGGATCTGGGTGATGAACAATACACAGTTTCAAAATTTTGAAATTTTCACTGATTTGTCTTTTTTGTACAAACCAAAATATAACGAATGTGGAGTTAAAATTTTGTAGGATTGTAAATCTCGACAATATCTACACTCGGGAATTTTTTCACGATTTTTGGAAACTTTAAATATCGATTTTTTTTTTGAAATGTCCACCGTGTAGCTCGGCCTCCAAAAATCCACTCTCGGGGAAACTCACAGTTTTAAAACTACACACTAACCCAAATAATCTACCACTACTGCTAACTACCCTGCCCTGCCTAAGCTTTTAAACCAGCCTTCCTTATTCATCTGCCTGCACATCCCAAAGCCCAGAGCCAAGAACTCAAGCAGAGCAAACTGCGCACCCACACGCACACACAAGCGCTTCCACACAGAAACGGGCCAAAGGCCATGGCGAACATAGCATTCCTCTCCCTAGCCACGGCTCTACTAGCAGCATCCGTTGCGGTCAGCGGAGCGTCCTGGAGTCCACGGCCGGAGGCCGACCGCGTGACCGGGCTCCCAGGGCAACCGGAGGTCGGGTTCAGGCACTACGCCGGCTACGTTGACGTCGGAACGAGCGGCGACAAGGCGCTCTTCTACTGGTTCTTCGAGGCCGAGAAGGACCACGACAAGAAGCCCCTCTTGCTGTGGCTCAATGGAGGTACGCACATGTTCAGTTCATCCCTTAGTTCTGCTGCAGATCCCATGCGTCATTGCTTGTGATTCTTCCTTTCATTTTCGGCGTTCCAAACGATACATTTCAACCTCTTTCCGTTCGTTGCGGTTACCGTGACATGCGAAAAATGCAGGCGGCAAGTAAGCTAACTTCCTGGCATAATCTAGAGAGTTCTCTGTTTCTAACTTGGGTGTGCTACGGAAGAAGCGATAGATACAACAACGAAACGAACCCAAGACAAAATCACAGCCTTCGATTCGAATGCTCTTCTCCCTCTTCATTTTGCTCAGTTTCATTTGCCCATCCTCCTCCCCCTCCTATTCGTAATAGCTCGAGCCTGCGAAGAGCCGTGTGGACACCCTGCCACAACGGCCGGAAGAATGATGTTTTCTGGCAATAAAAGCTCCAAAGCGGAGGCCGATTTCAGAGCAGTAGGGTGCATAGCCTCGCGGCGCAGAAAAGACGCTGCAAAAGATGGCAAAAGAAGGCGCTACAGGAGAGCAGATCAGATCGTGCTTGGAAGAAGCTTGCCCTGCCTGCGCCGAGGGACATAGGGAGGACCCCGGCCATGGTGGTCTTCTCCTGCATCATTGCTCTGTAGCACTGTTAGATCACAGTTAGCATCGTGTCTCTCTGTCGTCGTCCTTTACTCCTTCGGCATCCACACTCACATGGAGGCAAATGCATGGCATGGGGCACCACCAAAGGACATGCAATGCAATTAAGGGAAAAAACAAAAGATCGAGAGCAGAGATGCCTTAATTTGGATCCCTTGTCGATTTACAAAGGTTATAATTCCTGCTACTGCGTGAGCGTGTGTTCCCTTCAGAACTGCGAGAATATCTCGGAAGTGTCTACGGTCTGACGTTACACCTTTGTCCTGGTATCCGAATCGTGCTAGTGTAGTGTCAGAGGTGTTAGGTGATGATCTTACTGTTTTTTACGAAGGTACTCCGCTTGGGACAAGCATGGAGATTTTCTGCAGGATAAGAAAACAGTGATAAAAAAGTGTCGGACTAGATAACTAGTTGTACAGCGTGGAAACGCGAGTCTTTGACGTTTTGTTGACTGGCAGATGAAGCCGGAGAGTACTTGGCAAATCAGCTGTCTCATCTTCCTGTCCTCGCCTTTGCATTAGATTAGTACATTTCTCTCTACAGAACAGTAAACTAACCTAGTTACAGTACTCATAAAGCCTACGCACCTAGACTAACAAATTCGATAGACCTCCCACTGGCTCAGTGGATAAGTGCAGAGTGGGTTTTAGTTACAGTACCCCTGTAGTAATATCCTGGTTAAGAATGGGTTTATCTGATTGATGGAAGATCGCTGTGTAACGTGCCATTGCAGGGCCTGGATGCTCTTCCATTGCCTACGGCGCCGCCCAGGAGCTGGGCCCGTTCCTGGTCAGGGGCTACGGCGAAAAACTCACTCGCAATCCCTACGCCTGGAACAAAGGCAAGCACACAACAATCCAACAATATACTTGTACCATCCTTGCTAGTACTAGTAAATTCCATGGATCATGTGTGCTCTGTTTAATTTCAGCTGTGAATCTGCTATTCCTTGAGTCGCCGGTCGGCGTGGGGTTCTCCTACACGAACAAGACGTCGGACCTGAAACTCCTCGGCGACCGAGTGACGGCAGAGGACTCGTACACCTTCCTCCTCAACTGGCTCAGCAAGTTCCCGGAGTTCAAGGGCCGCGAATTCTACATCTCCGGGGAGAGCTATGCTGGTACGTACGGACATCCCTAAACCTGGAATAGTTAGTAGCACTCGAATAGGTAAGCTGCATCGAAATTCGTGGCTAAAGACAATCTGGTGCTGAAGCTGCCGTCATATGCTTTTGTAGGGCACTACGTCCCACAGCTCGCAGATCGCATCTACGAGGGCAACAAAGTGGCGAGCAGAGACAGAATCATCAACCTCAAAGGTTTCATGGTAAGCAAAAGGAACTTGCTCCTTCTTGTTAAGATCGCTAAACCAGCTTTTACGCACAAAATCGAGCGTGATTAGTGCCCAACAAGGGCAAAAGTAAAAGGAGGAAAAGATTCAGTGCTGTGAAAAGATTATTCTAAAGATGAACACGAGCGTGCCTACGGACATACACTGATACACCCATCTTTTAGTAGCTTTGGCAGCCAACTGTTTGCGTCAAACCTTTTTGACTGCGGTTATAATTTCAGCGTGCATCCTTCCTGCGCCCTGCGAAAGCCGATCAAAGCGTTGTACTTGCGCCTGACACGATTTCACTTGCACCGTTGGGCTTGTACCCTTAATTTTATTTCTCACTTGGATGTTGTGAACTACAGTAGCTAACTAACTAATGAATGGATGGAGCAGATCGGCAACGCGGTGCTGAACGACGAGACGGACCAGCTGGGCATGGTGGAGTACGCGTGGAGCCACGCCATCATCTCCGACGAGCTGCACTCGTCGGTGACGCGCGAGTGCGACTCCTTCAAGGAGGAGGCCGACGGCGGCAAGCCCGGCAAGGGCTGCTCGCCCGCCATCCGCGCCTTCATGGGCGCCTTCGACGACATCGACATCTACAGCATCTACACCCCCAAGTGCCTCACGGAGTCCTCCTCCTCCACGTCCACGGCGCCGCGGCCTTCCAGGCTCGTCGCCGCGCCTCGCCTCTTCTCGCAGCACGAGGCGTGGCACACGATGATGAGGCGTGCGCCGGCGGGATTCGACCCGTGCACGGAGGCGTACGTGATCAAGTATTTTAACCGGCGGGACGTGCAGCGCGCGCTGCACGCCAACCGGACCGGCCTGCCCTACCCATACTCGCCTTGCAGGTGCGCACGCTCTCTCTACTCTGCCCCATCCCGGCACGCAGTTAATAATACCACTGCACACACTACGCTGTCTGCATACGATCCTTCCAGCACGGCAATGTCCTAGTAATTGAGCCACATCCACCAGGCTGCAGCAGTTGCCATGAAATGTTAATGGCAGAAGATCCGTCGTTGCAACTTGCACCCGCATTGATTCTACGTCTTATTACTACCGCATTGGTTTTACCATGTTCTAGTACTACTAGTATTCAGTAATGACGTTGGATAAATCGTTTGTTTGCGCTGCAGTTCGGTCATAAGCAAGTGGAACGACTCGCCGCCGACCGTTCTCCCCACCCTGAAGAAGCTCATGGCCGCCGGACTACGCATCTGGGTTTACAGGTACCCAGCTCTGAATCTAGTGTGAAACAGCCTTCCGTCACACGAACTCTGTTAAATGTGGATCGTTCTAACATTACATGATGCAATCTGTAACAATGGCGCAGCGGCGACACGGACGGCAGGGTACCGGTGACGTCGACGCGGTACAGCATCAACACGATGAGGCTACGGGCAAGGGAGACGAAGAAGGGGCTGGACGGCGGGTGGAGGGCGTGGTTCTACAGGCAGCAGGTGGCCGGGTGGGCGGTGGAGTACGAGGAGGGGCTCACGCTGGTGACGGTGCGCGGCGCGGGGCACCAGGTGCCGCTCTTCGCGCCCGGCAGCTCGCTCGCCATGCTCTACCATTTCCTCCGCGGCCAGCCCCTGCCCAACACCTCGCGCCCCCGCTAGCTCCAACAGCTGCGCATCTGTTACTGATTACTCAGTGTGTGGTCGATTGTATTGCTTAGCTACGAGGTAAAACTTGATTGGGTCAGTGTTGTTGTATGGTCTTTTTTTTTTTTTGAACTGTGGTGCAAAAGCTTTGCCCCAACCATTTATTAAGAAGAAGATGCCCGGTTTATTAGTGAAAGAAACCGGACGAAAACCATACAACAAAACAACAACACGGGAGGGGCCAACACAACCACAAAGAGCAACACCTCAAACAATCAACTCCTAAAGTGACAACCCCACTCTACAAAAGCAACGACGAACTGACGACTACGGTAGGACCACACAGCTGCCGTTAAGCAGTCGTGGGCACCTTACGACTGACGCCACTCTTGCCTATGCTCCTAAGAGTCTTCTTCACCTTCTTGATTTTGCCAGTAGAAGCCTCCTCAGTTATGAGGCAAGCAATCGCCTTGCCAGATCCAGAGCTAGCTGCCTCCAAGCAGGTGAGCAAACCACCAAGTTTTTTCGCGAAGACCGCCTCGTCAATACTTGCGAAAAAAACCTTCACGATCAAAGGGGGGCGGTCGGACGGACTTCATCGCCACAAGATTAGGTGCTTCCTCATCAACCTCAACCTGGTCACTCAAGGATGAGAAAGTGACACAACCAACCAGACCTCCACTATACACAGAGGAGGGCAACTCACAGGACTCATGGAAAGATAAGGCGCAGTAGCGTTCACTGGACTTGTGGGACACTACCGTGTATCAGTTTAACAGCCGGCAAGCTACATAAAGAAGAACTTGTCAGTTGTGCCCACATATATTGTACCCTAAGAGAATAGCGAGGCCCGCAAAATGCCCCCAAAGCGGTTTATTTCCGTCCGGGCGTGACCGGACGCGGCTTTTCAGTGTCCACGCGTCCGGCACACCACAAACTCTCCCCACATATGGGGTGAGTTTGAGGGCATCCGGGCGCGTCCGGCACACCACTTTGGACTACTTTTTACCTTTCTTTTCTTTTACTTTCTTTTGTCCTTTATTTATTCTTCTCTCTCCTTCTCTACCAATCACATGCAAGTGAACCACAATTTGGGGTGACATTTGGGGGTCATAATTGTAGGAGGCCAACTTTTAGAGGTGTCCGCGGACAGCCATCCGGACGTTTAGGGGCTGGCTATGGGGCCTCGCTTGGAGATGCTCTAAGGGAGCAAGCAAATCAGCTCCGTTGTTGCCCAACAGTCTCATGGATTGCTGTCGAAGAAATTTGTTTTTTTTTAATATTTTCAGAAAATCTATGCGGATAATGTTCAGGTTTGATGCTTGGACCGATTTATCAGCCATCCTTTTCTAACATTTTTTCTCAGGTTTCCTACTAACGCCCAAGGAGCCAAGGGCGACAACAGGGCTGGTGAATTTCACCGGTCTATTATCAATGTTTACCACAGCAAGCGAACAAGGCATCGGAGCATTAGCCATCAGTTTACTCAATATCAGCAACCTTATTACCAGAACAAGCGAATGCCGGATGCAAGGACAAAAATACTGTCTAGCCTGCTGGGGTTTGACACTACGATCAGGATCGACTATACCAGTTAATTGCAGAGACAAACCGACAGGTTTTCTTCCCATAGACTGACGCACAACACGGCAGCAGATGCATG
This sequence comes from Poa pratensis, assembly GCA_947311845.1. Classification (NCBI taxonomy): domain Eukaryota; kingdom Viridiplantae; phylum Streptophyta; class Magnoliopsida; order Poales; family Poaceae; genus Poa; species Poa pratensis. The sequence goes on along the minus strand of CAMZMU010000046.1, from coordinate 41,622,090 downwards.
GAGATCAACAAACATACACAAAAAGCATATAACTCCTTATAACTCACTAAGCATAGTTTATTAGAAATAGCCGCTTTATGCTAACAAACAGAAAATCAAACAACACCCTGCACAAAGTGATAAGCTGCTACAGAAGCAACATGTATAAAGCCTAACTCCTATTAAAAACATGCCAAAAACCTAAAGTTAGTAGACAGAAAGAAGTACTCTCTCCAATCCATATTAACTGTCACGGATTTAGTACAACTTTTTTTGACCGTGAGATTTGGTACAACTTGTTCTAAATCTGTGGCATTTTACATGAACCGGAGGTAGTAAAATTCAATGGTGATTCCATAAATGAAAATAGTTCAATCAATACTACAACTGTAGCATATAACATCAGAAGAGAGGCTGCGTAATGATGTTGATCTGAAATAATAAAGTACCAAGAAATCTCCACTGACCAAAATCAAGCATCAAACAAATATGCAAATTCAGATAATCAGGCACGCCCAATTGTTATAAGAACAATCAGGCAGAGGGAGTGGATGCACCATGCTATCTTGTTTAGGACATCTTTCACTGAACCTATCGATGCCCAACAAGAGAACACGATTTGTAACATCTGATCCCAGTTCACCACAGATGTCATTTGGAACTCCAGACATCAATCCTTGATTGAGTTGAACACAATGGCAGTGGCCTACACAATTTTTACTATTTTATCTCTCAAACATCATGCAGTATTACAATTTATTTTTCCAGAGCTGAAATATCAACATAATGCAACAAGTTCATGATGTGCAGTGATATTGCTATTACTAACCACTGATGAAATACAATTTTAGATCTAACAAGATTGTGATGCACCTGCGTAATCCAGCTACATGCACAAGAACTGGTGGTTAAAGGAGCTTGGCAAGAGAAACTGATTTTGACCTTATACTCTTTTGAACTGTAAACAAAGGCACTAATTATATAGTACCCCTTCAATGTGATCAAATATTTGGTTGACTGAAATTTGGTATGCCTTCAAAGTATAAGGTATGGAGCATATGAAGGGGTACTTTTTAAGCATTCATTATCACCGCAAATGTGCAATGTGTTGCTGCGTTAAAGTTATCGAAAGAATTGCCACCATCCAGGTATGGAAGCATCCACTGGATGATTTCTAGAACAATGCAGAACTGCTAATATGTCACACAAAACTTGAGTGTGCATACATTTCAATGTATGACACTATGAGCCTTGAAGTTCATGCAAATTTCATCCAAAAACGGTAAGTTCTATGCCCTCTAGAAAAAGACCTGTTCAGTGCCAACAGAGTTTTGCTATTTGCAGCATTGAAATGTGTTCCTCTTTTGCCAGGACACAAAAAAAATTCTTTTGAGGTGAAAGTTCAATGCATGAAAAATACCCAGAACATGTACATAAGTTTAAAAAAAATGGAATTCGATGAAATTTGAAGTATTTTAAAGACTTTATTGATCGTCCTGGTATAGGTGCGGGAGCCAAAACGCCTCTCACATCTCCTGTTTTAATTAGATGCACACCATGCAACAACCCATCTATAAACCACATTGACATATTAACTCTGACATGGGCACTAGGTTTTAATGAACCTAAAATTCTCAAAACTGTGGCCATGCTTGTGGATTTAAACAGATAACCAAGATGTGGAGCTCAAACATATGCGGCTTAAAAGCTTTTAATGTCATTCCAGTACTGGACAATTTCATTTTCTACGGTGCTTCCAGTACCAAGATGAGGAGGGGCTCACGCTTGTGACGGTGCGTGGGGTAGGGCACCTGGTGCCGCTCTTCGCCTCACCGTGCTCTACCACTTCCTCCGTGGTCAGTCCCTGCCCAACACCTCGCGCCCCGCTAGCTACAGTCTTAGCAGCTGCGCATCTGCTGCTCAAGTTTGGTTGTTTTCAAATAGCTTAGCTATGAGGTATTAGAACTTGATTGGGTAGCGTTGTTGTTGTATGGCTGTAACTTGTGACGATATGGGGGACTTCATGGCAAGATAAGGTGTAGGGTTCAATGGATTTCTATAACACTAACGTGTATACCCTTTTACCTGTCGGCAAGCTGCGAAAACAAACTGTCATCAAAAGAAATAAAGGCAACGCTGAACATGCTCACACACACAGCACCGTTGGACTGGTGTTAACCACATGTACTGTACCCTGAGGGATGGAGCAAATTAGCTCCAGTAGTGCCCAACACTCTTCGGGATTTGGATTGCCATCGGAAATTCAGGTTTTGATTTTCAAAAGGCTAAGCGGATAATGTTCAGATTTGAGCCTTGGGCCGATATATCAGCCATCCTTTTCTAACTTTTTTTTGTCTGGTTACCTACTAACGCAAGGACCAAAAAGGCTGGGAATTGTAAATTCAAATGTCACCAATATATTGTCAATGTTTGGCACATCATGAGAACATGGCACAAGATCTTTAGACATTGCTTTACTATCAACAAATCAAGCAACTGCCGGATGCAAGGACTACAAATACTGTCTAGCCTGCTGGGGTTGGACACTGGGAGAAGGATCGCTATGACAGTGAACCGCAGAGACAATCAAATGACAAGTTTTCTTCCACTAGACTTACACACAACACGGCAGCAGAAGCATGGCGACAAACAAACTTATACTGTACATAAAAGCTGATACCCCTCACGAAGCATAGTTTATTAGAAATAGCCGCTTGATGATAACAATCAGAAGAATCAACAACACCCTGAACAAAGTGATAAGCTGTCACAGAAGCAACATGTCTAAAGCCTAATTCCTGCTAAAAACATGTCTAAAGCCTAAAGTTAGTAGATAGAAACAAGTAGGAGTAGCAAATTTGAATGGTGATTCTATACATGAAAGTAGTTCAACCCACACTGCAATTGTAGCATATAACATTATGAGATACTGTGTGCAATGTTGTCGATCTGAAATGATACAAAGTAAAAGTAATTTCACCGTGACCAAAATCAACCATCAAACAAATATGCAAATTCAAAATATCAGGCGCCCAGTTGCTATAAAAACAATCAGGCAGAAGGAGTGGACGCACCATGCTATGTTGTTTAAGACATCTTTCACTGAACCTATCGATGCCCACTATTCGGTTGTATCAACAGGAGAAGGCAATTTTTAACATATGATACCAGTTCACCACATATACCAAGCATCATTTGGAAATTGGAACTCTAAACATAAATCCTTGATTGAGTTGAATCAAATGGCGGTGGTTTGCACATTTTTTACTATTTTATCTCTCAAACATCATGCAGAATTGCAGTTTATCCTTGCACAGCTGAAAAATAACCACCAGGAGGCAACATGTTCATGATGTGCAGCGATATTGCTATAACTAGCCACTGCTGAAATGCAATTTTAGATCTAATAAGCACTTGTGGTTAAAGGAGCTTGGCAAGAGAAACTGATTTTGACCTTCCTGCTCTTTTGAACTGTAAACGAAGGCACTAATTTATATAAAACCCCTTCAAGGTGATCAAATATTTGGTTGATTGAAATTTGGTTATGCCATCAAAGTTAAAAGTATAGAGCACATGAAGGGGTAGTCTTTAAGCATTCATTATCAGCGCAATGTGTTACTATGTTAAAAATTGTCGCAAAAATTGCCACCAGCCAGGTATGGAAGCATCCACTGGATGATTTCTAGAACACTGGAGAACTGCTAATAGGTCGTACGAAATTTGAATATGCACATTCATTTCAATGTATGACACTTAAGTCTCTAAGTTGCAAAGTTCTGTGCCCTGCGGAAAAAGACAAGTTCAGTGCCAACAGAGCTTTGCTATTTGGGCACTGTAATGTGTTCCTCTTTTGCCAGGACAATATTTTTTTCTTTTGAGGTGTAAGTTAAGGCATGACCCAAATATGTACATGCATTAAAAATGGAATTCTTTAAGATTTTCTTGATTGTCCCGGTGTAGGTATGCCCGGGAGCCAAAACGACTTCCCTCTCCTGTTATAATTAGATGCACACCATGCAACAACCCATCTATAAATCCCATTGACATATTAACTAACATGAGCACTAGGTTTTAATGAGCCTAAAATTCTCAAAACTGATGACCAGGCTTGTGAATTTAAACAGAAAACCAAGATGCGGAGCCCAAACAAATGCAGCTTAAAAGCTTTTAATGTTATTCCAATACTGGACAATTTCACTTTCAAGTTTCAACAAAGCACTAGGTCCATATGGGACAACTATTAGGGAAGTAGCAGATCCTCACTTTATTGCCAGTAACACTAGAAAGCTCTAGTCTCCATATAACAGAATCAACAAAATAGATGACTAACTGACTATACTGAGTAACACCACAGATTAAACACTTATATTTCAAGCGAGTTATTCTGTAATATTTCCTTTACCTTTCTAATAGAAGAATCACCATCACTATCACTATCTGAATGTAACAATGAAACAAAAGGAAACAGGCCATCCAGTTCTTAATGACAACTACTTCTTCATTTCACAGGTAAATCATATGAGCTTGTAGGAGAAATATACGGTCAATGCAAGATTTTGGATGGTCAAAATACATCTTATATTTGGAAAGGAGGGAGTACATATTCTATATTTGTGGATAACTCGTTGAATGAAATTGGATAAATCGATCACACACACAACTGGAATTGGATTTGATTTGTAATCTGTGCCAGAAGCTGTGATTGATAGAGCTCTGTGTTGTTAACTTGGGAAAGGTGGACTGAGATTTCGCCTGAGATACCACCAAGCCCACTAATAACTATCTAACACGAGATGGAAGATTTACAATTATGTGTTTCTGTATAGTATTCCCAACTAGCACCACTAGGCGAATAAATCGGCGAAGAATGTTGTAATAATGCAGTTTTTTATCCTTTAAGTTGGGCTTCCTTTGTTTCAAACAAAAAACTTAAACACTGCAGCTATAATGAGGCTAAGCAAGAATGAAAGGATTTAAGGTTTCACTTTCAACAATGTGGTCTATATGGCACAACTACCAGGGAAATACTAGGAAAGCACAAGGAAAGCAGCAGAGAGCTCTCTCTACATATCACAAATATGATTACAAGGATGAGTAGCTAACAACTGAGTAATAGCACAGATTAGCCACTTATTTATCACGAGAATTATTCTGTAATACCTTTACATTCCTAATAGAAGAATAACCATCCAATCACTATCAGAATGTAACATTAAAAGAAAAGGAACCAGGCCCGTCATCCAGTTCTAATGACAACTAGTTGACAGAGTTTGACTAATCCCTCCGATCCATATTAATTTTCACTGAATCGGATATATCGAGACATGTTTTAGTGCTAGATACATCCGATTTAACGACAATTAATATGGATCAGAGGTAGTATTAACCATAGAATAAACAACAAAATGCTATTCTTTTTTATGATGCAAAAAATGGAACCAAAATGATGGTAAATATTCTGCATTTGAGGACAACTCGTTGAATGAAATCACACAGATCAAGGAGGCACAGCTAAAACAGAACAAAATTTGTGCTAGAAACTGTGATTGACAGAACTCTGTGCTTTTAACTTGGGAAAGGTCCACTAGATTTCGCTTGAGATATGTGCAAGCCCAGCTAAAATTTATAGAACACAAGATGCCAGTTTTTGCGATCATGCATTTATGGTGTAGTATTCCAAACTAGCACCAAAGTCGAATAGGCGAATAAAATTGCGCCTGTAGGGATGCAGTTTTTATCCTTTGAGTTGGGTTTCCTTGGTTTCAGAAAAAAATCTTAAGCACTGCACAGCTATAATGAGGCTAAGCAAGTATGGAAGGATTGCATTCATTATCAGAAGGGGATCAATTCAAGTAGCAAAACAACGGGCTAGCTAGTGAATAAGCCCCTGCTGCCAGAATTGTAAACTTATGTAAGAGAGAATTAATAAGCATTTGAATCCAACGAGAAGGCTACAGCAACGCAAAACAGGATTGCACCTTGCAACCACCCATCAAGAAGCCGGAGATGGCTCCTCGGTAGCCTTGTTTTCGCCTCCACCGACGTTGTTGGGCGGATCGCTGCTCACGGAATCAGAAACAAGCGAAACGGGGCGGTGTTCGATGACCTCGTCGATGAGCCCCCAGGTGTGCGCCTCCACCGGATCCATAAACATGTCCCGCTCCATGGCCTTCTCGACGCTGTCGATGTCCTTACCGGTGTGCTTGGCGTAGATCTTGTTGAGGCGGTCGCGCACCTTGAGGATCTCCTTGGCGTGGATGGCGATGTCGGAGGCCTGCCCGGACGCCCCGCCCGAGGGCTGGTGGATCATGATCCGGGCGTTGGGCAGCGCGCGGCGCTCGCCGGGTGCGCCGGCGGCGAGCAGCAGCGAGCCCATGGAGGCGGCCTGGCCGATGCAGAGCGTGGTGACCGGGGAGCGGATGTACTGCATGGTGTCGTAGATGGCGAGCCCCGCGGTGACGACGCCCCCGGGGAGTTGATGTAGAGGTGGATGGGCTTGGCGGGGTTCTCGGACTCGAGGAAGAGCAGCTGCGCGACGACGAGGGAGGCCGTGTCGTCGGCGATGGGCCCGTGGATGCAGACGATGCGCTCCTTGAGGAGGCGCGAGAAGATGTCGTAGGCGCGCTCCCCGCGGGACGTGTGCTCGATCACCATGGGGACGAGGCCGTACTCGCGGCGCGGGGTGTAGGCGGCCGCCGGGGAGGAGGAGAAGAAGGCCCGCGGGGCGGCGGCGGAGGCGAGGCGGCGCAGCATGGCGGCGGCGGCGCTAGGGTTTAGGGGATTGGGTGTGGGCGGGGCGGCGAGGTGAGAGCGAGTGGGGAATGGGGAGGAGGCGGTTAGAGACAGACGAGTGGGGCCAAGCATGGTGGGGTCGGCTGCTGGTGGTGGGATCCAGGGGAAGCCATTGGTGGGGGCGGGCGGGTGGATTGTAAGGTGAGAGTGGCTAGAATGGCTGCGAGGAGCAGGCAGGCAGGTTGTTCCTTCCTTCTTATCGTTTCAGCGTGTGCTGGGCTATTTTTGGGCTCTCAGCTGGGTGTTTTGGGCCATGCAGACAACTTCTTCGAAAAAGAAAGGGACTCCTCAGTCCCTGCCTAAAAAAAGAAAAACTTTATATACCCTAAAAAAGGGAAGTAATCAAAATCCCACCCCTACCCAAACAGAACTAAATTCCTCAAATATCCCCTAAAACTAATTTCAAGAAGCCTCGGAAGAAAGAGGAAAGGGAAAAACCTTAGCATTGTTTATTCAACATTTGTTCCAACTGGTCTCAAATGTGAAATCACTCTTTCTCGGGTCTCGCACGGTTCGCGCACGCGCGACGTGTGTTGGGTGGGTCCCACCCACATTCTTATTTCTCCCTTTCTCTTCCACATGTTCGCCTTCTGTCTCCCCACTTTCTCTCCCTCCCCGCCCCCACCCTTCCCTAAGACGGCGTCGGCGACGCCACTGCGAAGCTGCGGTGGAAAAAGTGGCCATCAAGACTAGACTTATCGATGGGGGTGGGGTGGGGGTGCTCGTTCGCAACGAGATCTAGTGTGTGTGTGGGGGGGGGGGGTGATTTCGAGGGATGGTCGGGGCGGTGGCAGATCAGAGAAGTGGTGATTTGATGAGGGCAGGGCGGCGAGGTGGGCGCAGGAGCACCACGGGCGGCAGTGGCGGGTGTTTCGACCGGCGAGGGTGTACTCTTCTTCTTCCTCCCGGCGGCTTGTCGTTTTTCGGTCGAAATCCATGTGAACGCTCGTGCGGGCGCGTAAGCTAGCCTCGCCCTCTCCAACGTCTATGGTGGCTTATAGTTGCTAAGAAATTGACTTTTTGAGCGTGGGATGAGTTTTTCTTCTTTGATATGTTTGGGTGTCCTTTGGGGTGGAGGTCACAAAAAAAATCTCATGACTCACACCTGCTTCAAATGTGGCCAGCACTAGGGAAGTTTGTATTATTTAGTCCGACATGTCAATGGTTTTTTTATCAAGAGAAACTGATGGTGGTGTCAAGTTCTTTGATTGGTTCTTATGTTGTTGTATCTGAAATGTATATTGAGGAAGAAATGCGTTGGTAGTTCGCCTCATAATGCTCCGTTTGGATGTTCATATTGAGAGGGTAGATATTATATTCGGCTCAATATCCAATATCTAGGATATTGATATTGAGATTGAATGTCAATATTTTCTGTTTGGATGTGTTAGATATTCAGACCTAGACAAGATATTGAGTTTGAATGTCAAATGCTGTTTGGATGTTATAAACGCGGTTTTTCAAGATATTGATCAAAATGTACAGAACAACCGCATATTGTGGTACAGACATCAGCTAGAAAAATAAATAATATTATCCAATATTTCAACAACAACACTATATCAAATTCCATGCATAATCCATCATAAACGACCATTTTAATGAAGTTTCAAACAAACAAAGTACAAAGTCTCATACGCAATATGACATGTTCTTACATAGCAATCACAAATGACAAGTCCTCAAGGCAACATGAGCAGCCATTCCTTCCTCAACTCCAAGGGGAGCTCAATAAGTGCATGAAATAAACGCTCGCTAAGGATTAGCTTCCCATAAGCTCGCAGTTTGTCAGATCGAGACAAGTCTGGTATGTCATGCAGCAAGTATCACAGAAGGAGGAGTAACCTGGGGTGCCTGTAATGGCTCCGTCGACTTCATTGCATCACTCCAAGACGTCTACATGTCTCCAAGCATGCACATAATTGCTTCACCCATACGTGGCTTCTTTGATGGGCCAGCACATTCAGGAGAGATATCATTGGTCTCTTGTGTTGGTGGTATAGTTTCAGCCTCAGTTTCAGTTTCCGCACCAGTCTTAGCACCTTGACCGGTGGCATGGTCTTTTGAGTAAATAGTACATATCTCATTCTAGTTGTGGATCACCTTGTTCTTGTATATAGCCGCTGTTTCATTAGCCTGCAAGCATGTACAAACATGAGTTACATTGGCAAGTTACAAAAAATTAGAATGAGCTAGCGACATGTCACGTACCTCCACATATCTGTCCCATACTTCATCGTTGTCCATTTGTAACACATTCTTGTCCCAATCCCATCCAAATCCACTCTGAGAAAGAATTTTGCTTACAATCTCATAGTGCTTGTCAAAGGTTTTGCACCTTGTTACGATTTTGTCTTTTGTGACATCTACCCCACACTTCTCTTTAACATTCTTGATAGCATGGCGATACACATGTGACTTCCATCCATTTTGAGCATGATCTCCATTGTTGTGATGCTCAACAAGCACGTCCAACAAGGCACGGTCCATCTCCGAAGTCCACTACGTGTAAGCTCTTCCAAATTTCTTTGCCTTTGCTCCCTCCATGGACCTGCACAAGTAATAAGGACCAAGAACAGTAGACATACAAATTGTATTAGCAATAAAAAAATAGACAAATCAAGATCATATCATATACATATATATATTAATATCTTTGTCACAAGGAGGCATGTACAAAATACCCAAAAGGCACCACTCGTAACCAAAATAAGTCTGCAGCAAATCGAACTACTAATCGTACTACAAGATACCCAAAAGGCTTTACTTCTAGCTAGCTAACCCACTACTCCTGATGTTCTGCATGGGCAACAAGGTAATCAGCAAACATGTCTGTAGCAAATTGCTTCCTAAAGTTCTTCCATGCATTAGTGACTTTAACACAAGTAATGTATCCGGCACCATCTTCAGCCTCAATTGGCTGAGCTGCTAGTTCATTATCCACCTCCTCCAACAATACGTCGTCCATCGCGTACTGCCTATCCCTTGCATAGTTATGCAACACAGCACAAGCATTAATAATTTGAATCTGCATAAATATTAGTTCATAGTGAGCATAAGTCAACTAGCTATTACCATTTGTATTCGATGACCATATGGACATATGTTACCTGGTCTTCTATGTCAAAGAAACTCGCAGTACGCAGGATAGCAAATCTTTTCTTCCACAGCCCAAAAGTTCTTTCTACCACATTTCTAGCACGAGCGTGACACAAGTTCCTCAGGCTTTTTGGGCTGTTGTGCACTTGCTGCCCACTCTTTCAAGTGATACCGAGTGGACCTAAATGGAGTAAGAAATCCAGGTCCATTGGTGTAACCAGCATCACCCAAGTAATATTTTCCTATGGTCAATCATGCAAAGTTAGTTAGCTAAGAACACAAGCAAATAAAAACAAAAGGCCAAGATAAAAAGTAGTACCATTAGGTACAGCAAATGCATCTTGGCGACTTGTTCTCATTGCATCACGTAGAACTCTAGAGTCAGAAGCTGAACCCTCCCAACCAGGCAAGACATACAGAAATTTCATGTTCCAATCAACAACACCGAGCACGTTAGTGCTGATAGCTTGTTTTCTATTTCTGTAGCGTCCTTGGTCAGGCACATCAACAGTAACAGCAATATGGCAGCCATCTAATGCTCCAAGTGCATTGGGAAACCACTTCCATTTGTAATCATTGGGAGGTTCAACATAAGGATCCGACAGTTTAATGAATTCTCTATGGAGACGTAGGATGGCTTTTAGCACATCAGAAAAATGTGAACTAATAGTCCCTAAGGACCTCTTGTACTGCCCTCGCAACAACCTCATTTTCAAACCATGACCAACAACAAGCAAGAACATGGCAACCTTTTCTTCCACAACAACGTACACACTCCCCGTAAGCGACATTTCTCACGCAACATAGCACACAAGTCATGGAAGTTTCTTTTTGTTAGACGAAGCTGATCATAGCAAGCAGTTTCAGTCCCATCATACATATCTTTCAACAAATACTTTCGAAGAGAGAGTTTATGTTCCTCATCGGTAAAGGCCCCTAAGTCCCTCGGTAACCTTTGTGTACTAAGATATGCCATTGCAAGAAGAGTGCATTCAAAGTATTGTTTCATGAACACAAGCCTTCTCCTCTTCCTTCTTTTATTTTCTTCGGATATATAATTAACCAAGTCTAACTCTTTCGACATTTTGCAACTACATAAAGAAATTATATGTGATTGCAGAAATTTAGGATCATCAAAATTAACTTATTACAAGCATGTTAATCAAGCAACAAAGCATCCACAAAATTCCAGCACAACAATAGAGAGCGCATCCAAACAAATTTCAGTAGTACAACAATTTCAGCACTACAGTTTCATATGACAAATTGACAATACAACAACGAGTGGAGGGGCTGGTGCAGGAAGGGAAGGACAGCTATCGATCGATCCTTACCTCAGCAGGGAAGCAGCAGTGCTGGAATCGCGTGCGCCGACCGCCGGAGCAGCTCCAAGAAATCCGTCCCTGCAAGAGAAAAAAGGAGATGAGACGGGAGGGGGGCGACAGGAATGTGGAGCAGAGGAGGGGCGAATGGAAGGAGGAGCAGAGGATGGGCGTACGGATCCACGTCGGGAAGGAGAACGGCCGGCGGGAGGGCGGTTGCAGCTCCAAGAAATCCGTCCCTGCAAGAGAAAAAAAGGAGATGAGACGGGAGGGGGGCGACGGGAATGAGGAGCAGAGGAGGGGCGAAGGGAAGGAGGAGCAGAGGAGGGGCGCACGGATCCACGCCGGGAAGGAGAACGGCCGGCGGGAGGGTGGTTGCAGCTGCGCCGCCGCCGCTGCTTCTAGGTCGCGAGAGAGCGAGAGGACCGAGCGGAGGGTCAGGGGAGCGAAGGGTCAGCGCAACTCGCGAATATCACACGATGTCGAGGGTTTGCCCTCGACATTCGCCGCTCTTCTTTTTGCCGTCCCGAGTCCTCCCTCGATATCTTACGCGAATACCTACCGCATCCGAACAACACAATTTCGTATATTCGGGACGGGAGCCTCGCGAATATCCAATATCCAGCCTCAATATGAACATCCGAACGAGGCATAAGGAATATATCACAGTGTTCAACGATTTTAGGGTCTCACATGTTTGTGCTGAGAGAATCTTCAAAACTTTACGTGAGCTGAGTTTATGCATGTCCGAAGTTCTACGGCATTTTCAGTGTGTAATGGAGGAATGTCAAGATGCAAAATGTGAGGTAGAAACGAAGTCCATGATTATTTTTTTATATAACCTATTTGTTCTTGGTGCTTGTTTCAACTTATTCGACCCCATATACTCCAGCTTTTATTTGTTTTCTAACAGAACTTGTAATCCATCTCGGCTCGTACCTAATCCATGAACGTTTACTAAGATGTGCTCAATGGTGGTGTAGTTTTTTCTACGGAATCAATCACGGTGCTAGTTAGAAACAGTAGCCGGTCCGTGTTTTCGTGCTGAGAGTTCTCTTAGTGCTATTTTGCGAAATAACACGTGTGGAACAGTTTAAATTAACGGCGTTTGCTTACAAAATGAAAATCAATCTACGTAGTGGTCACACAGTTTTGGCGGATAAATTTATGAACAGTACTGTATATAGCAGCGCCTGCATCCGTCACTTTCAGGAACGGATAAGAACAAATTGAGAGAGGCTGGTGTTTGGTCTGCGCCGTCTCGAAGTTCTGAATGCGGCCGCAGTTTGCAAAGTGACAAAGGGATCGACAGGGGGACACCTCTGTTTTGCTTTTGCATCGGGATATTTAAGCCAATTTTTTTTTTTTGCGAGCAAGCACAAGTGTATTACTCCAGCAACCTTACAGAACCAACCTCGAAAGAAACGAAAATTACAACCAGGTCCTTAAGGATAAGGAAGACCACGGAGACGAAGAAGACGTGCCGCCGGCGCGCCGCCGCCGCTCCTTCTCTGCAACCTTGGATCGGACGGAGTCCCATGGCGGTCGGGAAGTCGACGAACCTCGAACCCGAAGGGCCTCCACCTTGCGACGCCGCCGTCGTCTTCGATCTGGAGCTCCACACCTGCAACTTGCAAACTATCAACAACCGGAGCCGCCGCCTGCGTACTCCGGCACGGGAAGAAGGCGCACGGCATCTCCGCCGAGATGCGAGCACCCGGAAGGAGGCAGAGAAGCGGCCGGGCTCCGTAGAACCCCACCACCGGAGAAGACCTCCGCCGCCCCAAACCACACCGACAGCACCATCCTCTCCACGGCGCAGCCAGCGAATTTAAGCCAATTGTTCGAACGGCATGGAGCAAGGATTGGCGGCGGCCGTTTTTGCTTGCTCCAAAGTTGGCTTGGTGTTGGCATCTTTTCATAGAGAACAAACACTATTACCGAACTTTGGGTATCAAATTGGCAATTATTGGTAGGATATCAAGTGGTCGCCAGATTACAGTTAATATCTTTTTGGTCAGTCTGGCTCCTGGAGTCGTGGGTAACAGACAGGAGGGGGACAAGGTGCGCCGTAGTCTGTATAGTAGTTCAAGGCTCACAACAGCGATAGCGCACAAATCCTCTAGTTTATAACTCCTAATTCTTCTAAATAGCTAGCTAGTGGTTAGTTTGTTCACACGTGAAGTTTGACGTTGTTAATTCTTGCTTTTTTCTTCGTTAACGATATATAAATATATTGATCATTTTGCAAGTTCATGCATGTAGGATGATGTTGCACTCGTGGCCAACGGAGGTCGGCACACAATGGCGTCTAATTAAGCAAGCTAGCACGTGCGCATATGCATGTTTCGAGAGAGCTTGAAGCAAAACAAGAACCGTACGTCCTAATCGCTCACGTGTTTAATTTGCGTGTCGACTTGCACGTCATACTACGAATCACGTAAGGTCTCGTATGTCGTACTGTATATCGTACGAGCACGTATTGCTGCCATCCACACTGCTAAAACTGATCAGCACAGAAACCCGCCAAAGGCCATTATCCTTATATTTGTCGATATAGATTATCTCACTTGAAGTGAGGTGATTTAGAGTCATTCACATGTGAACCCACCAAATATCCTTTTCCTTGGTTGATCCGGATTCTCTCACTCAAAGCCACGCGATTTTGAATCATTGACATGTAACCTCACAATCTGGCCGGGCTCACATGTAAATGGCTCAAAGTCATCTGACTTTAAGTAGGAAATCTGGTCAAGACTTTTGTAGGGTTATTTTGTGATAGTTGTTTCGATTCACAAGATTGTTAAATTGAATTATCCGGGTGGCGACACTGGTTAACGGCTTCCTCAGAGCTGGGATGTGCAGGTGTCCGAGGCGGTGCGCACGGAAGCATTTGTTAGTCGTAGATGGTGGTGTGTGATGCGTTCATTTTATATAGTGTTTTAGTTAATGTTTTTATGTTTAGAGGCAGGGATATCTGAATTTTATTGCACCCGCGTGTACTTTTTATTCTGTGTACGCAGGAAGTCAAATTATAAAGGAGAAATTCCATACAAGGCGATTATGCCAAGTTTGGGAAGAAATATGCTGATTAGGAGCAATTGAAGCCTTCCTCGTGAAAAAACAATTTGCTGCAAATAAAGAGAAGGCGAAAATTATGCAGTTGAAATCCCAGGAGAGATAACGACCAGCGGTAAACGAAAGCACTAATTTATATAAAACCCCTTCAAGGTGATCAAATATTTGGTTGATTGAAATTTGGTTATGCCATCAAAGTTAAAAGTATAGAGCACATGAAGGGGTAGTCTTTAAGCATTCATTATCAGCGCAATGTGTTACTATGTTAAAAATTGTCGAAAAAATTGCCACCAGCCAGGTATGGAAGCATCCACTGGATCATTTCTAGAACACTGGAAGCATCCACTGGATTCTCTTTTGAACCCTAATGCTATCATGAATTTCAATGTATGGTTGCGTGATACGTCTCAAACGTATCTATAATTTTTGATGTTCCATGCTTGTTTTATACCAATTGCTACATGTTTTGCATCTACTTTATATCACTTTTATACATTTTTTGGGACTAACCTATTAACAAGATGCCGAAGTGTCAGTTCCTGTTTTCTGCTGTTTTTGTATTCCAGAAAAGCTAGTCTGGAAATATTCTCGAAATTGGACGAAACTACACGGGAGTCCCTATTTTACCAGAACTCATCTGACGGACCAAAGAGGCGACGAAGAGGAGCCACGTGGGCCCCACACGTGGCCAGGGCACGGGGCCCCCCTCTGGTGCGCCCAGGGTGCGTGTGGGCCCCACAGGCCTCTCCAGCCGCCGCCCTTTCGCCTACTTATTCCACCGGACACGAAAACCCTAAGTACCTGAGCAAATATCCACGAAAAGTTCCAGAGACGCCGCCGTCGTCAACCCTAACTCGGGAGGGTTCAGAACCTCTTCTCGGCACCCTGCCGAAGAGGGGAATCGTCACCGGAGGCTTCTACATTGCCATGCCTGCCTCCGGAGTGATGCGTGAGTAGTTCATCCTTGGACTACGTGTCCATAGCAGTACCTAGATGGTTGTCTCTCCACTTTGTGCCATCATGTTTAGATCTTGTGAGCTGCCCTACATGATCAAGATCATATTATTGTAATGCTACATGTTGTGTTTCCCCGGTCTATTCTTTTACACTGATTAAACAACCACAAACTGCAAACTGTTCCTTTTTCATTCTCTGCAATTTAATACTCATTTTCCACACCATACGTTTAATCCTTTGTTTTCAGCAAGCCAGTGAGATTGACAACCTCACTGTTTCGTTGGGGCAAAGTAGTTTGATTGTGTTGTGTGCAGATTCCACGTCAACAGTCCAGACTCCCATCAACAACACTATTTTTCTAGCGCCGTTGACAACCTTCTGAAGAGTTGCTGCTCCTACTGGTTCGATAACCTTGGTTTCTTTCTGAGGGAAAACTTGCTGCTGACTACATCATACCTTCCTCTTGGGGTCTTCCAACGAACGTGTGTTTCACGTCATCAAGCTATTTTTCTGGCGCCGTTGCCGGGGAGTGGAAGCACTTCGGTTCAGCAGACTCCTATCTCCCCTTCGACGCCTATTTTTCTGGCGCCGTTGCCGGGGAGACATCAGTCTTCTCCAAGGGGAGTTTCACGCTTCCAATCTATTTACTTTGTTTTTGTCTTGCTTAGTTTATTTTATTTTTATCTTGTTTGCTTTCAATTATCAAAAACACAAAAAAATTAGTTACTTGCATTTAGTTTATTTTCAGTTTTGTTCTCTGTTAGTCGTCATTTTTAGCCCTGTTCCAGTAGTAATGTCACCTGAAGAAGAGATCTTCACTTTCAAGCAAGGGAGTGAGGAGAGTTTTAAAGATGCTTGGTCTAGAATATCTGAGTCCTATGCTAAAACTGAACCTAAAATGACTTTAAGCCTGCTTCTTAGTAGGTTTTATTTTGGTCTTGTTCTTTGCTATAGATATGCTTTAGATGCTGTGGTAGGAGGAGATTTCCTTCGTTATGATGGGGATCAAGCTTTTAATGCTATAAAAAAATTGATTACAATTTCTGGCTCCCCAATCACTAAAATTGATTTGGCTTTGACAAGCATAAGCGATAGACTTAACGCTCTTGAAACGAACATATCTGGTCTAAGAGAAGGGTATAATCAGATTCGTGAACATTATGATAATGTGCCAGTAAATTTTGAACCATCGGGAAGGATTCCTTCAGTAAAAGTTGTTATAAATGGTGAAACTTTTCATTCTCGCTGTGATATTATGTCTGAATTCTGTTTAATGCCCAAGAATATTATGATTCCTTAAATCTTTGGGAGCTTTCCAAATGC
Source organism: Poa pratensis (assembly GCA_947311845.1). NCBI lineage: Eukaryota > Viridiplantae > Streptophyta > Magnoliopsida > Poales > Poaceae > Poa > Poa pratensis. Next base: position 41,605,540 of record CAMZMU010000046.1, on the reverse strand, counting down.
GAAGATTGTATAACTTTGGGTGATAATACAATTAAATTACCAAGGGGAGTAGCTGAAGGAGTATTTACAAAACTCTTAGGGATAACAATATCTGTTGATTATCTTGTCATTGAATGTGCAGGAGTAGGACAAATTACGCTTGGAAGGTCCCTGTTGAAACGCTTTGGAGCAATAATAGATGTGGGCCAAGGCACTATGAATTTCTCCTCTTCACCTATGTCTAACCAAGTATTTCCTAAAGATAAAGTAAAGGTAAGAGAGCTAAGCGTAAGAATGTTGATGCTTCCTCACTTGGTAATACTTGATGCATGCTGATACGTCCAAAACGTATCTATAATTTTTGATTGTTTCATGCCATTTTTATGCTTTTAGCACTTGTTTTATATTAAGTTTATTATTTATTTGGACTAACCTACTAATAGTTGCAAAAGTGCACAATGTTCTTGTTTTACTCTTTGATGTGTAGAAATTATCAAGAATACAAGAGGAAACCTTGTTGGAGTCGAATTGGGACTTTCCTGAAATCTGTCTGAGAACTTTTTACGAAGATTGCCAGTTTGACCCTCGAAGATGACGTTATATGGAGACCTGGCTGTTACGAAAGTTGTCACAATTTTCCATACGAAGATTTTAAGCCCGAGATCAGCCCAATCGGAGTTCGGACGCGGCCTGTAGGCCCGTTTTGGTGGAACCCTAAAAGGGGGTGACGGAAATCCGAGAAGATATATAAAGGGAGGAAACCTAATTCGTGGAGGACTCCTCCACCCACGAATTTCAGCCACCAAAAGCCACGTTTTTGCCTCCCCCATGGATCCCATCTCCATGGGGGAGGGCTCCCAAGAAGCCATGAAGGAGGGAGGCTAAGGGGCGGCGCTCCCCAAGCTTGCCGGCGGCGGGGAAAGGAGTTCCCCGCACCGCCGGGCCGCCGCCGCCCTGCGCCGCCGCGCTGCCTCTCCGCCGTCTTCACCGCCATCTCCATCACCATCTCCTCCTTGTATTCAGTGGTTCATCCTCCCACAAACCTCTGTACCGTCCTATGTAAACATGGTGTTTGATGCTATAATATTTATCCTATGATTTACATCATGTTTCCGTAGTTTATTTGTCTTTTGATTGCTTAATTGAATGCATGAGGTTCATTAGAGTTGTATGTCTATATGGTGCTGTCCTTTGGTGTCCATTATATTGTGCGCGCATGGATCAAACACCCTAGGGTTGGTAGTATTTGTAACGAAGCGGGGGAAGTTCTGCCGGAGTGACAGAAACCTGAGAACGCGAACCGATTAGTTGCACGTATGGGAGTAAGAGGACCTTGAACTTAAGGCTATGGTTGGGGAAACCTTAATGCATTGTTAGTATTTGCGGATGCTTTCTAACAATCCAATCATATAGTACTTGTAATCCCAAGTAGTGGAGTGCATGTATATTTAGCCTCTCCCACATAGAAAACTGCATCGAAGACAATGAACCAAGTACCTTCACTAATTAATCTTGGACAAAGCCACCACAATTACCACCACTTTTCCACACTCATGGTACTGTTAGTATATGGTTACTTAGTGTATTTTATTGCTGCAGCACTAACATTTACTTTCTTGTATTTATTATCTTGCAAAACTACCTCTCATACCCGTATTGCTACCGTAGTTTTATTTCTAGATAATGCAAACGTTTAGTGTGCGTAGAGTTGTATCAGTGGTTGATAGAACTTGAGAGAATACTTATCCTACCTTTAGCTCCTCGTTGGGTTCGACACTCTTACTTATCGAAAAGGCTACACGCGATCCCCTATACTTGTGGGTTATCAAGACCTTTTCTGGCGCCGTTGCCGGGGAGCCATAGCGTAGGTTAATGTTCTTGTGTGCACTTGTTTGCTTTATCTCTAAGTAGTTTTTATTTTCAGTATTAAGTTGTTCTTTATCTTACTATGGATAGGGAATGCGAATTACAAAAAAAATTAGGTGTAGTTGTTATCTAAAAACGTTTTCAAAAAGAAAAGTGATTGGAAAGATGAGTAATGGTTAAATGGGGGTCGACCTTGAACACTTGTGTTCATGCCTATGAAACCAAAACAAATCTTTCCATGGAAGCTTTTCATTAAAAACATGTAAATATTGTGTATATACCTCTGTACATAAAAATAAAATGCTAATTATAGTCTTAGTTAATTGAAAGTTGATAGTTTTACTTTGCTGTCCAGAAACAGATTTTCTGTGCTCCACCGTATTAAATGTTTAAAATCACCAGAACGTGATCTTGATCTGAAATTTCTTGAGTGCAAAGTGATGCTTATTAGCTTTCTTTCATTAGACTAACTTTTTCTGATTTAAGGTACGTAGATAGGTCGAAAAATTCGATCTTTACTGACTGTTCTGTTTAGACAGATTTTGTGCTTCTCTGTAAATAAAATCGTGATAAATCTCAGAATAGTATTTTGACTTGAAAATTTTTGTGCATAAACCTGAGATTATTATCTTTCTTTCATTAGACTAAAGTTTTTCGATTTGAGCTACTTAACTATCTCGTTGAATGCCATCTTTACGGACTGTTCAGTTTTGACAGATTTCTTTGTTTATTCAATATTGTACTTGGTGTTGTTAGTTTCATTAGTTTTTCGACGGACAACGGAAATCATGAACACCTTAGTATATACAGTGGCTAATGTTGAGTAAAAATTATAAAACTTGTCAATGCTTGAACATGAGTGGATTTTATTTAATGAGTACTAACCCTACTAATGAGTTTTGTGAAGTTTTATGTGGATGTAGCTTATAAGATCTAATCAATATGGTGATATGAGATGAATAAGAAGACGCAAGAGCTCAAGCTTGGGGATGTGTAGGTGCATCCCAAGAACATATTCAAGAAGATACAATCATCTAAGCTTGGGGATGCCCGAGTCATCCCCCTATTCATCAACTAACATGAGGTTGTCTCGTTCATACTCTATATTACCCGTCCACATGATATGTATTGTCTTAACTTGTATTATAATTGCTTTTATATGTCTTGGTTTTACCTTCTTTAGTTTTATTAGGCTCCTTATTTGGTTTCGATTGCTTCTTTACTTTCACTTATAAATTCAAAATAACAAAAATATTTTCTTTTGTTTTGCTTCTTTGTTTGGTTCTTTATTTTAATTTTATTTGGGTTTTACTTTTGATTTTTATTTAGAGTTTTCCTTGCTGTAGCTAGCATGTTTAGGTCTTGCTTAGCCTCTGGTTTCTTAGTTTATCAAAAATAAAGTACCAAGTTTTATCCATTTAGCTTAGTTGATACATATGTAAAAAGTGATTTTCTGTTTTCGGTATCTACTGCTTATTGCGCGATTTTTCATATTTTACTGGAAGCTCTAAAAATCACGAAAAAATTACTGATGTTGTAGCACCTAATCCTCTGCATGTACAAAAATTGGCTAAAATTTCGGGCATGTTTAAGTGCACCTAAAAATTGCGTTTTCCAGCTGCTGTTTTTCTGGACAGATTCTGACTTTTGTTGCAAGAGTGGCCTCTTTTCGTTTTCATTTGATTTTTAATGGTTCTTACCTTTCATTTATAAGTTGGCCATTTAAGCAACCTTTCTGTAACTTAAAAACAAAATTTTATTTGGTTTAATAGTAGCACTTGGGAAATATTATCTATTGTACTAATGTCTAACCGCAGAAAAGAATGGGAAAGTTTTTGTGTTGAAGTTTTTTCACAGAGAATGAAGGAACACCAAACTATGGAATATTGAAGAATTACCAAAGTCATAAGCTTGGGGATGTCCCCGCATCCCTCTTCATCAATAACCCCACGGTTTGCAAACCTTTAAACTTTGTTTTTTGAGCAACATAGGAACTTAACTAAACTTGAAGCGGCTGTATTTTATTATCTATTTATCTTAGCATCAAACACCAGTTACATTAATAAGTGGATCGTCACATATTTTATTTATCCTCTGTTTTCAATGTTTACTTGGTTAATGGATTACTTGTTGAAACTTAAAAATGATGTGTGAATAATACTGTTTAGTAGTTTATGTTTTCTTATGGTTAGTCTCAACTAGCTAATAGTGCATATTATGTTATTTTGATATCAACATGCATTGTCCTGTTCATAAGATGGTATGGTATTGTGGTATCCTCCTCTGAATAATTCACTTGAATCGACTTGGCACATGCTCACACATGTTATGACTGAAAAATAAAAGTCAATTAAGCCTTGATGATCTATTTTGCCTCAGAGTTTTAGTATCGTTTTTATGCCTCCGTTAATTTTATTTTGTCGCAAGCATGATTATGACCGTTATCGCTCTCGTGGTTGTCGCTTCCCAGTCTATTGCTAGCCTTCACTTGTACTGAGCGGGAATGCTGCTCGTGCATCCAAATCCTTAAAACCAAGTTATCCCAAAGAGTCCACCAAAAAATTCCTATGCATGGTATTTCAAGCCATTCCAAGTAAATTTGCATGTGCTACCTTTAAAACCTTCAAAATATTTCTCTTTTTGTGTCAATGTTTACTAGCTCATGAGGAATTAGTGTGGTTATTCTTTATTCTATTTGTCAAATGGACTTTTACACCTGGACTAGTGGCATATACATCCGCTTATCCAATAACTTGCAAAAAGAGCTGGCAACGGGGTGCCCAGTCCCAATTAATTACAACTTTAACCAATTAATTCTCTTCACACTTTTGCCCTGATTCATCAGTAAGCAATGACAAACAGTGAAATACCTGAATGTGTGTAAACCAAAGAGAAAGAGGGATGATCTGCCTTGCTGGTAGAAATAACGTCCTTCATGGGAGCCGCTCTTAAAAGTCCGTTTGACAGGTAGAATACTGTTCTCACCCGCTACCATTCGTTGACAATTAACAAACACCTCTCAAAACATTTTTACCTCTGTTTTTAAAACAAAAAGCTCTAGCACGTGTTAATCCCTGCTTCCCTCTGCGAAGGGCCAATCTTTTATTTTTATGTTGAGTCACCATCCTTTCTTTGAGCACTTCTTCGAGAGCATAGCTGTCGTTCTTAGTGTAATGTGCTTGTCCCAGAATACGATTAATTGAGGTATAACCATGATGCTTTTATCTTTGATATCTCTATATCTAGTCTTCACTTGAACTTCAGAGGTGCCTTGGCATTTATGTTTTGCTCCACAATTAAGGGCAAGCGAGATACCACTCTATCATGCTTTATTATGGTCATTACAATCTTGTTGATGTTTATAAATTTCATGTTATAAGCTCTTAGTTCGTTGATACTTTTCATTAGGAAACATGATTGCTAAGTTTTATTATCCATACATCATGCAATTGTTAAAGACCTGATCATAGCATTTACAATCAAAAATTATTTTGTTATCATTTACCTACTCGAGGACGAGCAGGAATTAAGCTTGGGGATGTTGATACGTCCAAAACGTATCTATAATTTTTGATTGTTTCATGCCATTTTTATGCTTTTAGCACTTGTTTTATATTAAGTTTATTATTTATTTGGACTAACCTACTAATAGTTGCAAAAGTGCACAATGTTCTTGTTTTACTCTTTGATGTGTAGAAATTATCAAGAATACAAGAGGAAACCTTGTTGGAGTCGAATTGGGACTTTCCTGAAATCTGTCTGAGAACTTTTTACGAAGATTGCCAGTTTGACCCTCGAAGATGACGTTATATGGAGACCTGGCTGTTACGAAAGTTGTCACAATTTTCCATACGAAGATTTTAAGCCCGAGATCAGCCCAATCGGAGTTCGGACGCGGCCTGTAGGCCCGTTTTGGTGGAACCCTAAAAGGGGTGACGGAAATCCGAGAAGATATATAAAGGGAGGAAACCTAATTCGTGGAGGACTCCTCCACCCACGAATTTCAGCCACCAAAAGCCACGTTTTTGCCTCCCCCATGGATCCCATCTCCATGGGGGAGGGCTCCCAAGAAGCCATGAAGGAGGGAGGCTAAGGGGCGGCGCTCCCCAAGCTTGCCGGCGGCGGGGAAAGGAGTTCCCCGCACCGCCGGCGCCGCCGCCGCCCTGCGCCGCCGCGCTGCCTCTCCGCCGTCTTCACCGCCATCTCCATCACCATCTCCTCCTTGTATTCAGTGGTTCATCCTCCCACAAACCTCTGTACCGTCCTATGTAAACATGGTGTTTGATGCTATAATATTTATCCTATGATTTACATCATGTTTCCGTAGTTTATTTGTCTTTTGATTGCTTAATTGAATGCATGAGGTTCATTAGAGTTGTATGTCTATATGGTGCTGTCCTTTGGTGTCCATTATATTGTGCGCGCATGGATCAAACACCCTAGGGTTGGTAGTATTTGTAACGAAGCGGGGGAAGTTCTGCCGGAGTGACAGAAACCTGAGAACGCGAACCGATTAGTTGCACGTATGGGAGTAAGAGGACCTTGAACTTAAGGCTATGGTTGGGGAAACCTTAATGCATTGTTAGTATTTGCGGATGCTTTCTAACAATCCAATCATATAGTACTTGTAATCCCAAGTAGTGGAGTGCATGTATATTTAGCCTCTCCCACATAGAAAACTGCATCGAAGACAATGAACCAAGTACCTTCACTAATTAATCTTGGACAAAGCCACCACAATTACCACCACTTTTCCACACTCATGGTACTGTTAGTATATGGTTACTTAGTGTATTTTATTGCTGCAGCACTAACATTTACTTTCTTGTATTTATTATCTTGCAAAACTACCTCTCATACCCGTATTGCTACGTAGTTTTATTTCTAGATAATGCAAACGTTTAGTGTGCGTAGAGTTGTATCAGTGGTTGATAGAACTTGAGAGAATACTTATCCTACCTTTAGCTCCTCGTTGGGTTCGACACTCTTACTTATCGAAAAGGCTACACGCGATCCCCTATACTTGTGGGTTATCACATGCTTTGTGCCTAGCAAAAAGGCGTTAAAGAAAAGCGCTTATGGGGGTCAACCCATTTTATTTTTCTGCAATTTTTCTTTTATTGAGTCAAGGAGTTTGTTTACTTCTGTAGCAACTCCTTTGTGTCTTTATTTTCTCGCATTGTTGTGCCAAGAGTAGCCTCTAATGATAAGATGATGCTTAATTTTGATTGCTGCGCAGAAACAGATTTTTGCTGTTAACTGTACGAAATTCCTAAAATCACTAGATTGTTAAAAAAATCTGAATTTTTTTGTGCGTAATCTTTATGAATGTCTGAAACTTTCATTAGTTCAGAGTTTCTCGATCTGAGCGTCGTAAGTGACTCGAAAAAATTCGTCTTTGCGGACTGTTCTATTTTAGACAGATTATGCCTTTTTATTTTTCACATTCTCTCTTTTACTAGTGTTGAGTGAAATTCTTTTTTGGGTGGAAGAGCTTCACATAACATCAGTGGCTGTAGCTAATGTTTAAAGTAACAAATCATATTGCGTCTTTACAGAACATGTGAATTTTTGATTATGCACTAACCCTCTAATGAGATCTACTTTGAGTTTGGTGTGATGGAAGTTTTCAAGGGTCAAGAGAGAAGGATGATATAATAGGATCAAGAAGAGTGAAGAGCTTAAGCTTGGGGAGGCTCCCATGGATCTCCCCAGCATATTTCAAGAAGACTCAAGCGTCTAAGCTTGGGGATGCCCAAGGCATCCCCTTGTTCATCGGCAAAATTATCAGGTCATCTCTAGTGAAACTATATTTTTAATTCTTTCACATCATATGTGCTTTTCTTGGAGCGTCTGTGTGCTTTTTATTTTCAGTATTGCATTTTTATTTTCAATAAAGCTTGACTGGACCCTAGCATTTCTTAATTGGGAGAGAGACACGCTCCCCTTTTTCATGAGAATACTCCTATTCTTCACTTATATTTGTTGAAGTATTCATATCTAGCGCTGTTCAGCTTTTAGCTCATGTTTTCATGTATCTCTTGTCAGAGCTATTAGCTTTTTTTTGTAGAAAGTACTCTCTTGCTTCACTTATATTTGTTTGGAGAGTTGATGAAATAAATTGATTGGTGTTTGGTTGGTTCAGAAAATATTGCATGTGGTAATTGGTATAAGTAAAAACTTGCTTAATCTTGTAGATCACTAAAATTGATAACTTGATGCTTGTCAATTGTTTTGAGTTAACAAGTAGATCATGATTAAATTGTGCATCACATGAGTTAAGCCTATTAGTGAAGAACTACCGTAAAGCTTGTTGAAAATTTGGTTTGCATCAGTGGTACCTCTAAGATCTAGATATTTTCTAATAACAGGGTTTGGTTAACAAGGAAGACGGTATGAAGTCTTATAACGTTTGCAATATGTTTGTCATATAAAACTTGGTGTACGGGTTGATATTCTTGTTTGCTTACATAACCTTGCTAGCCTAAACTCTGTACTGAGAGGGAATGCTTCTCGTGCATCCAAATCCTTGAGCCAAAATCCATGCCATTTGTGTCCACCATAACTACCTATATGTGGTATTTCCTTGCCACTCCAAGTAAATTTTTTATGTGTTACCTTTAAATTATTCAAAATGTTATTATTCTCTTTTTGTGTCAATGTTTACTAGCTCATGAGGAATTAGTGTGGTTATTCTTTATTCTATTTGTCGAGTGGACTTTTACACCTGGACTAGTGGCATATACACCCGATTATCCAATAACTTGCAAAAAGAGCTGGCAACGGGGTGCCCAGTCCCAATTAATTACAACTTTAACCAATTAATTCTCTTCACACTTTTGCCCTGATTCATCAGTAAGCAATGACAAACAGTGAAATACCTGAATGTGTGTAAACCAAAGAGAAAGAGGGATGATCTGCTTTGCTGATAGAAATAACGTCCTTCATGGGAGCCGCTCTTAAAAGTCCGTTCGACAGGTAGAATACTGTTCTCACCCGCTACCATTCGTTGAAAATTAACAAACACCTCTCAAAAATAGATACTCCTCCATAGTGGGTATGTGATTAATGGAAGGCACCCGAGGATTCGGTTAGCCATGGCTTGTGTTAGCAAGGTTGGGAGGAGTATCAAATATTTTATGCAATCTCTATATGCTTTCAAAAACCTAAAAGCTCTAGCACATGATTTAATCCCTGCTTCCCTCTACGAAGGGCCTTTCTTTTACTTTTATGTTGAGTCAGTTTTCCTATTCTTTATGTCTTTCACAAGCAAACACTAGTGTCAACTTTGTTACAACATGCGTTATATGCAATGTATTGGACTTGTTATACTACTTTGTATTGACAATATCCCTGAGATAAATATGTTGAAAGTTGAAGCAAATGCTGAAACTAAATTCTTCCTTTGTGTTGATTAAATACCTTTTATTAGAAACTATTGCTTTATGAGTTAACAGTTATGCAGAACTGTTTGATGCTTGTCTCGAAAGTACTATTCATGAAAACGTTTAGCTTGTGTGATTCATTGTTTACTCATTATCTATTTTGTAGCAAATTATAGACTATTGACTTGGATCACTTCATTCGTTTACATGTGCCTTGCAATATTATATGATCAAGATTATGATAGTAGCATGTCACCTCAAAAATTATCTTGTTTTTATCGTTTACCTACTCGAGCACGAGTAGGAACTAAGCTTGGGGATGCTGATACGTCTCAAACGTATCTATAATTTTTGATGTTCCATGCTTGTTTTATACCAATTGCTACATGTTTTGCATCTACTTTATATCACTTTTATACATTTTTTGGGACTAACCTATTAACAAGATGCCAAAGTGCCAGTTCCTGTTTTCTGCTGTTTTTGTATTCTAGAAAAGCTAGTCTGGAAATATTCTCGGAATTGGACGAAACTACACGGGAGTCCCTATTTTACCAGAACTCATCTGACGGACCAAAGAGGCGACGGAGAGGAGCCACGTGGGCCCCACATGTGGCCAGGGCGCGGGCCCCCCTCTGGCGCGCCCAGGGTGCGTGTGGGCCCCACAGGCCTCTCCAGCCGCCGCCCTTTCGCCTACTTATTCCCCTCGACGCGAAAACCCGAAGTACCTGAGCAAATATCCACGAAAAGTTCCAGAGACGCCGCCGTCGTCAACCCTAGCTCGGGAGGGTTCAGAACCTCTTCCCGGCACCCTGCCGGAGAGGGGAATCGTCACCGGAGGCTTCTACATCGCCATGCCTGCCTCCGGAGTGATGCATGAGTAGTTCATCCTTGGACTACGGGTCCATAGCAGTAGCTAGATGGTTGTCTCTCCACTTTGTGTCATCATGTTTAGATCTTGTGAGCTGCCCTACATGATCAAGATCATATTATTGTAATGCTACATGTTGTGTTTGCTGGGATCCGATGAATATTTAATATTATGTCAAGTTGATTATCAATCTATCTTATATGTTATTTAAGATCTTGCTTGCTTTCCGTTACAAGTAGATGCTTTAGCCAAGTAGATGCTTGTAACTCCAAGAGAGAGTATTTATGCTAGATAGTGGGTTCATGTCTCCGTTTAACCTGGGATAGTGACAGAAAGTTCTAAGGTTGTGGATGTGCTGTTGCCACTAGGGATAACCTAACGATGCTATGTCCACGGACATATGTGTTTGTTTACATTACGCACTTTACTTAATGTAATTATCCGTTGCTTGCAACTTAATACCAATGGGGGACTCGGATGACAACCCGGCGGTGGATTATTAGTCATAGATGTTGTTGGATAACGATCTATGTATTATGTCGTAATGCCCAATTAAATATCATAGTAGTCAACATGTCATGTATATGCATTGTCATGCGCTCACTATTCGTCAATTGCCCAGCTGTAATTTGTTCACCCAACATTAGTTATCTTTTATGGAGAGACACTACTAGTGAACTGTGGACCCATTCTTTTACACTGATTAAACAACCACAAACTGCAAACTGTTCCTTTTTCATTCTCTGCAATTTAATACTCATTTTCCACACCATACGTTTAATCCTTTGTTTTCAGCAAGCCAGTGAGATTGACAACCTCACTGTTTCGTTGGGGCAAAGTAGTTTGATTGTGTTGTGTGCAGATTCCACGTCAACAGTCCAGACTCCTCAACAACACTATTTTTCTGGCGCCGTTGACAACCTTCTGAAGAGTTGCTGCTCCTACTGGTTCGATAACCTTAGTTTCTTTCTGAGGGAAAACTTGCTGGTGACTACATCATACCTTCCTCTTGGGGTCTCCCAACGAACGTGTGTTTCACGTCATCATTGCGCCCGACCGTACTACCGACAGTACTGGGCTTAGAACGGCCACCTCGTCAACTACTTTAACCACGGGGTCTCGAATTTTGTGACGACGAACAGTGCAGCCGCTAGACCAAAAATACCACGCAACCTAGCCTCCAAAAGTGATCGGAGGGGGAATCAACAGAAGGGCTGCCATCTCCATCACAACTATGATCCGAAAGGCCACGTCATCGATCTACATCATCAGCGCCACCATCTGCTTCATTTACTTCACGAATCACTCCTACATCTTGTTTTAATCCCGGAACTCCAAGTTGTGCATTTGCACGTGTACTCTTATAATCATCCATTTTATATTCATACTATAGTATCATGATGATGTTTTGCGCCTTCATGTGTGAGTAGTTTTTCATCAGTTCTTGGGAAGATGGGGAAACCCTAATGCTATCATGAATTGAAATAAAGATGTATCGTTAATATCGTTTGGCATGTAATAATGGTCTTTCATGATATTGTGCGAGCGTCGACTACATAAATATTTTCTTACGTAACATGAAAGGACATTAACGTTGGTGTAATACGGAGTGTTTGTGGGTATCGCGGTGACAGAAGCTGCCCCTCTCTCTCTCGTTGAGCATCAATATTGGTGAAATAGCGGAGATCCAAGTTCTTACTCATCAACCATGGGGGGGGGGGGGGGGGGGGGGACCCTTAATTACAGGTGACTCAGTCCGTTTCGTCGTCTTTCTTACGAGACTAGTAGTGGTTGTGCTGAGTGTGTTGCTAGATAGACTCAGGGGACACCATTATGTCGGACTCCACACCCTTACATGAGATACATATAATAAATGATATACGCCCAATCAATTTAGTAATATGCTAGTGGTGGAAGCTATGTTTCCCAAGAATGTTTTAGCCCTATTGCAGTTTCCAATCACAATTACCGTTTACTCTCTATGTTCACTTTTAATTTTATTGTCTTTTAAATTTTGTTTGCTCTCATTTTCAACAATAACAATACTTTCACCACGCTCTTCCTTGCTGTGGATGAAGATAACTTGCAGGTTCATCTTGATAAACAACTAAACACAAAGCAAAAGATCATTTCCTCGGGTCCCTGTGGTTCGATACATTTATTTCGAAAACAGGTAGAACCACCATGTGCACTTGTAGGCATCAGTGTCGTATGGTCGGGTGCGGCATGGTAAAAGAAAACCATTATTTGTTTTCTCCCATAAAAAACCATTCTCTCAATGCATCGATCGAGCAATGTCAACATTCTTGTTTTGTCAAATGTGTTTGCCAAAAACTTCGCTTTGATGTAATAATCCAGTCTTAACCAGCAACATCGACATGAGTGGAATTTTATTTGGATACGGTATCTTGTAGTATAGTGCGTTCATAGCACCAGGGTCCTATTCTCTGATAGTCACCATTACAGCCAGATCTGATGATTCGAGCTGGGATATCCTGAAACTTGGTGAACTCTCCTTCTAGGTGTTGCAAATATTTATGTGGGAAATGAAGTTACTCCCAATTCAAGCCACTAGACCTTGGATCCAAAGATCTTGTTACAATGCTTATACGTAGTCGATCAATGGTTTGTCTTTAAGAACCAAAACCACCCTTCTCAGATTTTAGAACATGGATATGGTTTTTACGCCTCCTCCCATTTGCCTTGAGATGAAACAAAGGAGTGTTTGCATCTCCAGCTTCAAGCCATGTAATTCTTGCCCTTTGGCGCCATCCGGATTTGTCCATGACAACATGATCTAATAAAAATCACAAAGATATTTACGCAAATGAATTCTTCATCAGACAATTCATGTCCTCCCGAGCCACACCCAACTCGAAATTGCGCAGTAGCCTTGCTTAATTGAAGTCTAGCCATTCTCTCTTTGTTCCACATCTTTAAAACAGTGGCCATACGACTCAGTTTGGCATGCAACACTCGTCTAACACAGGCGATATGACATCTTTTTCCATGTAACAGAAACAATCTAACCAAAATCAAGCAAATTAAACCAAAGGATTTGAATCTGAACCCATTGTAATGTTTGACCTCCATTTCTTCAGAATCAGCAGTGGCAAGCGATCGAAAAGGATAGGGGAATCGAAGGAGAGCTGATATTGTGAATACTTGAGTTTTCACTCCTTCGTCATCAACAACCTATCAAAGCTTGTCCCGATATTGCTTCCAGCTTCACTATCCCATTTGAAACGCCTCCCACGCAAGTGAAATTCCCTCAGTTCGAGATCTTCAATGACTGGTCTGAACCGGCCAACAATTTTGATATTACTGTTAGCATTGTTCTTTCTTAAAAAAACCCGTCTTAACAAGTTATAGTGTTAATAACCCCCGGGCCAACCAAATATCCTAAACACACGGCGTAATATCTCGCAGCTCACTAAGGGTATGTACATGGTAGAGAAGACGAGTCCTCTCTTAGCAGTCCACGTCATTTAGATAAGGCAATAAATATTAGTCGTACAATACGTTATCTCCTATTGTCATCTCTAGCAATTAATGATAATTGATTAAAAACACCTTAATAAGGAAAGTCATATTGTACAATGGAGAAAATAACCTTCTCTTAATTTTAAGAGATCATCCTTAGCTAAGGGAAGACAACTCACTCTCCCTTCGTTCTCTCTCCTCTAACTAAGCAAAAATCCTACGTGGCATCTCTAAAAGAAGGCTGACGTCATCCCATTGTACATGCCCTAAGAAATTGCACTTCGCATGATGATCGCTGCAGCCTCCGTATCAAATGTTGGAAATGACATGAGTTTGTGGCATCGCATCCAACCGTCGTTTTTGGCGCTACTTCTAGCTCTGCTTGGTAGCGAAAGTTAACGGGTTTCCTTAGGACAAAATAATTTGAATTGCAAGCGGTATATTGCATGACATTTGTGGAAGGGAGAAGTCAAAGAATTTTTCAGAACAAGAGAAACATCACTGTGGGGAACTGGGAATTGCAACCCTAATTTGAGAAGATCTTTATCTCCTTTCAGATTCTAGTTCATAGATCGAGTGGGGCCTTTCTTGTTTTTCATGGCTTCTTTATCCATTGTACACGCACCTACCATGTTCGTAAAAAATACTAGGTATATGAGCGCGGCGACACGCCGCGCTGTGTGTAAAAATTCTAATTTGAAGACGCGGGAAATGTAAAAATGTTTAAGTTCGGAAATTACTGGTTTTCGAAAAGTTTGTTGTTGTAAAAAAGTTCACATTTCAGAGGTTGCTTAAATTTGAAAGTTGTTGTAATGTGGGAAAAGAAAATTATGTCTTAGGGCGTCTAGTTTTTGAAAATTGGTTAAATTGGAAATGTATTAAGTTTTGAATTATGTTTGCGTTTGTAGAATGATCAAGTTTGAAGTAATTTTGAAATTTTGAAACGTTGAAATGTTGATGATGTTTTGGATTCAAAATGCTTTTACTGCAGAAAGAATATTCAGATTTATTCGAAATGAAGACAAATTTTTTCCGACTGGTTTTGATTTTATGGAAAAATTGGGTAAGTAAAATGGTAGCATATGTCAGGAGCTTAAATTTTTTGAAGAAATGTTTTAAAAAAGAATGAAAATCACGTTATTTTGATTGATGCGATTAAATATAATAGGTCGGAGGTTCTCAAGTGAGAAAATAGGGAAATCATTTTAAACTGTCGAAAATAGGGAAATTGAATTTTCGTAGCATTTTTTTGTTACGCATAATTACAGGTAGTTAGTCAAATTGTGTGTAAATATGAGTTTGTTTTGAAATGTAAGTTTGAACAAATGTAGAATTTGGATTGGAATGCTCAAGTATGGTTGTCTTTTTACATGAAGGTATATAAATATTGCCCAATTTGAATTATTTAAACTTGTTTGTGTTCATGCGGCATAAATAGTCAACGTTTTTTTTCATGTTAATGTTGATATATTTGTGGTATTGCTGAAGCATTTTTTTATGTACATTAGTTAATATCCGATTTTTTTAATGAAGTTGAAATATTTAAATATGTTTATATGTTGCCACGAACTCTTAACTGTAATTAGAAAAAATGTGCGGTTTGAAATGTTGGAATTTGCTGGGTTTTTTCGTGTATTGCAGGGCTTTTTTTTTGTTGTGAAAGAAATGGGTAAATATATGGAAAACTAATTGAGCAAATGTTGGATAAAATGGACAGTTATTCGTTCGTGTGTAAAGTTTAGGAATTTTGTTAAATCGTAGAACAGAAGATATTAATTTATAAATTTTCAGCATTTTCTCTGTAATTATATTCAATGTCTGCAGGTGCAGCTGTTTGTTCAAAATTTTGGCATGCCGTGCTATTGATGATAAATTTTATGTTGATGTTTCGTTTCTTCTGTTTTAGTTGTACAATATATCTTGCAAAGAGAAGTGACAATTTTGTTTTTTTTTTGGTGTTGTGTGTCGGTTTGAAATGGTATAATTTGTTTGAAATTTGTCGTTCAGAGTAGATTTTAAATTTTATTAGTTTTTTGTTGGAGAGTGTTTGTATTTTGTTAAGCATGTTCTATGTAGAATTTGTTTTGTAGTTTCAATATACTGGTTTGGGATTTTTTGAACAGTAGTTTCCTAATATTTGCATTTGTGGTACCTATTTGTATTTTGATTTTTTTTGGCGATAGTTTTTGATGAATTTTTTCAATTTTTTCTGGCGGATATAGTCGAAGCATTGATTTCGCGGCATTTAGTAGTTTCGCAGAATGGTTCAAATATCGTAAAACAATATGTATGTATAAAGTGTTTTAAATTATGTAATTCATGTATCCAAATCTTGAGTAGGCCACAAATGGGTTGCACTTTTGTTTATAAGAAACCTGAAATAATGTAGAAGTTTCTTGGAATTTCTCATTTATTTTTTCTAATTGTGCATATTCTATATAATTTAGAAATCTTGAAATCCGTTGGAGGTTAGCGCTGATTTTTATCCAAATCTTGAGTAGGCCACAAAATGGGTTGCACTTTTTGTTTATAAGAAACTTGAAATAATTTTTCATTTTTTTTCTTGTTAGTAGTTTAGAAGGTGTTGATTATAGGACATTTATTACTTTTCTATATATTGTTCAGGGAAATTTGGTTTGGCATTCGGGATTTTTTTAAATTCTAAATTTCGATATGCGACGGTATGCCATAATTGGTTGACGTTTTTTTTTCCATTTTTTGTGTTCATGTCTTGTTGTTGTTATTTTTGTGGGTACTACGGTGTAGAAAATATAAATTTTCAAAAGTCCACATTGAAAAGTTGTTCAAAAACCCGACAAATGTGTCGCAGATGCGAAATTACAAATAATTTCAGAAAATGGTAAAGTACTTTCGTGGCAAAAACATAAATTTGGAAATGGCCGCAGCAGAAAGTGGTTCAGAGTTGAATGTATTGATTTTTTTTAAAAAAATTACATTTGTAAGTATCTGAAATTTTTAAATTGTTAATAGTGAGAAAACATTCGTACGTGATTTTTTCTTTACGGTTTTTAAATGCTAAGATTTGGAAGGCAGGTTTTTTCCTCATACGTTTTTTTCTTTTCGATATGCTGTTTGTATTTTTTCGGAATGCAACATCTTTGTAAACAATTTTTTTTAAAAAGGATATCGTTCATGTTAATTTGTCTGATGTAGTCAAATATTATCGTCTCGATATTTTTTTTTAATGCATCTATTGGGTGGAGAGTTTGAAAATATGTTAAAGTTGATTTTTTTTCGATACGTTGTTTGCATTTTTCGGAATAACGTTAGTAAAATGGTTAGATTTGTAAGGTAACTGAAATTGTGAACTTAGATTTCAGAAAATGTGTTGAATTTGTATGTTTTTTTTTATTTAATTATTTTTACGTTAGTAGAACGGTTAGATTTGAAATGAAGGTGAATTTTCGGAATATTAAAATTTGTTTGCTATGTTATGGCAGTAGAGTTGATATTTGGAAAAATGTCCACGTCTTTGAAATGTGTAGGTTTGAAATTTGTCGAAACGTGAAGAAAGCTCGTGGATTTTCCCGGTGGTTATTTGTGGAAATTTTTCTATCTTCTTTTTTTGTTTTCTTTCAAAAAGACTGCCAAGTGGGATCCGCCGTTTTGTTGTTTTTTTGTCATATTTGTAAATATCGCGGTGTGAAGAATTTAAATCTGTAGATGCCTACATTCAAAAATTGTTCGAATTGAGATGTATTGAAATTCAAAGGGAGGTGATATTTGTAAGCTTTTCAAATTATGTAAGTTGGTAAATGTTGAAGGTTGTTTGCACGGCACGCCCGGTGTAATTTTTTGAATGACGTAATTTGGTGGAATTTGTCGCTTATTTTGTCGAACATTTTCACTCTATTTGTTATCTAAATTTGGACTAATGGGGAAATGTAGAAGTCTCTTGGAATTTCTCATTTATTTTTTCTAATTTTGCATATTCTATATAATTTAGAAATCTCGAAATCCGTTGGAGGTTAGCGCTGATTTTATCCAAATCTTGAGTAGGCCACAAATGGGTTGCACTTTTTGTTTATAAGAAACCTGAAATAATGTAGAAGTCTCTTGGAATTTCTCATTTATTTTTTCTAATTGTGCATATTCTATATAATTTAGAAATCTTGAAATCCGTTGGAGGTTAGCGCTGATTTTTATCCAAATTTTGAGTAGGCCACAAAATGGGTTGCACTTTTTGTTTATAAGAAACTTGAAATAATTTTTCATTTTTTTTTCTTGTTAGTAGTTTAGAAGGTGTTGATTATAGGACATTTATTACTTTTCTATATATTGTTCAGGGAAATTTGGTTTGGCATTCGGGATTTTTTTAAATTCTAAATTTCGATATGCGACGGTATGCCATAATTGGTTGACGTTTTTTTTTTTCCATTTTTGTGTTCATGTCTTGTTGTTGTTATTTTTGTGGGTACTACGGTGTAGGAAATATAAATTTTCAAATGTCCACATTGAAAAGTTGTTCAAAGTCTGTATGAAAGCTGTGCAAAGTCTCGCTCCCTCCGCGCTCCATCTACTGTGTCGCAGATGCGAAATTACAAATAATTTCAGAAAATGGCTGGAACTTCTGGATTGTCGAATTATTATTATTTTTTTACTGTGAATTTCGTATGTATGGGTGGAACTGTTGTAATTAGTAAACTTGAAGTATTGGATTCGTGTGTATTTTTGAAATATTTTTTGAAACTTAGAAATTAATCGAATATTTTAGAGGGAAATAATGGCTTGGAGGATATTTTTTTCTTTTGAAACTGTTTGAGATATTCACATTTTGAATGCAATTTTTGAAGTCCACACTTTACAGCAGTGCAGTTTGAAAATTATGAAAGTTTTGTTTCAAAAGTTGCAAAAAATTTTGGGGAAAAGAAAAAACCGGGAGGAGGGGAAAAAAAACAGAATTGAAAAAATAGAAAGGGCCGACCCAGCTGCACAGCAGCCAGGCCGGCCCAATTAGCGGCCCATCAGGAGCGGGCCTCGCAGTGACGTCGGCGGGTGACGTCACCGGGCGGTGGGGCGGTGGACGGCGCGACCGGCCGGCGTGATCTTGCAGAGGAGCATGCGCGCAGGCCGGGGACCGCGCGGGTCCGCACGAGGGCGACGCGGGGAGCAGAGCGGGCGGCGCCGCGGCCCATATCGTCGCCGGAATCGTCGTCAGCGGCGAAATCCCCGGCGGCGGACGCCGACGACGGCGAGCACGATTCCGGCGACGGGAGAGCGTCCTAGCAGCTGATTCGCGGCGAGGAGGGAGAGCAATTGGCGGCGAAGCTCTCTGTGTCCCTCGATCTGGGAGAGGAGGAGCGCAGTGGCGGCGGTGAGCGTCGGCGACGACGGCGAGCTCGCCGGCGCGCGGGAGCGTGGGAGGAAAAGGGAGGTTGTGGTGGCATTTTGCAATAAGGTCCCTGTAGTTTCTGCAATTTTCGGTTTGGTCCATCCGCGTGGTAATGTTGGGACTGCGGGTTGTTTCCTGTTTTTTTGAGGGGTTTTTTTTGCAAATCCGGCACGGACGTCTCCTCTGTGCCGTCCGATCGACGGCGGACGGTCGAGATCATTTTACTGTTGAACACTGTAGATGCTACAGTAGACGGAGCGCGGAGGGAGCGAGACTTTGCACAGCTTTCATATAGTTAGTATATGCACTTGCTATTTTTGCCCTGTTAACATGATGGTAGCCAATTTCCAAAAAATGATGTCCACAAGATTAATTGTTCTTTTATACTATTATTGTTCACCATATATTCTATCTTGTATCATTTGTAATACAGTAATAAAGTTATGGCTTCTAAGCTAGCCAGCCGGGACGCACGCTCGGCCACTACTATCTGCCCGGCCGAAAATGAACTCTTCCCCCAAGTGGCCAAATAAACTTGTCGTGGAAGAGCCAGAAAAAAACGTGGAGCCTTAAACAAATGGAAAGCAATAGAGCTGCATGGAATTGGCTCAGCAAAGCCAATCCCGACGAGTATAAATTCCACACAATGACGCATCCAGTTGGCTATAAGCCATATGTGTCCAAACTAAGTCGAGACCACGGAGACATCAGACATCGAACATCCAGCCGATCCATAACGATACCACGAGACGTCGACGGCATGGGAGCCGAGGCTAACATCCAGCTGCCCGCCGTGGTCCTCGTGCCGTTCCCGGCGCAGGGCCACGTCACGCCCATGCTGCACCTGGCGCGCGCCCTCGCCGCGCACGGCGTTGCCGCCACCGTCGCCGTGCCAGACTTCATCCACCGCCGCATCGCCATCGCGGGCAAGACCGACGCCGACCTCAGCGCCGGTGGCGGCGTGACGCTGGCGTCCATCCCCAGCGGCATCGAGGACGGCGGCAGCGACCCGCCGGGGTTCGCCGACTTCGCGGACGCCATGGAGCACCACATGCCCGCGCACCTGGAGCGTCTGCTGACGCGGACGCGCGCCGCGACGGGATGCCGTGTCGCGTGCATCGTCGTCGACGTGCTGGCGTCGTGGGCCGTCCCCGTGGCCGAGTGGTGCGGCGTGCCGGCGGCCGGGTTCTGGCCCGCGATGCTCGCGAGCTACCGCGTCGTGGCCGCCATCCCGGAGCTCATGGAGAAGGGGCTCATCTCGAAATCTGGTACGGCATGCACATTAGCTCCTCTTGCAGTTTTTCCTTCTTCTCCGAACGCTCCGAAGTCCGAACGTATCTTTTCTTTTTTCTGGACGTAAAGCGCCGGAGTACTCACGCGTAACATGTTAGAGTTGACCTGGCGATCACTAAAACAAGAGTTTAATTATGAGAGGTTCCTTGGTCTTGCATATGCTTCGTGTGACATCCATTCCTAGCCTACCATGCATGCCACACTCCCTCACATGCTATCTTGCCTATGCCTGCAACAGCAGTTAGTACGTCCGTTGTATGAGGAAGCATGATCCTAAATCCTAGCTCGAAGCACCACGATGCCTTCCACATATAAAGTCTCACTAAGACCGAGATCTATCTCCATCCACCACACTTTACATTATCAAATCTCTCAACTCTCTTCAATCCATAAGAGTGTCGCGGGTTTGATCAAAACTGCGACACTTATTATGAATTGGAGGTAGTATGTAATTTCTAAACTTCATTCCGTCGACATACAATCACGGAAACATAAGAAATAGATAAACTTAACATCATTGATCTATGCATCTATAAACCACATAAAGAACATTTCAGTCTTCGACACGTATTAAGTTGCATGACTGGGTTGTTCACCGGAACGATAACGTACAAGTTGCATGCGTGCATGTCTCGGTTTTTCCAGTCAGCCACATCCCACATCAGCTTAATCTGCACACAGGAGCTTCTTTCAAAACCGGTGATAAACTGATAATGCCCATTGCCCAACGATGATTGGATTTGGCATGTGTTGCCGACGTGTGAAGATCCAGCGACCCGTATTTATTTTTCTTTTGGCCCCTCTCTTGCCAAGTGCTCTCTGGATCTGATCCATCTTGTCTTGGGGCCAGCTCCACATTCCTTATTACTACTATATTTATGAGGTCTGTACTACATTTTAGCTCATTTTTTGGATCAGGAGGCAACTCGCAAAGTTGACCATAGCTCCCTCCGCAAATCGGCAGTCGACACGCGATTGGTTCTCTCATTCCAGCGTACTGCTTAGTGCTTAGGGAGGGCATAATATCATGGCGAGATATGCAGTACTAGTACGTTCGCACATTAGAGGGGATAATTACAGCGAATATTTAAGGTTTGTGTCGTCTCCGGCCGCAATAAGAGATCCGTAGAGAAGCCAAAGGAGCTGCGTGCCTCCCATTTTCTCTTTAGACTCGCACGAGCAATTTGACGAATCAAATGAAATAAAAAAACTGAGCCCTGTGGCTATTTCTGCAGCACGGTAGAACTTTCTTCCTTTTCCATATATGGATATGCGAAGAGTCTTCCCGATTATGGAGCAGCAGAGCCAGAGTACTACTACAATGTTGCAGTACACGGTTTGCCATGCGGAAGAAGACAAGATGACCTGTCCATCCATTAGTCCAGAAGCAAACACGAACGTACTCAAAAGTACATCTTGTGAAGTGACGGCGGTTGGCAACTTGGTCCTTTGGTAGATCGGACGAGCCCGGGGTGCATGATCACCAATCTCGCCATGTGGGGTGGTACCTGGAGCTCAGAAGTTGTAGCCTCAGTTTGTAGTCATCCAGATCTAGTGCGCTTTTTTTTTACATAAAGTTGCACTTTATTGATTACATGATCAAAATGTCAACCATGCCACACCGAGCATACTCATGTTATGCAAATAGAATCGTCGAAATTTTGCGTTTCATTGATCCAGCCGTCGATTTTACCAACATGCAGGCACCCCTCGATCATCGCCAAATCAATCCGACGACAGCGACGTAGGCAAGGAGCAGATGATTCGAGCCCTCAAGATCTTGCCGGCACATGCAGAACTGAAGGACGACGAAGTGCCGTGGCTCGTAGGCGATTCGGCCACCCAGAAGTCGAGGTTCGCGTTCTGGCTCCGGGCTTTGCACCGCGCGAGGAGTTTCCGCTCGGTTCTCGTCAACTCCTTCCCCGGCGAGGACGGCGGTGTCGCCACGGCCGACGACGACGGCCACCCAGCGCGTCTGCAGAGCCCGCGCATCTTCCCTGTAGGACCGCTGTTAGCGGCCGGCGACGACGAGCGCACCAAAGGCGACGGCGGCGCCGTGGCACCGTGCAAGCAGGCCAGCATGTGGCAGGCGGACTCGACGTGCATCGGCTGGCTGGACAGGCAACGTGCCGGGTCAGTGGTGTACGTCTCGTTCGGCAGCTGGGTCGGGCCGATCGGCGCCGAGAAGATCCGAGAACTCGCGCTGGGGCTGGAGGCCACGGGGAGGCCGTTCCTGTGGGCGCTGAAGAAGGACCCGTCGTGGCGCGCCGGGCTCCGGACGGCTTCGCCGCCGCCGGCCGCGGCAAGGTGGTGGACTGGGCGCCGCAGGAGGACGTGCTCGCGCACGCGTCCGTCGGGTGCTACCTCACGCACTGCGGCTGGAACTCCACCGTGGAGGCCGTCCGGCACGGCGTGCGCCTCCTGTGCTGCCCTGTCGCCGGGGACCAGTTCATCAACTGTGCGTACATTACTCGCGTGTGGGAGATCGGGATCAGGCTCGGTAGCATGAGCAGAGACGAGGTGAGGGAATGCATCGAGAGGATCATGGAAGGGAAGGAGGGGAGGCATTTGCAGCGGAAAATGGACGAGCTGAGGGAGAAAGTCGTGACGGCTGAGGCGAGGTGTTTGGCACAGAGAAACGTCAAATCCTTCGTGAACGAAATAAAGAAGGATTATCCGTTGGTAATGCAGATGTATAGCATATTGTAGAGGTTGATTTTTCTTTTTGAGACTACTATTGTAGTCTTGTAGAGGTTGATCAATGTTGTGTATGCACATTATCTTTTGGCATTGTCTACTATTTAGTTGTCTCCTTTAAAACCCACCACGTACGGCACCCGGTATTCTTGTGCAACCGGTGCACCTAGCATAAAAATGTCATGATAAATGATTAATTTTTTTCCAAAATAATTATGCACATGAATACAGTATCATCTATCATGTCATATAGGAGTATTTGTTAATTACAGATTCAACTCATAGATCCATAACAAAAAAGACATATAATGTATTGATCAATAGTTAATTAAAACTAGGCTATGAACCGAGTAAAAATAGACAACTCGAATTAGAAAAAACATCATATTTTTTCGTTAATGTTACAAGTGTTTTACGAGGACACTCTAAAAAGGGGGGTTTAAATGCTCATCTTGAGATACTTTTTACCATTTTAATTCAAAAGATCTGACCCTCCAAAATATAGTTTATTTTCAGGGGACTTTCTAGATTCTGACATATTGATTTGGGTTTTTTTTTTTTGCGAAACAAAGTACAACGCATGCGCTCATATACACACGCACACACTCACCCTATGAACGCACGCACGCATACTCTACCCCTATGAGCACCTCCGAGAGACCGAGTCGGCGGGTCGAGTCTTGAGATTGACGAAGTCACCACGGTGCCTCGTTGTCGACGGGAACGTCGCCTCCCACTGAAGAATATTCCGCCTTAAATGAGAAACACCAGCGTCAAACCTGAGGCTTGAACTCTGGTGGGCTGGGGGTGCAACCACCCTCCTAACCATCTTGCCACAGGCAAGTTCTCAAGATTTGGGACTTCTACATTTCTAAGAGAATGATGTAACTTATTTATGTGCATTTAAGTTGGTTGTAACCTTAGAGGGCATTCTCAAAACCAAGTTACATCTTTCCCAAAACCTGGACTGTGGAGATTCCATCGGGTGATTGCTATCGTTTCTTTACAACAAAAACTGACATTATATTTTATCAAATCACTCCGCAGTACGTCCACCCATATCGAAGTTTGGTATATGAAACCATCATATGTGCAAAACGGACCTTGCCTTTTATGAAATCCAACCCGTCGTAGAATATGTTTAAGTTTCATTTATGGAAATTTGAATAAATTTATATAAAATACCATAATGTCAATCACCAACACACAAACATCTCGAAGTAGTAAGCGATGATGCCCAAATTTGGCTATGTGTATACCCAAGTTAAGATTTTTTTTTGGAGGAAACCGTGAGCTTTATTGATTATCAAATAATGTTTTTATGATCATTAGCAATCAAGCTCACCACGTAGGGCGGAGCTGATCCGCTTAACACACCACTCGACTCATATCCTTCAGATTTACTTTCACTTTACCTTTCATGTCTTTTTTTCTAGTTCAATAGTACCAAGGTAATGCCCATATATTAAAGCTCTAGTTAATATATTTTGTCATGGCATGTTTTACAGGCACGTAAGGCAAGGTCAATATGCCATACTATTGGCTACTCACTCTGTTCCACAATGTAAGTCCTTTTAGTAAGCTAAACTTAGCTTGCTAAACTAGGCTTATATTATGGAACAGAGATAGTATATATTAACAATCATACTTGTAAAAGAGTAGGGCACGTGCGACGATGTAGAGTATGTAATGTAACGTACGCACTACAAGGCAAAATATACTGAAATGGTACAAAGTGAAACGTTTGGGCATATGCTATCAAAGGCATGTGCAAGAAAACAAAACGTGACCAAAGCTAATACTGCACTCTGTTCAGTTTTTTGCCACTCTGCAACAATGTTAGGTAATGACTTGGAGCCTATTTGGTTCAAAAGATTTTGTAAAATATTTTGTAGAATTCTAATCCATACGTTTTTTCTATGGAGTTCATTTGCTTCGAAGAAATGAATTCTTCAGTAAATTGCTTTCCTACATTAAAATCTAATAGGGTTTCTAGAAAGAGTTTAGACCTCTTGTAAAAAATTCTCTGTGCCTATGCCGATTAGGACTTGTAATCAGTCTATCTTTATAGGAAATTTATGTGTTTGGCTGTGCTGCAACCACTTCTCAAGATTCCTCATTGCATGATATTTTGTTCCTATGTTTTTCTTATTCATGCACTTTTCAACCTGCGAACTAAAGGGGCCCTCGAACACTAGCCGAACTTTCTGATTGCTTATTTTAGTTAGGCCTTGGTTGGTTCAAAGGAAAAGTGCACAAATAAAATAGGTAAAGAAAACATTTCTTACAATGACACAATTTATTTGTTTGGTTCAAATGAATGGTGTAAAGGAAAATAGAGAACAAATCCTTTGATCTCAGTTGAAATGAAAAAAACGTAGGAATTTTACAATCCACTTCGGACCTTCATATCAAATCCTTATACAGAAAGAATGAGAATGAGATCTTTAGTGGAAAAATAGTACTATAATTTCTCATGTGGTATGACTTTAATTTGACCATGTTAATTATAATTCTTATTTCCTATTCCATTGAACCAAACACAAGTTCACAAAACTCATGTGTTTTCGATCATCTGTTATGCACACAAACACTTTTGCACCCAGATACTGTCTAGACAAACAATGGTGAAAAGTTTTCCAAAAGTTAGTTGCTACTGGAATTTAGGCTGGAGATTCCGGTGTGCTCTGGCCAGAGATTTTGGTGTGTCTGCGCTGGAAATTCCGGACCGAATTCATCCGGAGATTCCGGTCGGCCATTTTTCATGGGTCGACCAAAGTGGTGAGACCCACTGGAGTCAGTCCAGAACATGGCCAGAAACTGTCCGGAATGTTTCTGGAGTTTCCAGTCTGGCCGGAATTACGGTTTCCCTGGGCTGGAGTTCCC
This sequence comes from Poa pratensis, assembly GCA_947311845.1. Lineage (NCBI taxonomy): Eukaryota > Viridiplantae > Streptophyta > Magnoliopsida > Poales > Poaceae > Poa > Poa pratensis. Next base: position 41,579,730 of record CAMZMU010000046.1, on the reverse strand, counting down.
ACTCAGTCGGGAGATTCTGACCATTCCAGACCAAAATCTCCAGTGTTAATATTCCTGCAACGGCTAGTTTTGGAGACACCTATATAAAGCCTTATTCTACCTTGAGGAGGGTACCACGACCAGAATATGTTCACCCACCATTGTTGCATGCTCCAAAATTCCTATATCTCTCTCCCTACCTACTCAAACACCTTGTCCTTTTAAGACTTGGGGGAATTGACCTAGGTCTACACTTTCACCGAAGGAATTTGATTTCCCCCTCCAATTTATTGAGGAACTTGTTACTCTTGGGTTCGTTGGAACCCTAGGCGGAAGTGATCGTCTTCGCGGCATTGGTAGCCATGGGGAAGAGTCGAGAGCCTCCAACTTAGTTGTGGATGCGTGCCTCAACCTTATGATTTTGGTGGCTTTGGGAGCCGTGGGGATTTGGTGGGAGCCTCCAATTGAGTTGTGGAGTGTGCCTCATTCTTGTAAAGGTTTGGTTGCCGACCTCAAGGGCGACATATAGTGGCTCATGTCACTCCACATTGGTGGGGGAACAAAGGAGATACGGTGTGCCATTTGAGGGTTATTCGGGTATCACTTTGTAGCTCCACACTGCTCCAACGGAGACTAGCTTCCTTTGCGAAGTGAACTTCGGGATAAAATCTTCGCGTCATTGTGTGGTGATTTCATAACCTTTCTTTACTTATTGTTGCTAGCTTATCTTGCTTAATATATCTTGCTCATCATATAGGTTATTCACCTAGTTGCATAATCTAGAGAACTTATATTTGAGCAAAGCCTAATCTTGAAAAGAAAAGTAAATTTTGTAGTTGCCTATTCACCCCTCTAGACAACCTACTCAATCCTTTAAGTTAGGTTGAGTGACTGTGTTTTTGCACGGTTACCCTTAGTTAACCCATCCATGTAGTCTAGTTTTGTCAACAAACTGAAACAATTCTCTTAAGAATGGAATCGGCTCCATGAAAAGAGGAGCATCAATATAAAGAAGTGCATAGAGCAGAGTCGGCTGGTAGTGCGGAGCAGGATGTTGGTGCGAGCAGAGGATGCCCACCGAGCTGACACAACGACGATAGAACTATGGGCGTTTTCTAGATGAGCTGACCCGCATGGGGTGTTTTCAGTCGAAGCATTTCCCGACTTTCTAGGGGCACTAGATGAACTAAAAATATAGTCCCTTGCAAGTAGTATAGTAAATAAAAGTCACATGCAAATATATATATATATATATATATATATATATATGGATTTCAATTAGGTTGTAGCTATGTCTGTACTTAGGGGGCCATTGCCCCCTCCCCCAACCTGAGATCTAGGAATTGAGTGTTTTTTTTACAACAAAGGAGCAAGTACACCTAAATTTATTGGAATAAAATAGCAAAAATATCAGTTATTCGTGTCCCCGATTCCCTACCTGGCCATTTAAAATAAAAGAGGTTGGGGGAGAAAACGCTAATGAACCACCTGATAGCCAAAACATAATCAAATAGTCAAAAGGGAAACAATTCAAATTCCATGAGTCCAGGGTGGCAGTATTATAGAACAAATGAAACTCCTAGGGAGAGAAGGAATTAAGAGTGATTAAAAGAAATAGCAGAATATGCTAATTTTATTTATTAGCATGCTATTTTGGGCAATAAAAGAGAAGAGAGGAAATGATAAGCACAAAAGTGAAGAACGACTCCAATTGAAGCATGTGTTTTACTGATATTGCTCGAACGGTGATGTGCTCTTAGTGGTGGATATCGAGCGAGGTTGACTCGACTCAGACTCGACTCGTAAATACTCGTTAGTTAACGGGCATGCTCGACTCAACTCGTTAACTTAACTTAATGAGATAGAAACCCCAACTTGATTCAACTCAATAAATAGTCGAGTTGCTCGATAAGCTTGATTAGCATAATAAAATCATTGTGAAGCAAGAGTATAAAAAGGTTGGTTCATCGTCGATAGCTCTATAGGTAGACTTTGGAGATTTTAACCTGAGTGCTCGTACATTTTTTGTCCTAAAGGTTTTTGGTTTTCTTCATTGTAAATAATTTATGGGCTATCGAGTAACCGTGACTCGACTCATTAAACTCGTTTCTTATCGAGTTAAAATATCAACTCTGCTCGACTCATTAGTGACCAAATTCGAGCCGACAAATGGAGTACTCGATAAGATCATGAGTTTCAAGTAATATGCCCACCCCTATGTGCTCCCGCATTCCTAGACCATCGTGATGGACCTGACGTGACTATGTTTTCTTATTTCATTGCTCCACGGTTTTTAGTCCCTCATAATTGAGAACGGGGTAATAACCCAGTGGTTAGAGTCGCAGTGGCACAGGTAACAACCCAAGTTCAAATCCCGTCGGAAGCAGAATTTCTTAAATTCTGAGAAGGAGGGGCTTCTACCTATTCACATGCCACCAAGGGCTAGTCCTGGTTGGATTCGTTTTTTTAATGAGCTTGCAAATGGTCTGGCCCTGGCCGTCGCCCTTATTGCCCTGTCCCAGTGCCGGCCCTGCTCATAGTCAACATTTCAAGATGCAATCGTGGGTGCATTCCTATTTCTTCACGCGCCTGTCATCGACCTGGGTCGAGTTCATCGGCGGCCGGGGCTGATCTAAAATTCAACTGTTGTCTAGGCGTGTCGTTTGAAGAGGAACGGTGTGTGTGTGTGATTCAGCAAATGTCACGTACCTACGTAAACCCAAAGGTATCACCAGCGCCACACATGACTGACTCCAGGGTGGAGCAAAAGGATAAGGTAATCGTGTCTCCATTGCCACGGCATGCAGCATAACCGGCCGGGCCGAAGCTCTGCTAGTCGGACTCCATGGAGAGAGCCTGCAGCCCCGCGCTGAGGCTGCTGCCGAATCCGATCACGACGCAGCTCCCGAGCAGCAGGAACCACGGCAGACACAGAAGCTTCGCCGTGCACGCGCAGCTTCCAGCCGAAGAGGGCTACCCAGCCGAGGCGCCAAAAAGGGTCCAAGTAACACAGGTGAACACTAGACAGTGCTAGAATAGCGTGGAATGCAGTTGGAATTCTAATGGCCAAGTAGCTGCCCATGACATACTCCTTGCATGCTTTCAATGCAGAGCCTCAGGAGGAGCCGGCGGAGGGGAACCAGCACGCGGCAGAGCCTCATCTCCGTCGGAACGTCGCGCGGCGGAGGGGATCAGTGGACCAGCGACTTCGACCTGACGCTGCGGGAGCTGAGGCTGGACGATCTGATCGAAGACGGGCAGAGCGACGCCGACGTCCTAGTGCACCTTCTAGTACAGCAGGTAATTTAAACTACTTCGATGGAAAAAAATACAGATGACCATGTGAGGAACCGACTGTCAGCTGTGAGATCTTCATCTGAATTTCAGCATAGTCAGTTCGGCATGTCAATAAAAGGGCGAGTCGTCACTTCGTTCGGCAAAATTTGCGATTCCTGCTCCACCTCCTACTGCACAAAGGTACTTCAATTCAGAGTGCTCACTTGGATCATTCCATGTTCCATGAAAATATGGTACATTTGGACACTTCTGATCGAATTTAACTGAAAACATGAGATCGTGGATCGTTCGGTATGCTAATGGTAGCAAACTTGGTGTTTCGGAACAGCTAATGCGTCTCTGTAACCATGTTGCAGATTGATGAGCACTTCGATATTACGGTGCTGTCTTCCTCCAGGAAAGATCACAGTGGGATGCCTGAAATCGGAGAATACGATCCATCAGTACGTGTTACGATGCTGGTCTGCTGGACGCGGACTGACAGTACATTCTCTTTGTTCTTATTTCTTACTCAACTTAATTCAACATCTTACCATGTCCACTTTTAAAGTAGGTCATCTCTGTGAAGCCAGGGACCGAGATTGATATCGACTCAGCAATCCAAGAGACAATACTATTAGCATCGTCAGCCAAGGTCTGTACTTACATCATGTCATGCTGATTGTGGACAGACTACCTCTTACTGGCTATTATCTGGATATCATGCAGAGTTCGTGCTCAGAGGCGTGTGAAAAGTCTACTGTCGTTTGGAAATGTATGTACTAAGACGAGCTCCATTACTTTGCATTTCTTGTTTTTCGATCGTTGTAACAGATTATTACTTGTCTTGTGAATCCACAGCTGGTGACAACCAAAAGAGAAGATACAGTCAAAGTTGGTCAAAACTTCTTGATCTAAAGAAAACTCTGGATAAAGCGCCTAGCTGAATCACTACAAAAGATGACGTACGGATGGAACCTCTTGCTGCCTTGCGAGAATATGCTTCTCTGGTATCAATGATGTAGTGCCATATATAACATACAAAAAGCTCATGTGACCGAATGATCAATGGACTTGGTTATCCAGTGATTGCCCATCTCCATAATAGTTAACTGTATACTCATAGGTATTGTAACATAACAAAGCGTTTCTTCAAAATGATTTCCTCTAGAGAAAAATATTGAATTTCCTGCACTATAGGGCTTGCTCCACATGATTACTGCTTTTTTTCCCGAAAGATTATTACCCATTAATTCCGGGCTTATGTTCTATCTCGGGAGAACCAATCAATATACTAACATTTATGTGGTGCAAAATCAAGATACTACTTTTTTTTAAGAATCAATCAAGATAATACATGGATCAAGTGGTAAAAAACACCCAACGTGAGGCAGAGAAATCATAGAGAGGCGATCTTCTAGGCGCACCGAGCCGCCACTCCTCCTCTACCAGTCCGCCCAACTCCTCCTTTGCCGGCTTCGCCACTGTGGTAGTGCGGGGAGGCCCGGATCTACCTGATGGAGTTCTACTTTCCCCGCTTTGGATCTTTTAGTATGGCTTTACGACAGCACTTCGTTTGTGGTGGCGACGACGCCAACTTAACAAATTCTTCTTGTTCGAGTCTCTCCATCTCGACGATGTCGATGGCTCCTTGTAGTCAAATCCTACAGGCTTATCTAAACAAAGAGGTTAGTGTTTATAGGGTTTGTTAGCGTGGTGGTGACAACTTCCCTTTGCAGTTTGTTCCTCCGGCCTTCTCTTCACCAAATTGGTGCGGCCTTCCATGTGGGCATGAGACATGTTAGTTTTTGTTTTGAGGTTCGGATATTGGATATGTAGATCTTCCAACAACGATGAATTCGACAGTTTCTCTCCAGGGCGCTGGACCGTGTTCTTTGATGACTTCCCATCCAGGATCAACAACGACATGGTGCAATGCTGGTTTCTAAGTCTTTTTCAAAAACAAAACAAAAATACTCAGATTGTGTTTTTTTAGTGCTAAATACTCGGATTAAGTGCACAACGCCACAAACTTAAACCTCAGAAGCCCAATCTCCGTCATCTTTAAGGCCCAAACAAACAGGCCCATCACAACATCACCTCTGCGGCCAGGCGGCTGCCGGTGCCGACCGCCGGACCACCAAAATGCGTCGGCACCGGGGGCGACGCAGGCGCAATCTTTCCCGAGGAGCTGATAGATCCCACCAGCTGGAGCCCAATTCCATCTCTCCTCTGCCGCTCACCACTCCAGCTGTGGCGGATGGGGGGAACCAGAGGCGGCGGGAGTAAAGGCAGACTGACAGAGGAACATGAGGCGTACGGGGCAGAGAGATTGAACTCGAGGAGAAGCAAGTACGCTGCTCTATCCTCCATCCTTTGCGCCGTATTTTGTTTAAGTGCTGCTTCCCGTTGTTTGCAAGTGCGGAGAGTAGCCTCGAACTGCAAGTGCCATACTTTATTCAAACTTAATTACATAGTACTGTGTTACTGAAACGGCTGTATTTTTTCTGCTTAACTGAAACTCTGAACCGAACCGATAAAAACAGCACACTTCCACTGCAGAAGATTTTTATCTGACATTAACATGAAAGTTACTACAAACATAGGCAATCAGATAATTTGCAGTATTCTAAAGCAGTGAATATTTGACTGCAGGAGACAAAAGCAAACTAAGACAAGTTCCTTTACATAAATCTCACTCTGCAGGAGACAAAAGCAAACTAAGAAAAATAGAGATATGACTCAGCCGGCTGATTTTGTTTTTTTTTAAAGTAAAACGGCAGTTGTTCTGCCAAATCAATTAAGAGGGAGCAAGCAAGGTCTGGTTACAAGCTAGAGAGACTCTAGCCAAAGGAAAACTGAGAAGAAAAGAAAAACAGTACATGCCAAGGTTCGCATGGTGATTACTCGCCACTGTCAGATAACTCGTTTGGAACCTGAAGCTCATGTGATCCTCTCGCCAGGTGGGTGCCTAGCAGCAACAGATCATCCTGAATAAGGTCGAGAAGCATACTTTCCGTCAAGGATGACTGCTGAAAAACCCTCCGGCACCGCTCTTTCCAGATATGCCATACGCCGTAGATCGCCACCATAAGCTCGTGTTTGGTCAGCGCACCCGTCATGAAGCTCCACCACTCAGCTGGGGCTGAAAATTGTTGTATCTGCACTGCCAAGGCACTAGATCCAGTCCACTGCGCCAACAAAAACCAAACAGTGCGGGCATATGGGCATTGCAGCACAAGATGGGCAGCCGTCTCCTCCTCCTGATCGCAAAGAACACAAGTATCCCGATGGTCAATGCCTCGCAGAGCAAGCATGTCATCCGTGAGAATGCGCTGGCGGAGCCATAACCAGAGAAACATCTTGCACTTCGGTTGAACCTTGGAACGCCATAGCTTGGAGTAATCGATCACGGAATATGCCCCGCGAACTGAACCTTGTAGGCAGAGGCAACGCTGTAGCACTTGTTGGCCCTAGCCTCCACTGAATTTGGTCTTCCTCTTCAGTTAGCTGAATGCCTTGCAGCTTGATCCATAGCGCCGTGTACTCGCGAAGCTGGGCCTCGGTCGTGATTCCATGCAGCCCCGTCATCCATTTGTTCCCAATAATAGCCTGGGCAACAGTTAGTTTCTTAAACCTCGACAACTTGAACAGATTTGGGGCCATCTCCAACGGCGCCTTGCCATCCAACCATTGGGATGTCCAGAACTTTGCCTTGTCGCCACATTCCACCGAAATATCAGTACATGCAGCAAAAAGCGAGGAGTCCACCCGGTCACATGGAACCTGGGTTCCAATTTCCTCCAATTTGCATGGAGTCCCCTGCATGAAGTTCCAATTTGTATAATAGCCGGCTGATTTGAAACCTTGTATAATACATAGTAGAACGTAAAGTTTCAGCACACTTCCACTGTAGAAGATTTTTATCTGACATTATCATGAAAGTTACTACAAACATAGGCAATCAGATAATTTGCAGTATTCTAAAGCAGTGAATATATGACTGCAGGAGACAAAAGCAAACTAAGACAAAGTCCTTTACATATCTCACTCTGGAGCAGCTATCTTTACATAGACAGTTATGCTGAATCTATCAACTTCTTAAAAAAATATACTCAACACTACTAGACAAGCTATCACTTCAAAAGAAAACATCCTAACACTACTTGACCAGCTATGACTAGTTCCCAAGGAAAGCGTCCACTTTGGCATTGGTAGCCCTTGACAGGAACTTCATGCAAATTGGAGGCTTCACGTTGGCAAGAGAAAGAAAAGCCTGTGGCAGGGCCCAAATCCCGTCACCACACATTAATCCAGAAGCAACCGCTGGTGCAAACGCCTGCGCATCAGCTTGTTCGTCCACTCCCAGCAGAAGAGTATGGCGCTGCCGATGAACATATCAATGGCGAAGTATGGTCCAAGGTAGAAAGGGATCGCAACAGCCATTGGGATGGGGATGAACTTCGACACCTTTTGGGCACCATGTCTTTTATGAGATTGATGGCGACTGAAGCAGCAAAGAAAATGTAGCACAGTGTGAGGCAGTTCTTTGGTAGGGACGAGAAGCCGTCGACACCAAGGATCGCCATGTTACGGTACATAATGGCATAAGGTGCCGGGTAAGCGCTATCACTGACACCAATGTTGAAGGACTTGTAGAAAAGCCAGAAGACGCATGGTGCGATAACACAGCCCATTGCAGTGCCTGCCACCTGGCTAATGAACATGGACCTTGGTGAGGCTAAAGTCAGATACCCAGTTTTGAAGTCTTGCATCAGGTCAGCGGCTGTTCCCACTATGTTCATCATGACACCACAGGCAGCCAGTCCTACTAGGACGCCACCGTGCGAAGCACCTGCCCACGCACCGAACACAAAGATTCCAACCTTACCATAGGTACTGGCCAGGGACCAATCTGTTAGGCCACATCCATAGGCATTGCAGAATGCCAGTATAGGTGCAAAGATATATGCAACCAAAATGTAGTACCACTTGAGCTGTGGGATGATGAGCGGAAGGCAACAAATCGTTATCGCCGCTAGGATGACATAAAACCCAAATGCAATTCTCTTGGGAATTTGATCTCTCAGGAATAATTCAGTGCGACGTTTGTCATCAAAAGACTCAGTTTCCACAGTGGCGACAGGAGTACCATTGTCAGAGACAGGAAGTGATTTTGATTTTTTCTTGTACATCTCTATGAAAGCTTTCACTGTTTCGCCAAATACCTTCAGGAAGTTATACAGACCATCCCCAAGAATTACTGCTATGGTTATGAACACCTGTGTTGTTTAGATGTTAGTTCTCAACAGTTACATGTGATTGCAAAAGCAAAAGTTTGGATCCGATGCCTAAATATCAAGTACCTTGTAAGCCTGCAGTCCATGTAGACTACTATCTGGAAGAGAGTCAGAGTACCAACTTCCTTTCTTCGTGCTTATGAGTGGCCACATTACGCCCCACGAGAGGATGCCTCCAAGCATAAGAGATACATTCACAATATAGGGGCAGATCATTCCCACACCAACATAAGTAGCCGAGAAATCAAAGTAGAACCTGGAAGAAAAAAAGTAGTTTAATTTGAGGACAATACCAACAAGAACCCAATTATGAGGAGAACATGGTCAGACAAAATTTTTTTTTTTGCTAAGACCATTAAGAAACAAGCTTAAATGAAATTTCCACTTTCAAGCCTTATAATGTAGGATCTGGTCCATTAACAATTGTCGTTGTAGCCATTCTAACCTGTTCTTGTAAGCTTCAAGGCCAAGTGTTGGGAAGGAACTGAACCCGCAGCCATCTGCAGCAGTGTAGAACCACTGGAAGAAGGCCCAAAAGAAGCTCAGCGAGAAGTACTTGCCCAATGTCCGAACTTGCTTCCTGAAACATGCAGTATTCTGTCAGTCATACTGCTTGATTTTTTATCTAGGATGAACAACATCAAAATAGGCATGTACTTACTTTGCAAGCTCAGCACCCTGTGGTGTGTGAAACCCATTGATAAGATAAGCAGTTGCAGTGCCACTCGGGTATGTGAGCTTGTAGTCGATAATCATAACCTGCAACAAATTGTTCCAGTTGGCAACCATGGCATGGATATTTTCGCGTGCTGTATGTGAAAAAAACACTGGGAAGGGAAGTTTCTACCTTTCTCATCGCCACCAGAGCAAAAAGCCCAACGAAACTGACGAGTAACAGAAAACATATTATCCATCCGAGGTGGGGATTCTTGATATTGAGAGCATCGTTAGCCTCTGTTGCTTGCTTAGCAATGATCCCGCTCATAGCGAACAGGTAACTGCCAAACCCACCTGATCGATTGGAGTCAATGTTGAATTAGAAGATCTCTAGATGATTATGTTGGGGGTTAGTTTTCTAAAATAATGAAAACAACAATTTATTTTGCAGAAATCTTCATGCAATGGAAAACTAAATCTATTCGTCGTGTCAGGAGGAGCAGCAAAAAATCTCCATCTACTACCTAGCATGAATGCTCTATAAAAAATGCATTGCCGATGTGTAACCAATACCGAATTAGAACACTTCTACAATCAAGCATAAAAACGAAAACACATGTATTGTGGTTAATTTTGTAGTCAACGTTGAACCGGATCAATATTCTACACGATAGCATAAACCCTGAAAAAAAAGAGGGATTGTATTTTTTTTCCATAGATTGCAGATCGATTGATAATATTTTTTCCCTGAACAAAAAAAATAATCTTGAAAAACTAAATCAATGAATCATAACCGACGCACCAAACTTCCTAGTTCTGAATATTTGACTAACAGAACGAGCAGAAGTTGGGGGCGCGAGAAGTGCCGCGGTTAGTTCGAGTTCTTACCGCTGAAGGCGATGCCGTAGGCGGAGACGACGCAGGTCTGGATGACGGTGTTCTCCTGGCGCGTGAAGGGCTGCTTGACGAAGCCCATCCTCTCGATGGCCGCCGTCCAGACGCGGACGAGGAAGAAGCCGAGCAGGCTGGCTGAGACGTTGAGCGACGGGATGATGCCGGTGGTGAGGTTGAGCTTCATCACGATGACGCTGAACATGATGGAGACGAGGAACCCCACCACGAAGGCGCGCACCGTCAGCTGCTCCGTCCACGTCGGCACCGGCTTGTCCAAGAACGCCCGCTCCACGGACACCTCCTCCTCGGCGTGGGCGTCGTCGTCATTGCTTCCGACGTTGCGGCGGCGGAGGAGGCCGCCCGATTCAATCACGTCGGCATCGTGGACTAGGGCTGCGGCAGCGGCGGCCGTCGCCATGGTGGGCTCTAGTGCGTCTTGGGGCTCTCCCTACGAACGACTGTTTGCGCTTCAACGAGGTGCCGGGCGTGCGCGTATATATGGATGGTCGTTGAGATCTCGGGGGTTTACCGGCCTTCCGATTGGAATACAAGCTCTGCTTTTTTATTGGAGGACTCCGGCGGTGACACAACTCCGTCTTCAAAATTTTATCTCGTGCCGTCGTGCGCGTGTATATTGTCAGATGTACTACTACTAGTCGGTTTGAAGTACAACGGATCGGGACCGAGTCGTAAACGTCTGGATAATTAGAAGTGGAGAAGGCGAAACTGAAGGGAACAGAAGCCGGATTGAGCTCTTATAGAAAACCTACCAAGTTCGTTGAACCAAAACATACCATCAAGCAATGACGGTGTAGGCGTGCATAAAAACTAACCGATTCTTGTTAGCAATCACCACGCATCAGTCAAACCGATCAAAGAAAAGAACCGATTCTTCTTTCTCGACGAGATTTTCTCTCTGTCCTGATCGAAAGCAGCCGATGGACGCGACAAGGGACCCGACGCAGCCCGACTCTAGCGGCCTGGCGGCGTTCGCAGCCGGCCTAGCGAGGCTTCTCGCCGAGGCGAACTCAGAAAGCAACCTGGTGTTTTCGCCGCTGTCCATCTATGCCGCGCTCGCGCTCCTGGCCGCCGGCGCCCGGGGTGACACCCTGGACGAGATCCTCCGTGTCGTCGGCGCGCGATCACGCGGCGAGCTCGAGGCGTTCGTCTCCCGCGTGGCGGAGGACGCGTTGAAGGACCACTCAGGCTCCGGCGGGCCGCGCGTCGCGTTCGCGTCCGGCATCTGGAGCGACCTGACATGCCCGCCGCTGAAACCAGCCTTCCGAGAGGCCGTCATGGGCGCGTACAAGGCCGAGGCCAGCATCGTCGACTTCAGCAACGATCCGGAGGCAGCACGGGTCCAGATCAACGCGTGGGTCGAACAGGTCACTAGGAATGTGATAAGATCTTTCTTTAGCCCGGGAATGATAAAGCCGTCCACCCGCGTCGTGCTCGGCAATGCCATGTACTTCAAGGGAAGTTGGGACAATCCCTTCGACAAGGAGTACACCGCGAAGAAGCTCTTCTACCAGCTCGACGGCAGCACCGTCGACGTGCCCTTCATGCAGAGTTGGGATTGCCGCCAGTACATCGCCGTGCATGACGGCTTCAAGGTGCTTAAACTCCAGTACAAGATGCAGGACGACCCTTTCGATGGGTTCGGTCAGTACTACTACAGCCGTCATGGTGCATTGGATTTGGATGCCCATAGCCGCTATGGATTATCTTATACTTCCGGCCATCCGTATTTTTCCAATCTTACTCCGCCGGGCACTGCCGTGCCCACTTTGATCGTAACAAGTGCACGCAATTCTCTATGTGCATTTTCCTCCCGGATGCCTCCGATGGCTTGCCGAGCTTGATTGAGACGATAGCATCCCAGCCTGGCTTCATGCACGAGCACCTGCCGAAGGAGATGATCGACGTCGGCCAGTTCCGTTTGCCCAAGTTCAAGCTGTCCTTCCAAAGCAGCATCGTCACAATTCTACAGAAGCTGGGTCTTCAATTGCCGTTCAGTGGTCATGCCGATCTGTCTGACATGGTGGATGGTGGTGAATCTGACTTTCCAATGGTCGTGAATGAGGTCATCCACAAGGCAGTCATCGAGGTAAACGAGGAAGGTACTGAAGCTGCAGCTGCCACCTTCATAACTATGGTGGAAGGATGTTGTGCAATAGAGCCACCGTCACCTCCTCGGGTGGATTTTGTAGCTGATCATCCGTTTGCGTACTTCATAGTCGAGGAGGTGACCGGCGCTGTTGTCTTCGCGGGGCATGTTCTCGACCCCTCTAAAGAGAATTAGGCTGTTCCGAATGCGTGATGTTAGGTAGATTTTTATCCCCATAATGATAACACCACAGTTTCACTTACTTTGATGCTATTTACTTTTCATATGATGGATATCTCCTTTGTATGTGCGTTTAATTGAGTCCTTATATTAGTTCCGCTGTATTATAAGTATATCTTGGTATTTTTAAGGGAACGAGTAGCATGCTCCGGTCGTGCTGCATATCGTCTGATTGTTTGATTTGTTTGTGATGTTTGTTCCTTCATATCCTCATAGAGCAGTACCGCACAGCTACAAGGCCCACGAACAGCCCAAGCATCGATCCATGACTACTTGAGTGAGTTTGTACTAGAGTATAGACTTTTGGCTCCCGAGGTCCAGTGCTCCCTCCAGTTTTTTTTGTTTTGAAAATCATATTTATGTGTTTCAAAATTTCTGGAAAAAAATCCGGTAGTATCCAATAGTATATCCCACGAATGTGCACAATATCAACTTCAAATACTTTGTATTTTGAGCTACACAAAAATGACAAATTGTGGATCTAAATATGCCTATTTTCAAATCTCTAAGTTTTACCAGATTCTGTTATTTTTGTGTAGCTCCAAATATAAGTATTTTAAATTGAAATTTTGGACGTTTATGGGATACATCATTGGCTACACCCGTGATTTTTTTCAAGAAATTTTTGAAACTCACAAATATGATTTTCAATTTTTTTTAAAGTGGAGGGAGCACTGGAGCTCGGGAGCAAATAACACTTTCCGGTTTGTACTATCATTACAAAGAAAAGATTTCAAAAAATATAAATTTCCAACCGTACATAAAAAAGTAAATTCGATCGAATAATTTAGAGATACGTGCCAAACCATATTAGGGGTGCAACAAATGAATATACATAATTAGCACTATGTAATAAAGCTGAGTATAGGCAGTTAAGCGGGCCTTTGCGGACCCGCTTCTGCAACCCTAGCTAGTTAAAATTGAACTAACTCGCTGTGATCCGTCGGAACTGATTTTCTAGCCAGCTGCCACTAAGTGGGCCGGATTCGAGCGCCGTTGTACAACCCTAGCTGAGTATTGTCCGTGCCCACATGAGAACCAACATGAATGTTACATGTTTAACATTGTTCCATGGTAGGGTCTTGTACGTCTTTTGTCCATTAGTAACATTATAACCATACATCAGTCATGCATTCACAAGTCCACACAATAGTGTCACTAGCACTTTGTATAACTAGTACGGACCATATATGTTGTCGATATTGTCGCATTAGAGTACAAGGCGTGTTGCTGTACTTTGAGCTACTATAATCGAGGCAAACTCCTACACCTGGCACACAATGATATCCATACACCATCGCCAACAATGCCTTTGTTTTCTACAACACGTGTGTTAGCCCATCCTCATATCTATAAGCAGAATGTATGGTACATGGATGGGGGCAACTATCCCCGTGGTAGCAAATCCACACTATATTCCTTATGCCGAGACATGAAAAAATTGCATACAAAAGATAGAGAATAAACAAAAAAAGTTGTTGCACATTTACTCATAATGGAATTAACACATTTCTAACATATCAACTGGTTTGGTCATTTTTTTTTCCGGTTGCAACCCTTGTGGAATAGAAAAAATCTCAACGGCATCACGAATCATGACGCAAACCGGTCTAGATATTTTTTCTGGTTATAACTAGGAAAATTTCAGTTATAACTCATGTGCAACTCAAGGAACCGCATGAATCTTGACACGAATACCTCAGCCGAGCTTTCTTTCTTCCAGTTCAAACTCATAGAACAACACAAATCACATACCAATACCATGGTCTAGGCATTTTTCTAAGCTGTAGCCTCGGTGCAACTGTGAAATCTCAGTTGCAACATATGTGCAACTCCCGAGAAAGCATGACAACGCAAAACCAATGGTCTTGTTACCCATGTGCAACTCACAAGAAAACACAAATCATAACACAAATCCAATGTCCCGAGCATTTTTCACTCGGTTGCAACCCGTGTGCAGCTAGGAATATCCTAGTCGCAACCCATATGTAGTTCACACGCAAATCTAATGGTTTTGGCTGTTAACTTTCCTAGTTGCAACACATGTGCAACTTGAAAAATATCGGTGCGCCCTACGAGAAACTCTGAGGACAACACAAATCAGAAACCAATCCAATGATCTAGGCACATGATCTCAGCCCCTATGCAACTGGGAAATTCCAGTTACAACCAATATTGTCAATTAGCGCGCTATAGCAGATACCGGTAACCCTTAAAAAGAGCTATAGCGGGCTAAACGGAGCTAAATGGGACTATATTAGAAAATTGTACATGAATTCATTTAGCGGCAACATGCTCAGAAAACTATAGCGGGGCTATATCGGGCTATTTAAAACTATGGTTACAACCTATGTGTAACTCCAGAGAAAGAAGAAGTCACGATGTAAATCCAATAGTTTGGCAACTTTTTTTGAGTTGCAACCCATGTACAACTCACAAAACACCACAGACCACCACACAAATCTAACGGCCTAGTCATTTTTTCTCAGTTGCAACCCATGTGGAGCTGAGAAAATCTCAGTTGCAACTGAGAAATCTTAGCAGCAACCAATGTGCAACTCCATGACAACACAAATCACGATGTAAAATAGAACCATCTAGGTAATTTTCTCTCTCTCAGTTACAACCTATGTGCAACTCATAGACGAGTACAAATCATGACGCAACATCAAATTTGGACAATTTTCTCAGTTACATCCCATATGCAACTAAAAAAATATCAGTTACAGACCATGTGAAACTCTTGAGCCAGCACGAAACAAAGTACAAATAACTTAAAAGGAAAAACATAAGTCAATGACATCAATGTAAAGAAAGTCAACAATATGTAGATAAAACATCAATTGTAAGAAGTATATTATGACCAACTTTTTTTAAAAAATGTAAAAAAGTATGTTGTAGAAAACATCAATTATAAAAATCTATACTATAGAAAACCTCAATTGTAAATAATTAAAAAAGTCAACAATATTTTTAAATTTGACCAGCTTTATAAAAAAATGTAGTAATATTTATGACATTAAATAATTATATTATTAAACTACATCTCAAGATGTATCTAGAGATGTTAATTTGCTAGTAAATGTTGCTATATTTTTCTATAAATTTGGTCAAAGATAAAAAGTTTGATTCAGAAAAAACCTAAAAGAGTATGCTAGTCGGCTGAATTTGTTGGCTGAAAGCTGTTAACAGTCCGTCCAAAGTAACACAAAGTCTAAAACAATACAATCCACACGAATCTTGCATGAGATTTAATGGTTGAATAGTCGATTGTGATTTAACTAATTCTTGGTCGACTGATAATTAGCAAACCCGTTTAAAAATAGAATATAGTGAAGTTACATCATAACAGATGAAAGGCTGTTCGCATGGGTACCTAGTTACCTACACACCCTTGTGTTGACCGACTTGCATACGCAATGGAAAATGAAAATACTCAAGGGGACAGGGGATGTCAACACTATTGACAGCATTATTCAAAAGTTTTGGAATTTTTTCGAGTCCTATCCTGGACGATATGATTATTTTTTAAGTAAACAAAAAAGTCAACTCTAAAAATGACGACCAAAATCTATTTATTTTTTTCAAACTTCTGTTACCGGTTTTGTACACCAAAAAATCCGTTCTCTACAAGGAAAACAAGCTAATACGGGTATATACGGCATATATCGCCGTATAAGTGAAATTTTGTTTTGATTCATACTCACGTATTTGAGTTTTATGGACCAAATCATACATTTGGTAAATGGAACTCAAATTCCCAGATACGATCCTGATGTGTTTTTCGTATTTGTCACGGTTGGGTAAAACTGGATATTCATAAGGCTTTGGAAAACCGGATAAAATAAGTACATGATGAGAAACGGAAGGGAACAGAAACCGGAACGAGCTCGCTTTTCTTTTCTTGTTTCAAGAACCAATAACATACCATATAGCAACCACGGTGCTGGCGTGCATAAAACCTAACCTATTCTTGTTAGCAATCGCCGCACATCAATCAACCAAACCGATCGAAGAAAATAACCGTTCTTGATCTCGACGAGATTTTGTCGCTGTCCCGAAAGCAGGCGATGGACGTGACAAGTAGGGACCCGACTCAGCCCGACTCTGGCGGCCTGGCGGCGCTCTCTGCCGGTCTCGCGAGATCCCTGGCCGAGGAGAACCCGGACAGCAATCTTGTGTTCTCGCCGCTGTCTATCTACGCCGCGCTCGCTCTCCTGGCCGCCGGCCCCGGGGCGCCACCCTCGACGAGATCCTCGGTGTCGTCGGCTCGCGGTCACGTCGCGAGCTCGAGGAGCTCGTTGCCTGCTTGGCAGGGTACGCGCTCAAGGATCAGTCCGACTCCGGCGGTCCGCGTGTCGCGTTCGCGTGCGGCATCTGGAGCGAGCTCACGTGTCCGCTGAAACCAGCCTTCCGGAAGGCCGTCGTGGGCACGTACAAGGCCGAGGCGAGCAGCGTCGACTTCATCAACAATCCGGAGCCAGCACGGGGCCAGATCAACGCGTGGGTCGCACAAGCCACGAGCAATCTGATCGGTTCCGTCTGCGGTCCGAAATCAATCCCGCGGTTCACCCGCATCGTTCTCGGCAACGCCTTGTACTTCAAGGGCAAGTGGGATAAGCCCTTCGACGTGAGGCACACCCGGAAAAGGCGTTTCCACCGGCTGGACGGCGGCACCATTGATGTGCCTTTCATGCAGAGTTGGGACTCCCAGTTCATCGCCGTGCACGACGGATTCAAGGTGCTCAAACTCCAGTATCAGAGGGCACAAGCGCAAGGTAATCGTCCAGCCACACTGCCACAATACATGTTGATCCTTTCGATCTCTGCTTGTCAACCCATATACTCTGGGGGCTCAGCCAAGCCCGCCCATCCATAGTTTTCCAATCTTACTTCTCCCGACGACTACATTATGACATTAATTAATATATTCCATTATTCTGACATCTTGACAGGCTATAAGAAGGTGTTCTCTAATCGTACCAAGCCTACACAGTTCTCTATGTGCATCTTTCTCCCAGATGCCCGCGACGGCTTGCTGAACCTGGTTGACATGATAGCATCGCAGCCTGGGTTCCTGCACGAGCACCTGCCGAAGAAAATGATTGACGTGAACGAGTTCCAGCTACCCAAGTTCAAGCTGTCTTTCGAAAGTAACATCGTCACCATTCTCGAGAAGCTGGGGCTTCAATTGCCATTCAGTGATCAAGCTGATCTGTCTGACATGGTAGAGCCTACTAAATCTGGCTTGTCAATGGTCGTGACTAAGGTGATCCACAAGGCGGTCATCGAGGTAAACGAGGAAGGAACCGAAGCTGCGGCTGTCAGCGTAACGGATATGATGCTTGGATGTTCGATGATACCACCTCCTGGAGTGGATTTTATAGCTGACCATCCGTTTGCCTACTTCATAGTGGAGGAGGTGACCGGCGCAGTTGTCTTTGCAGGGAATGTCCTCGACCCGTCTAAAGAGACCTAAAATTTCCAAATGCGTGACTTTGCTTAGATTTTGATCCCCATAACGATAACACCATAATTTCATATACTTTTATGCTATTTATTTTCGTATGATGGATATCTCCTTTGTACGTGCGTCTAATCGCATCTACGATCCTTCTCCTACTCTCGTATGGCCTTTCGTCCTCAGCCCAACATGCATGGCTTTGTTTGTTTTTGTGTTTTTTCAGCTTTGTAAGCCTGCTAGCTTTCAGCTTAGAAATAGGCTTGGACCTTATTAAAGGTTTATATGCGTGGTGAAAAGAAATACAAAACCAGTAGCTCATTAATCCAGCCAATGTATAGTGGACGGTTTGAACTTGATTCTCTAAAATCATGATTTTTTCTCATACAAATTTAATGCCAGATTAAATAATGAAACACAAAAGATAATCATATGTAAGAAAAACAAAGAACAAATTCTCATTCCATATGTGTTGTATTTTTTCACTGCCCGCTAGCTTGAATTATAAGAAAAAATATCTAACCATTTTTAATATGGTGGATCACACACAAAAAGTGCGAATCCAGTGTATTAGAAAGTGCAATCTTGGATATCGGAATGACTTTTTTCACTAAGCATTGCCGAAACCCTCCGCGGGCATCCCCTGTAGAAACGTGGTTGCATCCTCACACACACACACACAATTGCGAGTAGGCAGGTGGTCGAATGATCGATCGAGCTGAGTGAGTGGTGTGCCTGACATTGGAATCCATACATTACCTTCCTCATTGTCTTAGCTTTAAAAAGGAATCTCAACGAAGGGCTTTAGAGTCTATGACCGATGGATGCCTTGGCCCACCCCGTTAAGAGTATTCAAGCTCTATTTTGCAACATGCATCCTATATAGGTGAATCCTTGGAGGTTCATCATTGAATTGACTAATTTTATAAATAGTCTTTTTCAGCTTAGCTCAATTCATGCATGGTTCCAGATAATCCGAATTCAATTCTTTATTCTTGCATTAAGGAATGAATCAATTCTCCCTAAGCAGGAATCGAACCTACAACGCTACCACTTAGCTACTGAGGAATAAGGGAGGAACAAGAGGGGATTCGACCTCATAGAGTTCAACTCACATTCTCAACCGTTGAACATTATGAGTCCAAAGCTTCTTTTGTAACTCCCAGAATTTCTTCGTAGTGGCCCCATTCCATGCCTCATTTCATAGGGAAGATCGAAATGGCTCTATTTCATTCTATTTCACTTCCTATCATTTATTATTTATCCCTTTGGTTTTATTGACAAGCAGGAATCGCTAGCAATCGCGGGTAAGAAGTATGTTTATTGTGTGGCGAAAAGTACAAAACATAAAAACCAGATAGAGAACAGGAAAATAAATACTCGGTTGTACTTTTCTTTGTGGGGTAGTTGCATATTTCTAAAAAAAAAGTTCCACTATCGTGCTTTGCAAAAAGTGTGTCATTTAATTATTAACAACCAGATAGAATATAAAAATACATATATAACTATGGTTTTACCTTTCCCGATGAGTTAGTTGCACATTTTTTAAGAAAAGTGCAGCTATGGTGTACCAAAAAGATAGATTTTGTAATTGATCAGTAAAGTCAGATATTTTGTCAAAAAAAATGTTGCAAGAGGTTTTAGTGGATGAAATTTTTCAAACAACATTTACTGCAAATGAATTCTTAGAAATATTCTTAGAATTGAAGTCATCTGAAATACTAAGAAATTCCCTTGAATCAAGCAAAACCTCTTAGCTGGGGCATACGCGTACTTTCCCTTAATGAAAGGAAATTCTAAGGCTGCATAATCTGTACCCCTTTTTTTTTGCGAATACATAATCTGTACCCCTAAACACTCTCCTTATAACAACTAATGAAAAGAGGAAACACAATTTTCCTACACGTGAGAGACACGTACTTCAAAAAGAGGATGGAACACACTTGTTCTGGTGTATGCTCTCGTGCTCTATCCTTCTGATGGTGCGGCGCCCGACGACCCAGAGCGAGAAGACAGGGGTCTTCTTCGAAGGTGGAGGCGAGAGTCATGTCGACGACGCGCAGGAGGTAGACGAAGGCGTGATCTTCCCTGGTGGCTTGCTCGTTTCACGGCGTTCTCTAGCGCGGACCGTGTTCTGACGGTGGTTTCGAATGCGTTGTAATTATTTCTATCTTGTTGTTCGTTACCTGTAAGTTGTTCCTTCAGCATCTTGTAATCGGCCGTTGTGGCTTTATTAATTTAAAGCTGGGCACTTGGTGCCTTTGTTCTAAAAAAAAGAGGATGGAACCTACATGTGAGAGACACGTACTTCAAAAGTAGAAACAGATGTACAATACGAAAGTAAATGCACAAGGAAGACAAGGGAACAAAACCGTACCAAGTTAAATTGTTTCTGCTTTCTCTCGATTTTATCCCGCTTGAGAACCGATGTAGGTCTAGTAATCACCGTGCATAAATAAAGCCGATCCTTGTTAGCGTATAATCAAGGAAAAGAACAGATCATCTTTTCTCGACGTGATTTTCTCTCTGTCTCGAAATCTTGCCATGGAAGTGATGAAGAACCCGACGGCGCAGGCCGACTCTCGCGGCCTGGCGGTGCTCTCTGCCGGGCTCGCGAGGTGCCTGGCAGAGGAGAACGCGGACAGTAACCTCGTGTTCTCGCCGCTGTCTATCTACGCCGCGCTCGCGCTCCTGGCCGCCGGCGCCCGGGGCGCCACCCTGGACGAGATCCTCCGTGTCGTCGGCGCGCAGTCACGCGGCGAGCTCGAAGAGTTCTTCGACGGACTGGTGGGGAACGCGCTCAAGGACCAGTCCGATTCCGGCGGTCCGCGCGTCGCGTTCGCTTGCGGTATCTGGAGCGAGCTCACGTGCCCGCTAAAACCAGCCTTCCGGGAGGCCGCCGTGGGCACATACAAGGCTGAGGCCAGCACCGTCGACTTCATCAACAATCCGGAGGCAGCACGGGGCCAGATCAACACGTGGGTCGCAAAGGTCACTAGGAACCCGATAAGCTCCATCTTTGGTCCGGGAACAATAAATCCAGACACTCGCGTCCTGCTCGGCAACGCCATGTACTTCAAGGGCAAGTGGGATAGGCCCTTCGACAAGAAACGCACCATGAACAAGATTTTCTACCGGCTGGACGGCGGCACTGTCGACGTGCCCTTCATGAAGAGCCGGTCGTCCCAGTTCATCGCTGTGCACGACGGGTTCAGGGTGCTCAAACTCCGGTACCAGATGGCACAAGAGCAAGGTAATCCGTCCGGCCACATCAATCTTACTGGTCAGTCCTCCTGTTTTTTTTTTTTTTTTGCGAGATTGAGCCTCCAATATACTCTGGGGTGTATCGATCACCATAGCCGCGATGGATCCGCACAGACGACCGGCCATCTATACCTTTTCAATCTTACTCCTCCCGGCCACTCTATGACACTAATGCATTCCAACATTCCATTATTATTGACAGGCTATGCGAAGGCGTCCTCTAATAATAAAAAGCGCAAAAAGGTGTCCTATGATAACCAAAAGCGTAAGAAGGTGTCATCTGGTAAGAAAAAGCGCAAGAAGGTGTCTTCTGATCGTAACAAACATACACAATTCTCTATGTGTATCTTCCTACCAGATGCCCGTGACGGCCTGCCAAACCTAGTTGACATCATAGCATCCCAGACTGGCTTCCTTCACAAGCACTTGCCGATGAAGAAGGTCGACGTCGATGAGATCCGAGTGCCCAAGTTTAAGCTGTCTTTCGAAAGCAGCATTGTCACCATTCTCGAGAAGCTAGGGCTTCAATTGCCGTTCAGTGATGAAGCCGATCTGTCTGACATGGTAGAGCGTGATGAATCTGAGTTGCCAGTGGTCCTAAGTGATGTCATCCACAAAGCGGTCATCGAGGTAAACGTGGAAGGCACCGAAGCTGCAGCCGTGACCATAACAAACATAGTATATGGATGCGCGATGCCACCGCCAACCCCACCTCCTCAAGTGGATTTTATAGCTGACCATCCGTTTGAGTAAATGGCACTGGCGGTCACACAACTCGTCCGCTATGTGCACTTAAGTCACACAACTGGTGAACGTGATTTTTTGGTCACACAACTGAACTTTTGGTGCACGCAGGTCACAAACCCCACATGTCAGTCCGTTTCCGTTGCAGGAGTGCACGTAATTTTGCAGAAACCCCCTATATTTTTGGACATTTTGCAAAAACCCCTGTAATTGGACCCAATTTTGGTTTTTTTGCGAAATGTGCAAAAATACAGGGGGTTTTGTGCAAAATTACGCGTCCACGTCAGCACTCCTGCAACGGAAAACGGACTGACATGTGGGGTTTGTGACCTGCGTGCACCAAAAGTCCAGTTGTGTGACCAAAAAATCACGTTCTCCAATTATGTGACTTAAGTGCACATATCGGACGAGTTGTGTGACCGCCAGTGTCATTTACTCCATCCGTTTGCCTACTTCATAGTGGAGGAGGCGTCCCACGCGGTTGTCTTTACGGGGCACGTCCTCGACCCGTCTAGAAAGAACTAGCCCGTCTCGAAGCTGTGATTTGTTTTGATACGGATCTGGTCCATGTAGGAGTAATACTGACATTTCCATGCTATACCAGTATATCACATATATCTTCTTTGCACTTATGTTTGATTTAATTTCAAGAGAAGCTGTACTTGCATAACAATCGAGGTAAAAATTGAAATTCTAGTTCTGTTGTGTTTACTAGTACAGTCAGGTCTATTAGCCATCCGTATTCGCATGAAGAGAAAGAATGTACAGAGTAGGCATAAAGAAAAAAAAGTAAACATTTTCCTTTTCCAAGCACAGAGACCTGACGGAGGAATCCAACTCGGCCGGTCACATAGACTTCGTCCAAATTACAGATTTTCTGAGGAAAAAAATGAAATCTAGCTTGTGGGTGATGTATGCACTTGGACACGGTTTATAACATGAGTGAGACAATCTAAAAAAAAAAAAAACATGAGTGAGACTAACTCTTGGTTGAATGAGAATTAATTTAGTTTTCGGTTGGAGCAACACGTCACTTTCTTCTAAAGAGAACGTTCTAGCTAGCTCACCCACCTCCGTGCGGCGGCGCCGCGCCGCACCGGGGAGCCCTTGCCGGCCGCCTCCCGTCCTCCCATGTCCTGCTTGATCTCCTCTCCCCGCCGCTGCCATAGGCGTCGCAGGGCAAAGCCCGTGTGGCGCGGTGGCGGGGTTCCTCCTCGGCCCACGGTCGGGTCGGAGCGGCGGTGATACGCTCCGGGCAGGTCAAGGGTAGTGGCACGGGCCAGCGGCGGCCAAGGACGGCGGCGAACGGTGGAAGGGCAGTGGCGGCGGCGCCCGATCTAGGCCCAGATGGGTCTCCGTGGGCCGAGTCTTCCGGCTGCATCTTCCCCGATGCCGGCAACGACACACGGCCTCTAGGCTTGGCACGCAACACGAGGAATCCGGGGCCTCCTGCCCCGGGCGTGGCGGTGGCGGCCCTCCTTCTTCGCCGGAGGTGGCCGTTCGACTGGGTGTGGTGGATAGCTTGATCTCCCAGCTAGTCCCGGCAGCGAGTCGGAGAGGCATGCATGGCTGCCGGTGAAAATCGAGTTTTGACTACGGTCATGACAGGCGATGGCGGCGCCTACGCGCCGTCACCTTGTTGAAGGCATCGTCATTGCAGCTACTATCTACCCGCTCGCGCTGCTCCGGGGGAAACCTCAGATCCCGAGTTTCCTGGGTCGGACAATGGCGGTGCTATCGGTGTCTCTCTCCCTCTTGGGGGCATTGTTTTTGTAGCAGCTGCTGGACGGAGGATGCAAGAAGTGGATCGGTGTACATCTACCGCGTTGACGATGACGAGTCTTAGCGGCGTGGCGCTGCTGGGTCTCGGCGACGGGCATATGATGATGGACTCGCGCAGGATGGTGTAGCTGTCTGGCGCCATGGCGGTGCCGATGGCTGGCCTTGCAAGGTCATCGCGTTGATCGCTCCTGAAGTTGGGATGGCGGAAGATGGTGGCAGTGGCTTCTGTTGTGCGCACGTGGCGTGCACTGAGAATCGGCTGGACCGGTCTGTGCTTCCAGCGCGCTGGTGGGGGGCCTGGTTGAAGCCTCCGGTTTTAGATGATGTGTGTAGGTGTGTGAGGTCAGGGCATTGGCTCCGATTGGTCCACCCCTTCATCAAGTTTGTAGGTGTAGCGAGTTTTTGGCCTGGACGGTGGTTCTTCTGATTGATCGATGTATTTCTTTGTAAGGCTCGTGCTTACTGTTTTTCCATAGTAATAAAACCGGCTTTGTGCATCCTTTGGAAGCAGAGGCTGGGGGCACATCCTCCATTTTGAGAAAAAAATGGGTCAGGTGAAGTCCTGAATGTTTGCAACTCAAGACTAGCACGAATCACAATAAAATCCAACTGTTCCAGATATTTTTCTTAGTTGCAAACTGATAGCGGGATCACCCCTAGGTGCGCCCAAGATTGTGAGCAGGTTTAGCAACTCTCTGTTGCCCCCAGAGGGTTACCCCGAATACTCCAGGGTCTGAAGCCTCGAACCCTATTGCACGGCCACCTCCCCCTCCCCACACACACAATAAAAGGTTGTTTTGCACCGGTTAGTACTTAGTACCGTGTTGTGCAATTCTTTTCGGCCCGGAGGTCGTACGAACATTGGCACAGCCACACTAGAGCTGTGTAGTCAATTGACTACACAGTTGTTTGGTAATACATTAATATTTCATGTACAAAATAATAATAAATACTATAAATACATGTATTTGACTACACAATTTTGTATTGACTACACATAGTTAAAATTCTGGCTCTGCCACTGCGTACGAAGCCTCCATACGCCAAAAGCTGCTCATTACCCTGGAACCTCCATGCCTCGCAGAAAATTGGCAGTTGTATTTTGGGATATGCAATATAAAGCCAACTTCTTCCTCATGAGTGAGGTGAAGACTCAATTCTCTCCTTCATCGAGCTCAAAACTTTGAGATCCCGCTTCCTAGTGCTTAGATCCCACTAATCTTTTGGTAAGGATAGATGAGATCAAAATCTACACCTTCACCTCATGAAATGTAATTTGTTCCCCCCTTTTTTTACTTAGTATGTTGTTACTCTTGAGTGTTTGGTCACCCTATACGGAACAAATTTGTTAGTCATACCTTGGTG
Organism: Poa pratensis; assembly: GCA_947311845.1. Taxonomy (NCBI): domain Eukaryota; kingdom Viridiplantae; phylum Streptophyta; class Magnoliopsida; order Poales; family Poaceae; genus Poa; species Poa pratensis. The sequence goes on along the minus strand of CAMZMU010000046.1, from coordinate 41,554,661 downwards.
TAGAGGGCTCCGGGAAAGTTTGGAAGCCTGCAATTATGTTGTGGAGAAACTTCGAAAAGTCTGCAAAGGTTCACTGACAACCTTCAAAGGTAACACTAGTGGATCGACATATCCCTTCGTGGGATAGCTCTAGGAGAATAAGGTGAGATTTGATGGTGTTCAATAAGAACATCTCGCGTTGTTCCAAAGAAGATAAACACTACGAAATGTGTGAATTTCGTGTAGTTATTTCTCACCTATGCCTTAATTATTTGCTCACTAGATTTTTGTTTCATAATCTTGTAAGATACTTTTATCTTGTCATGTTGGTTGCTCTCACTTAGCTGCATATATAAATATCCTATATTCTTGTTATCCCCAAAATTGTTAAGAAAAGGTTAATATTTGCACTTTCCTATTCAATCACCCCCTTCTAGTTGACCTTTTCGGTCTTTTAGGGGGATATACATAGCCTCTTTGCCTGAGAAAATTGGCTCCTCATAATTATACCAATATTGTAGAGTTGCAAACCACGTTTTTTTTAGAACACAATACAACACAGACGCTCACAAATACGCACATACACTCACCCCTATGAACGCACGCACGCACACCCTACCCCTATGAGCACCTCTGAAGGACTGAGCCGGCAGATCTTGAGGTTGACGAAGTCACCACATGCGCCTTGCTGTTGACGGGCACGTCACCTACCACTGAAAGAATAGCGCCGTATAATCCTGGAATAAATCCAGGTAAATGCAAACGCCCATGCCAAGTCTAGAACTTGAACCTGGGTGGGCTGGTTTCACCACAGGGAACCCAACCATCAGAGCCAAGAGAGAGATACATAGTCTCTTTGCTTAAATAAATTAGCTCCTCTTACTTTTATCTATATTGTGAAGTTGCAAACGACTTTGTTGTTTGTAAACCATAATCTCATTTCAGGTTTAACCCTCATATCGCACAAGCTATTTTCCTATTTTCATGCCAAATAGTATACCCTTCTGAACTTATTCATGAAACATTAACCATGAAGACACCATTTATACTCTATCATTTCCTAAATATAAGATGTTTTAGCTATTTCAAATGTGGTCTAGAGATACTTGCTGAAATGGACGAACATACACACTAAAACGTGTCCGGATACATGTGAATGTAGAAAAGCCTAAAGATCCTTATATTTAGAAACGGAGGGAGTACATTATAAAAAATAGGAACCGACACTAACATAAGAGAGTAGTTCTGAGACAGAAGGTACTAAGTACCATTTGCATAAAAATGCACGAATATTTTCAAATACAAAAAAAAATCTATACATGCAGCTAATTTTGATTTTTGATATTGATATGAACGCAAAGGCAAAGTTTTGCTCAGCTAAACTCTCACCTGCATCTACGGGAGTTAGGAGAGGCATGGACAAAAACCAAGCCGCCGACGCCACCGACCATCTATCTACCTCCGTAGCTTCACTCACCGCCTATGGATATGCCAATAGGCAAAGCCCGCCAGCTGGACGGTGGTGGTGGGGTCTTCTCTTTGCAAGGCGTGTTGCATCGGCTCTGGATCGAGGATGCTAAACAGCTGGCGTAGACGTTGGCTTGCCAGCTTAGGCTAGCCGAGGCAGCGTCCCCATGCGTGGTGGGGTCGAGGCCGACCGCCGTGGATCTGCCGCCTCGCTTCGGATCCTTCAATCAGAAAATCACTAAGTTGCGACTTCCGCTGGCAGGTCCAAAGAGCCACCACATGTACGACCAGAGGAGGAGTGCACTCGCTGCCAACGCTTAACCCAAGCCACATGGAAGGGTCCAAATCCCCATCAGGAAGTCCCATTTGAAAGCCCGAAGTTAGTGATTTTTTAATGGAAAAACATGTGCATTTGATTATTTTATATCATGAAAATGATTTATTAAATATTTTCAATGTAAAATAGGCAAAATGTCCGCGGAGAGTCACTTCGCCTGCCGAGTTTCACTGCTCATTGTATTTTATAAAAATACAGAAAGTATATTTCTAAATTTAGAAAAATCTCAAAATTCTGGATGTAGTTAAAGATGGATCCAACCAGCATGCAAATTCTCAATGCAAAATTCTTTATATTATGAGCTAAACAGAAATGACAAAAAATTATACATTTTAGAGATTTGAAGGTGTGTACTCATATCTACACATTTATCATTTGTGTGTAGCTCAGAATTTAAATATTTCATACTAAAATTTTGCACGCTCGTGAGATAACTCATTGATAATATGCAGGATTTAAAAAAAAAACCTTTTAAGCATAATTTTTATTTTTTTTAAATGAAGGGAGCACTGGTGTCCGGGAGTAAAAAATCTTCACCCAAATGTCCGGGCCTTTCTAATGCAGAATAGGCAAAGCCCAATGAATCAGGGAAAGGGAACGAGACCTACCAAGTTAAATTGTTTCCATATTCTAAAAAAAAAAGTTAAATTGTTTCCATCTTCTCTCGATTTTACCCCGTTTGTCGCTTGAGAACAGACCTACACCGTGCGTCCGTGCATATAAAGCCGATTATTGTTAGCGTGTACTGTATTAAGGAAAAGAAGCGATCGCGACGACTCGATCGAGACGAGAGTTCCTCTCTGCCTCTAGAGCCTGCGATGGAGATCCCGACGGCGCAGGCCGAGTTTGGCGGCCTGGCGGTGCTCTCTGCCGGTCTCGCGAGGTCCCTGGCCGAGGAGAACCCGGACAGCAACCTGGTGTTCTCGCCGCTGTCCATATACAGCGCGCTCGCACTCCTGGCCGCCGGCGCCCGGGGCGACACCCATGAAGAGATCCTCCACGTCGTCGGCGCGCAGTCGCGCGGCGAGCTCGAGGAGATCGTCGCCCGCGTGGCCGGACACACGCTCAAGGACCAGTCCGACTCCGGCGGTCCGCTTGTCGCGTTCGCATGCGGCATCTGGAGCGAGCTGACGTGCCCACTAAGACCGGCCTGACGTTTTACATCGCATCCTCCACGTCGTGGGCACATACAAGGCCGAGGCCAGCGCCGTGGATTTCATTAACAATCCGGAGGCAGCGCGGAATCAGATCAACGCGTGGGTCGCACAGGCGACAAGAAATCTTATCGGTTCCATCTTTGGTCCGCTATCAATCTCGCCTCTCACCCGCGTCGTGCTCGGCAACGCCATATACTTAAAGGGCAAGTGGGATAGGCCCTTCGACAAGAAGCGCACCACGAACAAGCTTTTCTACCGGCTGGACGGCGGCACTGTCGACGTGCCCTTCATGAAGAGCCGGTCGTCCCAGTTCATCGCCGTGCACGACGGGTTCAAGGTGCTCAAACTCCGGTACCAGATAGCAGAAGCGCAAGGTAATCCATCCGACCATAGTACGTGTTGATCGTTTTAATCTTGCTTGTCAGTCGACTCAGTCCTCCTATACATTATTTTCTTTCGAGATTGATACTGTAGAGTCTACTATTACCATCCATAGTTTTTGCCGGGACCATCCATAGTTTTCCGGGACCATCCATAGTTTTCCAATCTTGCTCCTCCCGGCCACGTTATGGTACTAATGCATTGCATTATGGTGACATGTTGACAGGCTATGCGACGACGTCCTCTGATCGTAACAAGCGTACGAAGGTGTCGTCTGATCGTAACAGGCGTACACAATTCTCCATGTGCATCTTCCTCCCAGATGCCCGCGGCGGCTTGCCAAACCTGGTTGACATGATAGCATCCCAGCCTGGCTTCCTGCACGAGCACCTGCCGAAGAAGAAGATCAACGTCGATGACTTCCGGGTGCCCAAGTTTAAGTTGTCCTTCGAAAGCAGCGTCATCACCATTCTCAAGAAGTTGGGGCAGCAATTGCCGTTCGGTGATCAAGCCGATCTATCTGACATGGTAGAGCGTGACGAATCTGGCTTGCCAGTGGTTGTTAGTGAGGTCATCCACAAGGCGGTCATCGAGGTAAACGAGGAAGGCACCGAAGCTGCAGCTGTCACCATGATGAATATAAGCATTGGATGTGCAATGAGACCGCGGTCGCCACCTCCTCGTGTGGATTTTGTAGCTGACCATCCCTTTGCCTACTTCATAGTGGAGGAAGCGACCGGCGCAATTGTCTTTGCAGGGAATATCCTCGACCCTTCCAGAGAGAACTAGGCTGTCTCAAACACTGTGGTTTTGTTTTGATTTGAATTTGGATACCCGTATGAGTAATAGTGACATTTTCATGCATATTTTTTTACTTCTATTTAATTTCATTTCAAGAGAAATTTTGTTTGTATGCCAATAGTGTAAATTTTTGGAGAGTTCAGTTCTGCTATGCTTTACAGAATTCAATTTTAACAGACTGTAGACAGAGGAAAGCTCCCAAGCGGCCAGACATGCATAGACCATATACGGGTCCATTGTCGACGGTAACCTGGATATTCATGCGACATGTTTTTAGATTTATTTAATTGCAGGTTTTAGGTTGTCTTACATAATGTTTCATCGGGTCCCGAATTAGAAAAACTTTCCCGTCACAGCATGTCAGATAAACTTTGGCAAGAGGAATGGGAGTGTAACACCAATTCCCTATTCCCCATCTCAATTACCAGCCTCCGCCTAGTAAGAGATTTGTGGAATTTAACCCATGGACTCCACTTCCACCCAGCCAATTAAGGGACCATAGGTCTCCTAATGTCAAACTCCCATCCCGAGCTGTCAGGTTTTTATCAATCAACTAGCAAACATGCCCGTGCGTTGCAATGGGGGAAGATGTCCACATTCTCTATTTCAACTCGGCGCCCTACCTGTGTCGCCGCTCATCGTGAATATTTTCATTTTTATTTTTTGTAATTTCCTGGCAAGATGAATACTTCCTCGGTCGATGGATGATTTTCCGGTAGTTCTCATGTGCAATTCTTGACGAATTTTTATCTTTTATTGTATTTTAGCGGGAAACTCCGCAATTTTCGAAGCTCCAAGTATATATTTGTTGTGTATTTTGGCAAAACAATTCACTGGACTTTTCAGAGTGGTATATTTCTCGCTGGAATGTTTGTATAAAATTTTCTGAATTTCCTAAAAAAAATCTTAATTTTCGGAACATGTGTACCTCACGAGCATCTGTACTTCCCGTAGGCACAATGTGCATGCGAAACATAGAATCGAGCAAAAAAGTCTATTCTCATAGACATATCAACAACCTAGAGAGCATCAAATACACACTCGAGGCATAACTGTTACGGAGCACGAATGCATCTCTACTTTCTAAAATAAGTCTGACTGGATAGAGAATTACTAACTATATGAAAGACGAACGAATCGGCGGCCTCTCCGCGCTCCGAGTTACTGTAGCTACTGTAGATTTCTACAGTAGCTATAGTGTTTCCATCTGCGCCGTCCGTCGGCGATCGGACGTCCCTCACCACGCGTCCGTGATGGTTTTACAAAAACACCCCTCACAAAATGCAAAATTAAACCCGCAGTCCACGTTTTTACGAGGAGAAGGACCTATTAACAAATTGTGAAAACCACAGGGGTCTCCGTGTAAAACATCCCGCAGACCAGCCCCTCTCCTCTCTCTCCGGCGACGCCCGAAATCGCCGACGACGCCGACGCGCCGGCCCGCCGCCACGGGCCTTCCCGCCCGCATCGACGGCCACGGTCGGCTTCGCCGTCGCCTCCCCTCCCTCTCCGCCGGCAAACACGTGCCGGGACGCCCGCGTGGCGCCGGAATCGGCGCCGCCGTGCCGTGCCTCCCGCCGCCGCGGATTAGCCTCCTCCGGCGACCCTAAAGCGGCGGCGCCGCCGGATTCGGGCGCGCTGCGACCACCCGCGTCTTCCGCGCTCGCGCACGCGACCCAGAACGGCGTCCTTCGACGCCGCCGTCGCCGGAGCCGCCGCGGCACAGCTCACCCGCTGGTGACGTCGGCGTGACGTCCCAGCGGGCCTGGGCCTGGGCTGGGCTGCTGGGGATGGTGGGCCGCTAGGTGGGCTGGGCGGCGGCCCGGCTGGCTCCACCCTTTTTTTTCCTTCTTTTTCTGTTTTCCTTTTTCCCTCTTTTCTTTTTGTTCTATTCTCTTTCTTTAAAACCCATAAAAGGTCCAACTGTTTCTATACTTGCAAAATTTCCAGAATGTTTAAAAATTTGAATTTCAAATCTGCCACCACATCAAAACATACAAACTAAAAGATTTTAAAGTTCCGAATGCCTTTCAAATCTACCTATTTTCCCAACTTTTGGAAACCACACAATACGTAAATAAAACCATTTTCGAATTTTCGATACACTCCAACGTGAACACATTTCAAATATGGTGGTTCAAATCCAAATGAACTTCCTTTGACTAAATGGACCTCAATTCAAAGGATAAACGATTAAATATTGTACTCCCTCTAATTACGAAACTTAATTAACTATTTAAACCAAAATGCAAACACTATTATACCATTTTCAAAATGTTTCGAAATCAGTGATAATATAACTAAACTCTCTCTGAATATGCTTCCAAATTTATTGAATGCTCAAATTACTAAAGTATTTTAATATATTCATACTTCATTTCCTTCAAATATAACGTTAAATAGATATTTTACGTTGGAGTTAATATGACTAAATTCTCCCTAATTGTACCTTTCGATTTAGAATTACTTGAAAAGACGGATGTTTCACGAGAATCCAAATTTTCTCCTTCTAATTATAAGCTTAAAATTAAATGATCGACTGAATAAATGCTTAAAGAAAAAATACAAACATCTCACACCGTTTCAAAATGATTCAAATTTGGAGACATTATAGCTAAACTCACTCCAAATATGTAATCAAATTTATTATATACTCAAATTAATGAATATTTCGCTATAATCATAAATTATTTCCTATTATTACAAACTTACAACAGCTACGAACGGAAAAATAGAAAACATATTTTACCAATTCAAATTAGCTACCATATTAAAGAACTAGATTTTTTAAACTCATCCAAACGTCATCTTCCAATGAATTTGACACTTTAAATTGCAAAAAACAAATAAAAAAACCAATTCTCTTTGCAATATAAATTGTACATCTAAACAAAAAAAAAACCATTAACACCTACCTAGCTTTTAAATTCATCAAAAAAGAATGCTAACTATTTTTAACGGAATTTTTCCTTTAGCATGCTAATTTGATTTTGACACTTTAAATTGCAAAATTACACACAAAGAAAACAAAGAAACCAATTATCTTTGCAATATAAATTGTACATCTAAACCAAAAGAAACAAAGCATTAAAATCTACCTAACTTTTAAATTCATCAAAAACAATGCTAACTATTTTAAACTAATTTTTTTCTTTAGCATAAATACTAGAAGAAAAAAAAACACTCCCCCCACTTATATGGAGTTACATTTAATAATTTTCAAATTACACACTCCCTCAAATAACAGACTTAAATTAAATATTCCAAATTGATATTTATTTTAATACAACCAAGAATAATTAAAACCAATTATAAAATTCAATTCAACAAAAGTGTATTTCCATCACTACAGACTTAAGTTAACTATTAATGTAATAACATAATTTTACCATCTCAATTCATAAGGTATTTACATATACTCCACGCAACGAATTTCATCGAATTCCAATTTTTCCCATACCCAACAGGTAAATGTACCCCTTTTTCATATTTCCGTACATCAAATTCGAGTACAATTTAAACATGCATATTTCCAAATTAATTTTTTCTGCACCTTTCTTAACAACGTATATAACGCAACAAAAAAAACAAATGTGCGGCGTGACGCCGCACTAAATATTACTAGTAGCTTGCAACAGACAGTGGGAGGCTGTCGGGTGTTTGCTCGCTGGTTAATGGAGTTCCATGAGCCGGGCACCACAGATGCAACCAGAAGGACAACAATTTTGGGCCCATAACCACGATTTCCTTCTGGCGGTGGCCACCAACAGTATGGCTTCCTGCTCAGCGACTTGCGCGCATACCAGGGAGAAACGAACCAGGAAATTTACGGCACAGACTCGCGCCGTGACTCGCGGCGCACGACGGGGACTCGCGGGCGCACGGGAGCCTGGGCAAGTGTGGTCGAGGACGGGGATTCGCGGTCGAAAAGGGGGTGCACTGGGGCATGATCAGAGACGCTCGAGGACGGGGATCCGTGGCCAGGCGGCGCACAAGGCCATGGCGGGCGACACTAGAAGTCGGGGACTTGCGCCGTAACGGCGCCGCCCTGGGGCCTGGACAACGGAACGTGGGAGCCTGACTCGCAGCCGTACCTGTGCGGCCCTGGGGCTTGGAGCCACGGAACGAAACGACAGATGGATGGTAAACCTCGCCAGGAAAGGTAAGGATCTGTTCTGGCCGACGGGGAAGGCGTCGCTAGTGGATGGTGCCTGCCTGAACGGGGATGCGGGGCTGAAAGGCGCTCTATTTTGTGAGGCAGTACGAATCGGTTTTTTCACTTATCGGTGGCAGTGGTGGGTAATTTGTGTAAAGTTCAGGGGTAATCTTAATGACGTATCACAAGAAGTCATCCATCCTTTATTATTAGGTATAGATATAGATTTTCGTTGAGCCTTTAATTTGTTGTTTCATTGTATATTAATGTTCCATATGTATGATGTCCAAGAAAAAGTTTGATATGCATCACTAAAATACGAATAGACAAGCGCATGAATGTCCAACAAAATGTACGGCGGATCAATGGTAGAAAAGCATTTCTCGCCACTCAACTCTAAAACTGTAGGCAGTTGATTTAGAAAAATAAATAAAAGACAACAGCGAGTGTTCAGAAGAGCATTTAGTCCCTATCACCCCAAAAATTCACCACCGTTGCTCCAAAGAACAAGGCCATGTCTCTTTTCTACCGGAAAATATTCATCTCCATTCTCAACCAGTTCCATACATACACAACACAAAAATTCAGAAGAGCATTTAGTCCAAATCACCCCAAAAAATAAATAAAAGACAACAGCGAGTGTTCAGAAGAGCATTTAGTCCCTATCACCCCAAAAATTCACCACCGTTGCTCCAAAGAACAAGGCCATGTCTCTTTTCTACCGGAAAATATTCATCTCCATTCTCAACCAGTTCCATACATACACAACACAAAGCACAGATCTCGTGGAAAAAGGGTAGCAACTTAACACACATTACATACATTGTAGAACCAATCCATCAGGTATTCAAGTTAGCTCTCTATCCAAGCCGGTATGCTTGCACCATGTGTCCAAGATCTTAGTTGCCACTTCTGCTGGTGAGTCGAGGGCATGTAACAACATAGTTTTGAAACAGCAATCAGTAAGTTCGAGTTTACAGATGCGGCACGAGAAAAAGGACAAAACCTGTGTATTAAAACTCGACAGGAAAATAACCGTGATGTAAAACCTCCCAGGAAAAAAAAACTGTGCCTGATGGTCAGTTATCCTCCTGTTGGGTACCTCTCACGTTTAGTTGACAGAAAAACTTTGTCAAGTTTGACTTGTGCAGGAGAACATACATTCCTGTCGGAACAGAGAGTCAAACTACACAAGGAGAGAACTTTGATTTCCCCTTCCCCTCTTCCTCTACAGTAGAGACAGGCGAAAGGGAGGAGCCCCGTTTTCCCCGCGTTGCTGCCGGCCAGGCCGCCGGTCCCTTCCCTCTCCGCCGGCTGCTACGGCGGCGGGAGAGTGGGGGGACCGCGGATCTGTGTCTCCGGCATGTAAATAGCGGTAGGACTAGGCTTCCTGCGGTCGTCGTTGGGGTGGTGGCGGCGATGACGGTGTGGAATAATCTGCTGCGGCTCCTTCCCCACTTCGGCGTCTTCGTCGAGGAGCTGGCGGCGTCGTGTGCCTGCGGATCCGTCGGATCTGTGGGATTAGGTTCCAATCGATCTGGGCGCTGCGGCGGTGTCCTCTTCGAGGTGGATTCCCTGCTCTGGCTTCGCCATCGCGTTGGTGTTTGCTCCGGACGTCCATGCGCAGCCAAGGAGCTATCTAGGGTGTTTAGGAGCTTTGGCTGAAGATGGAGCTCAGGGCTTTGGCGATTCCGGCTGGAGTTTGCTGCGGTGGTTGGAAGGATGGTGGGTGGAGGATCCGGCGCGGCTGGGTCCAGAGGAGGGGGCGGCCTGGCCGTGCCCGTTCAGCGCTCATGATCCCGTTGCTTGCGGCGGGTGGTTCTTGCGGTCGTCAACTATGTTGGAGGTTTGCTCTCGTCCAGGTTTGTGGTGGCTTTGCTTTCTTCCTCGTCGACGGTGGTCGATCGGAAGAGGGCTTCGTGGTGGTCTGCAGCGTTCTTCACCGCTCTGCTGTTGTTTCTGTTCTCTTTTTTCAGTCTGTGTAGCGTGCGTGTGTTGGTGCTTGTACTCTGTATCCTGAATGAATACACGCAGCTTTTCAAAAAAAAAATATATATTCCTGTCGGAAGAACTTTTGGTCACGTAATTAAGTGCCGTACTAAGCATTATCTGAATTACTAGGGGGAATCGTCTGCCTCCTTGACCGTCCGATCTTCATAAAACTCGAAATCTCAGCTCTCCGGCTCATGCAGCATACCCCCACCCACACAGCAAAATTTGTGTACTGTTGCAACATTTTTCCTGGGAAGGGGGTGTTGGGAGAAGGTCTCTGAAGGTGGGGGTGGCGGCGCCTCCGGAGTCGAGTGAAGCGAACCGGGAGGCTAGGTTAATTCCGGATTTTGTTCTCTACATGCCACTATGAACTCCTGTTTGGACACGCTTCTTTTTCCTTTCGGTTGTGTTATATGTATGACACTGTAGCTAATTTGGTTTCGTTAGTGATTGGGGGAAACCCTTTTCTCTAAAACAAATTCCTTTATTGCGTTCCAAGCACCAGTCTGTGTGTTATCTATGAATTCCTATGTTTTAATATTTTGTGTTGCAGATATGAGTTCTGTATGTTTTACACATAATATGCATGCATGTTTCTGTATAATTTATGTTTTCTATGATATTTATATGTCCTTGGTCAAATTCTTTTTTTTAGATGCTCTTTCTTCAATTGCGAAGTATGCATTGCAAACACGAAAAGTCATTTTGTAGCCCGGGCTAGATGTAGTCCGATGTTTGACTTTTTTTAAACCACCATTTTAAAGTTTCAACAAACTCCAAAAAATATTCTATATGTTGACAATGACATGTTCTACTCTGCTGCAAATTTTTAACTTGAAATAATTTGTAGGTACAAATCCTGACAATTTTGGGAGACTTTGAATCTGACACTATGCACCATCCCAAATTCGGAAATTTGTCAATTTGGCACCGCATAAAATACAGAATGTCTCACATTTATTTTTTGCACACTTGTAGAAATCATCATCATCTACGTATAGAATTATTTTCACATTTTTTGGAAACTTAAAACTACAGATTTTGAATTTTCAAAATTTTGGGCTACATGTAGCTCGGGAGACAAATCACCACACTCAAACTTGCAAACACAGTTTTGGCATTCCAACTACATACATGTATTAATTACCCAGGAACAAGCTTTTGTACTTTATTTACGGCACCATATATGCGTAGCAGCCTAATGCACAATCGTTATTGTAGGATGAATGGGTCCTCTCTCTTAGAGGAGATCCAAACCTTGGACCTAGCCTCGGATTCTGTTGGCCTTACCACTGAGGAGTGGCTTCAATGGTACGCCCTTGATAACTCCCTTATGGAGATCTACAAGGGGGAGGAGACTTTCTGGCGACAGCGAAGTCGCTAGAACTGGATCCTCAAAGGCGATGCGAATACGGCTTACTTCCATGCGATCGCCAATGGGCGTCGTCGGAAGTGCTCTATTCCATGCTTGTGGGAAGGGGATCGTCTCCTGGAGGCGCCAGGGGATATATCCTCCCACATATACTCCTTCTATAAGGAGCTTTTCACGGCGGGTCCCCGTTCTGGGGTCACCGTGCCAGTTGACCTCTGGCCAGCGAGGGCCAGGGTCTCTGTCATTGAGAATGTGGAGCTCACCCTCCCATTCCTGCTGGAAGAGGTGGCTAGGGCAATAATGGAGATGAAGGCGAATTCGGCCCCTGGACCGGATGGTCTTCCGGTGGTCTTCTTCCAGACGTTCTGGGAGGAGATTAAGGGGGTGATCATGCCTATGTTCCAAGAATTTTATATTGGTACATTGGTTATGTCTCGGCTTAACTTTGGTGTGGTGACCTTGATCCCCAAGATAGTGGGGGCCACGGACATCCGACAATTTAGACCGATCACGGTCCTCAACGTCATCCATAGGATATTTTCAAAGGTGTGCGCGACTAGGCTGGCTCCTGTTATGGAGCGCATAACTCACACATACCAGTTCGCCTTCCTTAAGGGGCGGTATATCCATGATGGAATCTTAGCACTTCATGAGATTATTCATGAGGTTAAGTCTCAGCACCAGAAGGGCGTGTTTCTTAAGCTAGATTTCCAAAAGGGTACGACCGCTTGGACTGGGCCTTTCTCCGTTTGGCGCTGGAACGGAAAGGGTTTGATGATCGGATGATATGTTGGATCATGCAGATAGTTATGAGTGGCAACACCGCCGTTAACATAAATGGGGAAGTGGGTCCCTATTTTAGGCCAACATGTGGGGTTAGACAGGGGGATCCTATCTCCCTCTTGCTCTTCAACTCTGCGGTTGACATCCTTGCAGAGGTCTTAGAGAGAACTAAGACCTCTGGCCACATCTCCGGTGTGGTTGGACACCTTGTCCCAGGGGGTGGTGTGACACATCTCCAGTATGCTGATGACACCATGATTATGGTGGAGGGATCCGAACTTGCCATCATCAATCTCAAGTTCCTTCTCCTCTGCTTTGAGGCCATGACTTTGATAAAAGTGAGGTCATGATCTTGGGTTATTCGGCTGAGGACCAACAACGGATCGCGGACAACCTAAATTGTAGGTTGGCCACATTCCCGGTGACTTATCTGGGGATGCCGATCCGGGATACTCGGATCCTTATAAAGGATCTGGACCCGCTAGTTGAGCGGGTCAAATCGAAGGCCGCGCCGTGGCAGGGGAGGTTACCTCCAAGGGGAGCAAGACCACCCTCATTGACTCCTGCCTATCTAGGCCCCCCATGTTTATGATGGGTTATATATACTGCCGGAAGGAATACATGGCAGTTTTGATAGAGAGCTGTCCCGCTTCTTCTGGCAGGCGGCTAACGGACGTCAAAAGTATCATATGATGAAATGGGCAGACCTTTGCACCCCCAAGGAGGTTGGGGGCATAGGTATTTTGGCTTCTCGTCGCATGAATGAGGCTCTAATGCTGAAGTGGGTCTGGAGGATCCTGAGGGGTGATGGGGGACTTTGGCTTCAGCTAGTGAAGGCCAAATACCTACGTGGTTGTCCTCTCATGGCATGTGAGAGGAAGGAGGGATCCCAGTTTTGGAGATCTCTTCAAGCCATCAAACATGAGATCCGGCTTGGGGCTACCTTCTCTGTAGGCGACGGAGGGAGTACCCTATTTTGGCTAGATTCATGGCTTGGTGAAAGACCACTTAGGCATGAGTTCCCTGAGCTCTTTGCCATCTGCTCTGACCCAATGCTCTTGGTGGCGGATGTGGCCCATAATGGGCGCTGGAACATTAAGTTCCGCCGCACTTTTGGCCTGGTGGAGGCCAACAGGTGGGAGAGCTTGTTGGCCTCCCTTCCATACTCCCTCTCGGACGCCCCAGATAGTGTTTCTTGGGCCCTCTCGCCCTCGAAATGCTTTATAGTTGGCTCTGCTTACCGAGCCCTTTTTAGAGGACCCGTGCTCTCGTGGACCTCCCACTTGTGGAAGACCCCAATGTCTCTGAAGATTAAGATCTTTACGTGACAGTTGCTACGAGACCGCCTCCCTTTGGGTGTGGAGGTGGTCAAGCGATTTGGCCCAGGGGATGGTACTTGCCCCTTATGCACGGTCCCCGAGTCGGGGACCCATATTCTTTTCTCTTGTCCCGCAGCTCGCTTCTTGTGGAGCTTCCTGGCCGAGGCGCTTGGGCCTGAGTGGCAGGCCCAAAACCTTGCTGAGTTCCTAGAAGTGCAGGCAAACCGTATTGGTAAGAGGAGGCACCTCTTCTGGTTAGTGTTTGCCGCGATGACCTGGACACTTTGGACTATACGTAACTAGATGGTTATCGAGCGTGTCTTTCTGAGGCGTGCCTCTGACTCCGTTTTCAAATTCTTGACATTTTTGCAGCAGTGGCATCCGCTCTGTAGACAGCGGGACAAGGAGCGGCTGTGTGGATTGATTGAGAAGCTTCTGAGGGCGGCACGCCTTCTATCTGCGTCATCCAGCCACTGAGTTACTCCTGTGTGGAGTTGTGTCGTTTCACTTTAGCTTTGGGCGTTATTGTGCTACGGCCCCCGCAGACTTGTTGTTTTTTCTTTTTTGAACCTGTGACTGGATCTTTGTATGCTTATGGGCGGTTGGTTTATTTATAAAGCAGGACGAAAGCCTATTTCGAGGAAAATGATACAGAACATAACGTGTTCAAACTAACCAGTAGGGGTAACTCCGTTCTTTTGCCACCAGAAGTCCCGGTCTGATCACAGCTAGTTTCCTAGGTAGGCATCCACTCCGGCATTCACTGATCTCGACAGGAACTTCATGCAAATCGGTGGCTTCACCTTGGCAAGAGCAAGGATGGACTGCGGCAACGTCCAAATGCCGTCGCCACAGATCAACCCGAGGCGACGCAGGCCCGAACGCCTCCGCTTTGGCCTTGTTCAGCTTGCTCCACACGAAGACGATCACGGTGCCGACGAACATGTCGATGGCGAAGTACGGCCCGATGTAGAACGGTATCGCCATCGCCATCGGAAGCGGGATGTACTTCCGATCTTGGTCGGCGGAGTCCCTGATCAGTTGATTATGATCGCCGCGGCGAAGAATACGTAGCAGAGCGTGAGGCAGTTCTCGGGAAGCTTGGAGAAGCCCTCGACGCCCAGTATGGCCATGTTCCGGTACACGGTGGCGAACGGCGCCGGGTACTCGCTGCCGTCCTTTCCGATGTCGAAGGACTTGTAGAAGAGCCAGAAGACGCAGGGCGCAATGACGCAGCCCATCGCGGTGCCGATCACCTGGCTGACGAACATAGACCTCGGCGACGCCAGTGTCAGGTATCCCGTCTTGAAGTCCTGCATCAGGTCGGCGGCCGTGGACACGATGCTCATCATGACGCCACAGGCGGCGAGCCCGACGAGCACGCCGCCGTGAGAGGCGCCGGCCCAGGCGCCGAAGATGAAGATGGCGAGCTTGCCGTAGGTGGACGCGAGGGACCAGTCGGTGAGCCCCGTCCCGTAGGCGTTGCAGAAGGCCAGCACGGGCGCGAAAACATACACGACCAGGATGAAGTACCACTTGAGCTCCGGGAAGATCTGGGGCAGTGTGGCGATCGACACCGCGGCGACGGCGGCGTATCCCGCGAACGCGATGCGTTTGGGGATTTGGTCCTTGAGGAAGAGTTCGGTACGGCGTTGGTCGTCGTAGGAGACGGCTTCGCCGGTTGCCGTGGCGCTGCCCTCGTCTGAGACTGGAATGGTGCTATTCTTCTTCGTCATCGCTATGAAGGCAGAAGTTGTGCGATAGAGAACCCTGACGAAGTTGTACAGGCCGTCCCCAAGGATCAATGCGATGGCTATGAACACCTAAGAAATAATACCATCGTTGGGAATGCCTGCTTAGTATTACTGGCAGGCAGTAAAAAACAAAGATGGTGAAATGTCAATATATTTACCCGGTAACCTTGGAGGCCACGGAGACTAGTGTCTGCGAGCTCAGCACCAAACCAACTCCCTCTCTTGTTGTGTATCAGGGGCCACATTAATCCCCATGAGAATGCCTCCAAGTAGAACAGACACGTTCACGATGTGTGGGCAGATCATCCCAACTCCAACATAAGTAGGAGAGAAATCGAAGTAAAACCTGAAAATTTTAAATGTGGGGTTAAATTCTCAGAACCAGTACATTACATTGTTGTGATCAAATAGATCCAGGATGCTTCACTCTGCTTTCAGATATTCAGACCAAGATAAACAGGTAGTATGAACTAACCTGTTCTTATAGGCTTCAAGGCCTAATGTAGGGAAGCTACTAAATCCACAGTTATCTCCAGCAGTATAGAACCACTGAAAGAAGCCCCAAAGGAAGCTGAACGAAAAGAACTTGCCCAGTGTCTTCACCTGCTTCCTGAAACATCATTTTTCCCAAAATCTTGTCAGTAATTGTCACTAACGAGAAGGCTAGAAAATATTATATAACATTCAGCTGGTTTACTTTGCAAGCTTTGCACCCTCTGGCGTGTGGAAACCATTGATGAGATAGGCAGTCGCTGTGCCACTTGGATAGGTCAGCTTGTAGTCGACGATCATAATCTGTACGCGAAGTGATTTCATGGTTATAGATTGCCGGGATGCTGTAACTACAAATGTGGAGGGTGTAGAAACAAAGCTGAAGAATATAAACCTTTCTCAGAGGCACAAGAGCAAACAGCCCAACAAAACTGACGAGGAGCAGAAATCCTATCATCCACCCGATTTGAGGATCCTTGACATTCTCAGGAGTGTTAGTGTCTGGGTCTATCTTAGCGATAACTTCGCTCATGCCAAACAAGTAACTGCCAAATCCACCTGATCAATTGGAACGAGATAGTACAGTGAATATCACATCTCTGCTTGCGCGGAAAATGGACGGTACGTATTGAAAGACATGAAAACATGTGCAGTCGAATTCAGTCAGGTTAAAATGCATGCTATCCCTAGAAAAGGAAATACAAACCAAGGATATTAAGCCCCGTCCGGTTAACCAGATTAGTTTGCCGACCTTATTAATTGGTCCTACAGCTGGTTTTCCCATGGGAGTTTTTTTCCTTTCAAAATATTCAAATTTGAAATTTAAAACCTCAGCCAAATATTCAGATTACCATCGGTTAATAGTAAGGCTCCAAGAAAACTAGAGTTTTATTACCTGGCGTCTTTATCCAACTAAGGTCAATGTTCGAAACCAAGGAATTTCACTTCCAAACAGAGCCTAAGATATTTTGAGATGAACAGTTCCTAATAAGACAGGAAAAAGGGACAATTGTGGATCCCAACTTGTCAAGTACGTACAAGGTCACAATCCATATAACCACGTCACTTTAATTTTCTTCTATATTTTCACATCATGCATGTATATTCAAAGCCTATGGAAGTCAGCCATCTAGGTCCTCTATTTCAGCCTAAGGCCATGTGCAACTTGGCTGTCCCATACTGAGACTGTGATCACAACGTATCGAAAATTTCTAGAAAGCACGTATCAGTGTGCTATTTTTCGAGTAATCAGCAAGACGGAAAAGGAGATGCTATGGAAAATTTGCATTTTATTTTTTACAAAGGAAATGAAGTTTTTTCAGTTAACAACTTTGATGAAGTAGAGTATGTTGATCCTTTCTATGAGAATACTAAGTATTCGTCTTTGCCTCACTATCCAACTGTAACAAAGTAAGATCAATGTTCGAAACCTAGGAATATCACTAAATTCCAAACAAGGCCTAAGATTGGGAAAAGGATAAGTGTGGATGTGACCTTGTCAACGTCACAATCCATAGGCCCACATCACTTTAATTCTCATCTATATATTCACATCATGCCTATATTCAAAGAATGGAGTCAAGCCATCTAGGTCTTCTATTTCAGCTTGAGGCCATGTGCAACTTGGCTGTCCCATACTAAGATAGTGATCACAAGAATTTTGAGAAAACACAGTATCAGGGTGCTATTTGTCGAGTAATCGACATGATCTCTTCCTTTCAATTAGAGGAAAAGGACGTGCTATGAAAAAAATGTATTTTACTTTTTAGACATAAAAATGAAGTTTTTTCAGTATGCAACTTGGATGAATTATTGAGCTAAGTATCCGTCTTTGCCTCAATCTATATATGACAAGAAATCATCAACGGAATGGGACATATGAAGTCAATTTTTACAAACTAAGTGGAATTCGTATTTTAAGTTTTAAAAGGTAACAAAAAGAATCACACACATAGATACGGGTTTGAAACTTACTCTTGTGAATTTTCAGAACAAGTTATGACCATTTGAGAACAGTGCAAAATCACAAGATCACGAATCATCGTATTTTTTTACGTAACTTGAATTATTTTTATTTTTGTATATCTCATATGGTTATATTTAAATTTCAAAAATTACATGCACATACTTGTATCCACTCTCTACATGTATGATTTGCTACGAATTTTTTGAAACTTAAAATATGATTTTCATTAAGTGTTTAAACGTGAGTTCCTGCGTGTACTCAGGTTCTGAAACAGTCTGACTACTATATAAGACCAATAACAGATTAAGAGCTTCAGGCAGTTGAGACCTTGCAACGTTCGACTAAAATTAGTGAGAACTTCGGTACTGTAAATTTAGGCTCAGTATCTAGGAACATACGAAATTTCAGACAATTGATAAAATTAATTAGATGAGACAATTGAGAACTAGTTCAGCATGGACATTAGATGAGACAAATGGGTGTAATTCGTATCTTCTGGATATAAATATATTCCCTTTATCGAAAAAAGTTCACCACGGAATCCTAAGTTCCTAGCGCCACCCTCCGTAAAACTATTCACTCTGTCGGTTATGCTGCGTTTCCCTGGAAAAAGGTTACATGGCAATACATGGATAAAAAAAGTTCCATTATTTAGATCTTTTTGGGTCATCTTTTCACATTAGTATGTTTGTATATCAGCTTATTTCCAAGTTTAAGAACAGGAGCGATAGTCGGGTTTTCTCTGCTACAAGACAAAGATGACACGGGAAGTAACTCTGGAGCTGAACGATTTTATTTTCCAAAAAGAAGTCTAGAAGTGAGACGGATGAGTCAAAAAGAGCTTACCGCTGAAGGCGATGCCGTAGGCAGAGACGACGCAGGTCTGGATGACGGTTTCTCCTGCCTCGTGAATGGCTGCTTGAGGAACCCGCCCTCTCGATGGCGCCGGTCCAGAGGCGGACGAAGAAGAAGCCGAGGAGGCCGGCGGAGACGTTGAGCGAGGGGATGATGCCGGTGGTGAGGTTGAGCTTCATCACGATGATGCTGAACATGATGGCCAGGAAGAAGCTGACCACGAAGGCGCGTACGTCAGCTGCTCCCTCCACGTCGGCACTTCCTTCCCCTCGAACGCCCGCTCGACTGACAGCAGCGCCGCATCCTCCTCCCCGGCCACCGGATGGGTGGCGCCGTCCTTGCCGGCGTTGTGGCGGTGGCGGAGCGTGCCAGCCTCCACCGCCTCCTCGACGTCAGCGCCGTCGCCGGAGGCGTCTGCTTCCGTGGTGTACGGTGCCATTACCTTGGACGCAAACGCAACGCGTGCTCTTGTTTCAGCTCTCTCTGTGTCTGTGTGTGTGTGTGGAGCGATGCCTCTGGGGTGGCAAGTGTTGTATTTATCGCGGTTTGGAACCTATCGTACATTGGTACTGACGCACTCATTGTGCGGATTGGATGGGCATTGACGCATTGATATTTCTCCTCCGATACCAACTATTCTAGTGTATCTGTGTGCTTAGTTGGATGTTGTTTTCGATGGCTCTGAGGGCGATGTGGATCTACAACTGGCGCCGGCTAAACATATTACCGGTTCAAGTGGCTGTTTCTTTTCGTTTTTGAGAATCCAAGTGGCTATATGTTTAGCCGTAGCTGGTGCATTCTCATTGAGAGGAGAGCTTCTCCTCTCCTAAACTAAACCCGCGAGACAATGCAGCTTACTCCCTGTCTCTGTCTCTGATACCTCAAGAAAATAACAGTTGGCGTGAAAATTCTCTCTAATTATGACGCACAGAACTTTCAGGGAGTACGATAGGTGCGACTAACGTATGTAGAACGGGAATGCATAGTTCAAACTGGCAATTATAGATGAATGGAAGAAGTATTATTCTTTTGTTTTTACTAGAATTTCACCTAGAATTATTTCTGATCATCCTGATTTTGTAATAGTACATTTTGGGCTGGGTAAACCTAAAGTTAATAAACCTTTTAAATTAGAACTTTGATAGTTTCGTAGACATAACCTGAAAGAGGTGGTCTTAAGAACTTGATTTGCTTCTTATTATGGGAAAAGTTTCATTGTGAAATGGCAAAAAAGAGCCAAAAAGCTTAGAAGTACTCTTTGGTGCCCCTTTTCGCTGAAATTCAAAAGTAAGGGAATAGGAAAAATGCAAAAATAGAATGTCATGCCACGTGGATTTCTATGGGATTGTAGTGTAGAAAAGCAATCCATATGGATTTTGGAGAATTAATTCATTTCAACAAAATGGACTCAATAGGAAAAATTCATATGAATAGAAAGGCTACAAAATTCCTTTGAAAATTCTTTGAACCATAGAGACCCTTAAAGTGGTGAAACTACAACTATGAAGGCAAACATAGAAGGCATTCACAAAAAAAGACGAACATAGAAGGATTTAGAAAGTCCTTCCCTCTTACTAAGCAAATTGATTGTACTCCCTCCACTCCAAACTGTAAGGCGTATTTCGTTTCTTTTGACCGGTGCTTTAACCTAGAATTACTCATTTAACATGTTACTATGTGATAGAAATCAAAACCATAAGAAGGTACTTTTGAGTACGAATACAATGATATCAATTATATGTCACATAAATTACATATTAATAGACTAATGCTTGGTCAAATCCTTGGTCAAAGCAAATGAAATATGCCTTATATTATGGAATGGAGGTAGTATATGTATAAAGAGAGTGGAACTAGCTGATCTTACCATTATTAAAAACTAGAAGGTTTCCCTGCGCGTTGCAGGGGGGACCCTTTAGAAATTGTGTTGTGTAAACAAAATGGTATAAAAGGTATGGTACATTATGTTGTCTAAAGGAATGCGCAAAATTAAATTGATCATAGTCGAGATAAAAATTAATAGACATAATATGTATGTGTATTACAAATTTTTAATATGAATAATTGGATGGTTTAAGAAATGGATGATGTGTAGTTTGCATGTAGTGATTAATTAATATTAGTGGAGATGACATGGAAAATTGATTGGCTAAGAGAATGGATGATGTGGATAGCTTGCATGTTATGGATGTTAAGATGAAAAATAATTAATGCATGTTAGTGGGATATAAAAGTATGATATATTATGTTGTCTAAAGGAATATGCAAAATTCAATTGATCACCGACAAGATACTAAATTTAATAGACATGAGATGACTGTGTATTATAAAATTATTAATACGAACAATTGAATGGTTTAAGAAATGGATAATGTGTAGCTTTCAAATAGTGGTTTAAAAATATTAGTGGAGATGACATGGAAAATCGATTGGATAAGAGAATGGATGATGTGGATAGCTTGCATGTTGAGATAGAAAAATCATTAATGCATGTTAGTGGAGTTTTGTTTATAAGAGATACAAAAAAAATGGTCGCAAAGATCTTAGAAAATGTTTTTAAAAGTTGGATCTTTAACTGCTATTTTATCTTAGAAGTGAGTGGTAGAAGAAGAATAAATAGGATTTTTTGAGACATGAAGATAATATTATTCATGGGAATTGGTAATAGATACTTGCTTTTGTATGCAACTACTTTTTATGAAAAACTATTTTGAGCTAATGAGAAGATTATATTTCTCTTTATGTACATATCCCTTCTATTTTGAATATATAATTTACTTGTTGAACCTTATAGTTAGAGGAGATTTTAGTTTGTTGTTTTTCATATGGAACCCCGTAAAGCTTTCTAGCCTAGATGGGTTCCCTGGTGAATTTTATAAACGTTTTGAGATATTATAGATTCTGATATTTTGGTTGTTTCCAACTGTTTCTACCATCGAAACTCAACATGGCTAGATTTAATTATGACATCTGATATTCTTTCTCTTCTTTCTAGATGCCAAGGTGTACCTAAGTTGCAGGCTTATAGGCACATCTGCTTATTGAATGTAATCTGTAAAACCCTTACTAAAGTAACTATTTGCCTCCTGACTTATGTTCGGATTTATTGACGACTTTGGCCATGGCTAATTGGGTCGGACTCAATTTGGATGACTTTGGGAAGCAAAGTCACGAGCGACTTTGGCATAATTATTCATACACCATTTCAGATCCAGCGTTTTAGATCTTCTTAAAGTTGGAACTAAAACTAAGACTATTCATACAAATTTGAAAAAATAGTAATCTTAAATGTTTCGATTTGTTCCCGAAAAAGTTGTGTTCCATTTGGATCAACAGTTTGTGATTACATAATTTTTAACTCATACTAGTGCTAAAAAAAATAGCCATTTTAATCACAACCTAGTGATTCAAATGTTTTTACCATTAGTAACACACCTAATTATTCCGATATATAAAATATGAATTCCAATGGCTTTTTTGTAAGCAGGCGTAAGTGCATTCCCTTTTGAATCAGTAATGTATTGACTACTTAAATGTTTTCGTTTTGTGGCTGCGCCTGCGGACTAGGGCTGTTTTGCCTAAGAAAAGAAAACGCTGCAGTAGTTGCATGGGCAAGCAGCCTTCTTCCATCAGGTTTACGCCATGCCGACGACATGTATGCATGCCGGATGCACTCGAACCCTGACAGCTGAAGCTACGCCCCTCAAAGTTTATACCTCGTGGAACGTATTGTCATGTTAGAAATAAAAGCGGCTCAGTTTGCGAATCTGATTGCTTTGGTCGATCTCATTCAACTCAGAGACGATACAGACAGAGTTGGTTGGCAAATTGAAACCTCGAGGAAATTCCAGGTTAAAGGCCTCTACTTGAGTATGAGAGCTGCTGGAGTTTTTCCACTGAAATTTCCCTTGAAGATTAAAATCTTTGCGTGGCTCCTGTTGAAGAAAAGTGTGCTGACAAAATATAATCTGGCAAAAAGGGGCTGGACAGGGAATGAGCAATGTCACTTCTGTACAAGAAACTGCTGACCACCTCCTCTTTAGGTGTGGTCTAGCCAAACTTGTGTGGCAAGTAGTATTTTGTGCTTTTGGTCTGGTTAGACTTCCTGACAGTGTCGATGAGCTGTTTGGAAATTGGATCAACTCCTTCCCAGCCTCTCAAAAGAAGCTGGTGTTCAGCGGCGCAATAGCGGTGTGTTGGACAATCTGGAAGACCAGAAACGACGCGTGTTTTAACAAAAAAAATCCTGATGATCCTGCAACCGTAGTGTTTAGACTCTGTATCATTCTGAACATGTGGGCATTGTTGCAGAAAAACCAAGATCAAGAAAAGCTTGAAGATGGAGTGGAGAAGCTGAAGAAGGTGATCCGTGAAGTACTGGCTAGGAAACATGGCTGGGCTCCTACTACGGCGAGCCTCACTGATGGTTGGAGATGGCTCGTTTATGTTTGTTTCCTAGTTGTTTCTGCTTGTAATAATGCCCCCTCTCTGGTTAGAGGTTGGGTTGTAATGGCTGGCAAACATACGCTCTTTTCTCTTTTTTCAGTTTTTTTCTTTTACCTTTGTAATGACTGTGGCGGTTTCTTTATATGAAATCGGTGGGGGAGCCCGTTTAGTCAAAAAAAAAAAAAACTGGGGTGGTGATGCTGTCGTTAATTCAGTATTTCAGTTTGAGGCTGGTTTGTTTCTTTCGGCTTGTGTCTTCCTGGGGATGTTTGCGCGGGATGCCTGTTCCATACTTTGTATTCAGACCTTGAGCTGCTTTGTCGGCTTTCTCAATGGAAACTGGGGGCGAGCCCTTGGTCCGAAAAAAGAAAATCCCTCTGAATCGGCACGGAATTTGGCATAGTTTCCGCCAGTTTCAAGCAAAGTCAAACTGAACTTCCAGCGCTTATCCGAATACAGTTGTATAGCATTATATTCTGCTAGTGTGTACAGACAGGAGTAGATAATTCCAACTTTGAGTTCAAGCCGTTTTCGTCGGTCCGAGCAGCATAAACAGGGGCAGACAATACGCAAGACCACTCGTACACCATAACTGACTCGAGATCAAATGCTCACATACTACTCCATCACATCCAGAGACGGCTAGTTTTCTTAGTGTGATTTCCTTGAGAATTTTTGAACGCTCCTCCATGTGAACTGGGATTCTGAGAAGCCATGAAAATCAGCCGAGCATGCGCGCATGCGGCCGGCGTGTGAAAGCAACAGATATGAAAATCTAGTCAGACACACACGTAAGCTACGCATCTCCACACTGACAGCGAAGGATCGACAGATGATTGCGTATTAGCGCATCTCTTATCGTTGCAAAGATTCCCTTGATTCTAGTGCCAAGACTTTGACCAGCTTACGCTATCGGCACTCTAGCGGGTTACTCTGACAGGATCTCGGCGGCAAGAAAAATACCGGAAGATATAAATTTCGCCTGAACTGATTGATTAGTCTTACCGGGATCTCGGCGACAAGAGCAAAAAGTTCGCCGGGGCTGGTTGCCGGGGACGGGACGACGGCTCACCGCCGTGAACTGCGCTGTAATTTCCACTTACACATCGCTACATTTCACTTCAGCACGGCTGTCCAGTGTGAAGACAGTGCACTAGATGGCAACGCCTACAGAATGGCTCGGCCGCTCGGGTCATCCGTCTGCCTGTCCGGCCACAAACTACAAGTCAAAATCAAAAACCGTCGAGCCTACGGTCACGCCATCGTTGTCCTGACCGGCCGTTCCTATCAAGCCAGTGGAAAAGTCCCCGCATCATAGAGTTAATTGCTCAAAATCACAACCCAATAACAAGGTAGTCCAATCCACAGACGCACAGGACCCCAAGCAAAAGATAAATTATATGTTGGTATAATTTTAGGGGGAAGAATACACAAGGGAGTACAACTCCAAGCTACGGGGCTCTCGCGACAGGAGCATCCCGCGCGACTCGAACCCTAGCCGCCGCCGCCGGCCGGCCGGCCGGCCCGCGCCTCCCCTCCCTCCCCCCCTCCCCCCTCCTCCGTCGCGCAGCCGCGCCGCCCCCGCGGCGGCCGGCTGCGGCCTCGGCCCTCTCAGCCCGGTCTCCTCCCTCGCGCTCCCTCCCGTCGCCGCCGTCGGCAGCGGCCGCCGGGCGCGGCCCGCACGGCGCCGGCGGCGCCGGCCTGTCCCTCCCCGCGCTGGGATGGGTGGAGGCGGGGCTCTGCCCTCCGGCGACGGTGCTCTTCGGTGCGGCGGTGGCTCGGTTTCGGCCGGGAGGCGGTGTGGCGGCGGCAGGCTTCGGCGGCGGCTCGGCTACACGGTTTTCTCGGCTGCCGGAGGTGAGCACAGCGGCGGCGCCGCCAGTTGGTGGTGCGGGTGGCTAGGGTTCCGCCGGGGCCCTGCAGGCCCAGATCTGGGCCCTTTGGGCCCGATCTGGGTCAGTGTGGGCCCAAGCTAGACCCGGCTACCCGGCTTGACTGAGGGATGATGCGGGTGACAGAGCGGCGGCGACGACAACACCTTTTCTGCAGCGTGGCGCCGGGAGCTTCGCGGATCCTTTTGGGTCCGGCCGGGCCTTTGGTACCGATCTTGAGGGTAGCAGCGGCGTCGGCCTATGTGCAGTAGCGTGGTGGCGGGGACTTCACGGGCCCTTTCAGGGGCCGGCCGGGCTTGACCAGCCTGGTGTGTCTCTGCTACCGCGTCCGGTCGGCACCCGCCGATGGCGGTGGAGGTAGTCCTCCAGGTGGCTGTGCTGCAGCCGCCCTCCGGCTCCAATGTGGCTTGGTGTGCTCCTGCGTGCTGCGTCCGGTCGGTTACCGTCTATGGCGGTGGAGGTCGATCCCTCCCACGTGGTTGTGGTATTGTCGCTCTGTCTACGGCGGGTTCTTCTCGGTTCGATCGGTCGTGTTGTGCTTGCCTGGTGATACGACATTGGTGACCTCAATTTCGTGGTGGCGTTTGTTGGTGGGTGGCAAGATGGGTGGAGCATGTCGAATTGTCCAGGGATGGGGTTTTTTCGAGGTCGGGAGATATCCTTGTCATCTTGACACCGTCGCGGTAATTCTTGTGAGTGTCGCTGTTCCTTCCTGAAGGGCGTCGGATGTACCTCTTCCCCACTACCTGTAGCGTACCGGGGGAAACCCTAGGACATGTCCGGACAGCAACAGCGTCGTCGTTGTTTTCCTTCTTGGAGGTGTTGTTTGGTACGCGACTTCAGTATGCAAGGATAGTGGTGGGACTTTGCCGGAGAGAGCGCAGCGGTTGCGAGTCGCCTTTGTTTTCGTTGATCCGCCTATGTCGGCTTTGTTTTCTTTTCTTGTTCTCTTTCTTTTTTCTTGGGCATGAGTGTGCGGTGGTCTCAAAGCTTGTATCGGGTGGTTGCTATATTAATATAGCGGGGCGAAAGCCTATTTCTTCACTCCAAGCTACGGGGTACTCCCTCCGCTCTATAATATAAGACGTTTTAGCTCATACACATGTTGTCTATATGCATACTAAAATGAGTGAACATATACATTAAAATGTGTCTACATATGTCTATATATATGTGAATGTGGACAAATATTAAAACATCTTATATTTGGAAAGGGAGGGAATACTTGTTAACGGAAGATGAAGGAGTTAACCTGAATTCCGACGTGATGGTTGTGGTGCTGGTTGTGGGTGCAAATAATTTGTGTCACCATGGGAGATGGCATATGAGAACTGAGACACGTGAGACAAAAAAGAGCTGGGGATGAGGATGTGTAGAGAATGATCATGAGCGGCCCACATCAGCCTGTATACATTGTTCAGGTGTAGAGTCGATGACGTCATGACGACCACCGACGAAGCATCCATGGTGGGAGCCGCCGGTGCCAAGGAATTTTGTATGGTTGCCTGCAAGCCAGACCACTGGTCGATCTTCGAGAACTCATCCTCCTCCTCCGCTTCTAGGGGTGGGCCGCCCACATTGCATGGCTGCCGTTGGTACATCTCCCTAGAGTTCGCAACGACGTCGGAATCGACGGAGTTTGCGGGGTAGAGTTCGTCGCCCAAACCACCCCTCAAGCGGCTCGCAATTCTCGAAGGTGGGGAAGAACCTATGGAGGTGGCCCTCGTACTCCACATTCACATGGTCGTCCACAAATGGGCGACGACTTGGTGTACTTGGAATCGCGTGGCTGCTCCCATGGAATGGCCTGCCACATCCTTTTGATAAAGTGAGATGCGCCTTGCCAGTGGGCGGCGGCGCCACCGGGACATGGACGAAATTGGTCGTCCAACCCTCCGGGAGGAGGCAACCCGTCGGAACGGGATGTTGTTATGCACGTGGTACCCCGCCTCCTCTAGCATTAGCTGACGGCCATGCACGTCCGAAGGCGGGAGCAGTGGAGATAGAGTTGGAGGCAGCGGCGCGCGGGACGAGCTCGCCTCACGAGGGTGCTTTGTCACCGTGAAGCGCGCACTCAGCGCTCTGCGCGAGGCGAGCTCGTCCACCGCTTCCGGCTCCGTTGGGACACGACGCTCTGCTAGCCATGTCTAGACATACTGATGGGTCTACTCGGTGTAGAGCGACCGGTGAAGTGTGGGAGAGGAGTGGTGGTGAAAACTTTGGAGAGAGCTGAGGAGAGGGCGTCGCGGTTTTAAAACCGACCAGAGAGAGGAGGTGTGTGGCCCCACATTAACGCCGAGCACCAGTTATCCAACCGTGTATTAATGCCGGTGACACGTCGCGTCGTCTTCACCCGCCTGGGGAACCACTTACCGATGAATTTCTCTTTTGAGTTCCGACGTGGTCACGGTTGCCTTGTCTGTCCAGCACTACCACGCCACTCCCTATGAACCAGGGGCGTGGTTGGACTGTCGGTACGCGTTTGTGGCGGAGCTGCAAGATCTCATCATCAGGTTCACTCCATTCTACTAAATAGATTTATAAAGGGGTTAGCATAATTTCATGGGTTGAGCTGAACCCAATGCTTATGTCCTAACTCCGCCACAAGTACCCCTCCAGCAAATTTGCCGCTATTGACGCCCCATTGGGAACCTTGGTGGAGATTTTCAAATGTCCAAAAAGGACAGATTTGTTTTTCTGTTTATTTTTTGGTAATTGTTTTTGTTGACCATTAGCCCTAGAATGGTTTTTTTGTTTTCCAAATATAAGGTCCCTATAATTGTGGCCCCGAGCCCTGTATATAAGTCACGCTATGGGCAGAGCCTAGCACTTATAAGCCAGAAAAAAGGCAGCGTCCGTGGTCCCTGCTCCCGCTCACCTGCAGTCCGCAGCCACTGACCACATGGCCCACGAGACCACCGGCTCCAACGGGGCGGCGGCCGACGTGGAGATGGTGGAGGCGAGCGAGCTCCGGCGGCGGAGCAAGCCAGGCGACCGCGCACGCCGCGACGGAGAGGGCGCCGTCCCCGAGGAGGAGGAGGAGGAGGAGGAGGAGGAGGCGTCGTCGGTCGAGCAGGCGTTCGCCGGCCAGCGCGTGCCGTCTTGGCGGGAGCAGCTCACGGTGCGCGCCTTCGTGGTGAGCTTCTTCCTGGTCGTCATGTTCAGCGTCATCGTCATGAAGCTCAACCTCACCACCGGCATCATCCCCTCGCTCAACGTCTCCGCGGGCCTCCTCAGCTTCTTCTTCACCCGCCTCTGGACGGGCGCCCTCGACAAGGTGGGCCTCCTCCGGCAGCTCTTCACGCGCCAGGAGAACACCGTCATCCAGACCTGCGTCGTCGCCGCCTACGGCATCTCCTTCAGCGGTAATTCTATTTCACAGCTGTCAGATTTTCCTTGCCATGTATGCACTGCTAGGAAAAGGGTTATAGGGAGGTTGGCACTCTGTGAAGCACCCTTAATTGGTGCGCCACAGAATTATTTCTTGTGGCGCATGGTGCCTGGTGCGCCCCAGAAAGACATATTTCTGTGGCGCAGTAAACCACATGCGCCACAGAAATGTGACTTTCTGTGGCGCACGAGGCTTGGTGCGCCACAGAAAGGTGACATTTCTGTGGCGCACCAAACTTGGGGGAATGTCACCTTTCTGTGGCGCACATGGCCAGGTGCGCCACAGAAAGTTATCTGGGGGCGGGTTAAAATTTGAAAAAAGAATTCTGTGGCGCACCAGGCTTAGTGCGCCACAGAAAGGAAAATGATAAAAATTTCAATAAATAAAACCCTTTGACACGTAGTTAGGTATGAGTGTCTAGTAGGTATAGAAATTTTGAAATGTGAATTTTGACCTTTTCTGCAACAAACCGGAAAAAAAACTTGTAACGGCCATAACTTTTGCATACGACGTCGAAATAATGCAAAAAATATGTCAAAAAAAAGTGAGAAAAATCCGAGTTCGAATCCACCCGGGTTTACCCGGTCAGCAATTCACAGATTTCTCAAATACCAAAAGAAAAAAAAAGTTATTTCAAACAGACGATTTTTCGCAGCAAAATCAAAAAAAATTCAAAAAATTCAAAAAGTCCAAAAAAGGTACAGAAATGTATAACAAAGAAGATTGTTGAATTTTTTGGATTTTTTGAATTGTTTTGACTTTTTTTGACTTTTTTGAATTTTTGGATTTTTTTGGATTTTTTGAAAAAAATTAAGTTTTTTGAAACTTTTGAATCTCCTTTTGAAACTTTAGAAGTTTTTGAAAAATCTGAAATTTAAAAACACAAATTTATAACACATACCACACATACAAGACTTAAGAGGGTTCATATGATATATATATATCAATAAGAATTTGAGACCTACAAGGGTAGGTGGAGTGGGTGGAATTTAGAAGTTAAGCGTGCTATGGTTGGAGCAATTTGAGGATGGGTGACCTAGCGGAAAGTTATCAGTTCAAATAATTCAAAAAATCTGAAAATAATTCAAATAAATTGGATTTTTCATATAATTTCTTTTTTTGATTTTTCTGAATTTTTTTGAAACTTTTTTATATTTTTTTGCATTTTTTGAATTTTTGAGAATTCTGTGGCGCACGGGGTTTGGGTGCGCCACAGAAATGTGAGAATTCTGTGGCGCACCGAGCCTATGCGCCACAGAATAAATTTTTGTGGCGAGAATTCTGTGGCGCACCCAGTAATTTGGTGGGTGCGCCACAGAAATCCAATTTGGTGCGCCACAGATAGGCCTTTCTGTGGTAGTGATGAGCTGGTTTGTCCTCACGGTGACTTATCCTGCAATTTTGATTCGAGCCGTTAATTTCGTAGGTAAGAGCCCATAAATAACTATATCGGGGCTATTATGAACTTGGCGGCTTGCGTCTAAAATGGAAATAAATAATTCTAGTCATTAAAGCGCCGCTGTAAACATGGAAACTGTCACAATACTAATTCAATACTAATTAACGGTTCATTGTTGAATTGGTCTAGTTTCAGGTTTGTTTTTGAAATATATATGACACATTATAGTTTTATAAAAATGCATATCTTTCAAGTAAAGTGTCCAATTCAGAAATACACATACTCCCTCCGTTCGCAAAAGGATGTCTTGGATTTGTCTAGATTCAGATGTATGTAGATATGTTTTAGTGTACACATACATCCGAATTTGGATATATGTAAGACATCCTTGTTCAAACGGAGGGAGTAGTAAAAAATACTATTTGACCCAGTACGTTCATAGTAATGAGACCACAGAATAAAACCGATGTTACATATATCGAAATTTAATGTATACATGTTTTTTCTCATTCTGTTTCATAATTGTTTGTTCTATGGTCATTTATTTTACTAATTATACTGTATTTTCTGGAGATGATTTTTGTTCCACAGTGAATGTTCATTGAATTTATAACACGTGATTTTTTTCACTAAAATATTATTATCCACGTGCTAGTTATTCACTGGCGTATAATATTATAATATGATATGACTGAGTAGTAAGAGTTGAGTTGTAGCTGCCTCGCGGCGTGGGTGCGCGCTGGGCGTCTGTGCCAAGCCCCCAATGTAACTTTGGCCGCTTGGCCTTTCTTCTATGAACCATGCATATCATTGTTTTAATATAATATGATAAGTGTTAGTTTATATATGAGCATATATGAAGAAAAAGTATGTTCACAAAATCTTGCAACTGCGTAGCATGTGGCAACAAAAGAGATATGACCTATACAACGCATACTTGACAACTTGGTAGGATAGAAAGAGATATAATTTCATTTCTGTAGAACATTTATTTGTCACACTTTTTATACCTTGAACCTTTGTATAGCCGGATATACCCTTGAGCACTTGGCCGCAAGAGTAAAAGACCTCTATTAATTACTGGCATGCGGGTACCGGTACCATATTACATTCCTTAGTACTCCGTACATTGTACCATACTAGGAAAATTGTAAGGCTTGCGAGATATTCCATATGAATACATAAGGCATGACAACTGCGCCTAGACGCCTCAAGTTTTTGTGGTAATTCTTTTTTGGAACAAAACTTTTTTCATGTATTTCATATGAACAGTAAATGATATTAGCAAAGAATAAAAACTTATTAAAGCATTAGCTTAGTATATTTATTCATGATTTCAGGGGGTTTTGGTAGCTACCTATTGGCCATGAGCGATAGAATCGCTTCGCAAGCAACAGAGGCGAATAATCCTCAAAATATCAAGAATCCACATCTGTTATGGCTAATTGGTTTCCTGCTTGTGGTCAGCTTCATTGGGCTTTTTGGTCTTGTGCCATTGAGAAAGGTCAGATTACTCCTTACTCTAATATCTTGTGAAGTGGTCGTGTCTATATCATTTTAACCAAATTACCACTCTACTTCAGATTATGATCATTGACTACAAGCTGACCTATCCAAGTGGCACTGCAACTGCCTTCCTCATAAACGGCTTCCACACGCCCCATGGTGCCAAGATTGCAGGGTGAATATTACAAGCATTTTTCTATGTTAATCAGCCATCCACAAGTTTAAAAATTGATATGGACAGCGTCATTGTACAGGAAGCAAGTAAAGAAACTGGGCCAATTCTTCGGTCTCAGCTTCTTTTGGGGTTTTTTTCAGTGGTTCTACACAGCAACGGATAGTTGCGGATTCCAGAAATTCCCATCATTAGGGCTACAAGCTTACAACAACAGGTATAGATTGCACTTTGCAAGTACTCCCATCAAACTTCTATCATCGGACTTCTGAATTTGATGTTACGTTTAAATCTACAGAGTAGATACCTGTCAACATTCTCCTTAATCAAACTTCTTTTTGCAAGATTTTACTTTGACTTCTCTCCTACCTATGTCGGAGTTGGAATGATTTGCCCGCATATTGTCAACATATCTGTTCTCCTGGGAGGCATTCTCTCATGGGGAATAATGTGGCCTCTTATAGCCAAGAAAAGAGGTGATTGGTTCGCTGCTGATCTCGCTGATAGTAATCTCCACGGGATGCAAGGTTACCGGGTAAGAATACACACTTTTCTTAAAGGCTTAGTTATCTTTTCTGCTACTAAACTCCAATTGGTATTACAGGTCTTCATTGCCATTGCCGTGATTCTTGGTGATGGCCTATATAACTTCCTCAAGATGCTCTTCCTTACAGTCTGCTCATTAAGATCTCAACTCAAGAAGAATAACGCTAGTACACTTCCAGTCTCTGATGATGAAAGAAGTAATGGTGTTGCACCTGTCTCATATGATGAGGAGCGACGCACTGAACTCTTCCTCAAAGATCAAATCCCCTGGTACATTGCATATGGAGGCTATGCTGTTGTTGCTGCCATATCCATTGGCACTGTCCCGCAGATATTCTCTCAGCTGAAGTGGTACCAAATCTTGGTAGCGTATATCGTAGCACCGATACTTGCCTTCTGCAATGCATATGGAACTGGACTCACTGATTGGTCTCTTGTCACAACTTACGGGAAGCTCGCAATCTTTGCCTTCGGTGCATGGACAGGTGCTTCACATGGGGGTGTTCTTGCAGGCTTGGCTGCCTGTGGTGTGATGATGAACATCGTGGCTACTGCTTCTGATCTAATGCAGGACTTCAAAACAGGATACTTGACACTGGCCTCACCAAGGTCAATGTTCATCAGCCAAATCATAGGCACTGCGATGGGTTGTGTGATTGCTCCTTGTGTATTCTGGCTTTTTTACAAGGCATTTGATAATATTGGCATCAGTGGCAGCGAGTACCCTGCCCCAAATGCTGCCATCTTCCGAGCATTGCTATACTGGGTGTCGATGGCTTCTCGTCCTACGAAAGAACTGCCTCACTCTTTGCGCCGTATTCTTTGCTGCAGCAATTCTCATCAACTTGATAAAAGACCTGGTGCCAAAGAAGGTATCAGGATTTATACCGATCCCGATGGCTATGGCAATACCATTCTATCTAGGATCATACTTCGCGATCGATATGTTCATTGGGACAGTGATCCTTTTCATCTGGCAAAAGCTGGACAGAGCCAAGGCAGACACATATGCACCTGCGGTTGCTTCCGGCATGATTTGCGGTGATGGATTGTGGGTTTTGCCGCAGTCAGTTCTTGCTCTTGCCAAGGTGAACCCTCCTATCTGCATGAAGTTTCTGTCAAGGGGGTGAACGACAAGGTGGACCTTTTCCTTGAAACATTATCATAGAATGTTCTTGAGAAGAGGAGTTACAGTTATGAATCAAAGATTCAGATTAATTGCCAAGAATCCAGTTCCTCGGAATAAGCTAGTGTGTACTAGATAACTAGAACTGTGTACAAAGAGATGAATGTCAAGTGTATTAGTTTATTCTCTGTGGTGTGTGTACAAACCGTGGGCATGAGTTGCAGCAAGCTATCTATCAATTGTAATCTGAAAAGGAGTTATGAGTTGTTCTGTGTTATTGTCCTAGTGTGATTCACAGCTTCGCTTGGAGTACTACATATAATGTTGCAGTTTGGACTGGACAGTTCACGCCTTCTAGTCGCCATCCTCTCCGGGTGGATATTTCGTCATGATTCCCACCAAGAATTTGATCGCCGGGTCGGGCTACTCCTGAAATGGCACCGAAGATAAAATATAGAGTTACCAATATCCTTGTGGTTAGTACAGTAGAGAAGAGCCATCGAACCAGATTTGTCATTTGCTTTTCGTTTTGAGAAGAAACTTTACTTATCAAAGAGGGACCGGGGGCTGGACGAGAAAAGAATCGGAATTACTAAGCTGCAGCTCCCTCTTACTACGAAATTGGAACTAAACACAGGATGGCAGTAGTGATCAAAATATTCTTGCGTGCGCCATCCCCGCTTGCGCGATATTTCGTCAAACACCTTGAGTGCGTCATCTCGCCATATGTCGAGCGCGACAGCGTTGAATACTCCTCAGATTCCACGGTCAATCTTTACGCCTAGGCCAGAGAACGACGGAAGAAAATCAAAACTGCAGAGCACGAATTAGCGATTATCATAGATATGGACCAGAATTGCATTGAACTAACTAGATCCCGCCGTGATGCATTGAAGGTTTATAGGGCGCGGCGCGATGCAGGGAGTCCACCGGAAGGTCCCTTTCCAGTGAGCTCCCATATGTAACTCGAGAACCTATGACCTCGTGCCCACTGCCCTCCTTCAGTTTTTGTCTCCACCCACACCAGCCTCACTCTAGCGCTTCTACATCTTCACTGGCATTGCTCTGCCTCTGCTCTGTTTTGTGTAGGCCGCCCCTGCTCTGTTTTTTTATCGACAGCCTCTGTTCTGTTTTGGAGCAGACGACATGAAGGCAGCGCTGTTCCATGTGGCAGCTGAGCGGACAGAGCGGTGCCCCCAGGTATCTGGGTTTCAGAGGATAATCATATGATATTCCTTTTTTATAGGGAAAGCCTGATGGCACTTTTTTAATGGGTGTCTGATAACACTTTATTCATTATCAAATAACATTACATCGTTTACCGACTGATCAGCAATTAAATCAGGTCCTCATGCCATACAATGGTCTGTGACTCCACCAAACTTTTACCAAGAATATGTACCGCAACATTACTTTCCCTGGGACAATGTTCAAAAGTAATAGACGTAAAACCTCTAGCTAGAAGGGTACAATGCGGAAAGTCATTTTGACTCCCGAGCTCGAGTGATCTCACCATTTTATAAAATTCAAAATATATATTTTAATGTTTCCAAAAAAATATAGAAAAAATACGCATGTTTTCAATGATGTATATAATAAACATGCAAAATCACAGTGCGAAATGTTTTGTATTATGGTCTACACAAAAATGACAAAAGTGAAACTATACATTGTTTCAAACATGTATGTTTATCATTTTTGTGTAGCTCAAAAAGAGAAGTATTTTGCGTTGAGATTTTACAAGTTTATAGTATATATCACTGAGAACATGGATGTTTCTTCTTAATTTTTAAAAACTTTTAAATATATTTTTTGATTTTTTTGAAAATATTGAGATCACT
This sequence comes from Poa pratensis, assembly GCA_947311845.1. Lineage (NCBI taxonomy): Eukaryota > Viridiplantae > Streptophyta > Magnoliopsida > Poales > Poaceae > Poa > Poa pratensis. Next base: position 41,519,531 of record CAMZMU010000046.1, on the reverse strand, counting down.
GGAAGTTGGGAGCACGGAATCTCCACTCGGGTACAATGCTCATATATGGCTGCTGCCGAACCAATGGAGTTGCCGCCTCCTTCATTACCTGAATCACATTCATACAATCACAGTTGACGACCACCCTGGCGCAGCCCACTTGCCCAGCAAGGATGAGACCATTCCGCAATGCCGTCGCCTCAGCAGTTGAAGCATCAGACACATAGGCAATAGAGCTGGAGCTAGCAGCAACAAATTTACCTTGGTCATCTCGGATAATAGCTCCGGATCCACCAGACCCCCGTTCCAGGGAGAATGCAGCATCAATATTATCGCGGTATGCTCAAGGATGATGTGAACTCTTGCTCTAGGCTGTACTGGCGTGTGCCATCGTGACCAGCCACAGGAACAACGCCTCGGCGCCCATCATGTGTTCCTGCTCTACCGTAGGATACCGAGCCATCTCATCCTTTCCCGGAGCAACCTTCCGTGCCCTCAGGGACTGCAGCCTCGTCTCCACGTCCTTCATGCTGGGTCTCTGCTGTCGCCTCAGGTTCAGGCACTCTCGCGCCAAGACAGCCATGTGTTTGATCACCTCCTTATTTCCATCATCCATAACATGAGCATCCACTGTCTCCTCCAGAGGCCTCTCCCCCGTAGCCAGGAGGAAATAATTTGACAGGTTTTGCTTCTCACCATTCTCGTTCTCAATCAGTGGCTTCTTTCTCATCAGCAACTCAACAAGTATCACCCCGAAACTGTAAACATCGCTCTTCTCAGTTAATCGCCCGTGTGGTAATATTCAGGATCCAAGTAGCCGAAGGTGCCCTGCACGGCAGTGACCACATGTGTCTGGTCAATTGGTATCGACCTCGACGCGCCAAAGTCTGCAACCTTTGCCGTATGGCTGTCGTTCAGGAGTACATTCATGGACTTGATGTCTCTGTGAAGGACTGATACCGAAGCTGCGGAGTGCAGGTAGGTGAGTGCGCCGGCGATCTCAGTGGCGATCCTTAGGCGCTCCTCCAACACAACGGTAACAAATTATCATCCTGCTCGCAGTGCAAGAGGTCGTAGAGTGTGCCGTTGGAGATGAACTCGTAGACGAGCAGAGGGACCTCGGCTTCGAGGCAGCAACCAAGGAGCTTTACCACGTTCCGGTGGTTGATTTGTGATAGGATGGCAACCTCGTTGATGAACTGGTTGATCTCGCTGCTCTCAACCAGCTCTGCTCTCTGATTGCGCGACGCGCTGGTCCGTCAGGATGCCCTTGTAAACTGTCCCGTGGCCACCTCGGCCAACCACGCGTGAGGGTTCGAAGTTGTTGGTTGCCTTCTCAAGCTCTTCCAGGGAGAATATCTTGGTGCTGTCACTGGCACTTGAGTGGAGGAGAGAGCTGTTCAAGGAGGATGCCTTTGTTCTTGTGGAAGTTGCTCCTCCTGAGCTGTTTTTGGACGTCTTTCTTCCATCTACGATTAGAATGACTGCAATCGCGGCAAGAAATAGAATTCCGCCGCCAGAGCTAAATCCAATGGTAACACCTGCATCAAATTGGCATTGGTTCCACCGTGTTAGCAATAGCAATCCTCCACTTCTAAAAGTGGGCTCGCAGGAACTTGCAAACCGCAACAACCTGAATTATCTCAAAGTGTCGTACCTAAGATAACGTCGGATGCTTTGCATTCCTTGCAATTCTGTCAAAATCTGTTCCAGCGGGCATCTAGAGCAAGTAAAACTTCCCAGGCTATTTGACAGATCCCATTGCAAGTGTATTTATCTGGCTGCAAGCACTCGTTGATATCTGCAAATTGCACCAAGTGACCATCAAAACGAACACGGAAAAGACTTCCTGCGAATCATTAGCACACGAAAATTTAAATTAAGCATATATACAGACCGAGAACTTGCCTGTGCATCCTTCTTCGAGTAAGGATTTCCTTGGAAACCGGAAGAGCATTTGCATCTGTAGCCACATGCTTACGCGTTCGTCTTCGGTGACATCTATGCACTCACTGCGAGCGCTGACGCACCTGTACTCGTTCTTGTTCAGCATCGCCTCCCTGCACGTCGGGTTATCAACAGCCCACTTCACCACGCCAGATTCTCCAGAGAATGAGTAGAGCATGGTGCTTCGATCCCCAGGAAATCGCCTGGGTCGGACAGTTTCTGAATCCACAAGAGGCCTTCGTCGATGGATATGTCAGTGACTATCAAGTCCTCAGACAATTGCAGGTGGCAGGATAAGGCCCTGGATTACATGCCAGGTAAAGATTGATACTTGCAAAGCAGCCCAGCTCTGTGCCGAAGGGGAATGGAACGCTCACGTTCCGGCAGTTGTCCTTCGGCTGGGTGGAGCCATAGACTATTGGACAGAAATGGGGAAAGAAGATCATGCAACTTGCACACCAACTATGCATAAATTGGCATTCGGAGAATCAGAGATTGAGGGATTACCTTGGTCTGGTGCGCAGCCATCGACGACATAGGGTTGCCGGTGAAGCCCCTGGAGCAGTGGCAGACGTAGCCTCCGATCGGCGAGTCCTGACACTCACTCTGGTTACTGACACAGGCATGCGTCCCCTGCGGTCCATGGCGCGCCGGCAGTCTGGCTGGTCGGGGATGGCCAATCCAGCAAGCCGGAGGAATCTTGCCCACGTCAAGCTCATGCTCAAGATCGCTGGGTCTGAACGTGTACTTATCCCGTCCAGCAACCAGGAAGCTCACCTTGTCCCGGCTGACAACGTCGCTGGCGCGCGATATGTTCAGGGTGAACGCCCGGAGGTGAACGCTTAGGTCGATGCGGCAGCAACCCAGACCCACGCAGAGACCATCCGGCAGCCTCCGCATGACCTCCTCGGCGCAGACCACGGAGCAGTTGCCGACCACAGCTCCCGTGCCGCCACGGTCGAGCAGCGTGGCCGTAACGCCGCAGCCGAGGACGAACAGCGACATGTTCGCCGTGCCGAAGATGGCGAAGGGCGTGCCGGGGGATTCCCACGAGGTGGAGAACGTGCTGGCGTCTGATCCCATGTGCACCGAGCGCGCGACATAGACGGCGAGCGCGGTGACGGAGTGGCCCTCCAAGATCGTGTAGTCCACCGTCACGTTCGGGCTGCCGAGCAGGAGGCGCTTCTTGGCGTCGCAGGTGAGGTTGAATCCCGGCAGGGAGCAGCCGGGGCCTATGCCGAAAGGGTAGGAGAAATCGGTCAGGCTGCAGCTCGTCTGGCAAACGGCGGCCGTAGTTGGTGCGGCTAGAAGCGCCACCACCAGCGGCAGGAGAACAGCCGTGGTAACGACCATCTGTACTAAGTACACGCTTCTATCCTCTGTTTCCGCATGGTTATAGCATAGCGCATAAGAATGTAGGCCCATTGCGTGTTGAAATTGGATATCTAGCATTGATGTGGCGGTTGCAATGATATGTCATCAGATTACAGGTAGTAGTCATGTCATTTTCAGCTGATGGAGTTCCCTTCTCATTGACCAATCGGATTTTATTAGCCGACAATTTGGACTTATTGGATTGACACTATAAATTATCCGCAAATTGTGAGGATTAGTCATGATGATTCGTGTACCTCATGTTTCAACAACGTTATTTTAGAGACCAATTCGACTATGCTCAACCCACATGGACACATCAACGGAAACAAAACGTTGGGGTGGGGGAACTGAGGTAGTCAAGCAAGCCACATTACCGATGTGATAGATTAAATGTTGCAGTCGACAAATTAAGTCGGTGTAAGTTTCAATATACATACAGGAGTAACTGAAATCAAATTAACTCATGCATGTCAACCTTCTCCAAGTGATCAAGTTCCACAACTTCCAGAGGGCTGCAGCTGCTACTCCCTCTCAGCAAAGGTGAAAAACCAAAAGAAGCTTCATAAAGATCTCCCTAAAGACTGCAAAAAAAATTAAAAAATGACATTCAAATAGGTTCCCAAGAACATACTGCAGGGTTCTGCAAGAATTATTTCATATTAAGAAACATAATTATTAGTCAGCCTTCCAAACAATGCAAGAAAATGACAGGACATAACCTGAAAATATTTGATGTGAATAGCTGAATAGGTGTACAAAATTAGTTGTCCTATATAATTAGGTGCTGTGAGGAGGCTGGACTTCTATGAACATATGTCTGTCAATTGGAGTTTCGGAGATAGTCGCATTTCTCTCAAGATACACTGACAATGTTATGACATACTATTGGCGAGAAGATGACAAGATAAACAACTAAACAAGATAACTCACCATTACTGAACACCACTCCATCGGGCCCAATCGATAAATTGCATGCCACCATAGATGTTGTTGGCAAAACGAACACCGACAGTAAAAGCCATTGCAACAGGGGGGACACCCTTTGCAACCGGTGATGCCTCAACTACTCGCTCCAGACCATTGATGATCTGATAGCGTGTATTAGATGATACAGCAAGGAATACACCTACATGTCAGCATTTCTTGTCAGCTCAATGGAACCTATAAATGTTATCTGCTAGTAAACATTTGGGGAATAAATAGGAAACACTGTAGAATAATAACATAAACAATAACATTGGCAAGTGACGTGATTAATTTATATTTTCATTGTCAGAAATTATCAAATTTGAAACAGTCAGATGAATGTTCATGAATGTTTTGACCAAAGCTAACCGAAACTCAAACCATTAAAACTAACGTATTTTCATATGCATGTTTGACTCAGGTTGTCTCTTTATTATACATCAAACCAATATTTGCGATGACTGAGCATGTACCTAAGACCAAGCAACAGAAGTGGTAAAATGGAAACACATAATACACATACCCCAAAGAGCAGCACTTTTAATAAGTGGTGGAACAGGAATATCTTCATCTGATTTTTTGACACTCCTGGAAATGAATAGAAGCAACAACATCAAGTAAATGAGATAGCAGAAACATAATTACAGAATAATGTTCATCAACAATACTGGGATGCAAACAAACAACAAAGTAAGCCTGGAAACATAACATCTTGTAGCCAAAAATAAAACCGAGAAACAAATATTACTTATTGTTTGACTGTATAATTGGAAGATTAAACAATACATCTCCTGAGCGAACAGAACAAATACATAAGCATTACCTCTTAGCAGTCATTATCATATTACAAATTCCCTGCCCAATAATACCACAGACAAATCCAACCAAGGATTAAGTGTCGCTCGACAAGTCTAGATAAGTCGTGCGACTTGTCTACTTGTCGGTACTTGTGTTCCAACCAAAAACCTCGACTAGTCGCGACAAGTTGCGACAAGTCTAGATAAGTCGTGCGACTTGTCTACTTGTCGGTACCCAAGCGACAAGTTGCGACTCATCGACTCGTAATCCTTGAATCCAACTGAGCCATACAGAACACCCTGGAATGGAAACAAACCGATCCAAACAACATAATGATGTTCCAGCAATTCGAAATAAAATATCAGATAATCATGCTTGAAAATCAGAATGAATACTTTTGATGTAAGATTTGTTACCTTATAAAAGTATGTTCCAATTCTTTGCTGAACTGTAAATCTGCAGCCTGGCCTTTCAGCTTCAAATACACTGCAGGTAAACAGACATGAAAGAAGAGTGTCAGATTGGAAGACGATCCGTATTCAGAATAATTACTACTACTGAATAGCAACATGCCCCTAATCCATTCGAATTGATTTCTTGGACTGAGTCTGATGGTCATGAGAAGTGAAACTACAAATTCGTAACCTTGACTGTAATTCTAGTATTATCTATCAATCTCTAGAGACAACTTATGGAGAAATGTTATATAATCTGACCTGCTTGGCAAAGCTCCAGCCATTCGGCTGAATCTCCCAAAGAGCCCTGTTGAAGAGGATGCCTTTCCGAATCTCACATATGGAGCCAACATCCCAACGAGGGCGATATCAACAACCACCCCGATCAAAATATCAGCAGCATACAACTCAAACTCCGTCCAGAAATCTTCCCCCCTCTTCTGTACCTCCGCAAGTGTTGCACAGCACGAGTCGATCACGACCTGCATTCAATCCACATCCCAGCTTAGAAATAACAAAGGACTAAAATATACTCCCTCTGACAACAAAAACAGTCAACGATCAATCGAACAAACCTCGGTGCCAACTTTGAAGAGGAATGAAGGATCGGCAAGCATTCTGTTGCGGAGCACTGAGAAGGCCCGGGTCATCGCGCTGAGTGGCCACGGTGCGGCCTGCGCGGGGATTTAAAGGGGTGAGGAAACCGCCGGCTTTTACGCCTTCAGAAAAAAAAATCGTGCAATTCGGTATACCTGCAAATCGAAGTACCGGAGCAATAGGACTTCCCGGATGCCGGCGTCCTTGGCCGCCTCCATCATGTCGGCCGGGAGCGCAACGCCACGGGCCGCGGCGAGGCGCAGCACCTCGTTGAAGCCGAGCAGCGGGCCGAACTCGGCCTCCTCGTAATCTTCGCCGCCGCCGTCGTCGTCATCGTTTCCGCCTCCATCTTTTCCGCCGTTTCCTCCAGAGTCGTTCCCGGCACCAGATCCGTCGCCGGTGGCGGCGCGGGGGACGTGCGGCCCAGAGCAGGAGAGCGGTGGGAGTTTCGAGAGCGAGGAGGAGAATAGTCTGACGGAAAGGTGCAGAGGTTTTGGATCGGAAAGGGGTTGGAGGTGGGGCAGCGGGAACAGGACGGGGTCGCGGCGGCGATGGCGGCGGTGGAGGAAGCGAGGGAGGTGAGGGAAGGGGAAGCGGAGAAGGTCATGGTGGCGGAGTGGGCGCAACCGCGCAAGGGTTTAAGAGGCTGTTTGGATCGTGGCCTGCAGCTGTCATACCAAATTCTTGGCGTTGACTGGTGGCTTGGGCTAGCAATTGGATTGAAGCCCAACTATGAGAGCCACGCCAAAATTTTGGTCGCCACGGCCAGTTCTGCGCCTACGCGCTGGCGATTCGGGGGCGGGCGATTTCCTTGCCAAAATTTTGGCGAGCCCCACATTTGACAGGGCGTGCAAACAGCCCTACCAACATCATCTGTTGGTAAATGCAAAAGTAGAATTAAGGCCCGGTCGGTTGCTTTCCTCTCTCTGGTCCTGTTGAGAGTCGACACCCGAGTTTCGCTGCCGCCCCTCGCCTTCTCTCTCTCCGGTGGCGTAGCTTGCCGGCGAGAAGATGGTTTAGGTAGTCTGGCTTTTCCTGTAAATAGTAGATTAGGTTCTGCCTTAGGTGTGCCGCCATGGCGTTTTGGCTATATGCTGTCTTTCCTTTCTCCTAGTCGCCTTCCTCGGCCGCCGGCGAGCAGCGACCGTGGTGCTCAGAAGTCCTCTTCTTCTTGCTTTCCATGGTGGAGAGAGGAGGAGGAGGAGGGTGGATCTGGAGGGCGACCTTCAAATAAGCTCGTTTTTTCGGCCGAATCGGGAGCGGATCGTGCGGTTTTCTGCTTCTTGTTCTCGCTGCCGTGGTGGGAGGAGAAGGGAGTTGAAGGTTTCGCTCGATCTGCCTTTTGTGATGTTGTTCCTTGTGCTTTGCTTGCGGGCTTGCAGGTTGGCCATGGCTGCCGCTGGCGGCTTGACCGTCGGCTCGAATCGGGGCGTCGCCCCCGCCGATGAAGACAGCTCCGTTCCCAAATTCCATCGCTCGCGATGGATGGCTCATGCGGCGACTTCAGCGAGGTGTCTACCTCTAAAGGATCGATCCGACGACTCAGCTGCGGCTTCGGTCGTCTTCGTCTCTGCAGAGTTGGTCCCAGGGGTGTGGTTGTAATTTGTTTGTTTTTCAGAGTCCTCTCTGTAAATTTTGGAACAGCTGTGCTGCTTCTGGATGTCTCCTGTACTCTCACGATTACTAATATATCCAGGTTGTGGCTTTCAAAAAAAAAACCAAACAGCCCCTAAGTTTTTCTTTTTCTTTTCTATCAACTAGTAAAGGGGCACGTGCAACGTCTCAGAAATCAACTAATGCGTTTGAAATTTGGATCAACTCTCAATCAAAACAGGAAAAAAATGCCAATGCGATCTCTCTATCTCGATATGCGAGGGTTTTCCATGTTTCTTAAGTTTATCTTGAAAATAACGGGTACAAGTTAGGCATAACCCTACCCTACAACCCAAGCTAAACCTTGAAATTAAACTTTTGTCAAACTTCAGTAAATAATTGTCAGTAGATTATTCACTGCATTATGTTTTTAAAAACTACAACCTCAGTTTGTTAGGAGGAGAAAACAAAATGCTTAGGTTGTATTTGAGAACTGTGAAAGACAGTGCAATTAATACCATGACCATATCTTCTTATAGAAAAGCCTCCCAACATGTAATGGTGAAAAATTGCGCTTGTTTGATTTAAAGGAACTTCGTAGGATTCTTGTAGGAATTTATCACATAGAAATTTTTCCTTTGCTAGTAGTTTGATTCATAGGATTAGTTCCTATAGGAATTTTTCCCATAGGAATCTTTATACTACTTCCTATAGGAAATCTAACATCCACTCTAAACTCTTTTTACAACTCCTTTGATGGAATCAAACAAAGTTTGGTACAAATAAAATCCTATAGGATTGGAATGTGCATGACATTGCAATCCTACACTTTTCCTATTCCTATGTTTTTCCTAACCTACAAATCAAACAAGCCAAGCATAGCATCATAAAAACACAGTAAGAACTGAGCAAGCTAAACTTAATCATCGAGGCATGCTTAGCGTGATTCATAATCCAAACCATGTTTGATTAGTACTTGTGTTTTACTCTCTCCGTTTAGAAAAGGATGTCTTATATATATCCAAATTCGGATGTATGTGTACACTAAAACATATCTACATACATCCGAATCTAGACAAATGCAAGACATCCTTTTCCGGACGGAGTGAGTAGAAGAAAAAACTTAGCACTTGTGTTCTTCTAAAGCATCATTTCCAATGGGTGATTTGGTCTCCTATTTCGTTGAGCTTCCCGAGCAGCTCCGCAGGTTCCTGCTGCTTGAGCGCGCTCCACCTGAACATCTCTTTTACCTCGCTCCCCAAGGCGCCCATAGAACTGTAAAAAAGTGTAAATTGGTGAGTTAATTTGCAGAATCCAGAGCCAGAAAACGGAAGATGCAAACTGATTATTGCAAACGACGAGGCTGGTAGAGGTGGGGACGGAGCAGGAGATCGACGCGACTGGGAGTACCGTCCTACGGCAACCACGACTTCACCGTCTCCTTCTTCTGGTCGCCTATATAAAATTGTAGCATCTAGGTAGACAGTCGAACAAAAGTGAAATTTGTATCTGTAGGTCGACTTGGTGATGCATGTAAAATGCATACATGAACTTTGCACTATATTACTTATATTCCAGTCATATTTGCATCATATAAGGGTTATATCACTGTTTTATAATGATTTTGGGAATATTTGATATGTTTCCTATTTTTATGGAATTAACCCTGCGCAGGCAGAAAACCCTATTTTCCATATTTTAATGTTTCAGGGACCCAAACGACGTCCAAATGACCTGGAAATTTATGAGCATCAGTTTTTGGAAGGAACAAAGCGTGGGAGCGAAGGAAGCAAACAAGAGGAGGCCCGAGGGCCAAGTTGAGTGGGCCCACGCGGCCCCTGTACCTGGCCGCGTGGGACCCCCTCTTTTGGGCCTCGGAGCTCCGCTGCCGTCGATCTTTCCTCCACCGACTCCGTTTTGACCTAAAACCTCTTATAAAAATAGTCCCCCGACGTTCTCCGGAAGGAGCGTCGCAGAAACACAGAAACACCGAAACAGAGACCTTGAGTTGCAGATTGGAGGGGGAAAACTCCGGCGGGGCACTGCCGGCGTGGTCTCCATCTTCTCCAACGACTTCTCCACCGTCTCCATGATGAAGAGGGAGTAGTCCACCCCTGGACTATGGGTTTGTGGAAGTAACTTATGTATCTCTCTCTCTTGAGCTTCACTAATTAGTACCGTATGAGCTGCTGAACATGATTACGGTCATCTATGTAATACCTTTGTGGTGGATCTTTTTATGAGTTAATATATGTTTGAGATTGTAATGGTTTTGTTTCAGTTATGAAAGTAGATGCATATTATATACCCCGTTCTTATTTACTTGTCATGATCAAGCATGCTTATGAGAGCGAGTGAGGGGGAATGTGTGCATTAGTTGGAGTAACGGGGGTGGCTAGTGCAGTGAACGTAAGAGAAAGTTCTGCGATCCACTTGGGTATCTCTACCTTACTTTGTTGCCTCACTAGGGATAAAAAGAAATACCATGCTACCGGAGATGTGGGTGTGACCATTGCCACTACTTCATGACTAGATCTAGCATGTTCTTATTTTAACTTCATATCATGATACTTATTGCTATACTCTGAGATATCTTAATTTCTGAGGTGTTATGATTTAGTTCGCATCTTGGTGGAGTATAAGAAAGACTAATAACCAAAAGGTCTCTATGTTAGGACGTGATGCCCATATAATTATAACTTGTTATTAAACTGTTGTGTTGCAATCTCGTATGTCAACTCTAGTGTTCCATTGTCTATCACTTTATTAAAGAGAGAGTGCATTTGTGAAACCATGAACCCTGCTCCATTTTTAATCATAAGAAACACCTTTCCAACCACTTTTACCACTTTACCATTTTCTGCCATTTAAAAATCCGAAAATACAAAAACACTTTTACATCTTGCATTCATCATAAAAAAACCCAAAAATATCATTTATCGTTGCTACCACCATCCTTGCATATTTATTCACCACCATTGCATATTTATTTCTTGTTTGCATTGCATATTATCTTGATATCATTCTCACACCTTGTGCTTGACAACCACTAGGTGAGGTTGAGGACCAAAACATTTACTTTGTTTTGTACGTAACCAAAAGAATGATAGGAAAGATAAATCTTCACTACTGATTCCCCGAGAGTTCGATATTAAACCCTCGAGTCACCCCTCATGGGGAAAACACGTCTTCCACTTACTACACACTCTGCACTTGGAGTCTCAACCTAACCCATTACTTTTCACGCGGGTAACTATGTGAAGGGCCATCACTTGGGAATGAAGAGCATATACAGATGTACTCACATATGCATCTCACAAAGTGGTCAAAGAACCCAGCAGCAATTTGACAAAATAAAGAGAGAAAGGCGTACGTGTAGATAAATTCAGAACAACCAAAAGAAGTTTAGAAATCCATATGGCACCACGGCGAGGATTACTGCAGATTCGAATCAGTGTGTTCATGATCGTCGGATAAGTCGATCTAGCATACATTGCACACGTTCGATCTAATCATCCGAGCAATCCCATGAAGAGCACGCGTCTCCACCGCCGGTGCCAGCGGCGTTCAAGTGTCCCGGCGCCGCGGATTCGAACCAGTAATAAGCAGGAACAACAACTAAGCCCGCTCCATGGCGTGGAGTATACCCAAACTACTCAGGACGACTGCACAAGTCGAAATTGATCGTTCGGCCCTCACGGCAGAAAGGAATTGAAATGCGTAGCGCGTGGAATCAACAGAGGGATTGGACTCCGGAGTGCGTACGTACCGACTGGCGGCGGCGGTGTCACTTGATCGGCTTGGGGCGAAGAGGGTGAACGGAGGGAGCCCTCCGCTTCGAGAACCTTCCGTGGCGTGACGACGCGACCGAGGAGGAGAAAGGCGAGCAGAGGACAGGCGGCGACTGTGTCCGCATGCGCCCGTACCAGCGCGGTGACCGCGTCCTGGCGGACCAAAGATGTGGCGGCTCTAGCGTTCCAACGCCATCGAGCGTTGGTCAACGGGGCCGGCTTCGACCACAGGGACAACCTCCTCGCCCTCGCCGGCGAGCTCGTGCCCGGAGGGCCTCTCGCCGCCGCCAACAGCGAGATCACGCGCCTCGTCTCGCTCCACGGCGATGCCAGGACTGAGTCGACAAGGCAGCTCTTTTTTAGATTAAGGAACCGTTTCTTTTAGCGGTGGCAAATCATTGTAATTATCATCAAAACGAAAAGGTGTGTTGAGTTGTCAAACATTGGAGCGATCTGGAGCATTGGTCAAATATTAAAGGGCTCAGATTTAATGTATCAACACAAGTTTGCTCTTTCTAGTACACGTGCACGTGCAACGCACGTATATATAATGTTGGTTTTGCGACTAAAATAAACCTGTATGTGAAATTTACGTGGACAAATATGGGATTCTATGTTGTTAATATCACTTTTTCGATAATTTAATTGCAGTTTATCTCCACAAGTTCTAATTGTGATACCACATTCAAACTTTCATGTATATATTTTTAGGGAAATAATTATCAATCTTACGTACATGTTAGCAAGCCAGAAGAGACATAAAGCATATTTACATGATATTGTTCTAAGTAATAAAGGGTCCTGTCAAGTCAGTCCCCACGTAAAACACGTGTATTAATATTTGCAAAACAATCCCTTTGCACATGGGCCTAGATAGTCTAAGTTTATGACCCCCCCCCCTCATTAGCTTTAAAATTCGCGAGAAGTTCTCTCAGAATACATGAAAGCATTTCCCGTGTTTTAATATTCTTTGCTACAAAGATGTAAATAAAGTGATCAAAAAGTGATAATGAAAATAGTACTGGGGTGCGTGCAATAGGCACCGTTTGTTTGCTTTGAGATTGGTACCAAATTATTGCTGGTGTTGGAAGATGCTGAAGGAGGAGAACATAATCGACAGGGAGATACTATAGCAGCCGGTGTTTTAATCCCATGGACCAAATTAAAACACCAGTCAGAACTAATGAAGTAGACGATGCTCTCCAACTACAATTCAATGGAAAGGACCAGCTCTTGTATTATCAAAACACCCTCTCATAATACAAGAAAAATGACACGGTGCCAATTTGAAATTGTTCTGTGCCTACTCTAAATAACAAGTGGTGCTCAATACATTATGGAGCTGTGCTTGTACAGATCCTATCAGCAAACTACAGAGTAGGAAAAAAAGAGTGAAAAATCCTCTTCTCGTACATTGAAGACACATGGAAATTGCAGAGAAGGCAACGGTGATGCACTGCATTCAGCAATAAGTACGAATTGGAGCCCATGGAAATTGCAGAGAAGGCAAATCTGATTCGCTGCCTACCCAAAATTTCAGATCTTGAAAATGCTACGCCCAAATCATAAGATCGCTCCTAGGCTCCTAGCATCCACCATCATCGTAGCACACCACGGCTGGAGCTGACCACCTCAGTCCATGCCACACACCTCATGCCGGTCGTCGGCCGCCGCACGCGGAGGAACAACCTCGAGGTCACCGGCTTTTTCCCAGCACGCTGGCCACGCTCACCTCTCCTATCTGCTCCGCGGCGGCGGGTCAACGCGCCCTCTAACCCCAGCTGCTGCTCGGCGCCAGCGAGAAACTGTCCGCCACGTAGGTGGATCCGGTCGGGGATGAGGCAGGGGCGACGACCTCGCAGGTGGATCCGGGAGAAGGAAGTAGGGGAGGGAGACGCGGTGGCCGGATACGCTGCATAGGGAGGGGGAGCCTTCGCGGCGACGAGTCACGACGGGAAAGGGGATTCGCGCCGTGGGGATCCTTGGACCTCCGCGCCGGGAGCGTGCGTGCAAGGAGGTGGCGACGAAGATGGAACTGGTTGGAGTCGTTCCGGGCGGCGAGCAAGGGAGGTCGCGACGTCATGGGGAGTCCTTCCCAGCTGGGCGAAGGGAGATCGCGGCGTTGCGGGAGTCGTTGCCGGCAGCGCGAAGGGAGATCACGGCGGCGTTGAGAGGATTTCTATTGGCGGTGTCGCGGGATAAGAATCGCATCGCTGGATTCGGAGGGCGAAGGGCTAGCGGTGGCAGAGGGATGTAATTTGCAAAACGTACCGTCTTGTTTGGTGGTGGCAATCGCTGTAATTACCACGAAAACGAAAAGGTGTGTTGAGTTGTCAAACATTAGAGCGATCTGAATCGTTGATCAGATATTGAACGGCACAAATTTAATGTATCCCGAACATGTTTGCTCTTTTAATAGTAGTATAGATGAATGATCCATTTATTTTACGTCTTTCTGTTTTGAACCTACTCTTTTTTTTGACAATTAATACCATATATTATACTCAAGGAGTAGTAGCGAATAGTACATGCTACATGAGTTGACTACAGCGATTATAAAATAAAGTCTAAAAGAAAAGAGCAAATCTTCAAACTCTACTCTTAATCTAGTCTGAAAACGTATTTTTCGATGAACCCCGATTGCTACATTACACCATCATTGGTGGAGAACAAATTACATAAAGGACCTTGAAAGAAAAGGAAATTAAAACTTGGTCCATAACTTTTGCATGGAAGACCCTAGAACAAAAATGGGAAAAGCAATCAAGCATGGGTCTTCTTCCAGCTCCTTCTCCACCAAATCCTCGTCGAAGCTTCCAACCACGGCCAACCACAACACCATTGGGGGACGCAACCACTTGGGGTGCAACAGTGGGAGCACACTGAATTGGAGTTGAAGGGCCTCCAACTTGGCTCACAGGCCTCGAGGTTGAACAACAGCTTTCACCAGCAGTAAGACCCAAGAATCCATGTACTTGTTGCCGGCGAGCAGAGAGGGAGTAGCCGCCTTTCGTCCATAAAAGTCGACGGCGAACATACCGTCAGGAAATCTCTGCTAGACAAATTGTGGAGCGACTGCCCCACCAGTCCAAGATCACAGCAGCAAGCTCTAGCTGTTGTGCAGGTGTCTACAGCACCACATCGGCAACAACTCCAGTCAACGGCGTCCGCGTCGTCACTTGCGTCCACGCCACTCCCGCTGTGACTACGGGAGGGAAAGAGAGGAAGACCATGTAGTTAATGATGACGGAGAGGAGGAACGACGGATGCGCAAGCCTTAAAGCCAGTCGCAATCGTCCGCTTCACTCCCGCTATGACTGAGGGGAATGTTAGAATATGTGTACGACTAGGAATATGGATTAGAGGTCATGTTGTACTCCAAGTCATTGGCTTCTTGCCTCCCAAGTTTGTACCACTATATATATCCCATGAGGGTCAAGGCAATACAACGCACAAAACATTAGGGTTCTACAATTTCACAGCAGGAACTCCACAAAACAGCTTCACAAACATCCCCTGAAGCTTCTACTCCCAGCAACCCGCTTCGTCGCCTGCCACCACGACAACCAGGAAGAACAAGACCAGCTGAACCGAAACCTCACCAACCACAGCCTTATTGACGGAGATTTTGCAGGTTAACCACCCCGACGCCTCTGTCTCCGACTGCTGGAGCTCCCCGCTGGAGAAGAAACACCCTAGGATGCACTAGAATTGGGCGCAAAAGACCCATGCTGCACTCCATAAAAGGAACAAGCGGCCTATAACACTAGTTGTACCGCTACGGGCCACCTCCCACTCACCGCCGACCACCGTGGATGCCAGCGATGGGCGGGAGAGGAACCAGCGATAGGATCTAGGGGGGAGAAGAGAGGCGGTATCCACGAGAAACAAAAGTGCCTTTCGATGAATCTGGCACATCAATAAGAATTGCTAACGTCCAGGAAGAGAAATGGCAGTTTGTTTACCTAGGGTAACACGATGGGTATTTTTTTAGGACAAGACTACCCGGCGGCGCCGCATATTTGCGTCTTCGTGCGGCGGCTTGCATACATGCATGTAATTAATTAATATCTCACACAATTAGTTTCATGCATTTAATTAATTACCCATCAGATCACATGCATGCAGTTAATTAGTAGAGCCATGAGGCTCCTCTCTCTCCCATGCAGGTAGACGGTGATGTCATTCAAGATTCTCTCAATTTCAAACTTTAAAAATCTTATCTCACAAATCATAGATCGGATTGGAAATCCGCTTTCACCGTTGCCTTAGTCGCGACGAGATCTACGAAATTAGATCCCATGTTGCTATGTTCTCACAACCTTTTTTTTCGTCAGTAGTTACCAGATTATTATCACTAACTTATCAGATTACAATAACTTGGTTATCAGGTTTTCTGTATGTCATTCTGTATCAATGTAATGTTGTATGATACTACTTTGTGTTGACTAATACCATTTCTTAGGTTTTGAAAATGTTTGAACACTTACTCTTTTGCAATGCATATTATCGTAAATGTCTATAACCATACAAAATTTAACAAGATAACCATGAACAATTATCGTGGTAACTGTTCGTTGCCAATCTGACAACTACAGGGGATAATCTGGCAACTGGTGTGAAAAAATAAATTTTATCGAAACATATTAACATGAGATCAAGTTTTAAAGGCCTCGTCGAGACGAATTTAGCAGTGCAAACGGATCGTTAATCGGAGTAACGGTTTAAAAGATAAATCATTTTAAAATTTAGAATTTGGTAATTAATATGATGATGTCACCCATGAGGTGGCATACTACATGCATGCATGTGCTCCAAATTAGCCGCCGCATGCTAAACTTCTCGTGCGGCGCCTCTCTCTAGCTTTTCCCATTTTTTTAAGATGAGAAGGGCCTTGAAGACACGTGAGCTTCATTCATAACGGTGGGAAATTACAAGAAGGAACCAAAAAATTACAGCAACTACAACATTGTCATTCATAACTTTTAGTTATATTTGTTAAATTTGTTTGATGTGTGGTTTGATTGCATGACAAAATTCTTTGGTTTTGATTTTTAAAATCTTCCTGAATTTTTGAAAAGAAAAATATTTTGGTTTTAATTTTACAAAATCTTGCTAAGTTTAGAAGAAAAAAAATAGTTTGTTTGTAGGAATTTCGGGGACGAAATTCTTGTAAGGTGGGAAGGATGTGATAACCCGTATTTTTGGTAAATTATTATTTTTAAGTAAAATAAACTTTGGCTGCTAATTAGTTTTATTTTGGCTAGTTTGCTTTGTAATTAAATTTTGGCTATACGCTTTGGACTTGAAGCATTGAGCTGCATGCTTCGTTTATGCTTGTGCTGGTGCATGGAAACGTGCATGCATGCATGGCTAAAACAAGCAACGTGAGCTGTTTGGCTATTTCATAATACGTGGCTTGCTACTAAAGGATCAGCTTTGAGCAAAGCACCACGTACGTGATGACACGTGCATGAAGATATTTGGGGCAGCGTCTAGATTTTTACTCAGCTCAGCTGCCTCGAAGGGTCTCGGCCGGCTTGGATATTTTGGTTGCAACCGACGATGCTAACCTATAAATAGCCAGCTCACTTCATTACTGAGCATCAGTTCAGCTCTTAACCAGTAGACCAGAGAAAGAAAATACAGAGGCCGTTCCGGCAAGAGTAGAGAGACAGATAGTGAGAAAGTATAGAGAGATTAG
Organism: Poa pratensis; assembly: GCA_947311845.1. Classification (NCBI taxonomy): domain Eukaryota; kingdom Viridiplantae; phylum Streptophyta; class Magnoliopsida; order Poales; family Poaceae; genus Poa; species Poa pratensis. The sequence continues at coordinate 41,502,324 of CAMZMU010000046.1, read as the reverse complement.
TGAGCTGGAGACGCCGGCGATGGGAGAGCAGCAGATGGAAAATTCAGAAAAGGGAAACGCTGCCGGAATACAGAGCTACTGAGATCTTGAGCAGGCGCCGCCACCGGCGAGTAGATAGTCCGGCTGGTATTTTTCCGGCCTTGGGGCTGGAGTACGAGATCATATGTTGAGCGTAGCTAAATATTTGGAGGTTTCGCCAGAGTGCTATTTGCTAGCTACGGCATAGCTTAACCGAGGCAAGCGGTTCTTATATCTCTCATATATTTTGTACAATATGCTTTGATGTGAATGTGCATGATACCGTATTGGTACGAGCTTTGTGTTGATATACGAGGCTAATGCGCTGGTGTCGTTACGGTGATGGATCCGTAGGAGCCACCGGTACGAGCCGGGCTTAGCACGTGTATTCGACATGCAAATGAACACAACGTTTTTATAGAATAAACTTGGTGCTACGAAGGTGATCGTATTGTACCGGTCACAGTACAGGTATGGGACTGTCTGAGTTCTCCGCGAGGGGCGGCCCTTGAATGGAAAGTGTCGGTGATGGATCCGTAGGAGCGACCGACATCGAGTAGGTCAGGGTGTCCGGTGTCCGAGCGGGTGAAAGGGCTCAGCTCGTTCTGGAATCTTGTGTGGTTCTGGGCGAGGCTGTCGATGTCGGAGTACCCCTCTTAAGAGTGTAAAAGCGTGAATATTCACCCCTGTGATTCCCGGGTAGGGAAACTCACTTTCATGTGTGGCACCATGTGTTTTAATCTGCTTAACAACTTAACAACACAATGATTGTTTTACTGCTATTTCGAAAACCTAGTGTATTTTACAAAGTATATGAAAATGTATGAATTGTTTGCTGAGTATAACTCCTGTTGTACTCACCCTTGCTTCTTCTGTTTTTTTTTTAATGTTATCAGAGTTCGCAGCGGAAGCCGTCGTATCCGAGGAGTAGGCTGGACCAGTGGTGGGAAACGACTAGAGAATTTACTCTTATAATTGTAATAATCCTGTAAAATGAATAGAATGAGCTGTTTGAGATCCACTGTGCTGGTTTATGCCTGCTTTTCTAGCCTTGCGCGTGTATAGACTTTCGGGTCTATAGGCGTGCGGCGGCTGTCATTCTACCGGGCCGGGTCTCGGGGCGTGACACTGCACGTCGTTCAGGATGCTTTTGTTTTAGGTTATGGGTAGTCGATCGCCATCCTATTAGATAAAAAGAGAGTTTATGTACAGAGTTTCAAGCTTAGCTGAACATTACATTTCGAGTTACTCTAATGCCCTACATGAGCGTCTCAGGGGTCCTAAGTGTGGACATAAGCATTCTCTGATAAAGCTCACGCTCTCAAACAAGGATTCCTACTATTCTAGACGTTAAGTTGTAATAGGGATAGCTATAATCTCGGATGGCTTGGAGGCGGCGAAGACCATGCAGGAACATGCTCAACCTCCTGGCATCGCAGCGACGATCTTTAATGAGTGCTATCATTTATCTACTGAACTCCTAAATATTGAGTTTGAGCTTATTCCTAGATAAGCTAGTTTTGTAATTCATAAGTTGATCAGGTAATGTGTGCTTCTTGCATCATCTATTTTAATATTGTAACCATTAGTTTTATGTTTGTTTAGTGTATTTGTGCAACCTTTATCTAGTTTTATGTGTTTTACGGAGCTTTTCATCAATTCCAATTATTATTTTTATTTAATACTGGAAGGCCAAAACAACTCCTTATCTTCATATTTTTAATGTTTCAGGGTCCTTAACACCAATTAATTTGGGTGAATTGTTTTTCAAAGTCGAAGAGACCGTGCACCGGAAATCAACAAGCTGCCCAAGTGATGGACCTTGAGGGCCCATGGTTGGGCCTCATGGGCGCGCCACATAGGCCCAAGGTCCACCAGGCGATGATTTCGTGTCGTATGAAAAGGCACACCCTAATTTCGTGGATTTTTCTGAGGTGGCAGCGGATCTGAGAGTCTTATCTCACTCTTAGAAATGGCATATCATGTTGTATCATTGCTGCTGGAAGAGGGAAATCTTCACCATCAACACCAACGCCTCCTCAACATTGGGAGAGAGTGCCTCCATCACACAGCACCGACTATGTGTAGATTGGAACCCTGAATAGATAGTTAACTTTTTACGTAAACCATAAGTGGGTTCCCCGTAAGCCTCAGGAACTGGGCCTTTTTGAATTGCGGGATTTTTTAAACATACGAATAGTAAAAACAAAGGATTGAAATGTCACGCACTTCAAATTCCTACGGGATTTTAAAACACTGGAATTTTGTAAACGATGCTTTTGGATGGTGCATAGGAAACAAACACAGGACTGTGCAGGAATGAGGAGAGAGTAGATAGAGATAGAATGTGAGTGCACTGGACTTTGCAAAGCAAAAAATAATAACAGATCGATAAATTGGTACTTCTCTCTTGCTCGTTCAGTACCCAGTAAGGTCATGGGCCCATGTCACTAGAACATATTCCCTCCGTTCGGATTTAATCTACATTCTATTCCCAAAATTTGTTCGGAATTAATCTACATTCTAGGTGGGTCCCACCTCATTAATTAAGAGGGAGAAAGTTCAAACACCATGCATGCACCGGTTTGTTATTCCCCATGCATGGATTACATTAACTAAACTTGGTTTAACCAATGGATTATTTATATATCATGGGACCATAATTGTGTTGCATTGTGGGGTGTGTAAAAGTAGTACTAATAAATGCTAGCCTAATTTGCCTGAAATTTTACAAAATGTAGATTAAATCTGAACGGAGGGAGTAATTAGTGAAGTCCCTAGCAGTAAATACCTGAGTAGCACATCAAGTCCTTTCTGACATGCACACAAGTGCACAAGTGTATAGTTAACTCGACTCCTTTAATCTGCAGCCCTTCTATCTGCAAAATACAGCATATATGTCACGTTGCACGAGTGAGCGGCAAAATGAAACTTCTTATCGGGTATTTGTCTCCCGAGTTTCAGTACTCGCTCCATTTTGAAAACCCGCATTTGTGAGTTTCATTTTTTGGGATATAGCCAACGATATGTCCTAAAAGCATGGAAAATCGCAATGAAAAATTATGTATACTATGTGATACACAAAAATGGCAAACAAATACGATAAATTTAGATATTTGAAAATAGGCATACTAAGATCCACACTCTTATCATTTTTGTGTAGACCATAATACGAATAATTTTGCATTATGATTTTTCATGCTCGTAGAATATATTATTGGTTTCATCCCTTTTTTCAGATTTCTTGAAACTCGTAACTATGATTTTCGATTTTTATTTTAAACGGAGGGAGGACCGGAACTCGGGAGTAAGAAATCTCCACTTTTATCGTGCAGGATCTCTTCTGTAATGGCAGAGACAAATGAAAAGTTCTACCGAACTCTAAGAAGTTCAGTACACACACAACCAAGGAACCTTCACGACGAAGAATTAACCGCTATCTTAATGAACTTTGAAACGCTTTGAATATCTTACACGTTCTCTTCTGCACGGTGCACTAGTGGTGTCCTTATCCTGATAATGTGCAGTCACAACGGTACGCTAGTACTACTACTCCTAGTTGGTAATAAGGCCGTGTTTCCACAAATGGATCAAATAACTCGGTTAAGAGTACAGCTTATGAATCAATTGTGTACGATCTTACGGATATCCCTTTTCCGTATCAGGATATGCACGGCAGAGCAGTACACCACTCCTACTACTAGGTACTTGAGGCCTTGCTCCCACAAATGGCATCAAATAACACGAAAGCAGAGTATATTTGTGAACCAAAAGTAGCAATCAAATGTACGATCCTACGGATATCCTTTTTCATTCGTCACCAGATCGATGTGGTCATGGTCGACATGGACGATCTCATTCATAAATCCACCCCATATTCCCATGGGCGAAACAACATTATATTAGCAATGTTCTACACTGGAGTACTTCCTTCTCACTGAACACTAACCCACGAAACTAAAACATACATTGAAAGAGGCATGACATCGTACTACTACTTATAAGAAGGTAAATACAAAAGGCCATAACACTGACGGAGACTACGGCATACAGAGAGAAACAGGCATCATCATACTTCGGCAGAAACGAAACCCAGCATGCAAGCATGCATACTGACAGCGATACTCCTAATCTACTACTACCTCCATGCGTCCATGTCCCAACAGGCCAAGACACTGAATCCGCACGCCATGGGGGAGCGTCTCCCGCCGTCGTCCATCCAGGGCGCAGCCGGATGACGCCGCGCTCAGCGGAGGACACGGCTGCACAGCCTCGACACATCGGACGGCTGGACGGGCTTCAGCAGGAAGTCCTCCGCCCCTTCCTCCAGGCACCTGACAGACCAAAAAACGTGCAGAAATGAGCTGCATCCTCCTAGCTGCTATGTCACTGAACAAACAAGAATGGGCAATGCATGTGTGCCAATGCCACGAATAATACTAACCTGCTGATCCTTGCAGGCACGTTCTCCGAGGACATGATCACCACGGGGATCCCCTTCAGCTTGGACGACTCCTGCATGCAAGCATTACATTTCAGTTGTCATCTCGCAAAGAAACAACTAGTAACAGGATTTTGATGTACATGCATGTGATTTATCATGAATTTTGACAAGAAAAAATGGTTGTATATATTGTGTCATATAGCATTATTACCTTGACCTTCTTGAGGAGCTCGTACCCAGTCATCTCCGGCATCCAGTAGTCGGTGATTATCATGCTCACATTCGCCTCCTAGAACCAAGAACATACACGCGTTATAACACACGTCGCAAATCACACAAAAATCCGAAAGAAAATCAAGGTTCAGTAAAAGATCACATACGGAGCCCAGGAGCTCCAGCGCCCTCTTCCCGCTATCCACGGCAGTCACTGCACACACGAACGCACACCTCTTGTCACAAATCCACGAAAGAGAAAAGCACCAGAAGAGAAACGAAACTCTGATCTTGCTGTCTATTGGTCACCGCGAAACTTGGAGCTCCGGAGGATGCCGGAGATGACGGCGCGGTCCACCGAGCTGTCGTCCACGGCGAGAACGTGCGGCAGCGCCGCCGCCGCGCTCCCCTCGGCGCCAAGGCCCTTGCAGCTCGCCATCTCTATCTCCCTCACCTAGTACTAGTACCACTCTCGTCTAGTAGGCGGAGCTTGAGGCAAAGGCTTTTTTGGAAAGTGGCTGGAGAGAGCGACTGCTGTGAGCACAGGTGAGGGTGACGACCCTATATATAGCCCCAGGCGACGACCGGGGTCGTGGCACAGGAGCTAGCGGAAAAGGAGAAGACGAGGAGGAGGTCATGGAGATCGCTGACCGGGCCCCGAGCCCGAGGGATATCTCTGCGGCAGGGGGGAGAGAGAGTGAATCCAAGATACGGATACGGTCTGCGCCGCGATCGGATGCGGCGGGGTCATGGCATCCCCAAGGCGTGACGCAACCGCGCCGCGGCCGCAGCGAATCCGGCGACGCCGCGAGTGAGCAAAGCAGCTAGCTGTCTGGCACCACGAGGGTAGATCATGGATGATGCAGTGCAGGTGCAGCGACAGCAGCGAACCAAATCTTTTGTTGCTGCAAACAGGAGTGCTGCTATTTACTCCTTTCTTCACTGGCTCACCGGCCGGCACACCGTATTTCCTCTATTAAATAAAATATACTGTATGTTATTATAATCATCTTTTGCTGGATGCAACACACACGAACATTTTGCAGCGCAAAACTACGGCGCCTAGCTCTGAGTGTACGTCAGTAATTGAAGCAGCACTTGACTATCCGGTATAGGAGTAGGAGTACTCCAGATACGCAATGATCTTGCTAGCTGGCGAACCGAGAGGCCAACAATGATGGCGTATATGCGAGCAACAAAAACTTGATTTCACGCCACAATTTACTTCCAAAGTGAGTTGATATAGTGCATCTTCCAAGAGTAGGAATGTGATAAGTGGAATAAACGCATGCATGCAACATTGAGGTGGAAATGCGGGCGATTTGGAGATCGGACTCCATCGAACAAAAAAAAGTTTTTTTTGTCAAAAAATATATAATTCTACATGTATATATCAATGCAGTTCTACATACGTGTAATTTTTATCAGGAAATACTTTATACTCTAGATTAGATAAGAAGACATATTTTTTTGATTTATAACAAGCAGTGCAACTACCTCCATTCCAAAATTCATACAAATTTAGTGAAAAATAAATTTTACTAAACGTCACCATTTTTTAAATAAAAATACAACATTTACATTATTAAATAAATACGCCATGAAAACATTTTTTGCGGATATAGATTTGGTATCATAGGTATCTGTAATTTTATCTACAAACTTGGGCAAACTTAAAGTACCTATTTTCTTTTTAACTAAATGTATATGTCTTGTATTTTAAAATGGATGGAGCATATTCTAGTCCACATAATTGTAGGTAAGATCATGTCGGTAAGAAAACCGAGCTCCATGTAGCGCAGAAAGCTCGTTTTCTGAAGAAAAAAAATCAAAATACCATTGAAAGTTACAAAACAAATCGGGAAAATCCTAAATATAGATAATGATGAACTCTAGTGGTGTGCAAAAAAATCATTCGGAAAATCCACATATTTTAGACTGAACAAAAATGACAAACATGGGGATCTGTGTGGCGTGGACAATGTCCAGAACTCAAAAATTTGCAAGATTGGTCTTTTTGTGTATTCTAGAATATAACAAATTTTGAATTAAGATTTTGCACTCTGATAGAGTTCAACTATCTACACCTAGGATTTTTGTTCTGATCTTTTTGAAACTTACAAATGTCAATTTCGAAATGTTTAGAAAGCGGTCACCAAGTAGCTCGGGCTAGTACATTGTGCAAGTACATTGTGATCTCCAGAAATGTGCTCAACCCTGCACACCACGTCCTTCCTGTCTAGGCTTTTTCTGGTGCCATGCGTCATGCATGCTCCAGTCGTCGTCGCTATCCAATGCGTGCAAGTGCAAGCAATGCCAGAACTGCCAGCCGAACCCCAGGGTACTCCAGTCGTCGTCGTCGCTATCCCTTCCCGGAGAACACCGCGACTGCGAGCCATTAAACTTCACATCTCTTGCACCGATTTGGCCGTCTGATTTATGATCTCCTGTCTGATGTGTGACCGCTGGCTGCAGTGCGAGCCTCTACGGCGACGACCGGCTGGCTACACGCTAGCTACGGCATGCAGGCATGGGCCCGATAGATCGTCTGCCATGGCGATCTTGTGGAGATACTGGACGAGTTCCGAGGGAGATCTTCCCCGCCTCTTGCCATCCCTGTCATGACGTATGCTCAACTGCCCACAGTAATGAACTCTTCCGATCGATGGGATGCTGGACGTGGCCAGTAGAGTAGCTGGCTAGCTTTCCTTTTTGTCAAACCAAGGATAGTCATGGCGACTAAGGGCTTCTTTTGCATTGAGGCTAAAAAAAAATTATTCTCTGTTACATTGAGGCCAGAAAACTCGAATCATGGCGGCGACAACAGGGAAAAACAAACCCTTGAAATCAAGTGCTCCTTTATGATTGATTATACGGGCAGGCCTAGACATGGGTAGACACACTTGATCGAGCATCTTCACCAATGCACTGAGTAATCCAGAGAGGTAAACGGGGTGACCCCAAGGCCTCACCACAGCGATTAGCGCTTCTGGGCCGTCGGATCGAGCTGTTACTGCGCGATCCAGACCGTCCATTTTCTGGTTTACTTTTCTTATTTCCACTTTTTTGCTCTGCTGTCGTGGGGTGTTCCTAGCTGATCAGCCACCGACTTGTGGCCCTCTTTTCTGGGATGGTCCACCTGCCAGCTGGTGTTTTGCCTTCGTGTCTGGTAGACCGTCGTTTTACCTCGGTCGCTGTTTTGTGGCCCTATGGTTTGGCTGGTCCACTGTCAGCGACTGTGACTGGCTCAAGGTACGGTGCGGGCGTTAATTTGGCAGGCCTCGATTGGGGGAGAGTAGCTCGCGCGCCTCATTTCTCTGCCTCGCCTCTCTCTCTCTCTCCCCTCGGTCTCACCTGCTCCGCTCCCTCCTCCTGCCTACAGTAGACGGGTTTGAGATCCAGCTTCAGATCCGCCGCCGCCTCGCCATCTCCGGCCGGACCTGACGCCATGCGAGCCTTCAGCAGTGGTTTCGGTTGAGGTGAGCCCTGGTTGACCCGCGGGGTTCCATTTCTTTGTGTTCTTTCCTTTCTTTCGCCCGTGGTATCCGATTCCTTGGCGTTCTCTGCTTCTTATTCTTCTTCTTTGTTTTCTTTCGGTCTAGGTTTGGATTCTACTTTCGGTTCCTCTTATTCTTCTTCCATCCCGTGTGCTTTGGCTTTCCTTCACTTTTGTTTCTGTCTTGGATCCGCCTCCTCCGCTCGCTCCTCCCACCTATTGTTTCCCTGACGGAGCTTCAAATCCACCTTCAGATCCGCCGCCGTTCGCCGATCTCGGGCTGATTCTGACGCTATGCAAGCCTTGAGGAGTGGTTTCGGTTGAGGTGAGGCGCTGGTTGACCCGTGGGGATCTATTTCTTTGTCTTTCTTCCTTTCTTTCGCTCCTGGTATCTGGTTCGCTGGCTTTGTCTGCTTCTTATTCTTCCTCTTGTTTTCTTCTCCATCGTAGGTTTCCCTTCTACTTTTGTTTGTTCTTTGGCCTTTATATCTGTGATTTGGTCTTCTTCTTCCTCTTCTAGATTCTTTTCCTGGCCACCATCGCTGTCTCAGATGACATTTTTTTATTTGTGAGTTGTGACCTTGCCGTATTCTTCTCGCAGGTGCTCGTCCTCCATCCTGCGCTCAGTACCCGCATCTGCCTCCAACTTTACGTTGGGCAAGAGGACCAGAGTATGGGCCGCTGCCACAGCGCAAGAGATGGCGGTGCACCAGGACGTCGAGGTGCCTCCGCCGACCTCGCGCTACAGAGCATGAGCCGTCACCGTGCCTCCCTCGAGCTCTCCATCGTCTTCCCCTCTCCATCATCCTCTCATCCATAGTCGCATCTTCTTGAGTAGGCAGGAAGATTGAGGCATCGTAGCCATGAAAAGAGGAGAAGAAGGAGGTCGCCACGCTGAGTCGCATGGCTGCCACGCGCAGCAAGGTACCTTGCCAAATCTGGATCTCTGCTCTCCTCCTGGTGTGCGCCTTCTATTGCCCGTTGCTAGCGCTAAGTTGACGAGGGAATATCTCCCCGGCAACAGCGTCAGAAACTATGCTTGATGCGTGTAACGTCACACGTCAGTTGGGAACCCCAAGAGGAAGGTATGATGAGTGCAGCAGCAAGTTTTTCCTCAGTATGAAACCAAGGTTTATCGAACCAGTAGGAAAACGAGGTTGCTTCGAAGGTGTTGGTGAAGGAGTGTAGTGCGGCGCAACACCAGGGATTCCGGTGCCAACGTGGATGTTGGGGATATACCTACTAGGGGTATCACCAGCATGGATCAATCCGGCTAGTCCAGGGTGGCCCGCAGTGGTGGTGAAGGCTTTGCCTACCGGGCGGCCCAGATAGCTGACGACCAAGGAAGGCGGATGCCGGCAAGGAGGAGGCCCAAGACTGAAGCCCATGAAGCCACCAAGACCAAGACGGAAGGCGGCATACTTGCCGGCTAGGTTTAGGACTCCGTATACTTGCTGGATACGTATTCACCTTGTAACCCTAGGTCCAGCCGCCTATATAAGCTGGACCTCGGGGCGCCTTTAGGGCAACTCTTTGATAGACAACCAGCTCATTGTAATCTGTTCACGGCGATATTGCCTTATAGTGAGTTATAGCAGCACGTAGGGCACCGCCACCGCCGTGGTGCCTGAAGCTGGGTAAACCGCCGTGTACAATCCCGACCTTGACGACGTCCACCTTCTTGCCCTACGTTCACCCTCGGCTAGCAGGACCCCGTCTCCTATCCAAAATGCCGATACGACGACAGTTGGCGCCCACCGTGGGGCATAAGGCGTCAGGCATCACGTTCCAGGCGGGAACACTTCTGGCTGTCCGCAGCCGACGATTCCGATCATCATCTTCATCAACGCGACCAGATCTCATCTGGCCGGCTCTCCTGCTCCGGCAGACCGGCACGATCGCAATCGTAAAACATCTGCCAGATCAATCCAGCCGGCTCATCCTCTTTGCCGTGCGCGCAAGATTAGATCTGGCAAGATCAACAGAAAAATCCGTCGTCTCCTGCTTCATCGGATGGCTGGCCGAGTTGGTCTCGCAATCCGGGTCGCAGGACACGTGCTGCATGGCGGCAGCCTCCAGGGGCTGCAACCGATCTGACTTGCTCGCCTTGCTTGCCGATCCGGGTAGCACTTGGATTCAATTTGTTGACCAGATCCGACTCTGCCAACGCTAGGTGTCTCGTATGAGCTGCAGGAATCACGAGGATTCAGCATCCGGCGTATCCCGGCCGCCCGGCAGCAGGTGCATGCTGATGTCGCCTAAGCTAGCCATTAGCTGCGTCATCAAGTCATAAGGAAAACAACATCCAAGCTGCCACATCGTGAAGCTAAGCTAATCGCTCGTGGTACTACACGTGAGGCCAATTAAAACAATATAATCGGTGCGTGGATTAGACAGCCAGAGTGCTAAACTGCATGCATGATGTTTATCGCCTCGTGTGCTAAAGCACCCTCACGTACAGCCAATGGATGGAATCAAAACTAGTACTACTTCCGGGATCAGAGGGCTAGCAAAATTTATGATTGGCTCTGGAAGAGTAAGGTCATGCTGCGAATTAAAGTGTTTGCTTGGTTAATGATAAGTGACAGATTAAACACGAGAGATATGCTACGCAGGCGACACTGGAATGTCACAGATGTCTTCCATTGTGTTATGTGCCCTACTAGGCAAACGGAGGATTGGATGCATTTGTTCTTTCACTGCAACTTCAGCGTCAGAATATGGAACTATTTACAGATCAAATGGGAGGATGGAGATAGCTTTGAACAGGTGTTTCATAATGCTCGTCGAGATTTTGGGAAGCCATTCTTTGCTGAAGTAACCATCATAGCCTGTTGGCACATTTGGAAGCAGCGTAATGAGGCCATCTTTCAGAATGTCATGCCCACCTTCAGGTCTTGGAGAAGAGGATTTATACATGAGATCACCTTGCATACGCATAGGGTGAAAGCTAGACATCTACAAGAGTTATCACGATGGATTGAAACTCTACATTAATTTTCTCATTTTGTAAATATGTTGTAATTGTTGTACAGTCTTTCTTATCCTTAATAAAATACTGTGGGGGGTAACCCCTACAGTCCAGGTTCAAAAAAAAAACTAGTACTACTGTCAAAGACACGCGGCATAGGTTAAAGGCGGCCAGATATCCAGTGTATTTGCGTCTTCGTCTTCGACCAAATGCTGCAGGTGACTATTTAAGTCATCAAATCACGCCATGTCAACAATGTCAGCGGGACGCCGCCATCATTGCATCTGGCCTAGATGTATTCATCATCACCTAACGCCACGTCCGGCTTCGTTCCGACGTCCGGCTTAGGCGAATATATCGCCACCCATGCCACACTCGGCTTCGCTCCAACGTCCGGCTTGGGCGGATTCATCGCTACATAACGCCGTGTCCCGGCTTAATTGCTAGCGCGGCACACGCCTTTCTGGTGTATTTACCGTCGCGTTCCGACGCGACACGACGTCTTTTCAACATGCTTGTTGGCTGATCGCCCAAACCTGGCCAGTTTGGGAAGACATCGATCAATGCAAAACAACAACCTATGTACGCAAAGAACAGTGCACATGCATGGATTGTTCGTCCAGAGCGCTAATCTCATGCATGATTTAAGTGGGAATCAGTATCTCACGAATATTTAAGTATGACAATTTATCGTTGCGTTTCCGGCTTAATTGCCAATGTGACGAGCCCGGCACGCCGTCTTTCGGCCTAATCGCTAACCGGCAAGCACAAGAGGAGAACTCGGAAGCCGCCGCCTTGCTGGAATCCGCCTTAGGATCCGGGAGGCTGCCGCCTACATTCCGGGGCTGCCGTCAACATCCCTGGGGCTACCGCCTACATCCCGGGGGCTGCCGCCTACATCTTAGGGGTTGTCTTCTTCAGTCTGGGGTTGCCGTCTTCCGACTCACCCTCCTCGACATCAACGTCAAGCCATCAAACAGCTAAGTTTTCATACACTTAACATTTAATTAATTATTATATGATCATGAAATAAAAGTCTATGGTTCCCTCACTCTGCTCTGAGATCATGCCGTCTTTTGTCTTTTCATATGATCATATACTCTTAGTATCAAGGTTACCCAAAATCTGCTCTGTGCTAAGTGGTTCAAACTTTTAGATACTTGCCGCCTCCGGGCCAAATTAAGCAATCATTTTGCACCGCCTAATATCCTTATTCTGATTGTTTATATGTGGGTTGCCTAGTAGTATGTTTTTGGCACCAACAGGCCGGCTTCGGTCTCTGATTCTAAACTAATTGGTACTAGCCCTGGTTGTCTCAGCTAAAGTAACTGCGCTGCGGTACCACCAACATACAAAAAGCTAAGCATATATGCCAGATAAATATTAAGGCGGGCCACGTAAAATTTACAACCCCTAAGTGTTTGTTCCAAAACTACCGGCTCAGGCCTTACATTTGTCCAGCTTACAGTAAAAGTTCATCTTAATGCAGCTATGTTTACTATGCAGGATATTTGACACTTGGGGCTGCGGTCGCAGCACTTTCATCGAGTCTTGAGCCGCCTTTCCGTCAAGGCGGCACTAACCTCGGCAACTACAATCATCTGATCTACAACGCCACAAGTTCTTCTGAGCATCGAGCCGACTTTCAAGAAAATCGACTCAACGCTCGGGGGCTGCACCTAGGCGGATCAAGAAAACCTCTGGCGAACAAAGCCTGGGGGCTCGACATCGACGCTGCCCCTCGCCAGATACTCGGGGGCTTGACATCGACAATGCCTTCGCCCGATACTTGGGGGCTGCACATGCAGCTCCATCATCAGCGACGCAGCCGCCTTGTCGTCAGCGACACGGCTGTCTCGTTTATCGCCGCGTTCCAGCTTAGTTGCTAACGCGGCGCGGCGCATCCGTGGCACGGCTGCCTTGTCGTCAGCGACACAGCCGCCTTGTTGTCAGCAACAAGGTCACCTTCGTGGTACGGCCGCCTTGCCGTCAAATTTCAGTCTAACCGTATCTGCAATGTTAGGCGGGACGCCGCCATCATCGGGTTCGGTTTAGGCAAATTAATCGCCAAATTACTAGTTGTTTCCGATCGCCCAAACCTGGCCAGTTTGGGAAGACATCGATTGGTACAAAACAACAAAGCTCCACGTTCCGGCTTAATTGCTAATGTGGCACAACCGCCTTGTCGTCTGCGACACGGCCGCCATCATCGCCTTCGTGGCACGGCAGAGATGCCATCATGACGTCACCTCATCTCTCCTTGAGTCCAAACTGTCATGGACCAAGGATAACATGGACACGTCAACTATCGACTAAACTAGTCAATGTGACAAGACAACTCGTGGAAGATTCCTGATAGGAGGTCAGGCCGTCTTTCCCATGTTGGCGGCAATGCGTCCGGCATCTCTGGTCGGACTGCCGCCTAATCCAACGGTGGAATGCTTCAAGCTCTTCAGCCGCATACAACGTCAACAACAAGGCGGATATTGCAGACGAAAAAAGACGGCGCCTGAAGAACTTAAACCCTCCCAGGGGCTAATGTTGGGGATATACCTACTAGGGGTATCACCAGCATGGATCAATCCGGCTAGTCCAGGGTGGCCCGCAGTGGTGGTGAAGGCTTTGCCTACCGGGCGGCCCAGATAGCTGACGACCAAGGAAGGCGGATGCCGGCAAGGAGGAGGCCCAAGACTGAAGCCCATGAAGCCACCAAGACCAAGACGGAAGGCGGCATACTTGCCGGCTAGGTTTAGGACTCCGTATACTTGCTGGATACGTATTCACCTTGTAACCCTAGGTCCAGCCGCCTATATAAGCTGGACCTCGGGGCGCCTTTAGGGCAACTCTTTGATAGACAACCAGCTCATTGTAATCTGTTCACGGCGATATTGCCTTATAGTGAGTTATAGCAGCACGTAGGGCACCGCCACCGCCGTGGTGCCTGAAGCTGGGTAAACCACCGTGTACAATCCCGACCTTGACGACGTCCACCTTCTTGCCCTACGTTCACCCTCGGCTAGCAGGACCCCGCCTCCTATCCAAAATGCCGATACGACGACACCAGGGAGTGTAGTGCGGCAGCAAGTTTTCCCTCAGTATGAAACCAAGGTTTATCGAACCAGTAGGAAAACGAGGTTGCTTCGAAGGTGTTGGTGAAGGAGTGTAGTGCGGCGCAACACCAGGATTCCGGTGCCAACGTGGAACCTGCACAACACAATCAAATTACTTTGCCCCAACTTAACAGTGAGGTTGTCAATCTCACCGGCTTGCTGAAAACAAAGGGTTAAACGTATCGTATGGAAGATGATGTTTGTTTGCATAAAACAGTAGAGAACAATGATTGCAGTAGATTGTATTTCAGATGTAAAAGAATGGACCGGGGTCTACAGTTCACTAGTGGTGTCTCTCCAATAAGATAACTAACATGTTGGGTAAACAAATTACAGCTGGGCAATTGACAATTGATAAGTGCATATAACATGCATGTGCGAGTTGTGGTGTCTACTATGAGATTCATTTGGGCATTACAAAAAAGTACATAGACCGCTATCCAGCATGCATCTATGCCTAAATAGTCCACCTTCCGGTTAACATCCGTACCCCTTCCAGTATTAAGTTGCAAGCAACAGACAATTGCATTAAGTAATGTGCATAATGTAAACAATACATTCATCCTTGAATAAAGCATTGTTGTTTTACCCCTAGTGGCAACAACACATCTACAACCTTAGAACTTGTTGTCACTATCCCAGGTTAAATAGAGGTTGAACCCAACTATCATGCATAAATACCCCCTCTTGGAGTCACAAGTATTCACTTGGCCAAGTCTTCAACAAGTAACGGAGAGCATGCAAGATCACAAATGACATAGACATGATAATATAATATTCAGCTCCACATAGGTATCAATATAAGTCAGATCTCAGCAAACACAACATGTAGCATTACAATAAGATGATCTTGATCATGATAGGCAGCTCACAAGATCTAAACATGATGGCACAAGTGGAGAAGACAACCATCTAGCTACTGCTATGGACCCATAGTCCAAGGATGAACTACTCACGCATCACTCCGGAGGCAGGCATGGCGATGTAGAGCCCTCCGGTGATGATTCCCCTCTCCGGCAGGGTGCCGGAAAGAGCTTTAGAACCCCGAGTCAGGGTTGACGACGGCGGCGGCAGCGAATATGTTCTGGATGAAAGGCTCGGTGTTTTAGGATTTTCACGTCTCGGTGAATAAATAGGCGAAGGGGCGATGTCGGCGGACCCCCGAGGGGCCCAAACAACAGGCTGGCGCGGATGTATATGCCACTAGTCCATTGGTTGAAAGTCTGTCAGAAGTAAATGACAAGATTGAAAGATAAAACACCACATACTTCCTCATGAGCTATAAAACATTGACACAAATAAGGAGTAATAAAGTTTTGAATAGTTTAAAGGTAGCACATGAAATATTTACTTGGAATGGCAGGAAATACCACATAGTAGGTAGGTATGGTGGACACAAATGGCATGGGTTTTGGCTCAAGTTTTGGATGCACGAGAAGCATTCCCTCTCAGTACAGAGTTTAGGCTAGCAAGGTTGTTTGAAGCAAACACAAGTATAAACCGGTACAGCAAGAATCACATAAAAACATATTGCAAGTATTATAAGACTCTACACTGTCTTCCTTGTTGCTCAAACATTTTACCAGAAAATATCTAGACCTTAGAGAGAACAAATATGCATCCCAAGTCTCAACAAGCTCTACGGTAGTTCTCCACTACTAGGCTTTAACTACATGATGCAAGAGCTTAAACATGATCTACTTGAGAGCTCAAAACAATTGCAAAGCATCAAATCGAAACAAGACAATGATCTACAAGAATGCATATGTCTTTTCCAATACCAACTACTACATGTAGCATTTTCTTTCTTCCAAACAAACACCAATCAATTTATTTAAACATAAACTCTCCAAATGATAATATAATGCAGCAAGAGAGTATTTATAAACAAGTGCTAACAGCTCGAAGAGATGCATGAAAAACAGGAGCTAAAAGCACTGCAGTAGCTAGTTAAGAATACTCAACAAATATAAGTGAAGAACATGAGTATTCACATGAAAAAGCGGAGCGTGTCTCTCTCCCACACAAGGATTGCTAGGATCCGAATTTATTCAAACAAAAACAAAAATAAAAACACACAGACGCTCCAAGTAAAGCGCATAAGATGTGAAAGAATTAAAATATAGTTTCACTAGAGATGACCTGATAAGTTTGTTGATGAAGAAGGGGATGCCTTGGGCATCCCCAAGCTTAGACGCTTGAGTCTCTCTGAATATGGTTGGGATGAACCACGGGGGCATCCCCAAGCTTAGGCTTTTCACTCTTCTTGATCACATAATATCACCCTTCTCGCTTGATCCTTGAAAACTTCCTTCACACCAAACTCAAGACAGTTCTCATTAGAGGGTTAGTGCATAATCAAAAATTCTCATATTCTGTAATGATACAATCAATCCCAAAGCTTCTGGACATTAGCTACAGCCACCAATGCTTTGTGGAGCAAAGAAATCCACACAAACACAGTAAAAGAGCGAATGCAAAACAAAAGGCAGAATCTGTCAAAAACAGAACAGTCTGGAATGACGAATTTTTTCGAGGCACTTAAGTTGCTCAGATGGATCTGGCCTAAAATAATGAAAGTTGCGTACATATCTCAGGAATATGCGTGATTTTTCAGAATTTTTTGAATTTTCTACAGGGAGATAAGCTCAAATCCGTGACAGCTAAAAATCTGTCACTGCGCAGAAATCCAAATCTTGCATCAACTTTCAATATAGAACTTTACTTGGCACAACATTGCGATAAAATAAAGATACAAAGGAGTTGCTACAGAAGTAACAAAACTCCTTGACTCAAAGAAAACAAAAATAACAGCAAATAAAAACGATGGGTTGTCTCCCATAAGCGCTTTTCTTTAACGCCTTTCAGCTAGGCGCAGAAAGTGAAAATCAAGTGTTGTCAAGAGAAGAAGCATCAACATCATAACTTGCTCTAACAATAGAGTCAAAAGGTAACTTCATTCTCTTCCTAGGGAAGTGTTCCATACCTTTCTTGAGAGGAAATTGGTACCTTATATTACCTTCTTTCATATCAATGATGGCACCAACAGTTCGAAGAAAAGGTCTTCCCAAAACAATAGGACAAGATGCATTGCATTCAATATCCATAACAATAAAATCAACGGGACAAGGTTATTGTTTACTGTAATAAAAACATCATTAACTCGCCCCAAAGGTTTCTTCATAGCATTATCAGCGAGAAAAACATCCAAATAACAATGTTCCAAAGGTGGCAAATCAAGAATATCATAAAGCTTCTTGGGCAAAACCGAAATACTTGCACCAAGATCACACAAGGCATTGCAATCAAAATCATTCACCTTTACCTTAATGATGGGTTCCCAACCATCTTCTAATTTCCTAGGAATAGAAGCTTTAAGTTTCAACTTCTCCTCCCTAGCTTGCAAAAGAGCATTTGTAATATGCTTTGTAAAAGCCAAATTAATAGTGCTAGCATTGGGACTTCTAGCTAATTTTTGCAAGAACATAATAACTTCAGAGATGTTACAATCATCAAAATCAAAATCATTATTGTCAATGGTGGTGGAACCATTGTCTCCAATAGTTTGAAAAATTTCAGCACTTTTATCAGAAAAAGTTTCAGCAGTTTTAGGCAATTTCAAACGCTTTGCAGAAGTAGTAGAGACATTACCAACACCAATAACATTACCATCAATAGTAGGAGGCTTACTAGCATGTAAAACATTAGCATTACTAGTGGTGGTGATAGTACAAACTCTAACTATACTATTCTCTTTTTCAAGTTCTTCCTCTTTTTCCCACCTAGCATGCAATTCAGCCAACATCCTAATATTATTATCAATTCGAACTTGGATGGCATTTGCTGTAGCAAATGACTTAGTATCTTTAACTTCATTAGGCATAACTTTCAGTTTTAGAATTTCAACATCATGAGCAAGACTATCAACTTTAGAAGCAAGAACATCAATTTTTTCAAACTTTTCCTCAACAGTTTTATTGAAAGCTTTTTGTGTGCTAATAAATTCTTTAAGCATAGCTTCAAGATCAGAGGACACACTTCTATTGTTGCTGTAGGAATTACCATAAGAATTGCCATAACCATTTGAAGGATAAGGCTTATAGTTGTTGCTACCAAAATTATTCCTATAAGCATTGTTGTTGAAGTTGTTGTTTTTAATGAAGTTTACATCAACATGCTCTTCTTGAGCAACCAATGAAGCTAAAGGAACATTATTAGGATCAACATGAGATCTACCATTCACAAGCATAGACATAATAGCATCAATCTTATCACTCAAAGAGGAGGTTTCTTCAACAGAATTTACCTTCTTACCTTGAGGAGCTCTTTCGGTGTGCCATTCGGAATAGTTGATCATCATATCATCAAGTAGCTTTGTTGCTGCACCTAAAGTGATGGACATAAAGGTTCCTCCAGAGGCTGAATCCAATAAGTTCCTTGAGGAAAAATTTAATCCTGCATAAAAGGTTTGGATGATCATCCAAGTAGTCAGTCCATGAGTGGGACAATTCTTCACCAAAGATTTCATTCTTTCCCAAGCTTGAGCAACATGTTCATTATCAAGTTGTTTAAAATTCATAATGCTACTTCTCAAGGATATAATCTTAGCAGGAGGATAATATTTCCCTATGAAAGCATCTTTGCATTTTGTCCAAGAATCAATACTATTTCTAGGCAAAGAAAGCAACCATTCTTTAGCTCTTCCTCTCAAGGAGAAAGGAAAAAGTTTCAGTTTTATAATATCCCCATCCATATCCTTATACTTTTGCATTTCACAAAGTTCAACAAAGTTATTAAGATGGGCAGCAGCATCATCAGTACTAACACCAGAAAATTGCTCTTTCATAACAAGATTTAATAGAGCAGGTTTAATTTCATAAAATTCTGCTTAGAAGCAGGTGGAGCAATAGGAGTGCATATGAAATCATTGTTGTTTGTGCTAGTGAAGTCACACAACTTAGTGTTCTCAGGAGTACTCATTTTGAAAAACAAACAAATAAAAATAAACAAGTAACTAATTTTTTTGTGTTTTTGATAAAGAGAGCAAACAAGACTAAATAAAAATAAACTAAGCAAGACAAATAACAAAGTAAAGAGATTGGGTGTGAGAGACTCCCCTTGCAGAAGCAATTCGGTTTTCCCCGGCAACGGCGCCAGAAAACGTGTTGCTAGCGCTAAGTTGACGAGGGAATATCTCCCCGGCAACAGTGCCAGAAACAATGCTTGTACGTCACACGTCAGTTGGGAACCCCAAGAGGAAGGTATGATGAGTGCAGCAGCAAGTTTTCCCTCAGTATGAAACCAAGGTTTAATCGAACCAGTAGGAAAACGAGGTTTGCTTCGAAGGTGTTGGTGAAGGAGTGTAGTGCGGCGCAACACCAGGGATTCCGGTGCCAACGTGGAACCTGCACAACACAATCAAATTACTTTGCCCCAACTTAACAGTGAGGTTGTCAATCTCACCGGCTTGCTGAAAACAAAGGGTTAAACGTATCGAATGGAAATGATGTTTGTTTGCATAAAACAGTAGAGAACAATGATTGCAGTAGATTGTATTTCAGATGTAAAAGAATGGACCGGGGTCCACAGTTCACTAGTGGTGTCTCTCCAATAAGATAACTAACATGCTGGGTAAACAAATTACAGCTGGGCAATTGACAATTGATAAGTGCATATAACATGCATGTGTGAGTTGTGGTGTCTACTATGAGATTCATTTGGGCATTACGACAAAGTACATAGACCGCTATCCAGCATGCATCTATGCCTAAATAGTCCACTTTCCGGTTAACATCCGTACCCCTTCCAGTATTAAGTTGCAAGCAACAGACAATTGCATTAAGTAATGTGCGTAATGTAAACAATACATTCATCCTTGAATAAAGCATTGCTGTTTTACCCCTAGTGGCAACAACACATCTACAACCTTAGAACTTGCTGTCACTATCCCAGGTTAAATAGAGGTTGAACCCAACTATCATGCATAAATACCCCCTCTTGGAGTCACAAGTATTCACTTGGCCAAGGCTTCAACAAGTAACGGAGAGCATGCAAGATCACAAATGACATAGACATGATAATATAATATTCAGCTCCACATAGGTATCAATATAAGTCAGATCCCAGCAAACACAACATGTAGCATTACAATAAGATGATCTTGATCATGATAGGCAGCTCACAAGATCTAAACATGATGGCACAAGTGGAGAAGACAACCATCTAGCTACTGCTATGGACCCATAGTCCAAGGATGAACTACTCACGCATCACTCCGGAGGCGGGCATGGCGATGTAGAGCCCTCCGGTGATGATTCCCCTCTCCGGCAGGGTGCCGGGAAGAGCTTCAGAACCCCCCGAGTTAGGGTTGACGACGGCGGCGGCAGCGAATATGTTCTGGATGAAAGGCTCGGTGTTTTAGGGTTTTCACGTCTCGGGGAATAAATAGGCGAAGGGGCGATGTCGGCGGACCCCCGAGGGGCCCAAACCACAGGCTGGCGCGGCAGGGTGGGCCGCGCCGCCAGGTGGTTTGGCCACCTCGTGGCTCTTCGTCTCTCCTTCGGACTCCGTGTACGTGTTGGAAAAATAGGGACTTGGCCTTTTGTTTCGTGCAATTCCGAGAATATTTCCAGAAGTAACTTTCTGAAACCAAAAACAGCAGAAAACAGGGAACTGGCACTGTGGCATCTTGTTAATAGGTTAGTCCCAGAAAATGCATAAAAGTGATATGAAGTGTATATAAAACATGTAGCAAATGGTATAATATAAGCATGGAACAGCAGAAATTATGGATACGTTGGAGACGTATCAAGCATCCCCAAGCTTAGTTCTACTCGTCCTCGAGTAGGTAAAACGATAACAACAAATAATTTCTGAGGAGACATGCTTTCACACAATCTTGATCAATATATTGCGAGGCTCATGTCATGAATGAAGTGACTCAAAGCAATGGTCTATAGTTTGCTAACAAATAGATAAAGAGTAAACAATGAATCATATAAGCAAAAACTTTTCATGAATAGTACTTTCAAGACAAGCATCAAAAAGTTTTGCATAAGAGGTAACTCATAAAGCAATAGATTCAAAGTAAAAGGCATTGAAGCAACACAAAGGATGATAAGTTTCAGCAATTGCTTTCAACTTGTAACATGTATATCTCATGGATAGTTGTCAACATAAAGCAATATAACAAGTGCAGTAAGTAAACATGTAAGAATCAATGCACACAAAGTTGACACAAGTGTTTGCTTCTAAGATAGAAAGGAGTAGGTAAACTGACTCAACATAAAGTAAAAGATAGGCCCTTCGCAGAGGGAAGCAGGGATTAAATCATGTGCTAGAGCTTTTTAAGTTTTCGAAAGCATATAGAGAGCACAAAATAAGTATTTGAGAGGTGTTTGTTGTTGTCAACGAATGGTAGTGGGCACTCTAACCCCCTTGTCAACCAGACTTTCAAGAGCGGCTCCCATGAAGGACGTTATCTCTACCAGCAAGGTAGATCATCCCTCTTCTCTTTTGTTTACACATGTATTTTAGTTTCTTTATAGTTGACACTCCTCCCAGCCTTTTGCTTACACAAGCCATGGCTAACCGAATCCTCGGGTGCCTTCCAACATTCACATACCATGGAGGAGTGTCTATTTGCAAATTAAGTTGCTTACTGATAAATCAGGGCAAAACATGTGAAGAGAATTATTAATGAAAGTTGTAATTAATTGGGGTTGGGCACCCCGTTGCCAGCTCTTTTTGCAAATTATTGGATAAGCGGATGTATATGCCACTAGTCCATTGGTTGAAAGTCTGTCAGAAGTAAATGACAAGATTGAAAGATAAAACACCACATACTTCCTCATGAGCTATAAAACATTGACACAAATAAGGAGTAATAAAGTTTTGAATAGTTTAAAGGTAGCACATGAAGCATTTACTTGGAATGGCAGGAAATACCACATAGTTGGGAAACATATATCATTAGGTAAGCAAGCGACTAGCTAACTTCGTTACCCTGTTTTTAATTGTGCATGCTTAATATCTATCTCAAATTCGAGCTAGCATGATGGATTTTGCAAGTGCCACGAGGGTTTAGGAAATTGATGAGTATTCAATCATTGAGGACTTGAAAATGGCATGGAGTTAACACATTGGGCAATAGTTTGATCTGTTTTTGCTTGCGTGCAGCTGTCTGGTACAAACAGGCATGGAGGAGTTCTTTATGTTTTACCTATGGGCAAGATGAACCAGATACGGCCGCTATTGCGACATGCCAATGAGGAAGATGAACCTGCCACTATCGGCGCCGATGCCGTCCACCTGGCCCATGGACATCTCCACCATCTCGCCTGCTGCGTCACTCCGAGGTCATGAATCTGAACTTCAGTATTCATTCGGTTATTGGCACCAGTCGTCTGATCTGGAAAATAATCGAATATAAATCTCTTGATTATGGCCTTCTCAATCCGTCAAATATATTTCCCATTTTACATGTACTATATAAACCAGCGGGAACCCTGCAATTTACAGACAATTTAACCTCATGAAGGCTTGATATATCTATATTTGTATTGCGTGTTTCAGGTCAGGATCCATTCAATCGTTAGAAGGCAGAAGGATCAACATGAATCGGTTTGTCCAAAGTATTTTAATGTAAGCTCCAGTAGATTCTGATGTGTGTAATTAATCTTTTTCGGTTTGTCCGCATTATACATGTGTGCTTGCTTTTGTATTCTGCTCAGAATTAAGTTGCTTCTCAACTGAGCAACTGTTGCTTCCTAACTGCTAGCTAGATGTATTCTGCTCAGAATTAAGTATCTGGATATGCCCTCATCGCAAAATGATAAAGAAATTGATTTGGTGATACGATATTTCTTGCGCGTGCATATTTGATTCATGGATGCAACCGGCAAGATAAAAATCTAGATTCCAGTGTGTTTGCAATACTAATATTGTAAAATATGTACACATCCATCCACCTACCGTTGTTTTGTGCAAGATCACAAAACTTACGAGATATATTCCATTTATTAAATATTACCAGTAATATTTTTTAGTAGGTTTCCTACTTGCTTAGTGAACATTGCATTGTTTTTGGCTTTTGCGTGCTTACATGCTGTTGGTATGAACTCAATCAAGGTTACAAGGATATCTTGCTGCCTTAAAAAAATCCCTGCTGTTACAATGTTGGCTCTGATATTGCTTACTCTATGCAGGTGCAAGCATATAGATTGAAACAGAGGAGCCATAACATAAAGGAGAGCAGTTATGGATGGGATACAGCTCAAATATGTGGGGAATCAGGTCCTAATGGAGAAATTGTATCTTCTTTGAGTTCTGCGTGCTGGCCTACCGTAGGTATGAACTCATCTCCTGAACCCCCTATCTGCCTCACCGTTGCATGGAACAAGGTTACAAGGAGCAGCTTGCTTCCTTTTAAATAATAAATCTACGTGTTCAAAGGAATTGTGCATAATTGTCTATAGGATCTGAGTGTTTAACAACGATATCAAGAGTATAGTCAATTGAGCATCAGCCCGTTGGTTATTTTGCATTGTTTTTGGCTTCTAAAATACATATTTGTTCAGTTCAAAAGAGGCGTAACACAATTTCTGTATGGCGTAATGGAGATGTTCCAACAAAGAAGATAGCTACTAAGTACCAAGTGACCTGCATAATATATGTGGAATACAATTTATTTAGCAGGACTTCGAGATAGCTACATTTTCATTTGCAAAATATCCTTTTCAATATGTATTTCCACTTGATCTACAATTTTATTCATATGTTTGATTTCTCTATTTGGTCAGTTAGTACAGTCAGTTAGGCATCATGTTGTGGGGTTTTATAACAACTTCTGGCTTCTAAAATACAGAAATATGTAGCTGAGATATAAATCAATTTCTAATAAAAATATAACTCCCATGTAACACTACGTATGCTGTTCAAAATAATTTCATTAGCACGACATCAGAATAGATGGGTACAACTTATGTGTCGATACTTATATGTTGCAACTACCAAGTATATTCTATTGTAATTTTGTTTATTTGAATTTGCATTTTTTTTTGTAAATTATGCCCTTGAAATTATCTTCACAAGTTTTGTTTACTGATTATCAGGTTTTAGATGTTTCTCTTTTGGACTGCCGGTTATGGTTTTTGTTAGACACGTGCATATGTGCTTTATCCTTGACTTGAAAGTTCACGTTGTCGTACGAGTTTGACATTACTATATCATCTTTTGTTATCACGATACAACCATAGAGATTAATTACCTTGATGACTGGGTGGTGTCAATAAAAGATCATTCCCTTTTTGGTTTTTTACTTACATTTTTCTGTCTCTGGATTAATCGAGTAAAGTGGCGGTGATGTATTTTCTACTGCCCAGATTTCTGTTTCCACTTACTGGAGACATACACATACTTATGCTTGCTGCATGTCAAGAAAATGAGCCAATAATTTTGTTGCTTTTGGAGGGCGTCCATTAGTTGTTTCTCTTGATTTTCAGTGCCAAACTGTAATGTAAGTGCAGGGTGTCCATTGCAACATCCTAATTATATCAACTTAAAAAATGCCATAGATGTAAGAATGTAGCTACCAAGAAAATAGCACTTTGATTATATAAGAGGGTTCTAGATGTTAAACATAGTAGGATTATTCAGTGTACCCCAATTTGTTCTGTAAGAAAAATTTGTGTTGTTTGGACATCTCTGCCAGTTACAAAGGTGGTAGTATCCACTCAAGAATCATAAAATTTAATGTTAGTGTATCGTCCTTTATTTATACTTCCTATGGAATAAAATCTGGAGCTTCATGCCTTTTAACACTAAACTAGATATGTATTGGTTGCAGATTTGTCGGGTTCCATTTGACAATAAGTTTATCTTCAAATCCATGTTTCATGTTGGATAGTCTATTGACATTCCTTTTAATTAGGCTGTATGAATATGAGGCGTCGACAACAAATGGTAGATTCACATGACACGGTAAAACTAAGATCGTTGTCATGTTTAGAGTACAGGCTCTTCCTCCTATTTTTGCATTTGATTATGTTCATGTTTTTTTATTTTGTGTTTATTTAGGTTATGTACAAAACTATGGCTTTAATGTTGTTGCTCAATAATTTACTGCTTAAAATCGAACATAAAGATACCCCTGGTGCACTCGAGTTTTCACCAAACATAAACCTGCCACATACATTATCTGAATGGAGATATTCGCGATGCATCTTTTCAATGCAATATGTAAACATGGTTTGTGCCTTTTTACAATGCATTTTGGATTTGCTTAGTTGGTCTGCTCCCTGCCAAGGGTAGACCTTTTCTCTGTCATGTTGGTATCAAGTAGATACACCTGCTACTGTTGTAGTACTATGATCTACTTATCCATTGTTTGCACAAAATGTGCCTGCTCCAGGTACAAATTTTACTGTACATCGGTAGCTAGACCGTCTGTTTCAGCATCATGTTTTTATGTAAGTTTCTGCTGCATTTTAATTTTGAAGGGTAGCTCCATATACTTGCTTGACATGTTTTTTAACGTACTTTCAAGTTATTATTTGCATTTTATTTTGTTGCTAGACAACCATATTCCTCTGATATTATTGTTTTGCCGCCTGATAATGGAAACTTCTTGAGATTTTTTGCTCACAGCCCTTCCTTTGTTGGTTTGCAAAAGCCCAGTTGTAATATTGTTAATAAATTTCACTATGCCGTGCGGACCTGACATTTTCTTGAATTTAACACATTGCACAATAGGTTAAACTACCAGTAGTATGTCACCTTAAAATCTTGAATGTCAATGCATTTCTCTCACGGTAGCAGTTCTTAACCACTGGACTAACCACAAATAAACACCATGTGTTGATAGGAGATAGACTCAAATATCTAGACCTGCTGCTATAATGTTACCTCAGGTGTCTACTTTTGGTTTGATACATCAGGTTTTACTCTAGCTGACAAACAATTTTTTTTTAGAGCCACGAGTTGGGTTCAGCGAACTGTTTTGATGTTTGAGTTATGTTCAGGAACAATTTAATGAAGCATAAGTTATGTTTAGGAATAAATCACTTGGAGCTTTTGTGATGTTTAGCAATAATCTTGGCATTTTTATGTTTGAGCTATATGTAATTTCTATTCCACATAATTATAAACATTTTTTCTATTGCCTTTGTCATTATGCACGTTTATAATAGACCAATTTCATGATTATTATAGGTGCTTTAGATGGTTTCAACTTCAGAATTTTGGAAATATTGTTGCTTTTCATATTGCACGCCAGTTTTTTTCCAAAGATTTATGCAATTGCTTGACCGTCAGATTTGACATGGGCTTAAAATTTACTTAAATATGAATCCTTAAATAAACGAGAATCCTTTAATAGTAGTTGTATATTTGTACTGGTGCTATAATTGTGTGTTACAAATAAATTATTCATTTGTGTTTCAACCTCTTTTTTGTTTCAGATGGCCAACCGTTTATTTTTTAAGAACAGAATTGCCTAATTTCAATACTAAGGGTTAGTGATACAGCTCAAAGGTTTGTGTCAGGGTGACCTAAAAACATGCCCTTTCAGCAGCTCGGTACTTTTATCTCGGGAGGTGAAGTTACCAGCTTAGGCATGTGGTTATAAGGTTAATTCTATTTGGATTGATGTTCTGGATGATCCGTTGGCCGGCACTGAGGATGATAAGATTTCGGCCATTGTTTCTGCAGTCTATACAGCTTTTGCTTCTAACTATAAGCATTTCTATGTTACTTTTCTGGTTCCAACTATAGGCTTCCTGGTTGTTCGTACATATACTCCAAGTATTTAGAAATTATGTATGTATGAGAACAGTCAATTCTACATCCAATATACTTCGGTATATTATCTACATCTGTTTAGACAGTGAGTATCATTCTCATTAGTTTATATTGTGAGATATGTTAGTACGAATGATGTTTTATACAAGGCTGTATCTTGAAGACCTATCTATCCTAAATAATATTGCGGTGTAATTTTATGTGTGTAAGAGCATTGTGTTTTGCTCTAAACTTATACTGCCTCTACTATGTTTAGTAATTGTTGTTTGACGTGTCATATGTTTAACATAGCGTCTTACCAAACGATTATCACATTTAAAGGTGGGTGGTGCGTGCCGATTTGTGGTTGTATGGAAGAGCTTTGTGCTTTGCTTTAAACCTATAATGCCACCGCTATGTATAATAGTTGACTATCGTGTCATATTATGAACGTTTGTCATAATTTTTTGCAAATTGAAAACCAATATCTTAACGGCGGGTGGCGTGCGACAGGCCGCGCCAGGGAATCTAGTTTCGCTGCTTGGGGGCAGGTATATGGCTCTGCACGGCCTCAGCTCTCATTCGTGCCGGTAGTGTTACTGTACGTACGCATGGCCTTGATCAGCTCATTTACGTCTGAATTTTGACTTTTCTCCTCTGTGATAGCACCTGCTATGGCTCTATGGCTCTGCACGGGCTCGTGCTGGTGAATGGTGCATCTGAAATTTGACTTTTCTCCTCTCTGCTATTAGTATCCATTTGACTTTTCTCCTCTGTGCTGCTAGGAATTGACGCACACTAGCGTTCGATCGGCAGGTCTATTTGCCAAAAAAGAAAATTCGGCAGGTAGTCAGGTAGTGTACGTAGTACTACATCTGAATATCTGATCCAGGGCTGACGCATGCGACGTGGATTTCGGCTCGAACATATCCATCCTTTTCTTTAACCTGGATGAGTGATGGACTGATGGGTCAGCTCGCCTCGCCGCTCATGGATCGTGCAGTGCAGAGGAACACCACTAAACCACGCCAGCCAAAATGACTGTACGATCCGTCCCTTCGCAGCTGACCAGCACTCAGCACTGAACGCTCGCGGTCTTGCTCTTCAAAGCTCGGGAGAACTTTCTTCAACCAGCCTTCCAAGACTCTTGAGCATTGTTTGGTACTAGGTCGGAACCAGTCTTTTTTTTTTTGGAACAAGACTTGGATCAGTCTTTGTGGAGTCAATTTGGACATGTTTGATACTATGGGCCACACCTAGATTTTGGTCGCCATGAATTTTAAAGCAACATGGAGTCTGGTTCTTTTTTTTTTAGAAATGAGAGCCAAGTCTCAGCCTCTGCATCGTGATGATGCACACAACTTTTTATATTAAAAAAGAGCATCCAAGAGTATTAAGAGTAGATTATTACAATTCAAGGACCAGCCAGAGTGGCGACATGAATCAACCAGCGGAAAGAAGCTAACGAAGAACGACTACTCATGTTGAAATCTTCTAGTATGTTGCCACCCATGCTGACAGCAGATAGCAGCCATAAGACGGTTGCATCCAGCATCCATAATCTTCCTTTGCTCTAACGGCAAAAGGAGAGACCAAAGTTGAATCCATTAGATAGCACGATGGACGAACTGCAAAAAATGAGCATCTCTAATTTTGTTAAACACAACATCATTCCGACTGTTCCATACAGCCCATAAAAAAACACAAACAACAATGCGAATACGTGCTTTGGTTTCTTTTATCTACTCCATCTAGCAAATGACCAAACATATTGGCGATACTAGAAGGTGGTGTAATATTGAACGTGAAGTGAATAAGTTGCCAAATACTCCTCACAAACGGACATGATATGAACAAATGTTCCATGGTTTCATTAGCCGGACAAAATGCACATCGTTTACATCCGGACCAATCCCTCTTAATCAAGTTGTCTGTAGTCAGAATCACCTTCTTATTTAAAAACCACATAAAACTTTTGATTTTGAGAGGCACTTTTAATTTCCAAAGATATTTATGCAAGAAGGGGGTATGCCCATTCATATAATCATGGTACAATGACTTGACCGTAAACACCCCATTATTGGTTAGATTCCATTTGAGATGGTCTTCTGTGTCGGATAGGTTGACCCTCATTAGTCGTTCTACCAACTTGAGCCATGATACCATTTTATCTCCAATAATTGGCCTTGTAAACACAATATTCAAAGGATTATTGGCTAACACTTGGCCCACCAGAACATTTTTATGTTGGGCAATATTATATAAGGAGGGATAGATACTGAACAGCCAACGGCTTATTTCAAAGCCAAGTATCCTCCCAAAAACGAGTTTGTAAGCCATTGCCTACAACAAAAGTGCCTCGTTCGAAGAAATCATTTTTGACCGCCATAATTCCTTTCTGAAAAGGTGAATCATGTGGTTTTGGTTCAGTTTGAGCTAAGCTTTTTCCATTTAGGTATTTGCTACATAACAATTCATGCCAAACACCTTTCTCATTAAGAATCTTAAAAAGTCATTTGCTTAATAGACACTTATTCTTAATCTGCACAACCTCAATCCCTAACCCCCTTTGATCTTTAGGTCTACAAATAACGTTCCATTTCATTAGGCGGTACTTCCTTTTATGTTGGTCGCTCTGGCAGAAAAATCTAGAGCGGAAATAGTCCAACCGCTTTCTCACTCCCACTAGAATTTGAAAGAAGAAAAGTAAGAACATTGGTAAACTCAAGAGAGCCTAATTGATCAAAACCAGACGATCTCCATAAGACAACATCTTACCAGCCCAACAACCTAACTTGTTTTCAAATCTGTCCTCAATCATTTTTCACTCCTTAATTAAAAGTTTTCTGTAGTGTATAGGAATCCCCAAATATTTGAACGGTAGGCTTCCTACCTCACAGCCAAAGATCTCCCTATATTCATTTTGCATTTACTTAGATTTTCCAAAACAGTAAAGCTCACTTTTATGGAAATTTATTTTTAGCCCAAATAGCTGTTCGAAAATTGATAAAATCATCTTCATATTAACCGCCTTTTCAAGATCATGTTCAAGAAAAAGGATCGTATCATCAGCGTATTGTAATATGGCTACCCCTCCGTCAAATGGAACGGCCGAATGGGATGTTTCCCCATGCGGCAACCCCTCTGCTCTTGTAGGGAGGGGGAACGCGGCGCCGAACTCGTGTGAGTTTGCGACATCGATCCTCTGACATTGCTAACCCTGCAGTTCCCTGCCTTCCCGTCATTGGTGGGACCCATGTGTCAGGGACTCAAATGGCAGGGTAGCTACAACAGGGGTCATTTCCCATGAGTTTGAAGATGGCGCGAGTTCGTGCCCATTAGCAAAAATACGTTGGGAGAAATTTCGTCATCGTCTGCCATTTCGCTCGCCCTATTTTGACCCCCCCCCCCCCCCGAGCTCTACCTCCTGGCAAGCTAAGTTCGGACTCCTCCGCTTCTGCAATGGTCGTAGGTTATCTCAGATCCTAAGCCCTTGCAGCTTGAATCTGTAGCTCATTATGTAGTATGAGCTAGTATTGCTTCATAATGTTGTGTGAGCATGTTATATCTAATCAATTTGTGTTACGATTTGGTAACTTTTGCAAGTTTAGCTTGTTTGGCGGTGATGCTCTTGATCAGTGGCGGAGCTTGCCAGAGTCTGTCGGGGGATAGGTTATATGAGTTCCTGGAGGGGCTAAACCACACAAATCTAACTCTCTTAAAAAATCCTTCATACATTTGCAAAACCCGGGGTAAGGATGTTAGTGACAGCTGCGTCCAACGGACCCATATATTCCACCAACGAAAAATGCGTATGCGGTCATTGCAGCAAGCCGCTACAATTGTGTAGCTAAAGCGGATAACGCCGCACAGTCCACCGGAGCCTGCGGCTCCAACGCGTTGCAAGCAGTAGAACTCCAACCGACGGCGGGACGTCCTCAATAACAACCATGAGTAAGTAGTTGTAGGTTACCCGGTATTGCAGATTTGGTCACCGTGATGCATTTAAGATTGCACATACAACTAGAAAAGTGATATGTACATGTTGAGGATGTTGTTCGATCCATGCAACTGGAAACGTGATATGAACACATTCTCAAGTTCTGTTTATCACTCTAGATATGGACAACATAAGATAAGATAGGTACCTGGGTCCTCACGTGCATGTTCACAGCTCTGTTCAAAACTGAATCACAGCTGAGCAAAAAACACCGTGTGGTCGCGTGAAGACAACGAGTGCGCGCACGGAACTAGTGAGACGACACAGAGCATGAAGCGGCGCCGCGCCGCCATTTAACCACACATCGCCGCCACTTACATCCTGACCTAGGGAGGGGGGACACCGCCCCCCTCCCAACATGAACTAAGCTCCGCCCCAGCGCCCCTGCTCTTTATGATGTCGGCGTGATCTTGTGATAGATAATGTTCTGAGCATGCAGATCTTGATAGATAATTTGTGATCTCTAATGGAAGACCATAGCTAGAAGTACACTTGCTTCAAGACCAAAAGTTTATGCACGATGGATCTTATCTGATTATTTTGAGGTCACTTAGGATAAGCATATTGCAGGTTGCTCACTTTATATATCTTTACTACTCCGTATTAAAGTTGCTACTGCGGTGTCACATTTCTACCAAATTACGAGAGAATGCCACCGCATGCATGCACTAAAAAAGAGCTAATGAGTTATTCGCCTAACAAACCACATGGCATGCAACAAATCACCATGCAAAACAGCTAGATAACGCAAAAACGGGCACCATACAAAACAGACGAGTGTCCAACTCCAACAAACTAGCCAAAATATTCTGACATATCCGTTTGCCCCTCCACGAACCTGCCACACAACTTACGAGTTACGAGAAAAGATCGGGAGAAGGAGAAAATAGCTTGGTTAACCCGAACATACGTTTTGTGCATTGTATCTAGACACGTTTAATGTACATATCCACTCATTTTAGTCCGAATCTATATAAAATGTGAAACACCTAAAATATCTTATATTTAGGAACGGAGGGAGACATATGATACTATAAGAAACTACAAATATGGTGCAACATATACACGGAGACGGAGTTGATATTTATTCCTAACTTACAACTGGATCCCGGCATAATTTTTTCCAACTCAATCAATTGGCACACAAAGTTATGTGTAATTGAAGGCGTAGTCGTTTTAGAAGTATATACATCTGCATAACTGAAAGTACATGGTTTCTTGGTCGGAGCAGAGACAATGGCAGTTGTTGTCACGCCCCGAGACCTGGCCCAGGAGAATGACGGCCGCCGCGCGCCTATAGATCGAAAACCTATACACGCGCAAGGCTAGAAAAACAGGCATAAACCAAAAGAGTGGATCTCAAGCAGCTTAATTACACATTTTTACAAGATTATTACAATTACAAAAATAAAAGGTTCTCTATTCGCATGCCACCCACTGGTCCAGCCTACTCTTCGGGTGACGACGTATTCCGCTGCGAAGTCTGATGACATAGAAAAACATAGGAAGCAAGGGTGAGTACGATAAATCATACTCTGCAAACAATTCATACACTTTCATATACTTTGTAAAATACACTAGGTTTTCAAAATATAAGTAAAACATTGTGTGGTTAAGTAATTAGGCAGATTAAAACGCATGGTGCTACACATGAAAGTGAGGTTCTCACCCCGGGACTCACAGGGTGAAATTCCATGCTTTTAGACTCTTAAGAGGGGTTCTCCGACATCGACAGCCTCGACCAGAACCGCACAGGATTCCAGAACGAACAGAGCTCTTTGACCCGCTAAGACACCGGACACCCTGACCTACTCATGTCGATTGCTCCTACGGATACATCACCGACACTTTCCATTCAAGGGCCGCCCCTCGCGGAGAACTCAGACAGTCTCATACCTGTACTACGACCGGTACAATATGTTCACCTTTGTAACACCAAGTTTTCTTTATAAAAACATTGAGTTCATTTGCATGTCAAAAATACGTGCTAAGCCCGGCTCGTACCGGTGACTCCTACGGATCCATCACCGTAACAACACCAGCGCATTAGCCCCGTATATCAACACAAAGCTCGTACCACTCGAGTATCCCGGATCTTAACATCAAAGCATATCGTACAAAATATACGAGAGTGGTAAGAAAAACTTGCCTCGAATACTGTTATGTCGTGGCACGCGAATAACATCCACAATGATCACTCCAGCTACTAGCTAGGATCGACATACGACCTAGCTGAAAGAATACCACAAGCCAACGGATCGCCTCTTCTCAGATCGCCTCCTCGATAGCGTGGGTCAGCAGCATCGTCCACACACATCAACACATGCATATACGCAGACTAATTCCAGCAGTGTCTCCTATTTTCATCTCACGCTTTCTCGCTCTTCCTCTCAGCTTCTCTGGCTGTTCTCTCGATGGATAGTTTGTGTGAAGTGAGAAGAGTAGAGCAGCAGCAGCGCAGCCTATTTATAACTGATCGATGGATATGTGAGGAGCTGACCAAAATATCTAACCGCTTGACCGCCTGCTACCAGCTAAAATATCTAGCCATCCTTAGCTTCTACGGATCGTTTACCATGGCTGACATAGTCTCTCACGTATGCATGGTGAAGATCCTCTATGCATGCACGTACAAAGCAGCTCGATCAAAAGCATCACAGTACCACTACTAGCTAGCTCCATCGACATGCAAAAATGCTACTGGCTAGTGGAAATGCACAAGCAATTGTGAACGATCCACTCCTCTACTTTCCTATTGCATGCACAAATTAACATCTAATTTTAAATACAAGAATACAAGAGAATAGCCAAAATAGAACAATCACGAGCTAATTCATCTTAATCAAATAAATTAATCTACTCAAAATTCAGGGTATTACAATAGTCGCCCTGAGTTGTGAAACTATAAATTTGTAAGAGGTGCAGAAGATGAGAAACTTGTCGATGGCTGCGTAGACGAGAAGCTAGGCACTTAAGTGAAAATGGCAGCAAGCGATCTGCATGGTGGTTATCGGAAATTACCGGTCCGTTGCCGGACGAGATTATCATAGGAAATTTGAAATTCAAACTTGAAACATCAAAAAAGAAAAAAAAAACAATTTTGGGATAAATAATCTGGCTGAAATTCAAACCGTCCAGTATTTTTTGGCATTTACCGACAGGGGGACTCGGAATTCAGGTTACCGTATTTCAACCAAATCTCTGACTAAAACACACGTTGAAAACCACACGCTTACAACAACCATTACTCCGTAACAACGCACGGGCATTTAGCTAGTTTATACTGATATGTACACTACAACGGTTGCAAAGCCTGTAAAGACTTCCGGCTGTGAGAACATCATTTTAGTGATGGTTCTTATTACGTTTACATTACCTAATTGTGTTTCTACAACATGCAAAATGTTAGCCTCCAGATTTTTAGTTCAATTTCATCTCTAGTTTGTTCTTTGTTTGTACAAATTTCTTGGCCACTATTTATGAAATTCCAAAATTTCCGCGACAAGAGGTTATTTCTAGTAAATAAATAGGCTAGTCACTAGGGTGCAGTGACCAACACTCAGGGATGGAGCCAGGATTTTCAGGTGAGGCACCTTGGGGATTCTGCGGACCTTCTACCGGTGGGTGGCTTCTCCTGCCATCAGGATGGTTTGCGATCAACATCAGCAACCTTGCTGATGACCAAGAAGCATCGCTCTCTCCGGAAAAAAAAATCCACTCAATGTCCTCGCTAGCTCGAAATCCATGACTCGGAGTTATGCATGTAGCTGACCCTACCAGTTAACCATCCACTTCATGCGTGTTGGCCAGTGAGCTTTTGGTGGCAAATACAGTAGTAATTTGTTCCTTATCGATTTGGTATAAAAGGCTAAATAAATAGACTATGTTCTGGACAACGAGAAATGAACTGTTCGTGCCCCTCAATGCATGCGGTCTGAGTTCTGATGGTCCATTGGTACTGGTTTCAGTTTGTCGGATGATTCTACAGGTTTCAATATGTTAGATGATTATTCTTGCAACAACGTATAATTCCTTATGATGTTGATACCGGCAACAGATCATGATGATTAATGTGGAAACATCTAGAGTTTTAGGCAAAGATGATGCATCTCATCTGATGTTGTAGGAGAGGTCAAGAAACTTTTGACCATAATCCAACCAAACCCGGGCCAACTTTATATTAAGTGCTATAATTAGTCTAAATCTAGGCCAAATCAACAAATTTTTGCTAATGTATAGGTAAAAATATATTCTACACCCGGGGTGTAGCTCCTCCATTGTCTAAATATATGCTTCCAAGCTATGAGGCTACATCTAATTGTGCAATGTGGGCCACTTTCATTTCTTGAATGTGCCCACAATTTCACCAAATGAGCCAATGGTTCAACAAAAATATATTTAGTGATTTTACCATGTAACTTAGCAAACTAAACATTAAGTTATTTTGTAAAGAACAAATTGTTTCGGCAGGATCTTCGTATAATTGGCTAGATGTAAGCAAATAAGATTAAAATGTCGATATGATTGAATTGGTAATAACATTAAAATCGGGGTGAAAACCAACATATGTACGCAACTAAAATAAGCTTGAAATACAAGATATAGGTAGGTATATATGAGTTGCTTCGCAGTTTCATGAGCACATTTAGATTCACTTTGAAACCGTTGCAACGCACGGGCAGTTTGCTAGTAATAGTAGTATAGATTAAGCTTTGGTAGTTTGAATGCACAAATGAGTCTATTGGTGGGAGATAAGCTAACGACTACTACGAAGGAATAACATAATTAGGGACAGAACTGAAAAAAGGTTTTAGACTGTTGCTGGAAACCAGTAATAAACAACCAGCAACATAGGAGAAAATCATGGGGGCTGGAAGATCTTGTTAGCAGGCTTGATCCCTACGTGTCCCCATCTTGGAGCTCCGCCAATGATTCTTCCGAGCAACTGCGGCATATAGCATGAGCTATGGTTGAAAATCCTCGCATTACACTCCTTCCACAACATCCAAGTGCGAAGAATATAAGCAGTTTGCCAGGCTTGGCGTTCATCAGGCTGAAGAAGCTGAAGTTGGGAGAATGGTCATCAGGTGCGACAAATCCGTTTTACAACCTACTAAGAAGTTAAACATTTCACCATGAGTTTAGAAAGTTACCAGCATCTGCAACACGAATCGACACGAGTAGATAGATTCATCATGGAATTTATTTTTCATAATTTGTACTACTTAGTATAGTACAAATTATGCGACGTGTTGCAACAAACTGTAATGAGCACTCTATCCATTTTAGTTTGATGGAGAAGCCTTTAGCCTTATCATTATTCTTTACGTATATTATTGAAGACGACATTAAAGTTTTTTTCCAACATGTTTCCGTAGAATGAATAGTCAAATAATAAGTGTCTAAAACGACCTATGTTTTGACTTGGAGGTTGTATTTCCTATGACATTCCTTTGTTCCAAACAGGCCCTTTCAGCTAAAAGAATTACACTTGTGATTACCTGGCAGCAAGCTCATAAATGTTCAGCGCCTCCATATGACCACAGCTCCTATTCATCTAACATAAAAACAGCGCTCTTGCAATTTTCTCAATAAAATGATGCTTAGCGCCCGCAATGGCCCAATTTGCGGGCAAGGTTGAGATTGCACAGAAGAACCGAGCAATCTCTCATTCTGAATTTTTACTTGTTTTGACACCAACTCTCATTCACTTACCTCTGTCTCTAATAAAGCACTAGTTATATTTTGCGCGGCGTCACGCCACGCATTTGGTGAGAATATTTTTTGTGATAATTTGTGTATTTTTTATAATTGTGTTATATATATTATAAGGAAATGTGATAGTTATAATTTGTGTAATGTACTTAGTTTAAATTCAATTTGAAATCAGTCCGTAACATCACGCCGCGCGGTTGGTGAGAATATTTTTGCGATAATTTGTGTATTTTTTTTAGTTGTGTTATATTACCTAACTATATAAAGGGAGAGCAAAACGCTGCCTCCACATCGGCCCACGTCACGGTTACTGTTCAAAGAATAGTAACCGTGACTTATCACACCGTTCGCTCTCCATCTGACGGCCAGAAACCTCCGCGTGACCATTTCACAAAAAAAACCTCACAAATCGAAACACTGCTCCGTAGTCCAGATTCTAACGCTGCGAGGGACCCATTTGAAAGTTTAGAAACAAAAAGGACTTTTCTGCAAAAGTGTCCGCACAATCCCCCTTCCCCTTTCTCCCTCATGCGCGCCGCGGTGGTCGCTGATACGTGCATTTTATATCATCATTTATACAACTTATATTATCATATTATAACGTTATTGGCATTGTTATATCATTGTTTTTACATGTTTTAGATGATTTATGGGACTTTCATACAAAGTCCCTATTTTTGGTATTTAATTTCCGGGAGGCAGAAAACCTCCTTTTTCTTGTTTTTAATGTTTCAGGAGCTACAGGGACCCAAATGGAAAAAGGAAAATTGCACAGCTGGTTTTTCATCGGGAGAACAGCAGTGGGAAGAAGATCGAAGGGAGGAGAGCCACGAGGCCCAAAAGGGGGGCCCACGCGGCCAGATTCTTTGGCCGTGTGGGGCCCACCATCTGGAGCCTCGGGCACTTCCTCGCCTGGGGCTTTTTAACGAGGTCTCCGTCTCGCCCGAAAAGTAACGCCCTAATTTTTACGAGACTATCCGAGGTCGCGGCGGCGGCGAAACTCCTGATTCCCTCCGAGGGGGATCAGATCCTGCTGCTCCGGAGCTCCGGAGAAGGGGGAAATCATCGTCATCGTCATCACCTCTCCTCCTTGGCGTGGGAGGAGGCCTCTACATCATCACCATCACCAAGACCAGCACCATCTCCATCATCATCTCCGTGATCCACTCCGTCCCCTCGTAGTTTGAGAGTTGCTATACCCTAGATACTTGTCTTGTGCTACTATTCATGTTTGTGATTGAGTACTTGTCATTATTTGGTGGTGAAGTTATATTTTCAGATTGTGTTGTACCACTTATGCCACTGAATATCACCATGTTTGCACGTTGTGAGTAGTTCCCGTATGTTCCTGAGGGCATAGGATGAATTGGCAATGATTTATATATGACATGTGTTGGTATTTTGTCTAGTGTTTATCTTTTTGTGTGATTCTATGATGGTGTTGTGCGAACGTCGACTGCACAACACTTCACCTATATGGGCTCATAGGAGAACACCGTAGTGTAATGGCGTGAGGGAGACTTGGGAGGACACGAAAGCCTGAGACCGAATCATTAAGTTACTTTACGGGGTATTAGTATCGGGGACCTAGAGCGTAATGCTATGGTGGGATTTTATATCTTAATAATTCTTGTGCTGTCATTTAATTGGCCACATGATCCATCATAAGGGGTTTAGTCTATTTATTTAGCTGTACCTAATAATAGCTCCGTCCGAAGAAGATTAAAACTAGACAAGATATTCAACGTGTTGTTTAATAAATCTATATGCCTAGCAATATCCATGCCGCCCTCGGGAACGTTTTCCACATATAAGTTACACATCACTTGAGCTTGTCCTCTTACACATAGAGGATTGGGCTTTCTCTCTCTTTGAGAGCTTTTACTTGTTACCATTTACCTGCTGCATTGTCACTGTCTTGCAATTATACAATCGAAAATACCAAAAACACTTGCATCTTTTATTGTCTATTTATCATTTCTAATAACCAATACCTTCAGCTCCTCGTGGGTT
Source organism: Poa pratensis (assembly GCA_947311845.1). Lineage (NCBI taxonomy): Eukaryota > Viridiplantae > Streptophyta > Magnoliopsida > Poales > Poaceae > Poa > Poa pratensis. The sequence goes on along the minus strand of CAMZMU010000046.1, from coordinate 41,463,567 downwards.
CGACAACCTTTTCTATTCGAAAGGTACTACAATTGATCTCCTGCACTTGGGAGTCATCAAGATACTTTTCTGGCGCCGTTGCCGGGGAGCGTAGCGCTATTGGTAAGAAGTTTGGTAAGGAAACTTGAAAGGTGAATTTTATTTACTGTTTTTCTCATTGCTACTATGGCATTTATGAATCGTGCTCGCTGCATCTTGCTTTATATGAAAGTGCTTATGCTAATGCTCTAAAGTGGTTGAAACTACTGTGTCTGAGGTACCTAAAGTGGGATATAAAATTCCCGTTGGTCATGTTAAAAGAGTTATGAAAAATCCATTTACAGGGGATGGAACTAAATCTGCACGTGAACACATGGAAACAATTGAGGCTATATGTGGTTTATTTAGACTTCCTGGTATTTCTGAAGATCAGGTAAAAAGGAAGCTGTTATATCTGTCTTTATCTGGTAATGCTCGTATTTGGTTCAGGTCTTTAGATGAAGAAGTCACTATGGACTGGAGTATTTTGAGGAAGGTTTTCTTTCTTAAGTATTTTACTCCTAGAGAAGCTTATGAGAACCGCTGCTATATATTTAATTTCTGGCCACATCTGGGAGAAAGTATTACTCAAGCTTGGGGGAGGTTAAAGGAACTCCTCCGCAAGAATCCTTGTCATGATCTTACAAGGAAAATTATTCTGATAAACTTTTATGTGAGGCTACCAAGGCAACAAAAGGAATTTCTGGATAATTCATCTAGTGGAAGCTTTACAAATAATACTGAAGAAGAAGCATGGAATTTATTGGAGACTATTTCTGAGAATACTGGTCATTGGGATCTTGATAAAGGTAATGAGCCCTATCTGGACTATGAGTATTCATGTGTAGAGAATTTCTCTACTTCTACCTTGTTTAAAAATCTGAGTGATACTTTTAATCTTGATCCTTATGTTATAATTGAGGTAGCTAAATCTTTTGCTAATCATATTGGTATTCCTAAAACTGGGTTTGAAGCTTATGTTGAACCTGTTAAACAATCTATTGTTGTACCCAAAGTTATTAAACAGGTAGAACCAGTGTCATCCTTGACAATTGAGGAGTATGTTGAGGCACCACCATATCCAAACCAAGTCAAGGAAAATTTACTTATTGCTGTTTCTAACAAGAGTAAAAGAAGAAGATCTCAGCCTTATGAACAGATGGAAGTCAACAGTCAAATCTCTATTATCAAACAATTAAATGAAGAAGATCCTGTTGATGTTTATCTATGTGAAGATGCTACTAAAGTTGTTAAAGGCAATTCGGCCAAGGTTGGTAAGCCTGTTATATCATGCACTATTGGTTATCATGGCTTATGTGATATTGGAGCAAGCATTAGTGTCATTCCATATTCTCTGTATCTTGAAATCAAGCCTGATATTGATCCTATCAGTATGGAAGAGACAGGTATGACAATTCAACTTGCTAATAAAGATTATATTAATCCACTTGGAATTGTTAGATATGTTGAAGCTGCTGATTTTATTGTGCTTGGTTGCCCTCAAGATTCATTTTGTCCCATCATTTTTGGTAGACCATTCTTACATACTGTTGGTGCTGAAATTGATTTGCTTAAAGAGAAAGTGTTTATTAATTGTGCTGGAGAAAAACTTGCATTCAACTTTTCTAAATTTTCTGATAAGCATTCAAAGAAAGAGCCATTTTCTGAAGATGTAATTGAAACTCTTGCTCATGTAGCTGTAGCTTCAACAGACGTGGTGGAAAGATACATGCTTAATCAAGATGAACCATTTAATGAAGAAGAAAAAGATGCTTTAGAACAAATACTTTCACAACAGCCACCACAATTACAATTGCATATTCCACCTGATAATTTAGGAGTGTTACCACCACCTAAAGGGGATCCTAGTTTTGAATTAAAACCTTTGCCTGAAAATCTTAAATATGCATACCTGATACCCGTAGATGTGATAACCTTCAGTAGCTACCTGCAAGATAAAGTATACGAGGTTAGGTTGAGCCTCCAAGTGCAGAGTATGTAGTAAGTGGAAGACGTGTTTTCCCCACGAGGGTGACTCGAGGGTTTAATATCGAACTCTCGGGGAATCAGTAGTGAAGATATATCTTCTTATCCTTCTTTTGTTTACCTACAAAACAAAGTTAAATGTTTTGGTCCTCAACCTCACCTGTGGTTGTCAAGCACAAGGTGTAAGAATGATATCAAGATAGTTATGCAATGCAAACAGGAAATAAATATGCAATGGTGGTGGATGCAATGGTAAATGATATTTTTGGGTTTTTTAATGATGTATGCAAGATGAAAAGTATTTTTGTATTTTCGGATTTAATGATGGATGAAAATAGAAAAGTGGTATATGGTGTTGGAGAGGTGTTTCTTATGATTAAAAATGGACCGGGGTTCATGGTTTCACAAATGCACTCTCTCTTTATAAAGTGGCAGACAATGGAACACACACAGAATTAACATATGAGATTGCAACACAAAGTTTGATAACAGGTTACTTAGATATATGGGCATCACGTCCTAACATAGAGACCTTTTGATTATTAGTCTCTCTTATACTCCACCAAGATGCGAACCAAATCATAACACCTCAGTAATTAAGATGACTCAGAGTATAGCAATAAGTTTCATGACATGAAGTGAAAATAAGAACATGCTGGATCTAGTCACAGGAAGAAGCTTGGTCACCCTCAACCCTTGTAGCATGGTATTTTAGTTTATCCCTAGTGAGGTAACAAAGTAAGGTAAACACCCAAGTGGAACGCGATATTAAGTTGTCAGCTTACCGCACTCACCACTCCCCGTTACTCCAACTAATGCACACGTTCCCCCACACACGCTCTCATAAACATGCTTGATCATAACAAGTAGACAAGAACGGGGTACATAATATGTATCTATGCTCATAACTGAAACAAACATTGCAATCCCAAACATATATTAACTCATAGAAAGATCCACCACATAGGTATTACAAATATGACCGTAATCATGTTCAGCAGCTCATACGGTACTAATTAGTGAAGCTCAAGAGAGGAGAGATACATAAGTTACTTCCACAAACCCATAGTCCAGAGGTGGACTACTCCCTCTTCATCATGGAGACGGTGGAGAAGTCGATGGAGAGGATGGAGACCACACCGGCAGCGCCCCGCCGGAGTTTTCCCCCTCCAATCTGCAGCTCCTGATCTCCGTTTCGGTGTTTCTGTGTTTGTGCGGCGCTCCCTTCGCGAAACGCCAGGGGACCTTTTTTATAGGCGTTTTTAGGTCAAGACGGGGTCGGTGGACGAAAGATCGACGACAGCGGAGCCACGAGGGCCAAATGAGTGGGCCCCACGCGGCCACAGTACCTGGCCGCGTGGGCCACCCCCTTTCTGCCTTCTAGCCTCCGTTTGCTTGCTTCCTTCGCTCCGAGGTCTTCCTCCTTCCAAAATACTGACGCCTGTATTTTTCCATAATTTTTGGACGACGTTTGGGTCCCTGAAACATAAAAGGAAAGAAATAGGGTTTTCTGCCTGCGCAGGGTTAATTCCATAAAAATAGGAAACAATTGATTTATTTCCTAAAATCATTAAATAACAGTAATATAACCTTTATATGATGCAAATATGATTGGAATATGTGTGATATAGTGCAAAGTTCATGTATGCATTTTACATGCATCAACATCCCCAAGCTTAACCAATACTCGTCCTCGAGTATGAAGGTGATAAAACTAACATGGGCTTTGCAATATAATACTAACAATGGATATCAAAGATGATTGCTACTGCTACATACAGTCAAATGATTTATTCTTCAAAGGAGTAGCAATATGCAAAACAGTTTATGAAGTGATATCAAGTATTCAATGCACGGATGTTCAATGATAGTTCACAAAGTGTAACATAGTAGATAGTAGTATGGACATTCTTACTTTTGCATACATGTGGTCCATAGAGTGATAATGAAAATCTGAATATGTTTGGTGGACACTTTGGAAAGATGAATAAGTGAGTAGAGGTAAAACATGCATATGTTTTATCTAACCTCCAAACTCTCCTACTTAAGTTAATGATTGCAATATGGTAATACTTGGTGTCAAGCTCTCATTCCCCTGTCATAGCATCTTGAATGATTATAGTTTAATGTGAGAGAAAATATGAGTAGTGTGCTTGACAAAGTAAAGGTTGGATGTCTCTGTAACAGCCCGAATTTTGAAAACCTAAAAACCCGAGTAAAATTTTCGCTTTTGTGTTAATTGCATCATGGCATCCATACTTAAACATGTCTCTTTTGAGTTAACACAACTTTGATATCGAACTGATATGGAGTTGCTAAAACCAAATGCCCGAAGTGCTCTAACAAAACTTCCACACAATGTTGGCACTCAACCTTGCAAAATACAAATACTTGACAACTATAATTGTCAAGGAAGTTCCAAGAGATCCAAGATAATATTTTGCACTTGCTCCAAATTGTTAAAGGAGCAACACTTTTGAAATTGGCAAAATGCCCTATCCAACCTTTCTTAACAAAGTGGTCCAAATTATTTTATTTGGCAACACCCATTTTTGTGGTGCCTCTAAATGGTGTGGGGAGCCTCCCCAAATTTTCTCACAATTTTTGGAAGTGTTCAAATGCCTCAAATAATTCAAATACAGCTGCTGTAATATTTTTCCAGAACTGAAAAGGGCCTCTTTGTAAATAGAGGAGGACCTATCGGTGATGGTCAAAAGTTGTGCAGGGGTTTCTCCAGGAAAACGCCGTCTTCCTCGTCCTGTAGCGACCGGGAGCTCTGCTCGCGCCGAACCCGCACTGCGCCATGGCCGCGCTGCTCCCGTGCCGCACGTCTGCCTCGCGCCGGGCCCCCTCCCCTGCCCTCACCTGCGAGGAGCACGTCCCCGAGCCCCACCTGCTCCATTCCTTCCCCGTTCCTCTCCCCATTCCTCTTCCCCACGGGCCGCCATGGCTGCCGTCCCCGCCGTGCTCGTCGCCGCCATTGGAGAGCTCCCGAAGCAAATCGAGTACCGCCACTAGCTTCGCCGTGGTCCACTCCACCTCCACGCCCGAGGAATCGAGCTGGGGCGATCGGAATCGCCGCCGCCGTCATCCTCTTCTCCGCCCACGGCCGAGCTCCGCCGAGCTACGCGCCGCCACTGTAGGCCTCCCCGAGACGAGTCGAGCCCGCCACGAGATTCGCCGAGTCGTCCTCGTCCTCTCCGCGGAGTTACGCATGCCGGGACACACGGAGCCGCCGGAATCGCGCTCGCTCCTTCCGCCTCCGGTCGCCGTCGTCGCGGACGAGTTCGCCGCCGTCTCTGCGTCCCCGCGCCTCGCCGTCTTCCATTACGATTTCAGGGTGAGCTGCGGTCCGCCTGGACACCCTCCGTTCCTCCCCCTCGCTCTAATCGCGCCGTCGCCGTAGCGTCACCGTCGCCGTTGCTGCGTGAGCACGCTCGCCACCGTGGAAGTAGCTCTCCATCGCGTTGGATGCTCCCGGTGCAAAAACCGGATTTTTCCGGAATCTAGACCGGGTTAGGAAAATGCTACTGGAACCGACGTTTTTATCCGGTCTATACCCGGATTCAAACCGGAAATAATTCCGGGAAACATTTCAGCCGGTGTAAAACCCAGAATATTCCGGGCTGGCAACCGGATCTTCAACACTGATGTTTAAATTGCTATTCTCTTTTCACCCCTATCTCTAATTGTGTAAGGATTGTATTGTTGCTACCAAAATCATCAAATGGTCAGATCTAAAAGGGGAATTGAGAAAAATTGATAATTTTCATCGGTGTATCCAAAAATGCGTGTAATACACCAAAATGCACAGAAATTTGAGATTAAAACTTTAAAACAAATATCACGCTTATTTGATCACATTCGAAATAGGGTGCTTCTATTGTTATTGAAAACATACGTTTAAGAAAGGAGGAACTTATAAAATTAATAACTTTTTACCGGGACCTCCGAAAAATGTGTTCCTTATATCAAAATGCTCAGAAAAACATGAGTGATCCAAAATCATCATCATCATGCATCATTGATCACAATTACAATAATGTGCTCTAGTAGTAGTTATAATCACTAAGTTTAAATATGGGGTTTAATCCAAATAATGCCATAAATATAACGGGGACCCCATTTAACTTGTTGGTCATGTTTAAAGCTTCTAGGGTGCATTTAAAATGTCATATCATCATCCTTGTATGCATTGCACAATTGCCATGTGTTGATTGTTTTTCCGGTGTTGTTTGTGCATCGGTAGATCAAGGAGGTGAAGTGCCACCCCCGTCTTGTGACGATCCGTACTTTCAGCTCTCTGAACAAGGCAAGCGTAATCCCCCCCTCTGAGCATGTCTCCTCCTACATTTCGCAATTATTTTCCCCACTATAATATTGCATTCGGTTCCAAATGTCTTCTGCTTGGACTAGAATATCCTACTAGTTGCATTAGAAATCTATTGCCATTTACCTGTATCCTTCCTACTATCCCTAGGATTGAAGTGTTGGCCAAAGATAAGTATATTTGATTTGTATATGCTTAGCCATGCTTAGTTTAAAGGCTTGCAGGTCCGGTGGATGTTTCAATTGTTGGAACAGGTATGGAATAACCGGATGTGATGGAAAGTGGTGGTGGTGGTTAATAAATTGCTTAAAGGTGGGGATGAGAGGCCACATGGGATGTGGTGGGTTGTCTCGTTCTCACCGCCTAGGTGCGAGTTCTCGACCTCTTGAACCAAGTTGAGCGTGCAACCATGTGTGGGCTATATGGAACCCCCATCGACCGACTAACTTGAGCGGGACTAGCCAGGATCCTCTAGTTTGGCTTTCCATTTGCGTGTGCGTGAAGATGGTGGCCAAGACTGAGATGAGGATGGTGGTGTTTAGGAAAATGAGTGGCCACAGGGCGGGTGTTGTGATCCTGGCAGCCTTGTCCCCACTGATGATCCTGGGTTAGTCCTTAACAAGGTAAAGGTTGTAGCCGTTTCACACTCAGCCGGCTTTCCCCGGAAGAGAGCTAATGTCTGGCAATGAGTCTGGCGGTACGCGTGGTGAAGGAACTGGGGCCCCTCGGGACTCCGGGGACTTCCACTTTGTACACCCCTGCAGGGATAAATCTTTTCGAAAAGCCGTGTCCACGGTTATGGACGACTTGGGAACGGACGCTGATCATAGAATAATTTTAACGGAATGATTAAAAACTGAGTACTAGAGGTACTACTTCACGAATGCAAGGTTGATTTCCTCGAGGGTGATTCGGGGAGGTGCCTATGATGAACAGGTACAGTGGTTGATGATGAGAAAGGTGATACAAGAAAAGAGTTACTTCTTATCCCTCTTTGAAAATACTCTGAATAGTCGATGCCATGGAGTTGTGTTTTATAAAATAAAATCAGCTTTATGCAAAACAGCCATAAAACCTTTGAAAGCCAATCATGGAGCATATATTAGCTCTTAATCTTGCGAGTTCGTCGAACTCAACGTCGTTTGCTTATTTTCAGGAGAGGACTTCACCGACCTCGAAGGTGGGTTCTTTGTGGACGTCGACGAGTAGTCTGGGGTTCCCAGGTGGCAGCTTGGGACATCCTGGAGCAGCTGGTGCTGTGATGTTTATCTGTAGGCCTCTTAGGCCAAATGTTGGATCTTGTTGTTTAGAACAACCTAATTTGCTTCCGCTTGTTGTAATGTTGGGTCTGTGACCTCTGTTTGTCATTTGCTATCTTTCTCTGTATAAGAGTTGAACTATATGATTTTTGTGTCGTAGAGTCTGTGATGTGCCAGTTGTTCCACAAGTCTTGATCTTACTATTATGCTTTGATAGTTGTGCCTGTGTTGAGGCATCAATCGGGGTGTTGCGTTGTCTGGTGTGAGGTGTACCCAGCAACGCCTGCCAAAGGTTTTGGCCGGGGATTGGTAAACCCGTAACCTCCGGTTGTATCGCTTGACCGGTGACACACAGCATCACTGTATAGCAGTCGGGTCAGGGCGTCACAAGTTGGTATCAGAGCAGTACTGCCTGTAGGAAACCCTTCTACTGGTCGATGTTGAGTTTAGTGTTTGTGAAAATATTTTAACCTAAAAATGAGTTGTGAAAACCATCTTAGGATTCTTTTTACTCCTTATCTGGTTACCCTCTAATCTCGGAGCAATCTTATCTCGATTTGAGTTTAAAAGTTTTGCTTCTCACCTGTTACTTCAAAATTAGGAGAAACGTGGGTGGGTTCGACCTTGAGTGTTATGTGTCACGTTGCTCCCGCTGCGTTGCAAATCCCAAATCAACTCAGAAGTTCCTACCGAGTCGAGTCATTTGATCCTTTCTTTGGGTGTTAACCCACGGACTTGAACATAAGGTCCCGGATTGTGCCAACTAGAGTGTGTTAAGTTGTGATTTCTTAACTCTCACTAGTAGCGCATGATGCTGATCTTCAACCCAAGTCTTTTCCGTGGTCTGTGTGGTAAATGGTCGAACTTTAAGCTACCACACCTCAGCTGGCTATGTAACTTCCTCTCTCCCTCAGCCTTGTTTTTAGGTTCTGTCTTGGAACCATCGGGGTTACAGCTAGGATTCTCCTAACGAGTCTCCCAACTATGTTCTTGACTCTGCTGCATCTCTCCTTTTGGGCATGGTTATCAGAATTGAGTAATAACTGGTGCATCTTACACATCCTAGGATTCTCCCGAGCATGGTTGTTACCCTTGATCTTCTTCCCATCATGTGTCTTCCGTTTGACCGCCATGTTTTTCCGTGCATTGGTGTGTTCCGATGCAAGTCACCCTCTTGATCCGTCGGGACTTTCCACTCCGTCTTGTTAGAAGAAGTAAAACTCCAGTATCTTGTCCACTTCTCGGACCAGGTCAAGGTATTGTAATCTGCAGAATAAGGGGCTTGTCTAGCTCTTGGTTCTGCTCCACCTTAGAGTGTCACACTCTTTGATATCAGGGTATCGAGCTAAGTATCATGATCCTCTTGATGAAGTGATGCTCTTACAATTCATTACTCTCCGTTTCCCGAGTGACTCGTTACTCGAGAAGGGTAAGTCGTGAGCAATGATGTGGCTATCGGATATTTTTAGCAGTTCTTACTGTGCGGAAATCCAGGGATATCCTTTGCCCTCCTTAGCATGATTGGTTAACCAATCAATAAGTTGAGTTTGACAGTGCTACCAAGTCAGTTGGCTCTGATGCACTCCCTCGGTCAAAGAGCTAGGTTCACGCAGAAGCTCCCTAGACCACCTCGTTGTGCCTTGAAAGGCATGATCCTCTCTCGAAGTCAAAAACATAGCGGTGGATCGTGATATTCTGGAGGTTTTTCCAGAAGTATCGCCAGGTTGTCACCTGACCGTGATGTTGAGCTTCTGAGTAAGCTGGTTCTCTGAACAACTCCCTTCTCCAAGAAAATCGTGCTGAATGTCCTGAATTATTCGGTTGAGCTTAAACAACCTGGAGAGTTAAAAGACCAAAAGCTCTATCTGATATAGTTCCTTCCAAAAAGGATGTCTAGTCTATCCGTGTTGAAGCTAGGTGGTATCTCCTCTGTGGATATGCTATCCTAAAATCTTTGATTTGAATTGGGCTATCGTCAAATCAAACTCAGACCGACCGACCTGAAATGTATTAGTCTGACCAATAATGATGCCTAGTCTGGTGAAATATGAGTCTACCGTCTTGGAGTATCTGGATAAGTTTGTTGTTGAGCCCATCAGCTACATTCTCATTCTCTCCATGCTTGAGGAGGTTTATATTGGATACTGGGCGTTAGCCTTGGAAACTTGTTGGAACTAACCTTGCGTCCTCACAAGGTATGTGTTCTAAGAGTAGGAGTGATTTCCCTGATTCACGTGCAATTGCTGAATGATGTCGCCGTGGATCTGAGTGAATTGTCTAGTTTCCTCGAAATCCTTTCAACTCGATCATGCAGGGTAGAATATTCTCGGAATGGTATGTTGTTACCTCCATCCCTTGGGAATTTCATCTATGCATCCAAGCCACTGCTTGAATTGTTCCAGAAAGAGAGGAATTCTGCGAACTTTCTTGTCTTCTATGGTGTTTCCCATCAAGAATTCGATCGCGTCTCATTGCAAGATATTCAACTAGGGAAGCTGTCTCCTGACAAGTTGCTAATACGCGAGTCCCGCCATCTAGTCCCTCCTTTGGAGTTTGACTTTGTAGTCCAAATCTTGGGGTCCTAGCAATTGTAACCCTTTGGTATGCTTTGCAAAGATTCCCTATTCCGTTATGTGGAGTCTGAACTATCTACACACCTGACCAGATCTGAACCTTAATCAGAAGCGATAGTTGGCGATCCTCAAGAAGCTTGTTCCCGATGTCTGGAGAAATCAAGAAGTGTTCCTGATTCTAACGTTCCCGGAGTTTCTGAAGTTCTCTCGGTCCATCTTCTCGATACTTCTCCTGTGATCCGGAATGCTCCTCCGTGAGGAAAGTTCTACTCAAGCCGTATAGGTGAAGTCGCCTCTTCATCTGTCGGAATCTTGCTTAACCTTCTTCTTCAGAAACTTAAGGCCTTGTGCAAAGTTCATATTTTCAACCTTTTGAAAAATCGTTGTCTGCCAACTGGAAATTCCTTATCAATCTTCCGTCAAATGCATGTGTCCCCTAACTGTCAATCCAAGGGATTCTTAGAGTCTCATCCTAAGTTCTACTAGGAGGTACTCCTTCATTGTAACTTCACCAAGATCCATCTTTCCGGTGAGGTTTCTTTCCTTGCTATGGTGTACTCGGATGTGACCTCGAAATGAAGCCGATGAAGATCTTCATGGTGCCCTCGATCAACCTCTTCCAGAAAGAAGCCTCCTGAAGTGAGAAGATCGTGTAGTACCGTCGTAACCTTCCCTCTTTCCTACTCTTAGAATCTCGGGACGAGATTCCTGTAAGGAGGGTAGAGTTGTAACAGCCCGAATTTTGAAAACCTAAAAACCCAAGTAAAATTTTCGCTTTTGTGTTAATTGCATCATGGCATCCATACTTAAACATGTCTCTTTTGAGTTAACACAACTTTGATATCGAACTGATATGGAGTTGCTAAAACCAAATGCCCGAAGTGCTCTAACAAAACTTCCACACAATGTTGGCACTCAACCTTGCAAAATACAAATACTTGACAACTATAATTGTCAAGGAAGTTCCAAGAGATCCAAGATAATATTTTGCACTTGCTCCAAATTGTTAAAGGAGCAACACTTTTGAAATTGGCAAAATGCCCTATCCAACCTTTCTTAACAAAGTGGTCCAAATTATTTTATTTGGCAACACCCATTTTTGTGGTGCCTCTAAATGGTGTGGGGAGCCTCCCCAAATTTTCTCACAATTTTTGGAAGTGTTCAAATGCCTCAAATAATTCAAATACAGCTGCTGTAATATTTTTCCAGAACTGAAAAGGGCCTCTTTGTAAATAGAGGAGGACCTATCGGTGATGGTCAAAAGTTGTGCAGGGGTTTCTCCAGGAAAACGCCGTCTTCCTCGTCCTGTAGCGACCGGGAGCTCTGCTCGCGCCGAACCCGCACTGCGCCATGGCCGCGCTGCTCCCGTGCCGCACGTCTGCCTCGCGCCGGGCCCCCTCCCCTGCCCTCACCTGCGAGGAGCACGTCCCCGAGCCCCACCTGCTCCATTCCTTCCCCGTTCCTCTCCCCATTCCTCTTCCCACGGGCCGCCATGGCTGCCGTCCCCGCCGTGCTCGTCGCCGCCATTGGAGAGCTCCCGAAGCAAATCGAGTACCGCCACTAGCTTCGCCGTGGTCCACTCCACCTCCACGCCCGAGGAATCGAGCTGGGGCGATCGGAATCGCCGCCGCCGTCATCCTCTTCTCCGCCCACGGCCGAGCTCCGCCGAGCTACGCGCCGCCACTGTAGGCCTCCCCGAGACGAGTCGAGCCCGCCACGAGATTCGCCGAGTCGTCCTCGTCCTCTCCGCGGAGTTACGCATGCCGGGACACACGGAGCCGCCGGAATCGCGCTCGCTCCTTCCGCCTCCGGTCGCCGTCGTCGCGGACGAGTTCGCCGCCGTCTCTGCGTCCCCGCGCCTCGCCGTCTTCCATTACGATTTCAGGGTGAGCTGCGGTCCGCCTGGACACCCTCCGTTCCTCCCCCTCGCTCTAATCGCGCCGTCGCCGTAGCGTCGCCGTCGCCGTTGCTGCGCGAGCACGCTCGCCACCGTGGAAGTAGCTCTCCATCGCGTTGGATGCTCCCGGTGCAAAAACCGGATTTTTCCGGAATCTAGACCGGGTTAGGAAAATGCTACTGGAACCGACGTTTTTATCCGGTCTATACCCGGATTCAAACCGGAAATAATTCCGGGAAACATTTCAGCCGGTGTAAAACCCAGAATATTCCGGGCTGGCAACCGGATCTTCAACACTGATGTTTAAATTGCTATTCTCTTTTCACCCCTATCTCTAATTGTGTAAGGATTGTATTGTTGCTACCAAAATCATCAAATGGTCAGATCTAAAAGGGGAATTGAGAAAATTGATAATTTTCATCGGTGTATCCAAAAATGCGTGTAATACACCAAAATGCACAGAAATTTGAGATTAAAACTTTAAAACAAATATCACGCTTATTTGATCACATTCGAAATAGGGTGCTTCTATTGTTATTGAAAACATACGTTTAAGAAAGGAGGAACTTATAAAATTAATAACTTTTTACCGGGACCTCCGAAAAATGTGTTCCTTATATCAAAATGCTCAGAAAAACATGAGTGATCCAAAATCATCATCATCATGCATCATTGATCACAATTACAATAATGTGCTCTAGTAGTAGTTATAATCACTAAGTTTAAATATGGGGTTTAATCCAAATAATGCCATAAATATAACGGGGACCCCATTTAACTTGTTGGTCATGTTTAAAGCTTCTAGGGTGCATTTAAAATGTCATATCATCATCCTTGTATGCATTGCACAATTGCCATGTGTTGATTGTTTTTCCGGTGTTGTTTGTGCATCGGTAGATCAAGGAGGTGAAGTGCCACCCCCGTCTTGTGACGATCCGTACTTTCAGCTCTCTGAACAAGGCAAGCGTAATCCCCCCCTCTGAGCATGTCTCCTCCTACATTTCACAATTATTTTCCCCACTATAATATTGCATTCGGTTCCAAATGTCTTCTGCTTGGACTAGAATATCCTACTAGTTGCATTAGAAATCTATTGCCATTTACCTGTATCCTTCCTACTATCCCTAGGATTGAAGTGTTGGCCAAAGATAAGTATATTTGATTTGTATATGCTTAGCCATGCTTAGTTTAAAGGCTTGCAGGTCCGGTGGATGTTTCAATTATTGGAACAGGTATGGAATAACCGGATGTGATGGAAAGTGATGGTGGTGGTTAATAAATTGCTTAAAGGTGGGGATGAGAGGCCACATGGGATGTGGTGGGTTGTCTCGTTCTCACCGCCTAGGTGCGAGTTCTCGACCTCTTGAACCAAGTTGAGCGTGCAACCATGTGTGGGCTATATGGAACCCCCATCGACCGACTAACTTGAGCGGGACTAGCCAGGATCCTCTAGTTTGGCTTTCCATTTGCGTGTGCGTGAAGATGGTGGCCAAGACTGAGATGAGGATGGTGGTGTTTAGGAAAATGAGTGGCCACAGGGCGGGGTGTTGTGATCCTGGCAGCCTTGTCCCCACTGATGATCCTGGGTTAGTCCTTAACAAGGTAAAGGTTGTAGCCGTTTCACACTCAGCCGGCTTTCCCCGGAAGAGAGCTAATGTCTGGCAATGAGTCTGGCGGTACGCGTGGTGAAGGAACTGGGGCCCCTCGGGACTCCGGGGACTTCCACTTTGTACACCCCTGCAGGGATAAATCTTTTCGAAAAGCCGTGTCCACGGTTATGGACGACTTGGGAACGGACGCTGATCATAGAATAATTTTAACGGAATGATTAAAAACTGAGTACTAGAGGTACTACTTCACGAATGCAAGGTTGACTTCCTCGAGGGTGATTCGGGGAGGTGCCTATGATGAACAGGTACAGTGGTTGATGATGAGAAAGGTGATACAAGAAAAGAGTTACTTCTTATCCCTCTTTGAAAATACTCTGAATAGTCGATGCCATGGAGTTGTGTTTTATAAAATAAAATCAGCTTTATGCAAAACAGCCATAAAACCTTTGAAAGCCAATCATGGAGCATATATTAGCTCTTAATCTTGCGAGTTCGTCGAACTCAACGTCGTTTGCTTATTTTCAGGAGAGGACTTCACCGACCTCGAAGGTGGGTTCTTTGTGGACGTCGACGAGTAGTCTGGGGTTCCCAGGTGGCAGCTTGGGACATCCTGGAGCAGCTGGCGCTGTGATGTTTATCTGTAGGCCTCTTAGGCCAAATGTTGGATCTTGTTGTTTAGAACAACCTAATTTGCTTCCGCTTGTTGTAATGTTGGGTCTGTGACCTCTGTTTGTCATTTGCTATCTTTCTCTGTATAAGAGTTGAACTATATGATTTTTGTGTCGTAGAGTCTGTGATGTGCCAGTTGTTCCACAAGTCTTGATCTTACTATTATGCTTTGATAGTTGTGCCTGTGTTGAGGCATCAATCGGGGTGTTGCGTTGTCTGGTGTGAGGTGTACCCAGCAACGCCTGCCAAAGGTTTTGGCCGGGGATTGGTAAACCCGTAACCTCCGGTTGTATCGCTTGACCGGTGACACACAACATCACTGTATAGCATCGGGTCAGGGCGTCACAGTCTCATGCCCCTTGAATACAAGTACCTACACCATGAGTTACTCAACTTGGGAAAAGCAAGTTCAAGTTATCTATCATTGTAAGTAATAATAGTATCATCAAGAGCGTCAACTGGGGTACCTCTTGTCCCAGGATATGGAACAAGCCCATATCAAAATGACAAGACAAACAAACAAATGAAAAACCTCAACACCCTTTTTATTTACCATTGGAATAGTTTTTTATTGTAAGGTGTCATAGATAATTCACCATAGCATGTAAGTAAATTTCCACCATGAATAATGCATGGCTTAGATTAGCGGCCCAGGCATCTCTCTAACCATTTATACAACTCATTCAAACTAAATATTTCCCCTTATTTCACCATGATAGGCATCCATAGACAAAAGCACATGATATCAACTTAGATGAGCATGTTGAAAGCTTTGCATGTGACAGCACATATGGGCTAACTCCCAACCTTGACATTTATCAAGCCACAAGCATCATAATCTTAATCACAATGGGTCATGTTTATTTATAGCAATGATAGTAAAAATGTGCATCAAGTTCATGAGAGCTATATAACCAACTTTTCCCATGGCAATCAATAACATAATCATTTTCATTCAGAGGTATAGATAACACAAATATCATGATGAACATACTCGGAATAGCATATAGCTAGTAGGTAGATATGGTGGACTCACTGGAATAACTTTGGTTGAAGGTGTTGGAAACAAGTTTTGCTTGTTGAGTTTTTGGGCTAGCAAAAGGAGAAAGTTGACCATCTAGATGCATGCATGAGTGTCCATAGAACTAACTAATCCATGTTAAACCAAGTAAATAACAATCAGCACCAAAACATGAATAAGTGATAGCTCTTCAAAAAGATTTGCAAACTATTACTCATAAACAAGCTCATGAATCATGCAACTATATGTATCATTAAAAATCAATCAAACATCCCTTTTCCCAATCTTATAAAAGCATCCAACATATTTCAACCCATATTTCCAGTAGCTCTCCATATATAATGATAGTGTGGTGGTCTCTCAAACAAACAAAAAACAAAACAAAAGACGCTCCAAGTTTATGATAAAGTGTTTCGATCGAAAAACAGAAGTTGGATGTGCGCAAACCGAGAGTGTGTAGGTCCAGTGGGGTTGTCTTCACATCCCCAAGCTTATGGTCTTCACCATCCTTGGATAGCTCTTGGTGCATCTCCTCCAATCCCTGTGAAAAAACTTCAAAACACCGTTTCTCCCATTTCTTTTCTGTGGGTGCATTAATAGTGATAAACAAATAGTTTCTTGCTGCATATAATCCTTGAACAAAAATTCATATGAATGTCCAGAAATGTATAATGTTGTATGCCTACTCATAAACTCAATTGGATAAAAAATTCAACTTAAAAGTCAAAGCATGCATCAAACAAAATGGGACAATCTGTCCAGAAAAACAGCAGCAGCAAAACGTATTTTTCTACCCTGCCAAAATTTCTCTAAAAATTCCGAAAAAATTCATGCATATAGAGGATGAAAAGTTGCAACTAAATTTAAAATGAGCTCATTCGGAGTTACAGAATAAGAATTAAAAATCATACCGTGCACTGATTCGTGCAGGAATAAAATCTCCGAACGCTATAAGCAACTTTTTCAAACCAAAAAGGGTAAACTTGGCACTTTATTGAAAATTCCAGAACCTAAACTAGACACAAAGTCTCTTGTTACAGCAAGAGGACACAAAGAAAATCACACAAAAAATAACCGGGTTGCCTCCCACAAAGCGCTTTTTTATAGCCATATAGCTAGGCTTCTTACTTGTTGTTTATTGTGGACGAAGCTCATGAGGGAGCTTGAACTTGGTGGTTCCCTCTTCCTTGGAAGTGTTCCATGCACTTCTTGTGTGGAACTGAAACTTTACATTCCTTTCCTTTGAATGAATGTTGCACCTGTGGTACGAAAAAAGTCTTCCAAGAATAATAGGACTAGAGGTTTTATTCCCCATATCCATGATTAGAAAATCCACAGGCACAAAGTCATATGTAACTCTACCATAACATCACTTACTTTTCCCAAAGCATGTTTAATAGAGTCATCAGCAAGTGCTAGTTCAATAGAGCATTTTTCAAGATTTTTCAATTCAAGCACTTCATATAGTTCTTTAGATAAAACAGAGACACTAGATCCTAGATCAAGTATGCATGGTGTGTCTCTTTTCCAATAGTTACTAGTACCTTAGGATCCACATATCCCCAAGCTTAGGTGGTATCATAGCCTCTTGGTTGTACCTAGCAATCTTTCTTTCAAGACATGATTAGCAATATAAGAACCAAAACCAGCTTGTTAGTGTTGATGGAAGGATCACTTGCAAATTTTTGTAAGATAGATATTAATTCATGCAAGCTACAATTTTCTAAGTCAAGCAAAGGATCCTTGACTTCATAAGCATTTTAACTTCCTCAACTTTCTTTTCCTTTTTCACCCAAACTTGTTGCTTAGGAACTTCTTTTATATGTTTAGATGATGAATCTTTCTTCAATGAATCACTAACTCGAACCAATTTCCTCAATATTGTTCAGTAAACATCTTTTCAGAAATTCTTTCTCACAATTCTCACTTATGCATACATTAACCAATCATTGTTTATTTTGGAATAATGTTTTCAGAATAAGAAACTAGTTGTTCAAAATCTTCCTTACTAGGTAGCTTTTCTAACTTAGTTTCAAATTTATCCTTTGATGAAGCAAGTGCTATTGTGGTGTCTCCAACTTTTTCTTGCTACCCACAAAGCTACCAAAAATCTTCTAAGTGTCATGGCTGCACAAGGTGGTGTTGACAAGACAAAACTTCCACCTGTAGCCCCATCTAAAGCATTTTGATACCAAGGATCTATCCATAATAGAAATAAGATTTAGCTTTTCATCTTCACAAGGTGTAGGATCTTCATAATGCATCCTATTAATTCTTACCCAAGCATCTTTTAATGTTTCTCCATGATATTGTTTAAAACTAGAAACCGAATTCCCTAGAGAACTCCCTCCTTGTTTGTTTCCAAGACCATGATAGCAAGTTTTTTTTGTTTTTTTTTATGCAAAAATGAAAAAAATATGCAATATGATATGCAATGACACTAACAAAACAAATAAATTGCTTTGTAAGTAAAGATGGATAAGATGGTGCTCACGTAGGTGCAACCTCCCCAAGCTTAGGTGTTAGCACAAGTTGGTGAAGTTGACTTTGTTGTGAGATGAATGCGATGATGCACACCCTTGGATAAATCTCTCAGCTATGATTCCCCGGCAATGGCGCCAGAAAATAGTCTTGATACCCGAGATGTGAAGCTTCAGTAGCTACCTACAATAAATATACGGGTTAGGTTGAGCCTCCAAGTGCAGAGTATGTAGTAAGTGGAAGACGTTTTTCCCCACGAGGGTGACTCGAGGGTTTAATATCGAAATCTCGGGGAATCAGTAGTGAAGAGATATCTTCTTATCCTTCTTTTGGTTATCTACAAAAAAGTTAAATGTTTTGGTCCTCAACCTCACATGTGGTTGTCAAGCACAAGGTGTAAGAATGATATCAAGGAGTTATGCAATGCAAACAGGAAATAAATATGCAATGGTGGTGGATGCAATGGTAAATGATATTTTTGGGTTTTTTAATGATGTATGCAAGATGAAAAGTATTTTTGTATTTTCGGATTTAATGATGGCTGAAAATAGAAAAGTGGTATATGGTGTTGGAAAGGTGTTTCTTATGATTAAAAATGGACTGGGGTTCATGGTTTCAAAATGCACTCTCTCTTTATAAAGTGGCAGACAATGGAACACACACAGAATTAACATATGAGATTGCAACACAAAGTTTGATAACAAGTTACTTAGATATACGGGCATCACGTCCTAACATAGAGACCTTTTGGTTATTAGTCTCTCTTATACTCCACCAAGATGCGAACCAAATCATAACACCTCAGTAATTAAGATGACTCAGAGTATAGCAATAAGTTTCATGACATGAAGTGAAAATAAGAACATGCTGGATCTAGTCACAGGAAGAAGCTTGGTCACCCTCAACCCTTGTAGCATGGTATTTTAGTTTATCCCTAGTGAGGTAACAAAGTAAGGTAAACACCTGTAGGGTTCGCAGCATGGAAAACAAAAATTTCTATCGCAAAACCAATAAAACCAAGATCTAATCTAGGAGAAGAGCCAAGATCTAATCTATGAGATCTATGCTACGAGATCAGATCTATACCTTTGTAGATCGCTGAGCGTTTAACGAGATTGGATCTCGTGGTTGATGTAGTCGATCACTTGCCGATCTCAAGATTGCTGTAGTCGATCAATCCGGTGCTATAAACGGGCAACACCTCCGCACTCGGTCACACGTACGGTTGTCGATGTAGACGATCCTCTCCCCGTTCCAGCGGGCAGCGGATGTAGTAGATCTCCGTGGAATCCCAGCAGCACGACGGCGTGGTGATGGTGGTGGAGAATAATTCCTGCAGGGCTTCGCCAAGCCGGCACAGAAGCAGGAGGGAGGAGAGGGGCGGCTAGGGTTTTTGGTTTCTACTTCAATATCTTATCATGCCCCCTTGCCCCTCCTTATATAGGGGTTGGGGCTGCCTTGGCCCCTAAGCAAACTTGCTCCCCAAGTAAAGGAAGTAGAGTTCAAAACAAATTTGAACTTAGCCATTACTTAGTAGCTAAGGTAGTAGAGTTCAAAACAAATTTGAACTCCGCCATTGCTTAGGTAGTAGAGTTCAAAACAAATTTGAACTTTAGCCATTGCTTAGTAGCTAAGGTAGTAGAGTTCAAAACAAATTTGAACTCCGCCATTGCTTAGTAGCTAAGGTAGTAGAGTTCAAAACAAATTTGAACTCAGCCATGGCTTATATGAATCTTATTCTCCGGACTATTCCGAACCTCCTCGTGATGTCCTGGATCCCATCCGAGACTCCAAACAATATTCGGTCTCCATCTCATATTCCATATCTACTAAAACTATACCGAACCTTAAGTGTGTCATCCTACGGTTCGCGAATGATGCAGACATGATCGAGACACCTCTCCGATCAATAACCAATAGCAGGATCTGGAGATCCATAATGGCTCCTACATATTCAACGATGACCTTGTGATCGAAAGAACCATAAGCATTCGTTACCAATTCCCTTTGTCGCGCGATATTTTACTTATCCGAGATTCGATCATCGGTATCTCTATACCTAGTTCAATCTCGTTACCGACAAGCACTCTTTTCTCGTTCCCGTGATATGAGATCCCTTGTGACCTAGTCACATGCTTGCAAGCTAATTGGATGTCATTTCACCGAGAGGGCCCTGAGTATATCTTTCCGTCATTTGGATGGACAAATTCCACTCTAGATCCATGAGCTTCAACTCTCACTTTCAGAATACCCAACGCCACCTTTATAACCACCCAATTACGAAGTGGTGTTTGATGTCATCAAAGTATTCCTCCGGTGTTAGTGATTAACATGATCTCATGGTCGAAGGATTAGGTTACTATGCATTTGAGAGCTACAGCAAAAATGAACTTAATGACTTGATCTTATTGCTATGCTTACTATGGATGTATGTCCATCATATCATTCTCCTAATGACATGACCTTGTTATTAATAACATCCAATGTCCATGACCAGGAAACCATGATCATCAATTAATCAACAAGCTAGTTAAAACAAGAGGCTTACTAGGGACTCTGGTTTACAAAACACACACGTATCAAAGTTTCCAGTTAATACAATTATAGCATGGTATGTAAACATTTATCATGAACATAAAGATATAATAATAACAACTTTATTATTGCCTCTTGGGCATGTCTCCAACAGTCTCCCACTTGCACTAGAGTCAATAATCTAGATTACATTGTGATGTACCTAACACCCATGGCTTTCTGGTGTTGGTCATGTTTTGCACTAGGGAGAGGTTTAGTCAACGGATCCGCCACATTTAGATCTGTGTGTACTTTGCAAATCTCTATGTCACCATCTTGGACATACTCACGAATCGAATGAAAGCGCAGCTTAATATGCTTCATCTTCTTGTGTGACCTTGGCTCCCGGGCATTGGCTATGGCACCCGTGTTATCACAATAAATAACCAACGGGTCCAATGCACTAGGAACCACACCAAGTTCTGTAATGAACTCCTTCACCCAGATTGCTTCCTGTGCAGCTTCTGAAGCGGCTATGTATTCTGACTCAGTTGAAGATTTCGCCACGACGCTTTGCTTGGCACTCCTCCAGCTCACTGCTGCACCATTCAAAATAAATACGTATCCAGATTGTGACTTCGAGTCATCCGGATCGGAGTTCCAACTAGCATCGGTGTAACTGTTTACAACAAGCTCTTCGTCACCTCCATAAGAAAGAAACATATCCTTAGTCCTTTTTAAATACTTCAGGATATTCTTGACCGCTGTCCAGTGTTCCATTCCAGGATCACTTTGATATCTGCTGGTCAAACTAACATCATGTGCGATATCCGGTCTTGTACATATCATGGCATACATGATAGAGCCTATGGCCGAGGCATAGGGGATTTTGTTCATCCTATCTCTTTCTTCTGCCGTAGCCGGGCATTGAGTTTTACTCAATTCCTTACCTGACAACATGGGCAAGAACCCTTTCTTGCTTTCATCCATTCTAAACTTCTTTAGAACTTTGTCAAGATATGTACTTTGTGAAAGCCCTATTAAGCGTCTTGATCTATCTCTATAAATCTTGATGCCTAATATATACGCTGCTTCGCCAAGATCCTTCATCGAAAAACTATTATTCAAATAGCCTTTGACGCTTTCAAGAAATTCTATATCATTCCCAATTAACAATATGTCATCTACATATAGTACCAGGAATACTATAGAGTCCCACTCACTTTCTTGTAAACACAAGCTTCTCCATAAGTTTGTATAAACCCAAAGTTTTTGATTACCTTATCAAAACGTTGATTCCAACTTCGGGATGCTTGCTTCAGTCCATAAATGGAGCGCTGAAGTTTGCATACCTTGTCTGCATTTTCAGGATCGATAAAACCCTTGGGTTGTACCATATACAACTCTTCCTCAATGTCACCATTAAGGAACGCTATTTTGACATCCATCTGCCAAATTTCATAATCGAAAAATGCAGCAATTGCTAACAAAATCCTCACAGACTTTGGCTTCGCTACCGGTGAGAAAGTCTCATCGTAGTCAACTCCTTGAATTTGTCGGAACCCTTTCGCGACAAGTCGAGCTTTATAGACGGTTATGTTTCCATCATCGTCTGTTTTTCTTTTGAAAATCCATTTATTCTTGACAGGCTTGCGACCGTCAGGTAACTCCACCAAAGTCCATACTTGGTTATCATACATGGATCCAATTTCGGATTTCATGGCCTCTTGCCATTTGTTGGAATCCTGGCTCATCATCGCTTCATCATACGTCGCAGGGTCATCATTGTTGTCCACCAACATGACACTCATAATAGGATCGAACCATTCAGGAGTGGTACGAATCCTTGTTGACCTGCGACGTTCAGTAGTTGCTTCGTTCAAAGTTTCATGATCATTATCATTAGCTTCCTCTCTTGTTGATGAAGGCGGCACTGGAACATCTTCCGGCGCTGCGCTACTCGCAAGTTCGAGAGAAGGTTCAATAACCTCGTCGAGTTCTACTTTCCTTCCAGTCACTTCTTTTGAGAGAAACTCCTTTTCAAGAAAGGATCCATTCTTGGCAACGAAAATCTTGCCTTCAGATCTGTGATAGAAGGTATACCCAATTGTTTCTTTAGGGTATCCTATGAAAACGCATTTCTCCGCTTTGGGTTCGAGCTTCTCAGGTTGTAACTTCTTTACATAAGCCTCGCAGCCCCAAACTTTGAGGAATGACAGCTTAGGTTTCTTCCCAAACCACAATTCATATGGTGTCGTTTCAACGGATTTTGATGGTGCCCTATTTAAAGTGAATGCGGCTGTCTCTAATGCATAACCCCAAAATGATAACGGTAAATCTGTAAGTGACATCATAGATCGAACCATATCTAAGAGAGTACGATTACGATGTTCAGACACACCATTGCGCTGTGGTGTTCCAGGCGGCGTCAACTGTGAAAGTATTCCGCATTTCTTTAAATACATGCCAAACTCATAACTCAGATATTCAACTCCACGATCAGAACGCAGAAACTTAATCTTCTTGTTACGTTGATTTTCTACTTCACTTTGGAATTCCTTAAACTTCTCGAAAGTTTCGGATTTTTGTTTCATTAAGTAAATATACCCATATCTACTTAAATCATCTGTGAAAGTTAGAACATAACGATATCCACCGCGCGATGCTACGCTCATTGGTCCACACACATCAGTATGTATTATTTCCAATAATTCAGTAGCTCGCTCCATTACTCCAGTAAATGGACTCTTAGTCATTTTTCCCATAAGACATGCTTCGCATCTATCAAGTGACTTAAAGTCAAGTGATTCAAGAAGTCCATCAGAATGGAGTTTCTTCATGCGCTTCACTCCAATGTGACCAAGACGACAGTGCCACATGTATGTGGAATCATCACTAAATTTTATTTGTTTAGCATCTATGTTATGAACATGTGTATCACTACAATCGAGTTTCATTAAGAATAAACCATTCATCTCAGGCGCATGACCATAAAAGATATTATTCATATAAATTGAACAACCATTATTCTCAGACTTAAATGAATAACTGTCTCGCAATAAACAAGATCCAGAAATGATGTTCATGCTTAACGCAGGCACCAAATAACAATTATTTAGATTTAAAACTAATCCCGAGGGTAGTTGAAGAGAGAGCGTGTCGACGGCGATCACATCGACCTTGGATCCATTTCCAACGCGCATCGTCACCTCGTCTCTCGCTAGTCTTCGTTTATTCCGCAGTTCCTGTTTCGAGTTACAAATATTAGCAACCGAACCAGTATCAAATACCCAGGCACTACTACGAGTACTAGTAAGATACACATCAATAACATGTATATCAAATATACCTTCTTCTTGATGTTGCCATTCTTCAGATCTGCCAGGTACTTGGGGCAGTTACGCTTCCAGTGACCATCGCCCTTGCAGTAGAAACACTCAGTATCAGGCTTAGGACCAGCTTTGGGCTTCTTAGGAGGCGCAGCAGCTTTCTTGCCACCCTTCTTGAAGTCGCCCTTCTTAGGCTTGCCCTGTTTCTTGAAACTAGTGGTCTTGTTGACCATCAACACTTGGTGCTCTTTCTTGATTTCTACTTCAGCAGTTTTAAGCATTGAGAAGAGTTCAGGCAGCGTCTTCTTCATGCGTTGCATATTGTAGTTCATCACGAAGTTCTTGTAACTAGGTGGCAGTGATTGGAGAACACGATGTATCCCCAATTCATTAGGAATCACAATTCCCAACTCTTGGAGTTTATTCGCATGCCCAGACATCTTGAGCACGTGCTCGCTAACGGAGCTATTCTCTTCCATCTTACAGTTAAAGAACTTTTCAGAGGCTTCATAGCTTTCAACGGAAGCGTGAGTCTCAAATATCATTTTGAGCTCTTTTATGATTTCAGATGGGTCGCGGTTCTCAAACCGCTTCTGAAGCTCCGATTCTAAACCGTACAAGATGGCACACTGAACTACTCCGTAGTCCTCTATTCGAGAGAGATAAACATTTTTAACCTCTTCGGGAGCATCTTCTGCAGGAGGGTCACCTAGCGATGCATCGAGCACATAGGTCTTCTGACCAGCGTTGAGGACAATCCTCAGATTGCGGAACCAGTCCGTAAAGTTGCTTCCAGTATTTTTCAGCTTTTCTTTCTCTAAGAACGCATTAAAATTGATTGCAGGTGGCGCCATAATCTACAACATATTTGCAAGGATATTTAGACTAAGTTCGTGATGAATAGAGTTCAAACTTTAATTCTAAATTACTAGGTGAACTCCCACTCAAAACAACATCCCTCGGGTTGCCTTAGTGATTACACGAACCAAATCCACTACACCAAGTCCGATCTTCACGAGAGAAGATGTAGTTTCAAAGGCGAACAACAATGTGTTCATCATATCATTCATATGACTCATGCTTTACCTTTCGGTTATCCGTGTTCCGAGGCCATGTCTGTACATGCTCAGGGCCGGCCCATAGGCCGGGCGGCGGGGCGGTCGCCCTGGGCCCCCGGGTGGCAGGGGCCCGACCCAGGTATTGTTTCCTATTGCAGTACTACTACGTTCCTAGTACTTAGGCCCAACAGTTTCGAAAAATTAAAGAAAAAAATACAAAGCCCAAGCTGCAGCCCAGAAAAGGCACAGCGCAACGATCAGATGTTGATGGGTCGGCCCTCTGACTAACTCCTCCAATCGCTTTGCTTGACGCCTCGTTTGCTGTCGAGCCTTCCCAAATTCGCCATCACGCCGCCGCTCATGTGCCTTTCCAAGGCCAGGAGCATTCATTGGTGGAGCATATGCAGGATAGCGGATCTCCGATTCTCAGCAATTTCTCATCCCTATATGTTCCTCCATATCCTCTTCTCAGTTCTGCAAAATAGTTCTCCTTTTGTCCTCAGATTTTGATCACGCAAACATATCAAGTTACTCACATATTTTCATTTTATGTTTAATATCTACAGGTAGTCATTATATCCGGGAGAGTGCTCAAGAGAAAGAGAAAGGGAAAATGATCATTCAATTCATCTATATCTCTTCGTTGTGATGTCTTATTGTTCTTGTTCAGACCTAACCACCAGCACTCATATATCAAGCCATAAATAGAACATGTGCATCCGTTTCTTGTCTGGTCATTTTTATGCCACCTGTGATGATGTGTCTCCTAGAAAGTAATTCTCAGCTAGTGATAAGGAAAAAGGCATGTAGATATGTAAAAGGCGAAAGAATAGTTCGCTGTGATGCTTGGTACAGTTATCTCAGTCGATAGACGTATGCAGTTTGTGTTGCGGATAATGCATGTGTGCAGTATAATGTACTGATTATGTACTTTGCTGTTGCAACATAGGATTTTTTTTTTCTGGACAATTTTATTTTAGGAGATTTTTCTGGATGAATAGTGATATGTTTTCAAGATCTTCGTGTGTGACTAGGGCCCCTTCGTCTCGCTCGCCCCAGGGCCCCCAATATCTATGGACCGGCCCTGTACATGCTAGGCTCGTCAAGTTAACCTTAGTATTCCGCATGTGCAAATCTGGCTTGCACCCGTTGTATGCACACGTAGAGTCTATCACACCCGATCATCACGTGGTGCTTCGAAACGACGAGTCTTTGCAACGGTGCATACTAAGGATGAGCACTTTATTATCTTGATATTTTGTGAAAGGGATCATCTTATAATGCTACCGTCGCGATCTAAGCAAAATAAGATACATAAAAGGATTAACATCACATGCAATTTATAATGTGATATGATATGGCCTTTCATCTTGTGCCTTTGATTTCCATCTCCAAAGCACGGGCATGATCTCCATCATCACCAGCGAGGCGTCAAGGTCCATGGCGCTGCTTCATGGTTGTCCATCACTTATAGCGACTATTACAACTACTTGAAATAAAGCTATTACATGATGAATTTTACACGCAGGTCATAAAATTATAAAGACAACCATTAGGCTCCTGCCGGTTGCCATATTACAACAAAGATCATCTCATACATCAAATATAATCATAATCACACAGTGGCCATATCACATCACATGCCCCTGCAAAAACAAGTTAGACGCCTCTAATTTTTTTTTGCATGTTTTACGTGGCTTGGGGCTTTCAAATAAGACCGATCTTACCTACGAAAATGAACCACAACGCTGATACAAATATTATCAAGTTACTGTTGTAAATTGAATCTTAACTATGGTGGGAGAGACTGCACCCGCAAAGCTACTTGTGCAATACTAGTTGCACATCAAGCGTGGAGCAGGTCTCATCGTCCGAGGACGTGTAAAATTAGCCCGAGCCGCTTCATCCCACCATCCCACAAGATGCAAAGTACATGAGAGTAAAAAGATAACAAAAACATCAACGCCCACAAAACCATTGTGTTTTACTCGTGCAACAGATCTACGCATAGACACGGCTCTGATACCACTGTAGGGTTCGCAGCATGGAAAACAAAAATTTTCTATCGCAAAACCAATAAAACCAAGATCTAATCTAGGAGAAGAGCCAAGATCTAATCTATGAGATCTATGCTACGAGATCAGATCTATACCTTTGTAGATCGCTGAGCGTTTAACGAGATTGGATCTCGTGGTTGATGTAGTCGATCACTTGCCGATCTCAAGATCGTTGTAGTCGATCAATCCGGTGCTGTAAACGGGCAGCACCTCCGCACTCGGTCACACGTACGGTTGTCGATGTAGACGATCCTCTCCCCGTTCCAGCGGGCAGCGGATGTAGTAGATCTCCGTGGAATCCCAGCAGCACGACGGCGTGGTGATGGTGGTGGAGAATAATTCCTGCAGGGCTTCGCCAAGCCGGCACAGAAGCAGGAGGGAGGAGAGGGGCGGCTAGGGTTTTTGGTTTCTACTTCAATATCTTATCATGCCCCCTTGCCCCTCCTTATATAGGGGTTGGGGCTGCCTTGGCTCCTAAGCAAACTTGCTCCCCAAGTAAAGGAAGTAGAGTTCAAAACAAATTTGACCTTAGCCATTACTTAGTAGCTAAGTTAGTAGAGTTCAAAACAAATTTGAACTCCGCCATTGCTTAGGTAGTAGAGTTCAAAACAAATTTGAACTTTAGCCATTGCTTAGTAGCTAAGGTAGTAGAGTTCAAAACAAATTTGAACTCCGCCATTGCTTAGTAGCTAAGGTAGTAGAGTTCAAAACAAATTTGAACTCAGCCATGGCTTATATGAATCTTATTCTCCGGACTATTCCGAACCTCCTCGTGATGTCCTGGATCCCATCCGAGACTCCAAACAATATTCGGTCTCCATCTCATATTCCATATCTACTAAAACTATACCGAACCTTAAGTGTGTCATCCTACGGTTCGCGAATGATGCAGACATGATCGAGACACCTCTCCGATCAATAACCAATAGCAGGATCTGGAGATCCATAATGGCTCCTACATATTCAACGATGACCTTGTGATCGAAAGAACCATAAGCATTCGTTACCAATTCCCTTTGTCGCGCGATATTTTACTTATCCGAGATTCGATCATCGGTATCTCTATACCTAGTTCAATCTCGTTACCGACAAGCACTCTTTTCTCGTTCCCGTGATATGAGATCCCTTGTGACCTAGTCACATGCTTGCAAGCTAATTGGATGTCATTTCACCGAGAGGGCCCTGAGTATATCTTTCCGTCATTTGGATGGACAAATTCCACTCTTGATCCATGAGCTTCAACTCTCACTTTCAGAATACCCAACGCCACCTTTATAACCACCCAATTACCAAGTGGTGTTTGATGTCATCAAAGTATTCCTCCGGTGTTAGTGATTAACATGATCTCATGGTCGAAGGATTAAGTTACTATGCATTTGAGAGCTACAGCAAAAATGAACTTAATGACTTGATCTTATTGCTATGCTTACTATGGATGTATGTCCATCATATCATTCTCCTAATGACATGACCTTGTTATTAATAACATCCAATGTCCATGACCAGGAAACCATGATCATCAATTAATCAACAAGCTAGTTAAAACAAGAGGCTTACTAGGGACTCTGGTTTACAAAACACACACGTATCAAAGTTTCCAGTTAATACAATTATAGCATGGTATGTAAACATTTATCATGAACATAAAGATATAATAATAACAACTTTATTATTGCCTCTTGGGCATATCTCCAACAACACCCAAGTGGATCGCGATATTAAGTTGTCAGCTTACCGCACTCACCACTCCCTGTTACTCCAACTAATGCACACGTTCCCCCACACACGCTCTCATAAACATGCTTGATCATAACAAGTAGACAAGAACTGGGTACATAATATGCATCTATGCTCATAACTAAAACAAACATTGCAATCCCAAACATATATTAACTCATAGAAAGATCCACCACATAGGTATTACAAATATGACCGTAATCATGTTCAGCAGCTCATACGGTACTAATTAGTGAAGCTCAAGAGAGGAGAGATACATAAGTTACTTCCACAAACCCAGAGTCCAGAGGTGGACTACTCCCTCTTCATCATGGAGACGGTGGAGAAGTCGATGGAGAGGATGGAGACCACACCGGCAGCACCCCGCCGGAGTTTTCCCCCTCTAATATGCAGCTCCTGATCTCCGTTTCGGTGTTTCTATGTTTGTGCGGCGCTCCCTTCGCGAAACGCCAGGGGACCTTTTTTATAGGCGTTTTTAGGTCAAGACGGGGTCGGTGGACGAAAGATCGACGGCAGCGGAGCCACGAGGGCCAAATGAGTGGGCCCCACGCGGCCACAGTACCTGACCGCGTGGGCCACCCCCTTTCTGCCTTCTGGCCTCCGTTTGCTTGCTTCCTTCGCTCCGAGGTCTTCCTCCTTCCAAAATACTGACGCCTGTATTTTTCCATAATTTTTGGACGACGTTTGGGTCCCTGAAACATAAAAGGAAAGAAATAGGGTTTTCTGCCTGCGCAGGGTTAATTCCATAAAAATTGGAAACAATTGATTTATTTCCTAAAATCATTAAATAACAGTAATATAACCCTTATATGATGCAAATATGATTGGAATATGTGTGATATAGTGCAAAGTTCATGTATGCATTTTACATGCATCAATACCTAGATGAGAAGAGCATATATCCTATCATTATTAGTGCTAACCTTTCAGCTGAAGAAGAAGAGAAATTACTTGATGTGCTTAAAGCTCACCGACCAGCCATTGGATACTCTCTTGATGATCTTAAAGGTATAAGCCCAGCTCTATGTATGCATAAAATTAATTTGGAAGAGGATGCAAAACCTGTTGTTGATTATCAACGCCGTCTCCATCCAAAAATGAAGGAAGTGGTAAGGAAAGAGGTAATAAGACTTATTGAAGCTGGTATCATTTATCCTATAGCTGATAGTAAGTGGGTTAGTCCTGTTCATTGTGTCCTAAAAAGGGTGGAATGACTGTTGTTCCAAATGATGAGGATGAACTTGTGGCTCAACGCACTGTTGTTGGTTATAGAATGTGTATTGATTTCAGGAAGTTAAACAAAGCAACTCGTAAAGATCATTACCCATTGCCATTTATTGATCAAATGTTAGAAAGGTTATCTAAACACTCTCACTTTTGCTATTTAGATGGTTATTCAGGTTTCTCCAAATTCCTGTTCATAAAGATGATCAAGAGAAAACCACTTTTACATGTCCATTTGGTACATTTGCTTATAGGAGAATGCCATTCGGTTTGTGCAATGCTCCTGCTACTTTTCAAAGATGCATGAATGCTATATTTGCTGATTATATTGAAAAGATAATGGAAGTCTTTATGGATGATTTTTCTGTGTATGGTACTTCCTTCGATAATTGCTTGTTCAACCTTAACAAAGTTTTGCAGCGTTGTGAAGACCAACACTTAGTTTTAAACTGGGAGAAGTGTCACTTCATGGTTACTGAAGGTATTGTTCTTGGGCATAAGATTTCTGGAAAGGAATAGAAGTTGACCCAGCAAAGATAGAAGCTATTGAAAAGCTCCATTCCCAAGGGATCTCAAAGGTATAAGAAGTTTTCTTGGGCATGCAGGTTTTTACCGTAGGTTTATTAAAGATTTCTCCAAAATATCAAAACCTCTAACCAATCTTTTGCAAAAGGATGTTCCTTTCTCTTTTAATGATGATTGTATTGAGTCCTTTAATATTTTGAAGAATGCTTTAATAAGTGCCCTATTATTCAACCTCCTGATTGGAATTGCCTTTTGAAATTATGTGTGATGCTAGTGATTATGCAGTTGGGGCTGTTTTGGGCCAACGTGTTGATAAGAAACTGAATGTCATTTATTATGCTAGTAGAACACTTGATGCTGCTCAAAGGAATTATGCCACAACTGAAAAAGAATTTTTAGCAGTGCTATTTGCTTGTGACAAGTTTAGACCTTATATTACTGATTCGAAAGTCACATTGCATACTGATCATTCTGCCATTAAATACTTAATGCATAAGAAAGATGCTAAGCCTAGATTAATAAGATGGGTACTTCTATTGCAAGAATTTGATTTACACATTGTTGATAGGAAAGGGGAAGATAATCAAGTAGCTGATCATCTTTCTAGAATGGAAAATGTACCTGATGATCCTATTCCTATTAATGATAGTTTTTTAATGAACAACTTGCAAAATTAATGTTTCTAGTGCTAAAGTTGCATCTCCATGGTTTGCCAATATGCAAATTTTATTGTTGGTAAAGTTTTACCTCCACACTTCACTACTCAACAAAGAAAGAAATTCTTTTATGATCTTAGACATTATTTTGGGATGATCCTTTTCTTTAAGAAGAGTGTGGATGGTATTATTAGACGTTGTGTACCTGAGTATGAACAACAGGCTATTATAAGAGATTGTCATGACAGTCCCTATGGAGGACATCATGCAGGAGATCGTACAGGTGCAAAGGTATTATAGTCTGGTTTTTATTGGCCTACTTTATTTAAGGATTGTGCTGAATATGTTAAATCTTGTGATAAATGTCAAAGAGTAGGAAATATTGGTAGGAGAAATGAAATGCCTATGAACTATTCCTTACCACTTGAACCATTTGATGTGTGGGGTTTTGACTTTATGGGACCTTTCCCGAATCAAAGACAAAGCATACTCATATTTTGGTTGCAGTGGATTATGTTACAAAGTGGGTGGAAGCAATTCCAACCAAAAGTGCAGATCATGCCACAGCAATGAAGATGCTTCAGGACATCATTTTCCCCAGGTTTGGTGTTCCTAGGTTTTTAATTACTGATGGTGGTTCTCATTTCTTACATGGTATTCTTAGGAAAACTTTGGCAAAATATGATGTTAACCATAGAATTGCATCACCTTATCATCCCCAAACTAGTGGACAAGTTGAATTAAGTAATAGGGAAATTAAACTCATTTTGGAAAAGACAGTGAATAAGTCTAGGTCTGATTGGCCACTTAAAATTAACGATGCATTATGGGCTTATAGAACTGCTTTTAAAAATCCTATGGGAATGTCTCCTTATAAAATGGTTTATGGAAAAGCTTGTCATTTACCTGTTGAATTAGAACATAAAGCTAGATGGGCTATTAAACAATTGAACTTTGATTTTAAAACTGCTGGAGAGAAGAGAATTCTTGATTTAAACCTACTAGATGAATGGAGAAATGAAGCTTATGAAAGTGCCAGGATGTTTAAAGAAAAAGTTAAGATTTGGCATGACAAGAAAATTAAAAAGAAAGAATTCAAAGTAGGTGATCAAGTGCTATTATACAACTCTCGTTTCAAGTTTTCTGCAGGAAGTTAGCTTCAAAGTGGCAGGGACCATTAGTGATACAGGAAGTATACCGTTCAGGAGCTATCCGTCTTCATGGTGATATGAAAGGTAAACCTCATGTGGTTAATGGACAACGCCTTAAACATTATATTGCAGGAAAAAGCTTCATTGGAAAGGTGGAGGAATTCATTTTACAGACACCGGAGGAGGTAATTGCAAAGAAGTTTGCAGTTTCAGAAATCCAAAATCAATAAAAGGTAACTTTTACTGTGGAAAGTTTCTCGGAATTGCGTAATATTTTACGGACATCATTTTTTATA